>OX375799.1:894288-2094288 GCA_947359425.1 Lagria hirta
AACAACATAATGGTTTGACCATGAAATAAAAATAAATTTGCAATTAAATAATTTTTATTGCATAATTAACTGCATGTGTGGTTTTATCATTAATTTGAGTTTTTGTAGCCCCTTATGAGGGAGGAGTGTGGAAAGTCCGCGTCCACTTACCTGAACATTATCCATTTAAATCGCCAAGTATAGGATTCATGAATAGGGTGTATCACCCTAATATTGATGAAGTTTCTGGAACCGTGTGTTTAGATGTAATTAATCAAGCTTGGACGGCGTTATATGGTTTGATTTATTTCTCATTTATTATATTATAATTGTTTTTTTTATTCAATCTAGATCTTTCAAATATTTTCGAGTCTTTTCTTCCACAACTTCTCACCTATCCGAATCCAGTAGATCCATTAAATGGAGATGCTGCCGCAATGTATCTACATAAACCCGAAGAGTATAAGAAGAAAGTATCTGGTAGGTTTGATTGCTTTTGGAAAAAACTAGATCATTCGAAGGTAATCTTTTCAAATAGTGAAATAATTTTTTGATATCTATAATATTAAGAGCCCTTATGGCAATTTACTGTTTATTTTATTTATGTGAAACATCTATAGCCGCGGCTAAACTTACGCGACACCGAGCTTGGATACTTCTCTCTTCAATTATCATCAAAGCCAACATTGAATACAACATTTTATTAAAACAATTGAAAATTCAATTTTTTATTTTTGTATTTAATAAAAATAAATGATTAATAAATAAACAATCATCATTTTCAGGGGAAAATTAGTAATATTAAATTTTTTTTTATATATTTCGTATCAGGCGTCCAATTATTTTATTCTATTAGTGATGCAAAAATAAGCAATAACAGCTTTGCTCGGATAATGTAGGAACTCATTTCGAAAGTTTTGACTACCAAGATGAAAAAGGTCGGCATCATTTCCTGGCAAGTCAGTGGCGTGTCTATAAAAATAAGTGCCATTTTTCCCTCTTGATGGTAGAACCGTAGTAGAGTGAGTCTACATTATTCGAAAAGGGCTCAAAACATATGGTTTAATGTCGTTACTCTTAGTTTAATATTATTTCAAACTAGGTTTTCAATTGTTATAGATTATGTAAGAAAGTATGCTACCGAAGAGGCATTAAGAGGTCAAGAGAACGTCAGTTCGGATAGCGAATCAACAATGTCAGATTTTTCGGAAAATGAAGCTGAAGATATGGAATTATAACGCAGGCTGTCTACCATACAAAGCTCGCTCAATCGTTTTGCTATGAATAACTTTATTTTACATTTCATGTGTTTAAATGTGATTGTTTTGGAAAATTAATTGCACTTTCCTTTATTAAGTTTTATCCAACTTGATCACTATCTTAACTATCAGAAAAATCAAAGAGTAGGAAATTAACACATCTGACAGTTGAAGGAAGTGGTTATGTTATTTTTTTATATTATTATCGCAGGTTATTTTGCGTGGTTTACGTTGTGATTATGAGCGTAGCGATATTTATTTTGTTTAGATATACGCAAAAGTAGAAGAAATGCCACCTTTGAGACTCATCGAATGTTTATTTGTTTTGTTTATTAAGAATTCGGAGGGATTTTTTCTACTTGTTTAGGTAGTGCAATAGGTATAAGTTGTTGTCACTTGTATTAATTAACTTCTTACGCGTTTTACGATACATTATGGTCTCATTGTATATAATATTAACCAGTTTATTTAATCTTGATATATTTTTAATAAATGTAACTGTTTCCATTGATACTACTGCACTCAAGTAGAGATTTTGTTCTAGAGAAAGGAACAACATGTCCATTCAATCATTTACATCACAGACAATTCGATTATTAACTAAATTAAGTGTAGGTCTTTGGTAGCATTTAAGAGTAATAAAGAACTAAATTTATTACCAATTGTTGTCTCTTTCTCACTTTTCATTCAAATTTCAATGATTTACTAATAGAAAACCTTGTAATATATGTTTTGTTAAATACGTAAAACAATCAGGTTACTTCTCCAAGTACTTGAATAAAGTCTATCTTTTAAATGATTGCACTGGTAGCTGGTTTAGGGAAAGGACGGTTAATCTTCCAAAAGATTAACTTTATTTATTTACCTGGGAAGACTCTTTTTTTATCAGAATAAATATATTAAATACGAAATTTTCATTTATTGAAAAGTCAATTATTTTAGCGCTCAAGTTTGCCTCGCGTATCTTTCAGTATCGCCGTCTCTCTCTGACTCATACACTGCATCGGCTTTTCTTCGTTTTAAATACTATTAACTTTATCAAAATTGATAAAGGTTATTAATAATAAAATTATCTACAATTTTTTTTTTCTGAAATCTCTTCTACTAAAGTTATTTAAACACGAAGCGAAATATGTAATCAAAAAAAAACAGAGGGCTTCTACTTAAAAAAAGCATTTTTTTTAATTTTTGGTCTAGTCTAGTGGACATTTTTATATTAAAAAATGAATTGAAAACTTTCTTTATTCTGTCGGTTGAAAAGAAAACAACAATATATAGGAAATAGAATTTATTACAGCTTTTTACAAAAATTTATAAATATCTAAATACATTTTTGTCAAAAGTATTAATGTTATAAAACTGTTTACATCTTTTTGTGAAAATTTAAAATTAAGTTACAAGTACTATATTAAAATGTAATATTTTAATTATTATTATGCGTTGTTTTACTGATTTCCACACCACCTACGTGAGGTACAGTAAATGGTGCGTTTTATTTTATAGTGGTGTCCCCAGTAGGCCTAATCCACTGTTAAAATAAGAGAAAGCGCTAAATATTACAAATGTTTGTTGCAATCTCACAATCCGTTTTCTCCCCACAGAAAACGATACCAATTACAAAACATAAAACTAAGAGCTATTTGCTCAAATCTCACATCCGTTTTCTCCCCACAGAAAACGACACCAGTCATTTGCGCGCATTTTAAAATTTGACCAAAATTTCCGCATTTTTATAGATAAATTATCGCAACACATAATCACAAAACGTCAATAAAAATAAAAAATCACATCTAATACAAAAAACAAATTTATTTACAATAATCAGTAAAAAACGTTTATTTGATTTAAAATAGTTTATTATACACGGTTAGACACTTATTATGGTTAATTAATTATCTCTAGACGCCATCTTGTCATAGAGATTATTCCTTCAAATATGTTCTGGACTTGACACTTTACAATAAATGCTATTATTATTGGATATCCATTATACTAAAATCAAATAATATTAATATATAAGTTTTTAAACTGTTTTAATATTTTATTTTTTCTTCTTGTATCTAGAGTTCACTTCCATATTATTCGTTGCAGCCTTGGTCATATTATTGATATTTTTGGTTTATCTACAGCTATTTTTTACATGTACATATTTAAAGGTGCCGTAAGAAGCCAAATAAAAAAATATTTAGAAAAATTACGCGTGTGCAATCTATGCAACAAAAGTCATTTGATTTTTATGATGTTTTATCAATAAATACATAAACAGCAAGAAGCATCAAATGTATATTAATTACCCCACAATGCTGACCCCCCTCACATGCCCTCACCAATGTATGTACAAGACATATTCACCAGAGAGACCATGCCGATTCCTTCTTGCCCCCGCAAGAAACAATCGTTATAAGAAACACTATTATACCTAACTCCTTAACGACTCTTAACGAGTTTTGGAGGCTCGCATTACCAAGGGTCAGAGTTGATACGATCCTCAGTGAGGATTTATCGTGCCCTTACGCGAAGCCAAACAAAGTTAAAGGTGATAAATATACATTTAACACTAATTACTGCAAATGTTTCCATTAATAAAAAGAAAAATGGTGGAAAGCAAAATTGATTCGTTTTCTAAATATTTTTTTTTACAAAACTTTAATTAATATAAAACAAAACTAATAAATTTTTATGAGACCACTCTTTAAACATTTTTTTTCAAGCTAAAAAACAATTATTAAAATCGGTTTATAAATAAATTATAATATAGCTGCAAATTGACTTATCTGTTTATTAAAAACTGGACGTCATCCCCATGGATAAAATTAAGACACAGAATAGCACTGCACTGCACAATAATTATCACAAACACGAGAATTTAATTAATATAGTTCTTATTTTATTATCACACACAACCGTATCAAAAGGCACGAAGTCTTATACTAAATTATCGTAGGTAATTCTTTTGAAAACAAAAGAAAAGCACATTACATAAAACTGCAAAAAAACTGATAACAATTAAAATTAAAGAAATGTTTTTTTTTTGAAAAAAACTTGATACTTAGTTAATCAAGCAAATAATTCCAATCTACACCGATTGGAAGGAAAAAACCTGAAATAACTTATTAATATAAAATTAATTGATTTAATTTAAAGATGCGGCGGTTATCATGTTTTATTATTAATTAATAAATATAATTTTATTACAGCTTACTGCAATGATAATCTAATTAATAATAATCTAAAAATAATAAAATGTAAATTTTATTATTTTGCTTAAAATTGACAATTACTAAAAAGTTGAATAAATTCTTTTGATTTATGCAATATTTTTATCAGATAAGATATAACAATTAACATCACCAAAATTTGATTGCACTAACCTGGCCTCTGATGTAGGAAGCTGGGGACTCCTCCTTTGGGACCTACCTGGAACAAGACGCAAAGCGTTATCTTCCAGAACGTCACATAATAAAAAAAACGCACTACACAAAGGACTTTTAATGTTTTTAAACCCGAAAATGTAATTTGAATATTTTTTTTATCCCTAAAACTGATTAAACAACCGCTTTAAAAAAGTGCCATTTCATTATTAAAATTATTTATAAAAAAACAATTGAATAGTAGCCTAATGTCATAATTCATGGCATGTTTGACTCAAAATTATTTTCCACTAGAGTTTATATAATTAAAAATAATAAATAATTATTTCTCTTTTTTAAATTAAAAATTGCATCTAAAGGCAACTTTAAAAAAGCTTCCTAATAATAGAAATTGTAAATTTTAGCACTTTTTGGGGTGGAAATTACACAAAAAAAGTCGAATAAACCAACTATCATAATTTACGCAATAATTCTTTCTATCAGGCAGAATATAATAGAAAATTAACAGGAAAATTTGATTTTAGTTTACCTTTTTGATTCCTTCCTAATGTAGGTTCCTTTGGGATAACTGGGACTCATCTGCAAGGACACGCCACTCGTTGTTCACTACACAAACAAATTATAATGTTTTAACCGGAATTTTTTCAATTAAAAAGATAGAAAAACGGCCGACCGCGAAACTGATTCGTTTTCTTCTTTTTACAAAACAATAATTAATAAAGATAACGTCTTAAAACAATTTTATAACGCGATTAATTAATTGTCGCGATATCCGTGACAAACGGCACGAAGTCTTAAATTAAACTAAATAAATTATAGTAGATATCACTTCTGAAAACTACAAAAAAACATTACATAAGACTGCAAAAAAAGCTGATAAGAAAGGATAAAACCATTAGTTTTTTTCTTTTTGGACAAAGGAAAACTGATAAACAAATTATATAAGTAACTTGAATATACTATACAAATTCGAAAATAAAGATGATAACAGATAAGGCAAAAAAAGCTGATAAGAAAGAATAAAACCATTGGTTTTTTTTCTTTTTGGACAAAGGAAAACTGATAAACAAGTTATATAAGAAACTTGAATATACTATACAAATTCGAAAATAAATCATTTAATTTTATTAAATTTTCAAAATAATTACAGAATAATGACGACTTATTTGAACCAAAATTGAAAAGACACACTTTCTTAAGATTAAGAATGATAGCGTCTGCTATAGAACCAATCCAGGGCAAAGATTTATATGTTTTTTATAATAAATACTCTCATATTTTAAAAACTATATGAAATATCAGAATAGAAATTTTTGTATGTTTCTTAATAGTCAGAAGAAATAAAATGGAAATTATCAAATATTAAAATGGCTTATTTATGCTGAAATTAAACGCGTTTCAATAAGTAAATCAATATTAACATTACTTTATACACACTATCTTAAAGAATTAAGAAGTTATTGCACTTTAAACACAAAAAAAATTGCAAAAAGTAGAGGTAATCCACAAAAAGCACGTTATATAATAAAATAATGACTTATTTAAACAAAATTAACAAAAGACGTCTTTTTTTGTTATTTTTTCTTACTTTTAAATATTAATAGTGACTGATGCAGCATCACATAGAACAATTTAATAAAAATTTTGCATTTATCGCCTTCATCATTTCTAAACATTTTTACTAAAGTCTATAAAACACTATAAATATTCATCTTTATACTAATCTATTGACTTATTATTGGCAAAGCGTCATTATTACCTCCCAAAAATAGAATATTTTAGAATTATTCCCACTTTTTGTATGACGTTATAACAATTCCTTGAGAATATATTCTTACTTGTTACAGAATCGACCTTTTTATTCGGTTTAGCTAATAAGCTGGCATATCTTTATTTTTGGGTTGACCGTAACTGAACAATCACCCACCCGGTATAATAATTATCATTGGTCACAGTGTATAAAAAGCGCGACATTTGAATGTTTTTCAAATGTCATTTATCTGTCAACCACCTGTCACTTTAAATTTAAAAATTCATTTTACTAATTAATGATCCACAATTTATCAATCTTTTGTATGAAAACAAGTGTGTTTAACATCTGTTTTTTGTTCGACTATTTGTTTATGTACTTAATCTTGATTAAATAAAGTAAATTAATTAAAGATCAAAAGGCGTGAATGTGAAAAATGTAATTTTTGTTGCATGAGATTAAATGAGTTATCAGCGATTGTTTGATTGACTCTGAACCCTATGGGGGCGTTCCTCTCCCCAAAATCTGTTCAACAAGTTTGTTTAGTGATATTAAAGTTAAATAATAGGTCGGAAATTTATTGTAGTCTGTTCTATATCCAGTGGGTGTACTAGTGTTAGAAAGAGAGAGTTATATTTTTAGGCTTTGTTATCTTTGTCTTTCACACGTCCACAGCCTGCTTGTTAATCTGAGCAACTCATCAATATTCTGTTTAAGCGGGTTTGTTTCTTTGCTGTGTGTAGAGTAAGCAAATTGTGTATGTGCATTATGCGAAAAATTCTATTTACTTAAGCTAATTCAACCGCAAAACAGCATTGCAATGTCTCTTATAACCTAAAAATTCGAAAATTTGAGTAATCTCAAATTTAAATCGCTTTAGTCCTGTAAGTAGAGTGACTTAAGCACCTAACCTAGTTTTAACCCCCAACTTGTTTGTTTTTCGTTCATAAATCATTTGAGAGATGAAATTTATATCGTAATCCCCTTTTAATCATTCATCGATAAAGCTATTTTTGATCTACTCAGGTAGAATATGAATTTGAGGTGTTTCTGAAAATCTGCAAAAATGAATGAGATGGGATCCTCCACCCTCCTACATATGGGGGACATTGTGTCCCTGTACGCCGAGGGCACTGTCAGTGGATTTTTAAGCACCCTGGGGTAATTACATATATTCGTTGTATATAAATGCCTAACTCTTATTTTTATAGGCTTGTTGATGACCGCTCTGTGGTTTGTCCTGAAGCAGGAGACCTCTCCAACCCCCCTAAAAAATTTCGTGGTATTTCCGCATATTCAAGTAATTCCTCCTTGATTAATTCGCAATTGCATTCTAGATTGTTTATTCAAAATATGCCCAATGAACCGCTATTCTGCCCAAAAGCAATTTTGCAAAGCACGGAAGCAAAGTATGGGGGCCAACACCGATACGAGCTTATTAAAACGACTACGTGTAAGTATCAACGGATCCATTTATAATTGTAATTGGCAATTAACGCGACATAATAGAGCTATTAGTTTCGTGTCAGATGTATTATTTAAATGACTTGACAAAGGCTTAGGGCTTTTGAAAAAGCTAAATTATGCTCTGGTCGGTCTATTTTTGGTCCGTGTGAATTGGTCAAGGTCATCAATTTAGGAAGTTGGATTGCTGGCTAATTGATATGAGAACGATACCCCATTAAAATACTCATACGATTATCTGTTGTTCAAATCTCAAAATTCGGTGTAATAAGTGAAGCATTTCAGCCAATTATCTTGTTTAATCATATGGAGATATCACTTTTATTGATCCAAATAGAATATGACTTTATTAAATTATAAAATATATTTTCCAAAAAGTTTATGTCTCTTCATTATATCCTAGCGTTCCAATAGAAACCACAATGGTTTATTTAAATTTAAAGAACTTGCTCGTATACATCAAAATTAAACCAAATCTAATTAACGAATACATAACATAAATAAATATAAATCAGTAAATTATTATAGTTCAGAATCGAGAAATAAGAGTTAGACTGGGATAAAAAATAATTAGGCCACTAAAATTTATATAACAATACTTATATTTTGTACATATACAATACATATACTTTGACAACATGCTTCGGCTTTATTAGGCCATCTATTAGGTTTAAAGATTTGAGATACATTAAGGTACTTCACCTTCATTATGCAATTATCAAGGGATTAGGTTGCTATTTTCCTTTCAGCACGCAGCGGAGATTGAGAAAAAGCAGAACGAGACCGAAAATAAGAAGCTGCTGGGTAGCAATGTCCAATATGGTAGCGTGGTTCAGCTTCTTCACTTAAAATCAAACAAGTACTTAACGGTCAACAAGCGTTTACCCGCTCTTCTCGAGAAAAATGCAATGCGGGTGTATTTGGACGGTAACGGCAACGAAGGATCTTGGTTTTATATTTTACCTTTCTACAAATTGAGAACTACTGGTGATAATATCGTTCTGGGTGATAAAGTTATTCTGAATCCTGTAAATGCTGGTCAACAGGTGTTGCACGTTGCTGCTAATCATGAGCTTCCGGATAATCCTGGATGTAAAGAAGTTAATGTTGTTAATGGAAGTACGTCGTGGAAGGTTACGTTGTTTATGGAACATCGGGAGAACTCTGATGATATACTTAAAGGAGGTGATGTAGTGCGATTGTTCCATGCTGAACAAGAGAAGTTCCTTACAATGGATGAATATAAAAAAACACATCATGTTTTTTTGCGAACTACCGGCAGGACTAGTGCTACTGCGGCGACTAGTAGTAAAGCATTGTGGGAAATTGAAGTGGTGCAGCATGATCCTTGTAGGGGAGGTGCAGGTCACTGGGACTCTTTATTTCGTTTCAAGCATTTAGCTACAGGACAATATCTGGCTGCTGATGTTGACAACGACCAGGCAGTTGAGCAAATGCGCAGTAAACTTCGTGCAGATTCTGCTGATTGTACTGCTTACCATCTAGTGCCGGTTGCTTATCCCAATGAAATTGCTAGTTTATTTGATTTAGATCCCACAAGCTTAACTAGATGCGATTCTCTAGTACCACAATCAAGCTACGTTAGGCTTCATCACTTATTTACGAATAGCTGGGTGCATAGTACTTCCTTTCCAATCGATAAAGATGAAGAGAAACCTGTCATGTCTAAAGTCGGATGTGCCTTGATAAAGGAAGATAAAGAAGCATTTGCTCTTATTTCTGTTTCGCCAGTCGAAGTACGCGATTTGGATTTTGCAAATGATGCGTGTAAACTGCTATCAGCGCTTTCGGTCAAACTCGAAAAAGGGACCATATCACATAATGAAAGACGATCGTTGACAACGCTTTTGCGAGATATCGTATTTTTTGTAGCCGAATTAGAAAATGAACAGAATAAAACTGAAGCGTTAGAACTGGTCGTCACAAATCCTAATAGAGATAGGCAGAAATTGTTGAGGGAACAAGCAATACTTAAACAACTTTTCAAAATACTGCAGGTCAGTACGAGTTAAATAAAAATCAAGAAGCAGAAAATAATTTTTAATTATCCAAAAGATACTTATAGAGTTGTATCTGTTGTAGACTGTTGACCGTTCTGATGCTGTTTTTTTTAGGGGCCATTTTTAGATATTAATGGCGAAGGGCCGTTTCTAAAAATCGAGGAACTGAACGACCCACGCCATGCATCCTATAAATATATCTTTCGTTTGTGTTATCGAATCTTCCGATTAAGTCAGCAGGACTATCGAAAAAACCAGGTATTTCAAAATCATAAAAAACATTTCTAACAAAAGTTATCGAGCAAAACTTAATAGAAAAATACAGCTATACTTTTGGCGTTGGCTGTTACTATAGTTGAGCTGCGCAAAAAAATTCAACAAATCATAATTCATATTGTGTTTTTTTTTTAATTTTTAACAATTACATGCAAAATAAAGATTTAAATAAAAATTTTTTGTCAAAACTTTTTTTTTGAAAAAACAAGTTTTTAAATTGGAAAATGGCTCATATGCTGCGATAGCACACTTTTTAATAAGTAAGTGAAGATTAAACCTACTTTATATGGTCTATCTAAAATTAGAGAGTTACATCACTTTAATACTAATAAAATTGCAAAAAATAAAGATAATTTCAATAAATAGCTGGTTATATCACCAAAGAAAAACGGCTTTTTTTGTTATTTCCTTTCACTTTTGTAGTTTAAGAGTGATAACAATTGATATAGAACCGATAGGAGACCTTCTGATTTGAGATAAAGATTTTCAGAAAAAGAAAATTTTGTAAAAAGTTAAAAATCTTTTTACAATATCGAAAATTGTCAAAAATTAAAATGGTTTAAATGCAGAAATGATTTTTTATAAGTGAATCAAGGTTATATTTATTTTATATAATCTGCCTCAAGGAATTAAAGAATTACAGCACTCTAAAACCTAACAAAACTGCAAAAAATATAGATAATTTCAATTATCTAAAGCACGTCAAAACATAAAAAATTTTGCTCATTTTAACCAAAATTATAGAAATTTGTCGTCTTTTTGTTATTTTTCTTAATTTTAACGATTAAGAAAAGCGACTGAAAAATTTACAAAAAATTTTGTATTTGGCGCATCCACCATTTTTCAACATTTTTATCAAAATATTACAAAATATGTAATTGAACCCAAATTAAAGAAAAACGTCTGCTTTGCGTTATTTTTTTTCAATTTTTAAGATTAAGAATAGTGGCGACTGTGATACAACAATTTGCTAAAAAAAATCATTTGGCGCATCCACCATTTCTCAACTATTTCATCAAAATCAATAAATTATTACAAAATAATGACTCATTTGAACCAAAATTAAAAAGAAACGTCTTTTTTGTTATTTCTTTTCACCTTTAAAGATTAAGAATGGTAGCAACTGCCATAGATCAATCTAAAATTTTGTATTTGGCGCATCCATCATTTTTTAACATTTTTAAATTGACTATAATCGGTTGATCCGCGAGTTGCATTGGCGTGTTGAGTACGTTGTGTCTATTAAGCTCAGGTGTTCGATCTTTTGTTGCATATTGAATAAAAGTTACTAATTCATGGTTCATTACATAGGAATACATAGCAAAACATTTTGGATTTATGCAAAAGCAAATTGGTTACGATATCCTAGCTGAAGATACAATTACAGCACTGCTACACAACAATCGAAAATTATTAGAAAAACATATAACCCCAGCAGAAATCGAAACGTTTGTAGGTTTAGTTCGCAAAAATATGTACACTTGGGAATCCCGTTTTTTGGATTATCTCTCTGATTTATGTATATCAAATAAGAAAGCAATACCTGTTACGCAGGAATTAATTTGTAAAAGTGTGCTAAGTCAAAAAAACTCGGATATTTTGATTGAAACACGTATGATGAAAACGCAGGTCGAAGAGCAAGAAGTTAGTGAAGAGTATCCTTTGGATTCAGATTCTGACATTGAACAGCTCATTACGGTGGTTGAGGAATGTCAAATTATTTTGTTGTGGAATAACCGCCAAAAATCAGTGTCTTTGACTGAATTGTGCAAAAACGATAAATCAGGGTTGAGGGACGATCAAGCAATTTTGGATTATTATAGACATCAATTAGATTTGTTTTCGAATATGTGTTTAAATCGGCAATATTTAGCTCTAAATAAATTATGTCCACATTTAGATATTGAATTGATACTCAAATGTATGGCTGATGAGAACGTTAATTTTGATTTACGAGCGTCGTTTTGCCGCTTGATGTTGCACCTGCACGTCGATAGGGACCCTCAAGAACCTGTCACACCAGTGAAATACGCAAGATTGTGGTCAGAGATACCCTCAAAAATGTCGATCAATGAGTAAGATTTTAGTATCATTTCTGTCAAAGCGTTACTATTTTTTTGTTATAGTTATGACAGCAATAAAACGCCCGACCCCAATAAAGAAGCTGTCCGTGCCCGTTTTTGCTCAACTATCGCCTTCGTAGAGGATTATCTTTGTAATGTGGTCGCAAAAATGTGGTCTTTTGCAGATCAGGAACAAAATAAATTAACATTTGAGGTTGGTATAGTACTAACCCAATTAGTTTGGATTGATTTTTGAATTTTAGGTTGTGAAACTAGCTAGAGAATTAATCTATTTTGGCTTTTATAGTTTTTCTGATTTGCTTAGATTAACAAAAACCTTACTAAGTATTTTGGATTGTGTATCTGAAAATGATTTTACTGATGGTCGTTTACCGACAGGAGATATAGACTGTAAGTTGATTATATACACTGATAGTATTCTTCAAGTAGTTACGCTCATTTTTTACGCAGCTGGGGATTCCTTGATGGATGAGAGAGGTAGATTTGTGTTTTCCGTGTGTTCTGTGCTTTTCTTGATGTTTTTAGCTATTAAATAACAAAAAGTAACTTTTCACCAGTAAATAGATTCAAATTTAATATCGTATATTTTCAAGCTGGTACTAAAAACTAAATTAACTCTAATAAATCTGGCATTTTAAAATCAAGTTTAAATCAAATATTTATTGTACTATATTTTCGTGCGGCGTTAGTCATTTTACAGCGCTCAGTTTTATTAAAGCACGATGCTATTAAAACCTTGCGGTCCAAAATGAAACTTACCGCACTAATAACGTAAATAACTTTTTCAAGTAACAACCGTATTTTACAGAATGATGGTATTGTATATTGAAAGCTAAATTCCAGCTGTATTATTTTGCTTTTTATGGTAATATAGTTTTTGGGAATTTCCGACTATTGGTTAAAATCACATGAATTTTGGTTTAGATTGTGTTTTGAAATAGCCACCCTAACGCTGGGTTTACAGAAAGCAAATTAAGTTAATTTCAAATACATTCAAAGTCAAAATGTTTGATTGCCTCTTCTCGAAGTTCAACGAATTAAGTTTAATTTTTATTCGGCTACTATAAACCCATCCTATATCTATGGCAAAGGTTGTGTTTCTTACAATTTTTTTAATAGCTGAAGGTGGCGTTTTACGTTCAATTGGAGATATGGGGGCTGTTATGACATCACTTGCTCTTGGTCCCGTGGGGCGTTCTGTAGTTTCTAGCAACGCCGGTGTGCTCGGCAAAGGATCACAATTTATGAAGGAATATCCTCTTGTTATGGATACAAAACTCAAAATCATCGAAATTTTGCAAGTAATTTAAAATCTTTTGGCATACATTTTGTTGCATGGCGGGATCTTTTCATCAATTAATTTTATAAAATTTCAGTTTATTTTGGATGTTCGCCTTGATTATCGAATCAGCTGTCTCTTGAGCATTTTCAAACAAGAATTTGATGAATCGGAAAAGAGTAACTCCAGCACTGACTCTCTAAATTTGGGACAAAAGAACATCGATTTAGAGTTAATAGGAAGTCAAGCAGAGGGTATTTTTGGAAGCAGTGAAGAATGCGCAGTGTTGGATTTAGATGGACATGGAGGACGCACTTTTCTTCGTGTTCTACTACATTTAACTATGCATGATTACCCATCTCTAGTGTCAGGGGCATTACATTTGCTATTTAGACATTTTAGTCAACGACAAGAAGTTCTACAGGCGTTTAGACAGGTAAAAAATTATCACTAAATGTTTAGTATGCGTAGGACACTTAATTACTAATTTTGCAATTAATTATTTTATTGAATAATATTACTATTAACACAGTTTTACCACTTGCCAAGAAGAGAGCTAAGTGCTTTTTATATCTGATTTGATCTACGTGTTTTTATTTTAGTAAACATGATTTTCATTCTCTTCCAGGTGCAACTTTTAGTTTCTGATAGTGACGTTGAATCTTATAAACAAATCAAAGCTGATTTGGACGTTTTACGGCAATCGGTTGAAAAATCCGAATTGTGGGTCTACAAATCAAAATGTATTGAAGAACATACAACCACAAAGAAAAATAAAGAAGAAGATGAAGAGGTTCAAGCCCCAAAACCTACACCAATGAGTGTATTGGAAAAAAAGGGTTCTGCAATTAATTTAGACATTGGTCCGCCGCTGCATCCAGAACAAGCCGATGAGTATAAAAAGATTCAACAAATTTTGATTCGCATGAACAAATTGTGCACACAAGCGGCACAAAGTGTTCTCTTGAAGCCTCGAAAACATGAACAGAGATTGTTACGTAATGTAGGAGTTCATACAGTTGTTTTAGATTTATTGCAAATACCGTACGATGAAAAAGAGGATATAAGAATGAATGAACTAATGCGATTAGCGCATGAGTTTTTGCAAAATTTTTGTCTGGGTAATCAGCAAAATCAAGTTTTATTATTTAAACATTTAGATTTGTTTTTAAATCCTGGGGTAAGTTTTACTATTAAAGTTCATTACAAGTGGAACTGTCTGTATTGTTATTTACCACATACATAACATCCCACTTGTAATAATTACCAATACTAATCTGAAAGATTTAGATTAGAGAGGCTCAAACCGTTTGTTCGATCTTTCAAGACAACTCAACATTGTGTAATGAAGTCAGTGAAAAAGTTATTCAACATTTTGTGCACTGTATTGAAAGTCATGGTCGTCATGTACAATATTTGAAGTTCCTACAAACTATAGTTAAGGCAGAAAATCAATTTATTAGAAAAAGTCAGGATATGGTTATGCAAGAGGTCAGTATTGTCAAATCAGTCAGATAAGACCCCCTTTTACTCGATGGTTAATCTATCATTCGACTTAAAAATGCAAAAACATTTTATGGGATATTAGCTGAGTGATTTGACTGTATATTATTTATGAATTTCAAATTAATCAGTATAAATGTGATCAAAGACAAATTGTTTAACTTTATACAAAATAAGTAAGTAGGTAAGTTTCTGACAGCTAAAAACTTTCAATGTTTGTTGTCAGAAATTACATATAGTAAAGATTGCACCCTTAAAAAAGAAATGATTCCTAGAATAACTTGGGCTGATGAGTTCTGATAAGTTCTGATAAGAACGAAACAGCGCTGTCCAGGATACAAAAAACTCTAATGAGATTATTGGGGTGAAAAAACATTTAATGTATGATAAAGATATTTATAGCTGGTTCTTATTTCAGTACTTGTTTATTTTTTTAAACCTTGTGGTTTGAACTCTTGTAATATTTCCTACACTGTAAAAATCTTTTAATATTCGTAGGGAGTTCAATTTTTCTTTTACTTCAAAAGGAAGGAGAGATTTTTAAAAGAAAAAAATAAGCAGATTTTTAAATAATATTTAATAAAAAACCGCTGAAAGTACTATTTATTTTGAATTACCTATTAAAATGCCAGTTTTTACAAATATAAAACACAAAAACGACATGTTAAAATCACCTTTAGTTAACTAATAAAGCTTAAATGGAGGTCGAGGTTTTTGGATTTTTTTTAAATTAATTCTAGTTGATTGTCTTATGTTTGGAGTTTTTTGTGCTTCAGACGTTAAAAAAGAAGCCAGCTTTTTTTGTTTGTCTTCTAAATACTCCGAAATGATGTTCTTTAACATCAAATTGGATGTATTTGTGTTTTTTTTTTCGCATATTGGGCATAGCGTAATTTTAGCACAATTTTCACAACTACTGTGACCAGTTTCACACATCTTAATACCTTTTTCCATTAATTTAAAACATCTTATGCATTTGAAGTAGCATTCGTTGATCCTAAAACCTCCACGGTTATCCATTATCTACAAAATGCAAAAATAATTGTGTATTTATTTAGAAATATTTTCTTACCTCAAGATTCGACCAAATACTGCAAACGACTGAAATCTTTTTATTTGAAGTTTCTTATCTTTAGAAGTTTTTGTATCTATATTAAAGTTTTTTTTTTTTGGAGAGATTAAGACTTAATATATCGGTATTCTATAAAAAATAACAAAATAAATAAATTTATTACTTACAGTTATGTAATTGCATTTTTTTATATACGGGATTTTTGCGAAAAAGCCTTGATCTACAGGGTGTGTCACGACTATAGCCTATTAAACAAATAACAAGAACTCCTGAATAAAAAATAACTTTATTGCTTACATTTTATTTAATAGCATTTATTAACAGCTGTCTGTTATTCAAGCCCTGATATACAGGGTGTGTCACATACGACAATGGCTTGTTAGAGAAATAACAAGACCTGAATCAGAAATTATTTAAAGGCGATGTAAATTCCTGTTATGCTAAAAAAAGACATCCTATAATGTTTAAGAATTTATGTACAAGTTTTCGCCTTCTTGAATAGAAACTCGATATTAAAAAAGTAATTTTTCGGTGACGTTTTTTTTTTTTAGTTGATCAATGCTGGAGAAGATGTACTAGTTTTCTACAATGACAAGGCATCTTTCAATCATTTCATCGAAATGATGCGTTTGGAGCGGCATTGTATGGATGAAGGTTCCCCTTTGAAATACCATGTCGAGTTGGTAAAACTCCTAGCGTGTTGTACAATGGGTAAAAATGTTTATACTGAAATTAAATGCCACAGTTTGTTGCCGCTTGACGATATTGTTGCCATGGTTACGCACACAGATTGCATCCCAGAAGTGAAGGAAGCGTATGTTGGATTTTTAAATCATTGTTACATAGATACGGAAGTAGAGATGAAGGAAATTTATACATCAAATCACATGTGGACGTTATTTGAGAAATCTTTTCTGGTGGATATGGCGGATATAGCAACTGCTCCAACAGATCGAAAACATCCGGATAAAGCATTAGAAAATTACGTCACCAACTGTGTTATGAATATTATATCTACATTCTTTAGTAGTCCATTTTCTGACCAGAGTACTACAGTGCAGGTACCTCTCCTAGCTCTTCAATTGCATGCGCTTTTGGGTTTCATCTTGTGCTTAAATATTGTATTGATAGTTTTTATAATTTGTGCTATAGTTTAGATTTTTTTGTTTATTTTATTTATTTTAAAAACTATCAATATAACAATGGCGTTTTCTATGGTGCCTTTTAATGGGGATTCTATTAGAAACATCTGCATGAAGCAAGGGTTTTCTGGAGTGATTCTACAATGGATGATTATGATCCGTTCTCTGTTAACGCTCCGCTCAAACACTCGCCATTCTCTTCCAATGTAAGTATCAGTGCTGAATTGTCTAACTTGCGGTATGTAATATAGTTTATAATTATCATTTATTGATTGTAATAAAAGATTTGTTATGTACCGCTTCCTAAACACTAATAAGCTTTTGGTGAAATGTGCTTTTGTCATTAAATTTTTCCTTTTCATGCATGTTCTGTGCTTTTAAAATATTTTAATAGAAAGCTTCCACCCCAATATCAATTTATTTTGATTCAGTGTGTAATAACTGACTTTTCCAGACAAGGCAACCTATTTTTGTGCAATTATTGCAATCGGCATTTAGAGTGTCGCAATGTCCTTGGCTTGCAGCATCACAACGTTTTAATGTTGAAAACTGTATCCGTACATTGTCGGAAGTTGGTTTGTCACTAATTCATTAATCAATTTATTCATTTGTACGTTATACTAATAATTTTAGCAAAAAATAGAGGAATTGCCATTCCATTAGATCTGGAAAGTCAAGTGGCTGCCATGTTTAATAAGGCTACCATCTTAACGAGACAGACCAGCAAGTGGTTGCAAGCTTCCAAAACGCCGAAGATTGAAAGATCTCAGTCACAGGTATAACAATTTTTTATATTATAATAAAGTTTATTGTTATTTTGTTCAAAAATTTGTATTTTCTTTTATTCTACGTCATCTACTATCTTGTTTAATCGTTTTCTCTCTCTTGTTATTTTCATCTTTTCTATTCCTTTTCATTATGTTTTTTTTCTCCAGCTTGTTTTCTTTTACCTCTACACATTCATTTTGTCTCATTTTCCTCTATCGAAAATATTTTTTCTCTTTCTTCATTTCTGCACCTCATCATCTTTTTCTCTTGTTGTCCCTTCATGTGTACAAGCAATTGTAGCTACTTTCTCTTATTTCTTCTCTTCTTTTTTGCTTTTTTGTCCCTATTCTTCATTTCTCCATGCACCGATTGATATAAAGCCGATAGAGAGATGAAAGATTATTATATAAACAATAGTTTTGTATAATAAAATCAGTCATATTTTAAAAGCTAGAAGGAAAATTAAAACACATTTCTATTCTATTTCTATTATCAGTTTTCTATTAGTGATTTTTGTTGAAAAAGTACAAAAACCAAAACAAAAATCTTAAAATAGAATGCTTTTTGATAAGCCAATCAAGATTATTTTCACTTTCGATAGTCTATCTGAAAGATTTAAAGAGTTACAGCACTTTCAAAATAAATAAAAAAATAGAGATAAAATTATCGCAAAAAATAGAGATAATAATTTCAACGAAAAGCACGTTATATCACAAAATAATGACCCATTTAAACCAAAATTAAAAAAAAACGTCGTTTTTTAATTATGTTGTCCTACATTCATAGTTTAAAAATGATAACGATTCATGAATGAAAAACTATAGATTTGTATAATAAAATCAATCATATTTTAAAAACTATTGAGGATATTAAGATAAAGTTTTCTTGAATTAAATATAAAAAAGTTGTCACAATCAATACTTTCTAAAATAGTGTGCTTCCATTTAGGATTTTTCAAAAAAAATTTAAGCTTGTCGGGCATTGGATGGAGTGTTCTCCTAGTTATTGATTTTTTTACTAATCAGATTTGATTTAATACTAAACAAATTTTACATTTTTGCGAAATCTTCTAGAATTTTGAATTTTTTTATTTTAGTTGATGCGTTTGGATCGTAGCATAATCGAAGGATTGCAGGATATAGTATCGCTTCTAGAAGATCAGCTAAAGCCGCTAGTACAATCAGAACTCAGCTTATTAGTTGATGTGTTATACCGACCGGAGTTGCTCTTTCCACCTGGTACTGAATCTCGTAAAAAATGCGAAAGTGGAGGATTTATTAGACGGTATTCAACTTTTTTTCTGCTATCTAGAGAAGTATCATAGGTTATTCAGTGAAAATAAAGTTAAAAACAAAATTTATTCAATAAAAACATGCATTTGTTTTGGGCTTATTAGTTTTTATCGTGACATCTATCGGAAGTTTCTTGCTACATCAAGATAGGAAATTTAAACTTTCCATAGATGTAATCTCATTAATGAGCAGGAAACGTCAAAAATCTAGCATATTTCTCTTGCAGTATTATCCCACTAACTACTAATATTTTCAGTTTGATAAAACATACAGAAACCTTGCTGGAAGACAAAGAAGAAAAATTATGTGTGAAAGTTTTGCGAACCTTGCGAGAAATGATGGCGATAGATCCTGAATATGGAGAGAAGGTTAATTTTTAATTTTTTTCTATAATTTTTAATTCATTTATTTATCTTATATCTTTAACATGCTGCTAAGAATGACAAAAGTGAAAAATCAGATTCGGATATGGTATGATTTTGTTTGCTTTGTGTTTATTGATGCGACAAAATTCCCTTTTCATGCTTACCAATGTATATATTCTATTTACACCTTTTTGTTTGTTCGTTTGAATGTCTTAAAATTTGTACACACAATTTTTTAACACCTTACACCTTCCAGGGGGATGTTTTAAGAAACAGTTTATTAGCACGGTACTTCGGAAAAGCTTTTATTCAAAAACACGACACTGTAGAGCTTAGCAGTTATCAGCTTTCATCAGTTATGCATGGTCCTGGAGGTAAATAATTTTTCAATTTATTTTTTTTAATTAATAATTGGATTTAAACAATTCTTTATTATATATTTAGCCAAAGTACTAAGCAGAGCAGGTCGCACTTTACATGAAGTCCAAACACATCTGGATCGTGAAGGTGCGTCCGATTTAGTCGTGGAACTCGTGATCAACTCAGTTAATTCGCCGTCAATTTTTGGCGAAGCTGTAGAATTAGGTATTGCTCTCTTAGAGGGAGGAAACTTCACCATTCAGAATAGCATGTACAATAAATTACTTGGAGGAGATCTGAGTCAATCGTTTTTTAAGGTGAGTAAAACAAAAGAGGAGTCACTTAAAGAAAAAAACCTTAAATAAACCCACATTGTATTTTCTTGGCTCCTTCTTTGACGACAAAAAAATCCTTCAGGAAATTAATTATTATTACTTAAACATTGCTTTTAAATCGTGTCTCAAACAGCTTATCTTCTCAAATAATTTTCAGTTTTTTATATTGTATATAGTATCTATAGACTACCCAAGTCTGACGTCACAGTGCACGGATTGGGAGACAAATGTTTCCAAATATTTTTAAATGTTTCCTTGATAGTGATTATGGGCCAAAGAGTTGTCAATTGAAATAAGCTGTGTTATCTTTGAATATTTATAAATAAATGCATCTACAAAATCTGCACCATTTTTAGGTGTTTTACAGTAAAATGAAAGGTTCTCAGCAGGAGATTAAAAGTACGGTGAGTGTGAATACTTCGGATATGGCCGCAAAAGCCCATGAAGATAAGCAAGATGGCAAAGATCTCGACAAAGTGTCTAAAAAGCAGGGTGGTAAAAGTAATGGAATTCTAATAAGCGATGAACTGCGAGATGAATTGAGTCGAGCGGCTGAATCAACCTCTCAGGCTTACGCACAAATTCGAACAATGGCAGGCGAAGATGGCGCTGTAGGGTCTGGTACAGCCTCTGCGTTCGAGGATCTATTAGCCGAAAAACTTGAAAAACATCGTGATCGTGAAGAGCAAAATACTCTCTCTATTAAAGTTTTAATAATGCAGCCAATTCTACGATTTTTACAACTTCTATGCGAGAACCATAATCCTAAGTTGCAAAACCTGTTGCGCAATCAGAATAATAAAAATAACCATAATTTAGTATCGGAAACGTTAATGTTTCTAGATTGCATTTGTGGGTCCACAACTGGTGGTTTAGGATTGTTGGGACTGTACATTAATGAAAATAATGTCTCTCTAATTAACCAAACATTGGAAACTCTTACAGAATACTGCCAAGGTACATTTATCGCTACATTTATTACCATGACTACGTCTTTGTTGAGGTATTTTGTAAAGACTATTTTATTTTATGCAAGACCCCATGTTGTATAAGAAATCGTACTTAAAAAATATGTGTTACACAATTTTTTTCTTCCATTACCATATCATAATTTTTATCCATTTAATTAGGTCACACAAAAAAAAATTAAATTGAAAAAAATTATTAAATGTATTACGCTCTTTTTTGGGACTTGCCTGTTCAGGGCCTAACGGATTTAAATTTTTGTCAACCAGAAAGTTAAGCTTGTTTTCAAAATTTTATGGGGTCTTAGGAAATTGTCTTTACTATGCTTTTCAAATCAAACACACATTGTTGAGAGAGTTCTGCCACCTTTTAATTTTAGGACCGTGCCATGAAAACCAAAATTGCATTGCTACGCATGAATCTAACGGATTAGATATAATAACAGCTCTCATTTTAAATGATATTAATCCATTGGGCAAAACGCGCATGGATTTAGTTTTGGAATTGAAAAATAACGCTTCTAAATTATTATTGGCGATAATGGAAAGTCGCGGGGACAGTGAAAATGCAGAACGTATTCTTTACAATATGAATCCGAAACAGTTGGTAGATGTCGCTTGTCGCGCTTTCCATCAAGAAACCGCTGAAGATGATGAAGAAGTCGATGATGGGAGCGTAGAGGATGCGGTTTCACCGAAGGAAGTAGGACATAATATTTATATTTTGTGCCATCAATTAGCCCAACATAATAAAGAATTGGCTGCGTTGCTGAAACCGGCTGATTTTGGGAGTGATCCAAAAACAACACAAAAGGCACTAACGTATTATGCTACGCACACTGCACAGATTGAAATTGTTAGACATGATCGCACATTGGAGCAAATCGTTTTTCCTATACCAGAAATCTGCGAGTATATTACAAAAGATACAAAAATTAAAGTACTGAATACCGCAGAAAGAGACGATCAAGGCTCTAAAGTCGTAGACTTTTTTGATAGGACAGAGTCAATGTTCAATGAAATGAAGTGGCAAAAAAAATTAAGAGGTATGATTTATAGTAGTCTCCAATAGAATAACGTAATATGGCTCTACTTTTAATAATCAAATAAACTCTCAAACCAAGTTGTAAATAATTCTCGAACAGTTTTCGGCAGATTCGATCAAAGCAATATTTCCCGAATCACATTGGACGGAGTATAAAATGATGTTTGTTCTATAATGAGACCATATGGCGTTATTCCATCTGGACTACTATCTTTATTCTTATAGTTAAAATTACTCTTTTGTAGCACAACATGTACTTTTTTGGGTTAGCAACTACATGTCGTTATGGAGTAATATTCTATTCAATTGTGCTGTACTTATAAATTTAATCGTGGCCTTCTTCTATCCGTTTGAAGATACTTTACCGAGTATGTTTTTTTGTTTTTTTTTCCTCTTTTATTTATGATTAATTTCAGAGATTAGCTCGAGCATTTCAATATTAATTTGGGTGGCCATGCTAGCCTCAACCGCTATTGTAGTTACTTTGCCGCGTGAAACTGGAATAAGAACATTGGTGGCGGCTACAATTCTGAGACTGATATTCTCTCTAGGTCCAGAGCCAACTTTGTGGCTTTTAGGAACTGTTACTATTTTACTCAAAGGAATACATCTAGTCAGTATAATGGGCAATCATGGTACACTTACCAAAACTTATCAACAAATACTCACAGACGCCGAATTGGTTTATCATTTAGCATATCTTGTTTTTTGTATGCTGGGGCTGCTTATGCATCCATTTTTTTACTCTGTTTTGGTATTTTTTATTCTTTGTTGGTACTTAATTTTCTACATCTTGTTTTTGCAGTTATTTGACGTTGTCTACCGGGAGGAAACTTTACTTAATGTTATTAGATCTGTTACAAGAAATGGTCGTTCAATTATTTTGACAGCAGTTCTTGCTTTAATTTTGGTTTATATGTTCTCTATTATAGGGTATATGTTCTTCAAAGAAGACTTTATTGTTAGTGTAAAAAAGAAAACTGGTATTGGTGTTTTGGTTCGTCTAAAGCCTTAATAATCATTAATCAATTTTTAGATGAAATATGTGAGACAGTGTCTGACACCTCTGGAAATAAATATACTCACGATATGCAATCTTGCAAAGCTGTAGACCCTGGTGAAGAAAAAAAAGAACGAGCTTGTGATTCTCTCGTAATGTGTATTGTCACTACGTTAAATCAAGGGCTCAGAAATGGAGGGGGTATTGGTGATATTTTAAGGGCGCCCAGCAGTGAAGTGAGTTATATTTATTATTTTATTACTATAGTTGAGCCGCTGAACAAATATAAAAACAAAATAAAGCGGGCTGAGTTTAATACTTTTATGACGTAACGGAGGTTTTTGTGACGGAAACTATAGTAATTGCGATATTTCACCGTAAATTTATTAACTGATCTAATCTTTTTGATGAAAAAGTTATTTTTTTTTCAGGAACCGTTGTTTGTTCCTCGAGTCGTTTATGATCTGCTCTTCTTCTTTGTTGTAATTATTATAGTACTTAACTTAATTTTCGGTGTCATCATCGATACATTCGCCGATTTGAGATCTGAGAAGCAACAAAAGGAATTGATATTGAAGAATACTTGCTTTATCTGTGGTATGTATTGTTATTTTTTCGACAGCTTGGTGGCTTAGATGGTATTTTCCAGGTTTAAATCGTTCGGCGTTTGATAATAAGACCGTTAGTTTTGAAGAGCATACAAAGTGTGAGCATAATATGTGGCACTATTTGTACTTTATTGTTTTAACAAAAGTTAAGGATCCCACGGAGTTTACAGGCCCGGAGAGTTACGTATATGCAATGGTGAAAAGTTCCAATCTGGAATGGTTTCCACGATTGCGTGCGATGTCGCTAGCGGCGGTTGAGGGTGAGGGAGAGCAAATTGAGTTGCGAAGCCTTCAAGCTCAACTAGAGAACACACAACTTTTGGTAACCAATCTCTCGCAGCAGTTAATGGATTTGAAAGACCAAATGGCGGAACAACGTAAACAAAAACAAAGGATTGGGTTACTTAATTCAGCTTCATATCTTCAAACACCGAATTTACCTTAAATAGAATAAAATTTGTCGATAAGTTGTCCTAGTCTTGAGCGAGTTGCTCGATTTGTTGTGAATTGATACGATTCGCCATTGTTAGAGTAATGAAAAATAGCTCAGTAATGCTCAAAATCTTTTAGTGCAATCTCTGAACTCGTGCAAACGTATAACCTGTTTTTTAAAGCTGCAAGATTGTTTCTTCGATTTTACATGTTCTGTGTTGTGGTTATAGGGTTGTATTAAGTGATGATTAAGTGATAAGGGAAATACAACTACTACGTCAGCAATTATAGCTTTACCAGTCTAATGACAATGGCACGAAAAAGACGGATTATTAATTCTAGAATTTTGTTTGACTGTTTAGTTAAATTATTTCATAATTTGGTGGCGATTTTTGCTGGGGTATGATTTCTGTATTTTTACTACTGTTTCTTCAGAAATGTTTATTGTTGTTCTACTTTTAGACTTCTGTACAAATTTTATCGAAATATAGATCTATAATACGTTAATCTTTGGAATTTTATTTACACAAATTCAGCTCTTTTTCCAGCTAAATAAGAAATGTTTTTTAAGAGTATATTTTTATTTAAGCTTTTTTTTCATATACGTCAACACTTGGGAAGTCTATAGTCTGTCAGAAGAAAGAGCGAAGAAATCTTCATCTAGTATTGGCAGTGCTGCGATGATTGGTGTAAACACTCCTTCTGTTGATTCGCAGTGAAGGCAATAGATAGCGCTAAAAGATTTTACCTAGCAAATTCGGTTGCTAGGGAAATGACGCACATGGTATATGCCGCGAATTGTCAGTTGTCAATTGCGCGCGATGACCAACTGTTATCGTTTAACAGTTTTACTTTATATGTTGGCATTATTTAGTCAATTAAATTTAATTTAAAGAAGCAACTCTTTATAATTTTTTTTTAATTTCGTGGTATGAATGCGGTAGAATTGAGTTGTCGACGCGTATTTAATTTCAAATTCTTGGTAAAAAAAAGTGGTTTATAATGCCGGAAAGGTTTCGTATTTCGAAACCAGAAGATCTC
The DNA here is from genome assembly GCA_947359425.1 of Lagria hirta. Taxonomy (NCBI): domain Eukaryota; kingdom Metazoa; phylum Arthropoda; class Insecta; order Coleoptera; family Tenebrionidae; genus Lagria; species Lagria hirta. The sequence goes on from OX375799.1 coordinate 919,700, forward strand.
GATAATAGCTTTTACAGCAATGATCGTGTCACACAAAAGCTTTTACCACGACAATTTAATCAAGGTAGGTAGGTATTTTATATCTGCACCCCTACGTTGTAGTTAGTCGGTTAGCTACCCTCATCCTTCAACCTGTTGGTGATCACGTGAGCAAAGTCTCATTATTCAGTCAATAAATCTATAACTATCCCTCTATTGATGTTAGTCAGTTCACGGTCGTTTCTTTAAACCCTTTAAAAATCACGCAGACTCTGGATTAACATATAATATACAAAGTGGTATATTCTTTTTGTATCTACCTCCAGTGTCGTAAGTGTGGTGCTCAGTTGCCTACTTGCTCCCGATAGGTAAGCACCGCCCATAGAATGATTGGAGTCGGTATTCGGCTTGTGCCGCTCGTACGAAGATCACTCGACGACGAAGGTATCCCCACCCTTCTGCACTAAGTAGATCCCACACCACCCTTCGCCAAAAAGCAATCAAATTATAAAACATCAATCATTGATATTTCTCTCTGGAGAGCTAGACTAGCGCCTATCAACCCCTGAGACAACCCTATATCATCATCATTTTTCACATCACTATTGCAAAACTTCCAAAATAAATATGTTTGCTTTTTCACAATGCTCTTTTGGGTAATTCCCCGAATACAATAGACTGTTTATTCAAGTGCTTTCATAATTTGTCTAATTCTGACATTGAAAGACATTTTTCAATAAAAATAACCTAAAGAGCAAATTTTTCTTCAATTTTAATACATTTTTTTTTATCAAAAATGTAAGAAGCTTAAATATTTATTCCAACTTTTTTAAATATACAAACGCTTTTTGCTAGGGTTTTATGATAAAACAGATTTTTTAAATGTTGTTTCTCACTGTGAGCCAACTGCACGTTTTTTTCTAAGTTTTTATGACAACCATACAAAGTCTGTTTCTTAATTAACTTGAAAATCTTTTAAATGAGAGATTATTTAATAACTGGAACTGTTATAACTAATCATCATTATTTATCAAGAAGATATTAGTACGCATATTTATCTAGGTGTCAAAAAGTTTGACGAAATTTTCGAAAAAATCGATTAATAGCCGCAAAAAAGAGTTTATAATACTTAATTATTATAAAATTTTGGAATTTACTTGAAAAGTTAAATTACTGATATTAATTCGCAAGCTGCTACAACGCCGTTTCGTTTTTTTGAAACTTGTTCTACACACACAATTCAATTTATTATTAATTTCATAAGTTTAAAAGAACATAAATCCCATTTCAATAAATAAGTCATCACAGTGAAATTGTCACCTGACAATATCAATAAAATTAATCTAGGATGATTCAGAACCTGAGTTTCAAATGAAAGAAATAATAGCAGATTCTATAAACATTTTGTTTTAACTTTTTATATAATTTTGCTATAAAAAGCTGAGGAATGATAAGCCTTATCTCCAATTACAATTATAAAATGATTGTTATCTGATGATGTAATTTCGCTGCTAAAATTGGTTTGTGGCCGGATCATTTTCTTTTATATAAAGCAATATTTTATTAAAGCTTTCTCTAATATAAATTGAAAACAAGTACAGCAGAAGGTAAATTTGTTTTAGGTAATAGTTTCCTCAACACCTTATAACGAAATTTATTTTCAATACACCTGCTCCCCGGTTATAAAAGCAATTAGACAAGGAACTTTCAAATAAGAACGTCTTCTTCTACAAAGAGCTATCAGTAAATTGGCCAGCTTAGGGTATTAATGTTTAATTGAAATAAGTTTCCAACTGTTTTCTTTTTCTAATAAAACTTGAATGTGTGTTGGAATATTTAAATTTTCTTTGTAACATTTGGTCGTCCCAAGCGAGATTAAAACTCTTTTTTGCAAGTTGACCTCATAAGATTGAACTTTTCAATAAAGTATTTTATATGATTTGTTGGAAATAACAAAAAACAAGCAGCTAAGTTGGAAACAACGTATACAGGGTGGCGCAGCGCGAATGATCACATTTTTAATCTTCACCATGTGATAAAATTAGAAAAACCTAATAAATAACTAAATAAACGAGAATTGGTTGTAGATTATCATTTATATTAGGAGATAAAGTTTATCTAACATTTTTTGAGAAAAATATTTATAGATATAGATATAGCCACAAATTTGTCACGCAAATTGATTCAAATCTGAATCTGTTGCCGATGAGTTCCAATAAGAACGACACACTATCCAAGTTTACAGATGTAGTTTGAATAATTTTGCTTTAGTCTTTTTTATGTTCTTATTATCTAATCAGAATCATCAAAGATTATAGGAAAGTATTAAGAAAGTTTTAAGGCTGTTATGTCAGGTGTCAGGATAGAATACATTTTTGTCTTTTGTATTGTGGAAATGTGCACATTTAGTGACATTTATTATAAATAATGATATTAATATTGATAAGTTAAAAGTAAAAAATGTTGTGTAAATTGCAGTTTTAAATGGACTGACTTATTTTAAAGCCATAATTACATCATTTCCTATCAAAAGTGATTAAAATTATCAATATGTCATTTCCGTTACAAACCACTACAAGGTGGAGTGTAGCAATAACCCAATTCGCTGCATATCGCAATTATTTATTGATGGATGATTAAAGTTTTAGCTGGCAAGTGCATTTTGACTTTGACGTAGCAGACACCCCATGATTTATTTATTAGCAAAAACCTATTGTTTTACCTTTACCAAACATTGTTTCAATCGATTGTTTTAAATGGAAAGTATTAATAAAAAATTCAAATTGTATCCAGGCTTGAACTTTGAGTATTTGCATGATAATCGTGAGCTTTGTAATCTACAAATTGATCAGACTCTAATTTGTCAGTTTATTGCCATTGGAAATGAAGTGAACAATCTTATTGCTTATCTCTGGGATATTGTGCCAATCCGAACTGCCTGCTCCATTAATTTAATTTCATAATACATCAATATCAATGTTAAGGAAAGTAATTTTCCAGCAGGAATTTAGTAATCAATTTTATGAAGAACAAATTCATCAAATCATTTTTTTCATTTGATATGGTATCATTAACTTAAAATGTAATAGATAGACAGAAAATTTGTTCTTCATGTATGGGTTTTCGTGCAAAATTGAGACAAAAATTCTATTGTAAAGAGCAGGACGAGTAAAGAGAACGACTACAGCAGCCTACGAATAGTTTCTACCAAGGCCAAGGCATGACAGGTCTAAAGACCCTACCTGAGTGGAGCCCCACTTTAGAGTTCTTTTCAATGCACTGTGTTTCGTTGCATTAGTTTAGTGCTTTGTCCACCACGATTTCCCTATTTTTCACCCATCGAACTCGTTTGGAACATGATGTAAAGTATAGAGCTAAAAAATTTGCTCCATACTTTACATCTGTATAAGCATGTCTAGGCGTGTAAAAGAATGCATAATCAAATGTAGAGGTACAACAACAATGTAAAACATGTTTTGCTTTATTAAACACGTTAGGCACTAAAAATAATCTCTCTAATCAATTTTTGATTGAATAGGGTATATCTTCTTATTGTGAGGTTTTATTTCTATTTCAACCAACAAGTTATACATCATGGCCTCTATTTAACTTGCGCATTTATATGAGAAAAGAATTGAGCAAAGCATAAATTTGACAGATTGATTGTGAGCACGCAAGACTCGGTAAATTAAAATATAAATTTGGTCGTGTAGGTAAAAGTTGTTATTTTTATTATTAGATTAATTAAATTTTATCAGGAGCTGTATTATCGACCGGAGGTAGTTCTTCCGGAGTGTTCGCTTGATTAATACAGTTTTCCAATATCGGGCAAATACACTGTGTAAAGTCCAGCAAATTGAACCAGATCTAACGATTTGGGTGGCTGATACTCGCTGGGCTAACCATAATAAGCGTGATAACTAAAGTGGAGAATTTTTATTAAGCTGCCTAAAACCTATAAATACAAATAATAATCTCAAGTTTTATTCGAAAAGAGGAAAGTCGGTCACAAACTCGTCGATTTTGTTTTTATCCCACCGTTTTCAGTTGGATCGAGTTGCAAACTAATATACGACGATATAATAGCCATTGTATATTTAGAAAACAAATAGACTATTTTTATTATCGTCTGAAAACAACATAACAATTGGTTTTATAAATGGACTAACACTATATGGCAACGCAACGGGTTGAAATCCGTTTGACATAAAATTCCCTAGGTATTATGGAGCTTAATTAGCTATTAAAATCAGAAAATTCAATACAAAGTGCGTTTTGCAGCGCTCAGTTTTCTGAAACCTCCGCTTTGCAAACTTACATAACTTTTCAAAATATTAAAAAAAAATGGTGAAGATGTAACGTATGATTAAATACAAAACATACACAAAAAGCCAAAGTTATATTATAGATATTCGTACTTGTTTTTTCAATTTTCCAATCAGCTTTTTTTCAAATAAAGGCTTAGCTCTTCAAGAGATTTAAAGCTTAGTATATTTTCTAAGCGATGGAGAAAAGACTGCATCTTGTTTATAAAGGTGAAAAAGTGAGATTAATGGTGTTTTTGGCGAAACTGGAAAGGAGTTTCGTAGCTCTTAAATTTGTAGCGTTTTATCTTTTCTTTTTTATTCATTCAAGTTTTGCGCTTTTGTAAATAGTTTCTCTTGCTGAATATTGGTTTATAAACTGATTATAAAGCTTTGTTTGTATTTATTAGAGTTTATCTTCTATAAGCTGATTCCATGCGCTTATCTACAAGATTCTTTTCTGTTAATCTTAAAGAACCGTCGTCGTTTTTAAAACTAATAAATCCGGACGAGCGTTTTTTTTCTTTTATTATTCGACGATAAAATTCGCCTAGAAACGTTGTCGTTGAAGCTGGTCGATTTAAGATTTTCCAGAGCAAGACATGTGTCGTATGCGATCATTCGAGTGTTATAAAGGTGGTGACAGCAATCACAAACTGAAAAGTTACCAAAGCAATATCGGTAATTCTATATAATTGGATCTCACTGGAGAGAATTGTTGTTGGAAAGATGTCACAATGACGTTAAATGTAATCAGCCAATCCGAAACAATTTTAACAACATTTCCGCTTTGCTAACTTGACTCTTCCGGTAGGGTAATTTACTATTACTTTTTTAAAGTATATTTTTAGAAAAATTTATTTTGATATCCTCCAAATCCATCACACGTTGTGAAACTCGATCATCCTTCTTCCACTTTAATATTTCGACGTATTGCCTTCATTCCACTCATTTTCATGTTTGGCCTTATTTATTTATAATGGTTAAGGCTGCGCTTGACTCCATCTCCGAATTTCCGGAAATTCATAAATAAAATATAATGAAACGTTACATAAAACTCAGTGTTTATCATCTGAACCCTAAACAAATAAGATTCTGCGGTCTGTTTCATTATGCAAATACAAGATTGTACACTACACTGCAAAATAACAAAAAATATTTTTTATTTTTTACTGAAGAACACAATACACCTGGTAGCTGATTAATTGAGACTCCTAAGAGTGTTTTCAGCTGTTCTACTACTTTTGTAATGTTCCAAAATTAGCACCTTTCAGAAGACAAAGGATGCCAAATCTGGCGAATACGTTGGCTGCTTTGAACTCTTCTGGCTTTTCAGCCAGAGCTGCTATGGAGTTGTTCAATCCAAGAATTGTTCTTCCAACACGCGTTTTTTTTGCCAATTTGCACATGTTTTCTCCACTATCTAACTTCTTAAAAATCTCTATTTTATCTTTCAAATCTAGTGTTTTTTGTTTCCGTTTATTTGACATTTTTAACTACACACTTTTCTCACTTCAAAAAAACAGGTAATACGTATGCACATGCACGTGATGAGTTTAGACATATAGACTGTCCTCTCTTATTTAATCATCCAGTTCATTGAAGACGATAAGAATCAAAATGTAATTTTGATATTTTTCTGGAGCCAGTTGCGTTTTCAAATCCCCACACCTTTGTACGTAACATGTGAGAATAACCGGGTTTTTTGTCCATAACTGAAAGACAATGAGAGCCTGTAAATCTCTCATAAAAAGCTGAATATTAGTTTTATACGAGCCATATAACGTGTATGAAATAGCAGTAGCGTTTGGACTCTGCCATGAAACAATGAAGTTTCACATCATATAATTTGGCCTCAATAGAAAAAGGCTAATCATTTGAAACATTACATAGGTTTCCATCATAAAGCTCGAGAGCTTTCCTCCGTTTAAGCTTAATTTCACGCCAAATTGGCCGCCAATTTTCTGTTCAGGGACCCAATTAATACCAATCGATGCAAATGCAAAATGTAGACGGATGGAACCATATTCTCTATCTAACATTTCCTTCAATCATTTATGGCGCCATTTTAATTAATTCTACAAAAACAGATTATTTATTGATGTTTGTCACTTCAGGCTTTATCGTGTTTTTTCGAAGCTTTGCAACACCGGACGGCAGGGAACGCAATTTTGCACTTCACTAACCCTAAATAAAAGCAATTTCGGATCGAACCGCAAAAAAGTCTAATGCGTAGTCGATTTGTAGTCTATTAAATGGACGTATATTAAAAAAATCGTTTATCAGCGACATAAAAAGCTCATTCGGTCAAAGCTTTGTAGTTTTTTGTAAATTTTAATCTTGATTGGCGAGCGAATTAATATTTAACCACAAAATCGAACAAAGACTTATTACAATCCGCACGAGCACCACAAGCTATTTTGTCGGAATTTTCTGCAAAATATGTCAATTATTCGGTCCTTGAAAAAAGTGTTGACGTCGTTGCTTGGAAAACGTGTCCTATATCCGTATTGGAAAAAGCTACATCCTAATATAATCAAGGGTATATTTTACCCTCTAAAACAACAAGTCTGAATAAAATATCCTCTCTAAAAATTGCACCCAACCGGTTGTTTATGTAACCCTCGTATAAATTAAAATATTAATATTGCAAGACGCACGTCTTCCAGGACGACGCACGAATTTATATCCACTCCATTTTGCCTTCCATTCAATTACATTGTCAGGGCCTATAATAAATACATTTGTGTTTGAAAATGTCAACGTTTAATCAATTGAGGCAATAAATAAACGCTTCAATCTCAACAATATCATTAAAAACCAATTTACAAAATAATCTGAGAAGAGAAACAAAACACTTTTAAAGGTAGAACAGCAAAATCAAGAAAGGAGAAAGTTATATCAAAGAAACATAGATAACAACAATAGTAGAGGAATAAAACAACAATAGATCCAGTGTGAAACAGATGAAAGAAAACTATTTGAATCAAGGTGACGAGATATACAAAGGTCATTAATTTTCAAAAGAGTTTTCTATGATGCTTTTTTGAATAGAACCAAAAGCGTTTAGTTAAAATACGAAAACTTTCTCTCTTTTTTGAATATGATAAAGTATTAATTTAATTAATTCTTTAATTAATTAATAAATATTTATTTTTACGACAGAATATAAGACTAAGATAAAATCTTGATGATATTTAAAACCTAAAAGAGTATTTGGTTGATCCTACATTTAAAAAAAGACAAAAAAATGCCAAAAAAAAATTCAAATGTTATTTCGTTCGATCTAAACCGCACTTGAAATAAAAATACCTTCTTTATGCAAAGAACATCTTGATTTCCAGATCGATAGCAGGAAGCTAGTTTTCTTGTGGCAATTTTTCTGAATGAATGAATGACGTATCTTTCTTTGAAAGAAAATTACTTGTTTATCCCATCGCAATACGTAACAATACAATGTTATAGAAAGAGATAGATAGCGCCTGTCAACTTGAATTAATCATATTTATTGACATACAAATAGTACCATTTAGATGAAATGATATCATCTTGTAATGTAAAATGGCTGCAGGTTTTAAATTAACTTTAATACTCGAAAAAATACAGAGGGAAAGTCTAACTTGGATGTTTTAAAACTTTAATTTTTCTAAAGGCAGTAATAATTTTTGCCACTTCTATTTCCACGTCTTTTTTTTTACTGACTTCATCCAACTCTTTTCAATTTGTCTGTTAATGTTTTTTCCCAACATCTTTTTGGTTTTCCTAACCAAGGGCGGCATTGTAAGATAACAGCGTTTCATTGGTCGCTTTTGGTCTCACAGTCTTTCTATCAAACTTTTATTTTACTTCTGTCTTTCTGACAATATCTGATGTATACACTCATTTGTTTTCCGATTCGCCAGCCTAATATTTAGCATCTGTTTCTCCATGCTCCTCAAAGCTTTGGTTATTTTTTCTGTTATAATTCTAATTTCTATTGGTCCGTGAATCCCTATTGGCAGCACGCATTGATCCTAGACGAATTTATATTCCTTAATAGGAAAGAGATTTTGTAAATTCATATTTAATATGGTATTTTTGAGTGTAAATTTTGTCTACAAGCCCTGGCGTTTGTTCTTAATTTTTTCGTTTTCGTTATTATGTAAAGTAAAACCTTTTTGTCTTCGAATATTTGGCCTGAGTCTGAGTAACTTACAACAAAAATTTGCTAAATGGAAAGCATAATCTAAGGTCTATGGGTTTTAAAATCTTTCATTCGGTGAGAACGCCGTAAGTTAAGCCCTGGCAGAAATAAACAAAACTACTAAATGCTTTGTTTCCTTTTCTCCATAATTGCGTATAATGGTTCAATTTAAACTATATCCTGTTTTTAAGTAATGCTCCATGTTATGGAATTGTTACATACGCCCGTCAGCTGTACTATTATTACTGCTATCATTAATGTACCAACAAAATGTAGATGTATCATTCCAGTGACCCAATTAAGGATAAAATACAAAAAAGTAGTCAAAAAACTTTGCATAACATGTGTGCAGATGTAGTTGACCACCAATCAATTAAGCTGTGTCCTGTTAAGGCACCGTTTGATCACAAATTCAATGAAAAAGAGCAACAGCGGGTTAGTGATTTAATTAAAAATGAGAGAATTTCCGCTTCTTTTCCCAGTCCAATATAAAATTAGCACTGTGTATGCCATTTCGTGCAAATAGCTCGTTTTTTATTAACAATCTCGTTTTTACTGAACGTTTCTTTCAACAAGGTGGAAATGTGATTTGTTAAAAAAAACGCATGTCTTTTCCTGAATCAGAGATTTCGAGCAGATGGTAGAATAGAAGATGAGACGCGTTGGAGTTAACTTTTCATCATCAAAGCTTTGTGCTTATCACGATAAATTACTGAAGTTCTAAAGTTCGTCTCTGAAATTAATTATTACTTTATTGAGTGGAATTATATTGCTCACAATTTATTGCTGATGCGGATGCGATTATTTGTTACTTTGACGTAAACTGAATATATTAACATCAATACAATTTCATTCCCGAAATGCAATATACATCAAAGTCTTGACAAATATTGTAACAAATTGTCTTTTCTCATAAGATTTCTGTTTTGAAAAAAACTCTTGCAGCAGAAAAATATCAAAAGTGAGTGAACTTTTGACTACAGTAAAAGATAACCTTTGTCTTTTAACAAGAAGTTACATGTTTTCGAACTAGAATTGATTAAACTTAAACTATTTTTAAGTCAATTGGGAAAGACAATAAATGAGAAATGTAAAATTATTAGCTTATTAAAGAGCAAGAGTAGAGTTGAGCAAGTTTTATAACCAAAGGGAAACACCACATGTAAAATTGACCAAAATCGACAAGGCTAGTTAAAACTCAAGTAACAGCGAAAAAATTTAAAAAAAATACTGAGAGAAAACTGCCTATATCATAAAAAAACTCACCGCCACTTTATAATTTTCCGCCGTCATATTACAGCCTAAACGCACGACAAAGAATAAAATTTAAAGAAGATGAGACAGAAGTAACGAGGTGTTTAAATTTTCATAATAATTGGAATGTAATGAAGGATGAGTGATCAAGTTATTATAATAAAGGTTCTTCAAATCACGTCGCCCTTAATAAGAAAGCTATTTGGGTAAAACGCCATCACTTGTAATTACTATCCGAGGATAATGAAGTAAATACGTATTCCAGTTGAATGAAGGATGACAATAAATAAAGGGAAAGACGTAATGCAAGTAATGTTAGATTCAAGAAGGATCACGGAACGAACGTGGAAATGTAGGTAAACCACTAATGAGATGGAGAAACGGCATTAGAAAATCAGTAGAACTGAGCAAAATCGGTTTGAATAAGATTGTAAAAGAAAGTGACATTTGATGACAAGATTGTTTCCTGATGAATACTTTGAATTTCCATTATAATGTGAATTTGTGCTTTTATTTGAAGTAATTTAATATCTATAATTACACCTCTTGTGTTAATTAGCTGGAATATTCATTAACATTAATATCACCCCATCTCAAACCAAATTCATTTGCACAGCGCTCTTGTTTTGTTTGTTCAACAGTATTTGTACTTCATCAATTCTACCCTTAACACACTGATCCCATCCATCATCATTTGTACTTTTTTATGTTTTGTTTTGTGTTTTTTCCTCAAGAACTTAACTGAAATTTAAGTTTGCAAAAGCAAACTTTGATGTTATTGATTTTCCTTTCTTTTTTTTTGTGTTCCGACATCAAAGTTTGAGTGGTCGTAAAGGCAAAAGTTGCTTATTAATAAAACCGTGCCGTTCGTTTCCAGCGTTTTCAGCCTTTTATCTCTTAGCACAAGTGCCACACATGGATGCTTCATGTAAATCTATTTTGAATCTCACAAAATACTTTTAAGCCTTTTATTCTCAACTCTTTTCTACCAATGTCTGTCACATTGAGATGGTCTTAAAATTTAAACTTTGTGACAATAACTTTTGTACCAGCTATACTTTTCTTTTTTTTTATGTTTAAGCCGCTTTGCCCTCACTTTGAAATCGGATTAAAAAGCAGAAAACTTCAGCAGATATAACTTCTCCGGTATCGCATTCGAGTAAAAGCTCAATATGTTGCGAATTTTTAAGCAAAAAGATTACTAAAAGGAAAACGAAAGGTAATTGTAGGTTTCCCAACTAAACAACTTGACTCGGAAACTTCCGTTATTTAAAAAATCGTTTTGTATTCTCATCATGTTTGTGTGTAATTTATAGCTGAAATTTGTTTGTCTGACATCACCGATAAGCCGGGTTTTAGTTGTCACGCTGCCTCCCTTGCCATTGTGCCGCTGTATAGTTTCGTTGAGGCAGTAAATTTGGTAAAATATGTCTCAATCTTAATTAAAGGGTTGCGTTTTTCTGTCTCGTTCAAAGAGAATCTGAAAGCCGCCGGCGAATGGTGATGATTCTTGTAAGAAGCTCGCTATGAACAGAATATCAAAAGCTTGTTCTCCACTTTAGTAATCTTACGGGTAACAATAAAAACTTTTGCGTCTAAAAAAGATCAATCAGTCATTTAACACAGAAGAGGAGTGTTGGAACCGATTTATCTGTATGGAAAAATTAGGACGGTCGTCTGAAATCATTTGCTTTTTTTATCTCTTATTTGATCATCATAATATAGGTATAGTAAAGTCATTTGCTTTTTCTATGAAACGATTTAAGGCGAAACGCACGGAATAAATTCGTTCCCTCCAGAGCAGAATGATAGACTGACAGGCGTCGGAGTTCTGGCGACACACAAAACCCCAGCGTCGGATTTTAGCAGCCCAACGGCTAAACCCTAACATCGATATACTTTTTTTAAGCAATCATTTTGAGAAATCTTTTTTCTTTAGGCTTATTTTCCGCATCATACAATTTGATAATCATACAGAGGAATTCATTCAACTCAATTCGGCTTGTTTTTTAATGTTGATATCAGATGTTGATATATTCTCCTCGGCTACGTTTTTCTAGCCATGAGCCCCTTTGTATTATAACACTGTTCCACGGGTCATCTTTTGTCTTGCAGTTTTTCTAGAAACATCCATTCTATAGTTGCCTTTCTAATAACATTTGACTACCCGCTTTGCTAGTCTAATATTCAGCCTCTGTTTCTCTATGCTCGCTTTGGCTTCAGCTAGTTTTTTTGCTATACCTTTAGTTGCCGCCCAGGTTTGTGCCCCATAAGTTCTCACTGGCAGTACGCATTGCTAGGAGGAGAAAATAACGATGTTATCCGCATAGCTTAGTTTACTATATTAATGTCCAGTTCCCTGTCTTAATCTCTCTTTACCTCAACAGATTCTAGTAGTATCTTAGTTGATCTTTGTTATAGTGGCTAGAGAAAATTTGGTTAACAAATCTGTCACGCTAATGTAAATTATTAGCTCCACACTAAGGTTTTGTGTGCTACAAGCAAGAGCTCCAGCGTCTGTCGGTTTACCAAAAACTTTTTGTTCGGATACACTGTTGGTTCCTCTTTAAATCATGTGACAAAAGAGGAAATGACTATATTGTCTTTATATTTTAATGACAAAATAAGAGAGGCAAAACAAATAATTTGAGAGGGATATTTCCTTTTTTCTACTGTGCGTTGGAACTTAAGACGCGTGATCGATCTTTTTTGAACGCATAAGATAGTTATTGTTACTGCTCCAGCTAGGATCCATCTTTTAGAAGGTAAGTTTCTGTGACATGAGTGTGATGCAATACAATGAATCAGCACTCAGTTTTCAGTCTCAACGAAAAGGGTTCTTGAGTCACTTGAAATACATTCATTTACATTGCTGAGATGAGATATATAGAGCCATTTGTTGTACAAATAAAATAAATCGATAGAAATATTGCGATAGTTAGAATCTTTTAAAAATTGAATCTCAATGTTGAAGTTGATAGATTACTTGCACTTACGTGAATCTTTGTCATTGCAATTTTTGATTTGTATATATACCGTTCTTTAAAGTTATATCGTAGCTTAGATTGGCTTAGTAATAACTTCAGCATTTTTTTGTCATAAAATTGTAACGTGATAATTTTTTTCTAAAAAGGCAATTGGCCGAAACAACATCATAAATGTCGACAAAGATAAAGACAATTAGAGTCTAATAAAAGTTTTTTATTGTTATCGATGAAAAGCCTGGCTTTCATACCTTCATCAATCAAATGAATAAATACTGCAAAAAAATGTTTTTTTAGGGTTTCTAGAAATATTAATTGAGTAGCAGCAGCCCTTTGCTTTCTCGCTTTGTGAATTATTTCTTAAGCCACTTTCTACATTGTTTGCAGTTATATTGTTAGAATCGTCGCGTTTTACGATTATCGTCCCTTCCTTTGCCCATTTCGTTTTGAAGTATTGGGTCTTTTCCTTCACATTATTTATACAATCAAGAATTTGTTTATAGAGAAGTGTCACTATATATATATCTAGCCTTTCAAACGATCACTTTGTCATCTTTTCCTAATTACTTATTAATTATTCATGAGCTCTGAAGGGTTGTTTGTTCAAAAGTTCCATCGTCACATTAGGGGAACCCATTAGAAAATCGATCTCATAATGTTATTAGGGAGACATTTTTCGAAAGTAACTCGGTCAAGGCCTCAGCAAAGATGAAAAGAGCGGCTTTTTTTGTTTTTTCCGCCTTTATCTAACTATTTATGGTCTTATGTCATTGTTATTACTTCTTTTAAATTTTGAATAATCGCCCAATTTTATACTTGTTTGACGAGATTTGGGAACACAAGGCAACATCATTTGGTCCATAACTTTCATATTGAGGGGTCCAAGTGGAAGTAGCATGTTGAATACTGGTGAGTGCAAAAATAATTTAATTTTATATCTTTAAATTTTTGTGTAATCCTCTGATCCAAAGGCACTGATACTCATATACCTTTTTTTAACATTGTCTTTTACAAAAGCCTTTTATGTCTTTTTGCTATAAAGACCCTACGTAACGGTGGTATAAAATAGCTAAAAATGTCTACATTTTTACTTTATATATAGAGTGTCTCCCTCCGAGGAGACACCCTTATGCAATTAACTTAACGTCGTATATGGGATTAGGTGTTTTACATCTGATTGGTCTATCAGCAGATCAAAGTCACCTAAATTAATTCAGCAGATCAATTTTTTCATCGTTTGATATTCGGTCAATTGTTTTCACGTACTTTAAACGCCTCTCTGAACCTTTGGTCGTCAGATGGGTCGTCTTGTATTTTCTATTTTTTGCTGAAATTGGTGAATAATTTTCCGATTTTTTATTACCAAGCACAAAGCATCTTTGATTAAAAACTAAAAAGGCATTGGATTTTCCTCTCAACCGATTCACTAAAAACATCAATTCTTTGCTACTAAAACGATTTTGATGAAAGTTGCTGACTAAACTATTCGAATAAAATACTTTTGCGAGTTGTTTTTTCGTTCTCTTCAAGCCATCGATTGTTGAAAAATTGATGAAAAACTTCGAGTCCTAAACGTTATAGACACTTAATTGAAAAGTTGCTCTTTTAATAATTAAAATCACCTGTTGGCTGTTGAAAATATTACAAGATTGCGTGCTAAAAACTCTTAACCGCAACACGGCTCTTGCAGTTTGATCTAATTACAAACGATATACAGGGAATTGTATATAATTAAGCGTCAAAATTAACTCCGCTAAATGATCAATACAAATTTAATGCGGAATTAGATGAGTTTACGCCTACTGATTAATCGCATTACTTGTTGATGGTAAAAACTTGTTGGAAATATTGTAGATTGCAAAACTGCGTGTTTGCATAACTTTTTTTTTATATACAATTTGTAGTTTTTAAATGATGGAAGATTATTTGAAAAAGAGTATATTCCCCAGACGCGACAAAAATAAATCAATGAAAAAAAGAAAAATGATATGAACGATATTACAAACTGGATGTTAAGTGTAAGAGTGCAAAAGAGAAAAAACGCAGAAAAGCAAGCAAATGAGAGAAAATCTGAGGCTAATCAAATGAAAGCAAAAATGCTACAAGGTGAAAAAAATTGAAAAAAGATTCTTACGAGGAACGTTAACTGAGCCAAATAGAAAAAAAAACTGTTGACAGACTAGGATGAAGAAAGAAAAGAGAATAAAGGTAGAGCAAGTGTGCCGAAATATTTCAGACCAAGAACAAAAATAGAAGAAAGCAACTTGATAGTAAAGTTTAAGTGTAGCAGTTACTGAAAGAAAGAAGAATATGTAGAATGTGCTGGGAAAAAAAAGAGAGAAACAAAAGTAAAAAAACCTATAATAATAAATGATGATATAAGAAATAAGGTTTGAATCATCGGGAGATGAAAAAAATTCTACTACTCTACTGATAATGTTTTAAGACATTTAAATTTGCTTTTGTTGTTTTTATTGACGTTGGATGATTCGAAATAATTGTGTTGTTGTTTTTTTTTGAAAACGTGCCTGTATCAATTTAGTTAAATAAACTTGATAAATAATGGAAACATATACAGCTTATAAACATGTTCGATGGTAATACTAATGTTATTTACTTATCCTAATTGAGAGATTTATTAGCTGTACACTTCCACCGTCATTTGGCTATCCTCTTCAAACGATCCATCCAAACACATTAATTTAATAATGGAGAGAAATTGGTTTTTGCCTTATGCATTCTCACTGCTTCAATACACCCGCCATTTGCATTCTAAAAATATTTACTTTAACAGCTTGTGAAAACTAATTTGAATTTGGTTTCGATATTTCCTTTCAGTGGAAAATTCTGTATTCAGACGTGCCATTTGCCTAACAGAGGGAAATGTATCAATCAGTCCCTTTTCTGACCAGGACAAATACGATGCTCATTATTTAAAAAGATTTCTATTGAAAAAATCAGTCTCTATTTATTTACATTTAAGCAGAGATCTAAGATTTAAAAATTGTGAATCTCTTCTTAACTTATTCGTTCTGACTATAGAAGAAAATATTAGAAGATGCCAGCTTATGAATTAGAAATTTATTTCACTGTTGTTTTTAACACTCATAATTGATTAAAAAATTTATTTCCAACTGCTAATCAAATACAACCACGCAATTTTGGTCCGGCGAGGTTAAGATAAGCTAGGTTGAGTTAGGTTAAGTCAGGTCATTATGGCTTAAGCTATCGGGTCTAGAGTAAACGGGCGTAAAGAAGAACGGGCATTTTAAGGATCTTTTTAGGCGTAGATTTGAACTGGAATGTCGTCTTCGAATGATAGAGGTTGAAATAGTACGGCAAAACCTTTTCTTGACATCTCAACTTTTTTTAGAGCCGGCAGAAAAGGATTTTGATGCTTTAGGGTATAGTGAGCCAAGTAACAGTCCGCTCTTTTAATTGGCACTCGACGATGCCTAGAACGTTTTTTTCCTGAAGAACTATTTTTGCATGGACATGCACTAGGGGATACTCTTGAAATATCTGATAAATAAAATTTTAAACTCAACATTTTTTCTTAATCTTTTTTTCAATTTAAATTCATTTCCATAATTTTTTTTTAATCACCAATCATATTTTTTAATTGACACTTTTACAGTAGTTGACGTTTCAACTTCTAAACTAAACATGTCTTACAGATCAATTAGAGACCGAAAAGGGCCTACACAAACACAAAAATTACCCCGTCAATTACAAATGTAGTCTTGCGTGTTTGCTTTAATTTATTTATTCAAAGCAAACGTCATAAACAAAAGTCCTGCAAAAATATGGATTTACAAAAGAACAACGGGAAGCAGGTATGATATTAATTTACAAAGCGAGAAAAAAATGTCCCAGTTCTGCGATTTCAACACTTTCTTGTATTGATCCACGCAACGTGGAAGCGGTGGATAAAATTAGCATGCTTCTAAGATTACCTACTATAAAAATTTTCAAATTGAATTATTCTTGTCGTTTATGAATGTCACGAAAAAGTTTTCAACTTGGCAAGACTTGAAGCTAAAGATCCGAAAACAGCTTTTAATAAATTATTGCATTTTTGCGATGTTAACAGACCGAAAAAACATAGTTTAATGAACAATTGACCGTCCCTACAATTTTTGTGACGTTGACAAAACCATTCAATTTCAAAGATAATTGCCTATTACAATAAATGGATGAAAATTATATAAATGATATTTCAAAAAACTCAGTTTTATGTTCTGAAACATGAATATTTCCAAAGCAATCTGAATTAACCACTCAATTATTATTACTAATAACACTGTTAAATAAAATCACCATTTGTGTAAATAATTTAAATTACATTTTGCATAACTAAACAAAGCTGATTTTAAAAATATTGAGGGATCAATTCCGTTATATTAAAGATTTATATTCTAGTGTATTCTTTTTTTTCTCCAAATCTCTGTCTTTCAATGCCGTATTTTTTTCTACTTTTTTTATACCAACTCCTTCTATTTCCACGTTCCTTTAATTACGTTTTTATGCTTTTCCCTTTTTCACATATTTCTTTGCGTTTTGTGTTGTCCATCTGTACGCAACCGTTTTGTTTCATCTATTATTAGACATTGGAAGTGTAAATTTTTTTATGAATTAAAAAAAATGTGTTGGAGTTTGTGGCAGATGATGCAAAATGGACAGGATTCTCCCATTCGTATCCTACGGATGCTCTATAGGATTTAAATATGGTGTGGCCACGTAAAATTGTAATATTTTTCTGTATAATTCATAGTTCCTTTGGCGGCAACAACTTAATAGAACAAGTTCAGTTTCGTAATTCTAGCTCTTTCCATTTGTCTAGAATTACTTGCCGAAGCTTTCTCGAATATATAATCGAAATGTTTACAGTTTGTATATTCTGTGACCTATAATAGGAAAGATAGTTTTTTATTGAATAGAAATAATCTGATAAAGAATAGTAAACTTAAATTAGTAGCTTCTGAAGAAACTCTAATTTCTAAAAAAATTGAAATTGAAGCTTGAAACTAGGTTTAAGAAATGTAATGTAATTATTAAGTTTCTAAAAGTTTTTCGTCTTAAAAGTTTTGTTGCTTCGTCTACAAAGGTTTGTTGTGCAAATAATTAGGACATCGCCCGGAGGTGGTGATAGTCCCTCATCGAGTGATCCTGTAACCTTTACAATGTACACTTTGTAGCCATTAGGTTGTGGTAATGGTGCCTGAGAGGTTTGTAGAATGTAAATTAACTGCTGTCCAATATTCAACGTCGGTATATTTTGTTAGATTTCATCTGACATCAAAGTAAGCTCCTGTTATTAGTGCCTTTTTTATTTAATACAACTGTTGCTACGTTCAACTCCGGGTGAAAACCGCGTATCCACGGTATATATATCAAAGGTCATTTGCATGGCAACACACGAAAATTGAGAGCTTGAAATGAGTTTTTATTAATTTTGAGAAATTTTCAAGAGAAACGGAGAAAATATATTGCGTTGTTGGTATAAAGACATTGCTTTTTGCCAAACTGCCAAACAAGAAGAGATTAAAAGCGTTACTATATTTTCTGAGAGGATTAGGAAAAGTGGAAAAACATCATTTTTATTTTCAAACTCATTTCAAGGAAATTTAATAAAATTTGGAAAATTTATGCCTAACTGTACAATTAGTTATACGTGTATTTTGGTTAAACAGCAAGATCTCATTAAAGCTTACCTTCTATTATCTTCTTATATTAATGATAGTTGTACGTTGGTAATTAGTGAGACGTTTTAAATGAGACTGTAACATACAATACATTGAATAGCTCATTATTGAGACCGGATCCTTATCATGGCGGATATAAACATCACACTATGACAACTCTAGCTTAGTCTAGGAAATAATCTCTTTATTTCTCTCGCGACGAATATTCCACCAAAGAATACAATGGAAAAGGAAATAAACTTGTCAGTAATCTAATATGAAGACTAGAATATCGCCCCAGACGTCTCATTCTTTTAAAACAATTTTTTTAACAATATATTTACCAAGCTGTAAAAAAAAGAAATGTGGAAGAAGACAGGCAGACGTCAAAATTACATGTCTCGTGTCTGAAGCGCTTTGCTATTATTTGTCAAAAAGATATAATACAACTAAAAACACTAATTTTTATATTCATCACATAAAACTTAGAATTACATTTCAAAAAAATATCCTTTCATTAAAGATCGTTTACTTAAAAGGTACATATGGCGTCAACCAGCGCACAGATGAGTTTCCGTCTGAAAGCGGAGACTAATAAGTCTCCGTTTCTTTTCATCTGACTTCGCGCAGCTTGTTGACACACCTCAAAGTATTTTGCTGTGATAGTAGCATTAATTTTGATGAAACAATTGTAGATGGGTATCAAAATTACTAGTTCCACCAAAGTGATTTCCTGAAACGCCTTCACTTTCGTTGCAGATAAATTATATATTGTCGGTGCTAGATTTTCAAAAACGACGGCAGGACTCACTATTAGGGAGGATTTTTAGCCTGTAATTACTTAGATTTCTAATTAACAAAATTTCATATAGTGCAACTTTTTACTACATAGAAATCAAAAAGGCAATCTTTCACTTTTCAATGTAAAAATTCAGTATCGACCGATGCCAATTTGACGGAAAACATTATCAGACAAAATGGGAGATCGCTTATTTAAATAATAATTATTGAAAAGCTGAGTATAATGTAAGATATTATTTCTTTATATAGAATGCTTCATTCACTACATGATTCCTCTCTTATTCGAAGAAACATGATACTTTTATTCCCCTTCTGCGATAAATATCTGCCCAATTAGAAATCTGATAGTTGGTCTGATTATCCTAAAAAAAAAACACAACGATAAAAACATTGAGGCCTCTTCCTATAAAACGCGATAATAATTGGATCCAAACCCAATCCTGGGATTTTTCTGATTTTAAATAAAATCATTTCGAAAGTGACAAAAACACAGATTGACTGTTAATCGAAAAAAATTAATTAAACAATAATTAACGTCTATAGCTTCATTTGCATGACAAGGTTAAAAGTTTTAATGAAAGATAATTAATTAATTTGCAAGTGAATTTTTTTTAACGAAGCTTTCACACTGCTGGCAAAATTAAAAGATAATATTAATTAAAAGCATTAATGTGTATTTTGAAAAGGACGTTTATTAAGATTGATTTTTTGATAGATGAGGAGCATCTAGCTAGTATTTGATGTCTATTTATAAACGTATTGCAAAGTCCTAAATTAAAAAAAAAATTCTAACGGCTGAAAGCTCTAAAAAGTAAAAGTAAAACATGCCAATTTTTATTATCTAACTGAGGTTTAACGAGCAATTATGGTCATTTCCAACTCATTCAAAACAATATTCTTTTTTACTTTTAATTTCTTGGATTTTTTTTTCTGCTAATATACGTCCTTATCTTTTCTACTCGTTCCCTCTTTTTCTTCTAATCTTAATTTTAATACGTTTTTCCCAATATTATTAATAATAAATGTTATTGAGCTTCTATGCATTAATTTTCGTTTTTTTACATTTTTCTTTTTATATATATATCAAGTCTACCTCCTTCCAGCTTATTCTACATTTTTGCAATTTTTTTCTTCTTCTCTGAATTTATTTTGCTCATTTTTATTTTCAAACTAAGCTTCTATCTATACCTAGTATTCTTTCTCTGGGCTTAATGGACCCTTGTATACCTTATTCTTGTTAAGAGTTTTCTTCACAGAAGCGGCTCAAGTTTGCTTCCTATAGCTATTTAGTGCAAAATATCTTTTATTATCTTGGCGCTGAACATGTTAAGGAAACTGTGATATATTTTCCGCTATTTTTCGTGCCCACTCCTGTGAAAGGCATTCAAGAATTCTTAAAGCTTTAGAAATTTATAAAAAATAGAAGAGACGCAACCGACCATTCTGTAATTTATGACTATTTTGGATTTGGTTTGAAGCTTTATGAGAATATGCTATTTTATATTTTAAGATGTGGCTTACGCGTTTGGGGATGTAAGAGTTTCTATAGTTTCAAACGGAATACGTGTAGGAAGAAATAAGATAAATTTATTTATATAAGCGTGTTTCCAACAATCCGCGTATCCAACGTAATAGATATAAAGAGCTTGAAGCTTTTTCGAAAATAAAGAAAAGTAATGTTGATTTTCTCTTCAACTCTTTACAGCATTTCGTACTCTAAATTTTCCAGTTTTAAACCAATACGCCGGAGGGCTGATCAAAAAAATTAAGCGAATATTAAATTAAATTGGTGGAAATTTGGAGTGGAGATCTAGAAAGTTCATCCGGAAAAACTATTTTAGTGATAAATTTTCTTTCTAGAATTTTTGATCTTTTTATTATTTTGTTGTTAAGAGCAAAGTTTTTCGAGAATTCGAAACATCCGGCTGGATTCTTTTTGTAATTTGGCGCTTCTATTGTGGTTCTAAGCTAGAAAGTTTTGTGCTAGGAGAGAATGGGAATTATTCATGTCATGAAGGAATGCAGGAGATTTGCCTTTTTCTCTCGAAAATGCGAGAAAAGCCTCCCTAATGAAGAGGACAAGATAAAAAAATGTAAATAAGCACGGTTGAGGCTTTAATGAAAAGGCAGATGTTGGAAATTGTTAAAATATGGATCGTTTTGTTGGAATATAAAATAGCCTAATAAAAGATGTTTGCTAATATCAACAGCTTGGTGTTGATACAAGATGCGAATGCCTTTTAATTCATCATAAAAGCGTTTGTCTAGCAATTTAGAAACTTAAACTATTGATTTCTTTTACTCGTTCGCCCGGCTTTCCAGCTTAACTGCTTACAGCGGCCATTTTCATGGAAACCCAGCATAAAACAAAAAAATCTAGAATACTTTCTACACATTTTTTATAGTTTATGAAAATATATAAACTTTATATCGCTGTGAAGAAAACACAAACAAAAAAAAAAACAAAAGAATGAAATAAAATAGAAGAGATTTCAAATAATAAGAGCAACGATGAAAATACAAGAACAAAAACAATACATAATGGTCGTGACACAATAAACAATGAGTGAAAATAAGAAAAAAAAAACAAAAAACTTTGAATAGATTGGCGAGGCAAGCTAGAATATACAACAACCAAAAATAAGCAAGAATCAAAGATTTGAGGTATAGTATAACAGATAGCAGAAAACTGTAACTAACAGAAAAAATGTTACGATACTTAAGAAAAGACAAAGCAAAGACGTATAATAAAATAATAGCAAACCTTTGATGTAAAAACGAAGTAAAGGAAAATACGTACAAGATGAACAGAGAGTTAGAAGAAAGAGTATGCAAAAGGTGATATGCGACAGTGTGACTTTAGATATGGTTTCTTTGATATTTTGACTAGTTTAATGTAGAGTATAGTGAGTTAAAAAATTAAAACTAGATTTTTTCTATACAAAGCATATTTTGACCTCAAAGCGTTTAAAGCATGATTATGTTTGTTGAATACATGAATTTATGTTCAAAACATAACCACTAGAACCTTATAAAGATCAGAACTCGTTAATTGCAATGGTTTATCACATCCTCATTTAGAAAAAATCAAGCAAATTAGTTTAGATAAAAAAAGCTCAGCTAAAGCTCAGAATAAAATAATTAAAAAATTATTGACTGTATCATTTACTTTAGAGCTAAAATGAGATTCTGCTAAATGAATAGAGACCGTTCGAAACTCAGCCCCTACGGACAGCGAAGCAACCCTCTTAAATTTCATATTTTTAACGGGTGTCGTTTTTGCTGGGTATTAAGTTCTCAATGTCATTTTTAATAAAGCTGATACGTTTTAATACTAAAACAAGCTAAAAAATTTAACTTTTCCATGATAATAGTCATTGAACAATGCCAACATTTTTTGTATTTGTGACCTCAAAAGCACTTTTCTAGACAAAATAAATAAATGTCTAAATAAAGCTTCTTGAATCGAGATAGGAAAGTGCCTACAAAATCTTTTTTGTTTTAAATAAATTTTTCTTGGTTTTATTACTAAACAGAACTAAGATTGAACCAAAATTAAACCAAGTTATTGCTACTTTTTGATAAATGAATCATAATGTTACATAGTCTATCTGAAAGAATTAAAGACAGTTACATCATTTTAAAACCTAATAAAATTGCAAAAAACTGGGATAAGTTATATCACTCTTATCAATAATGACTCATTTAAACCAAAATTAAAGAAAAACGTCTTCTTTTTGTTACTTCTTCTTAATTTTAAAGATTAAGATAGTAGCAACTGCCAGAACAATTTACTAAAAATTTTGTATTTTGCGCATCCACCATTTTCTAACATTTTTTATCAAAATCTATAAAATATTACAAAATAATGACTCAATTGAACCAAAATTAAAGAAAAACGTTTTCTTTTTGTTATTTCTTTTTATTTTTTTGTATAAGAATGATAACGATTGAAATAGAACCGATAGAGAGCTTAAAGATTAATACAAGAACTACAGTTTAGTAGAATTAATCATTTTTCAGAAACCATAAGAAGTATTAAGATACAGTTTTCTGTTTGTTTTCTATTAGCTTTTCAATGATTTTTCTTTCAAAAACACAACAATTGAACTAAAAATGTTTCTCAAAAAATCGAAAATTTAAAAATGAAAATGGTTATTATCAAAAAACAAAATGCAGATAAGATTTTCAACGTCAATAATTATTTATGCAAACAGGCAAAAGAGTTCCTGCTTTGATGATAAATCCCATAAATTAAAATAAAAAAATAGCATAAAATGAGCAGGCCACTTCAAACCTGCAAACTTTTCGCTTTAAAATCCGACAGAAAAGCTTTAATAATATTTACATAATCAGAAATATCGCACAAAGAGAAGGCAAATGTATATTTGCCTTTAATAGACGTAGGAACAGTGGTATTGATCAACTGGATGGATGCTTAAAACAACTCCAACCAAGTTGGAAATTGTTAAGCGACGTTGAGGTATTGTGTGGAAAATTATAGGAAAATCATATATTTTCTTTGTGCAAGTTTGCTAAAAATGTTGATCTATGAAATGAATTTCCATAACACATTTTTTTCTTTAAAGTGCCGCAAAATGTAGGGCAAGGTCTTCTTCGCTTTTTATAAGTGATATTTGCAAAGTAAAACACAAAGTTACATAAGAAAAAAAAACGAAAAATATTTCAGAATGTAGGAAGAAAAATAGTTTGTAGTAAATTAGTTTTTGTAATTAATGTTTTCAGTTATAAAACTTGAATATTGTTTTTTTTTTAATCTATTACCTCTATTATCAGACAGCTTATATTTATATCCGTACATTTTACCTAGACTATGTTTTTTAGTCTCTTCTTTGTTTTTATTTTCATTCTCACTGCCTTCTTGTTTTTTCTATTATATTTTCAGATGCTTGACTCTCAATCTTTTTACATTATTTTGTCATATGCTGCATTTATCCCTTTTTCAATATTACCTTTACACCTACTATTTTATATTAAATTTGCTATAAAATACAAAAATTAAACTTTGAGTAAAAATGTCTAATGGAAGCAGTTTTGCATCAAATAAGAGCAAAGTCATATTGTTTTTTTTTTTGGAATATTTTGATGAGTTTTGGAACACTCTGGCTTAAAAGATTGTTAGAAATGCCCAGATATTACGATCAGAGCAATTTTTGGCTTGAACGAAGTCGTATTATAGGCAAAAGAAGCAGATCAGTTTGGTTTAGTTTTAGAACAGATAGGTTTTTTGCTAATGCAAAATAAGGCCAAGTCTCATATTGCATGAGTTATAAGTAATTAGAGGATATTCATATCTGGTGTTTGGATAATCTGGATATGGATTATCCGAAATTCGAATATGGATTCTATGAGACTCTCTTCCAGATTTCTGCTTCATTTTCGCGCCAAATATTAACAGATCAATTTCATTAATTTGCATTGTTTTGTGGTGACAAATAAACTTTTGAAACTATTTACCAGGTGTCAATTTTTTTAATATTTTATCTAAATTTGTACATTCAGTAGATATATAATGTTATTGTCTTTCCAGTGTGTTAATTGATTCCTAGACATTTCATCATAAGTCAGAGATGGAATGATAATCCAAAGACAAATAAATACTAATTTGTATCAACGATAGCAATAAAAATAGAAATTGGATTCTGCTCGATATGAGGCTGTTTGTAGCAAAGTTCTATTTGAGATAAGTATTGTTGTCTGCCATTATTTATTTTTACAGCATGCCTCTAAAAATTTCGTATTCTTTTCTTCGCTGTCAAATACATAAAAACGCAAACAATGTTTTCCTGGAAACCGAGCTTTATTCAAATGATGACATTTGAAAAAAATAAGATTTGCGTTCTTTTTGTGCCATTTTGAACCTAATTAGTTTAAAATAAACTTTAGAGTAAATAGCTTCACTACATCACATTTACATTATCTGCTTGTTGGTGCGATCCATAGCTGGTTGAGCGTGTTTTATGAATGTCTAAAAGCAAGCTCCATTCTGTTAAAGTCAAGCCAGGAATCCTGGCAAGAAATCCCTCAGGCTACAGCTTCAGCCATTTCATTGAAAGCATGCACGTTTAAAAAATTGAATAGGAAAACCGTTAATATTTTTAAATTATGGCTTTTGCAACTTTTTCAACTACAAAATAATTTATAATCCTAAATGCATACGTTAATAGTTAATATATAACCCTATCTTAATCCAGATTTTATTTTCATGACAATTGAATGAAAATGTTACGGGAGATTCATAACGAGAAAATAAATTTGACCTGCTGTTTTTGTAGAGAACAAATCACATATTAGAATTGTCACAGCAGCTTGTTATATTTACTACTATTACACAAAAACATTTATAAAACAAAAAAGAAAGGTAGAATGTCAAGAAAAAACTTTGTACACTTAACTGCTTTACTTTTAATTTATTCTTTATAAATAAACCGAAAATAATGAAACTTTATTGTGATTTAAAATAAAGATATTATTATTATTTGGGGGCTACGTCTCTCTCAATTTATTTCTAAAAGCAGAAATAAAGCATTAAAAACCTAATAGAATAGTCATGTGTTGTTAGACTTGAATGAAACATAAAAAAGCACTAAAGCGCATTTCCTCATTAAAGCAAATTTCCCTGACTCGATGGGAAGAATGTGAAAATTATACAATCCTGAAAGTTATCCTAATTTGTGGGAGAGTTTGGACATTGTTTGTCTTAATAATCTCAGGAAAATGGAGAAAAGTTCCAAATCAAGTTGTTTTACTTCCGCTTCTTCTTCAGCAAAAAAATCTTTTGACATGGCTGAAATTGATTTTCAAAAGCCAATGTTTTTACCCGAGTTAGAAGGGATAGCTATGAAGTAAACATGAATCGTGTGACATTCCTTTGTGTAGAGGTTATGCTAATTTTGCCCTTTGTGCAAACTCCAAGATGGATCTAGGTGATAAATAATTCTATATACACCAAAAGAGACGCATTAAATATGAATTTGAAACCAGTCGCATCAACTAGTTTTTGCTTCTGAAGAAAAAACATGTATGTTAAGAAATTAAAACTATTTCTCACTATTTTGTATTCCCCCTTAATTTTCTGAGTGCAGCATGCATTAGGGTATGCGTACGATGGGTTTACTTGAATTCAGCAAAATATACTCTTCTAAATTGTACTCTAATCGATCAATACAGTTACAACTAATGTTCTAGTTTTACCTGCTTTAGACAATAATACTTTTCTGAACATCTTATAGAGTCTTGTATATATCCCAAACAGTTCCACTTTCCTGTTCCGTGATTCGAGACACGTCTTCTACGATAAAGTTTGCCTGCGACAAGTATTATGAAAATTTTTACTCATTCACCGGCATCGATCTGTCTTGAATCCTTACAATCTTAAGTTGTTTCCAAACAACTTTACAATTAACTTTGTATTCAAGTATTTGAATGAAGATATTTTTGGCATCAGATTTTCTCTGTGTGATACAAATTTCGTAATTAGAAACTGATTTTGATGAGAATTGGAGATATAATTTTATTTCAACTCACATTTCTCTTCTAGCAAAAGAAAAGTTAATTACTTAATTATTTTAGTTCGATGTCAGCGTAATATTGTGTGCTTTCTCGGAATCAACTTTCTGAAAGGGATGAAGATAGTGCTGTAACTGAGCAGCTTTTGGGTTAATATCGGTATTTATGGTGGTTGCTAGAGATTTAGCCGTCGCCGCATAATAAGCAGCGTCTTTGAAGAAAACGTTAACGTTGTACATTTTCTAAAAGACACACAAAGTTAGACCATCGCAATTAAGTCTATTGGACTTAAAATGATTTATTTAAAAGCGTAATTTCTAACAACAAGTACAACTCATTTGCATTCTAATGATAAATTTATGAGTTGCGTCGGACTAAAGTGAAGAGCAGAGTCAAAGCCTATTGTTTCTGTATAATAAATGATTCTGTAAAATATTAAAATACTGCATAGTCGAGCTTCGAACGATTAGTTGGCAAACTTATAAAATGTTGCTACAACTTCTCTCAATTCGCTCATAATGTTTTATCGTTCGTTTCGGCATTTCGAAAATGCTTTTTTTATTCGCCCCCTTCGTTGGTGTATGGATTTTTGTTTTTGTATTTCATGCCGACGCAATGTTTGCTTCAACTTTTTAAACAGAATCGGGCTGAGAACAAAAACCGAAAACAGTGGAGACATTTGTCATTGTTATAGATTATTATGATCGAAGTATATTAAATGCAAACCTTTCCAACAATAATAATATTTCCAATTATTAATCCTAAACAAATAAATTATTAAAATAGCAAAATGCCTCATAATGAGGTAGATATAACAAACAAAAAGACCTAGAGAAACACAACAGGTCAACCGAGGAGTACCCCAAAGCGTCCCATAGCCTCTTGAGATCACTAATTTTGCGAACGTATTACGCTCCAAATCAGTAGTAGAAGACAATTAGTATATGAAAATATCTCCGCATTTGAGCTTTTGGACTTTTTACAAACTTTTCACGATTAGTACTCCTTTGACTGGAGATTTTTGTCGTCAACAGCAAAGCCGAAGAATGGCATAATCTCGCATTCAGTAACCAAATCGTAATTTTGCCTATAGTGTTTTCACCAATAATTGTTGCTTTTAATAAGTAGACAGTGGTCATATCATTTTGTTACCTAGAAGATTGCCAAATTTCTGGCAAATCTTATAATAGAGAAGAACAAAATTTATGTATCCCACCCGCAGAAACAAGCCAAGGCAACGCCAATTTTTTAGAGTACTTTGAACTGCAGCGCCACAACACAAGCCTTGTGGACAATTAAGATCAATTGAAGATATTCAGTTATCATCATTTTTTTATATTTTTTAATGTATTCCAATATTATAAAAAAACTGCAAAATGTCCTAGAATGGACCGATATAGAAAATAACAAACATTCGATCACACTTAGTTTATTTTAAGATCATCATTAACTCACTTGTTTTGTTGATCCGCTTAAGCAAGAAAACTTTCAAGAAACGTATTTTCTTTTTATCTATGCTTAAGAAATTTCATCTCTTCATTATTAAAAGATTTTCCAAGTTCATCAAGCTTTTTCTTAATTACATCTGTAACTATTTTCCAAGTTTATTTAAGTTGGATTTTGTTATTGAAAAGTTGAGAAAACAATGCAACTTGATATCAAGCATATCAATTTTAAGTATCTTTTTGTTTTAATTAGTCAGTTTTCACGTTTATTAGGATTTCGCTTTTAATTTAATCCTAAAAGTTTTTGAATCGGAAACGCTGACACACGATTACACCAGAATTTTTTCGAATGAAACTTTCTGAATTATCAATTGAACGACCCTTGATCTCAATTTACCGCGGGAATCATCTTGAATAAATTAGGTCTCGTTTTTCCATATTTACCACAACATCTCTGTTTATATCCTATTAGATCGGCCAACTTTCTTTTAATATTTTATGCTATAGCCCCGAATGGAGGCGACAAACCGACTGTAAGACATCTCAATAAAAAATGACCAAATATTGATCTGAGAAGTTTACTTGCAGAAATTACTTGGTTCAATGTTTGAAAGAGGATCTACGTTTACAGATGTGGTTGATCTTATTTGTAGGAGGGAGAATAAAAGAGAAAAACTCAAATGAAAGTAAATTGTCACAAAATAAATACATTTTTTTCGAATGAGATAATGCTATGAGAAAGAGGGATGAGCAGTCATAAATCCTTTGATTTTGAAGTGTTTTTATGGAAATATGAATAAATCATCAAAGTCGATGGACTGGTCGGTTCCCTGTTGTAGATTTGGAAAATGAAAAGGTAGATGTTAGGTTGCCTGGTTGATGGTGAGTAGACAACGGATGATGAGGATCCAACTGTTGGAGGCTGGAGAAGACTCTTTCAACTTGAGGAGAACGATGTTCAGAGATGAAGATGAGTGTGTAGGCAATATCATTGATTGGTGGTAGTGGAATAATGTCCTGCGGCAGTTCTTTGTCTTGATAGGCGAAGGTGCGGTGGTCCGGAGGTGGGGCAATGATAACGTCCAGGAGGCCGCGGAGCCTTCGGATGCGGAGTCGGGAGCACGGGAGCTGTGACACGGGAGCAGTACGATTGGCTTCAAATCCGGGCCCGGGGTCGGGGAGGCGGGCCGGGATCCGGGCTGGCGGCGGCAGGGATGCTGCGCTGGACTCGGCTTCAGTAACTCGGCGGCGGCAGCGGCGGTCGGACTCGCGTCGTGCTGGAGAGGGCCTCCGTCAAACGCTTTCGGTGAATGCCGGCCGGCCATGTCCGGTGAAGATGACTGCAAGGCCCCAGCCTCCAACCCCAAACCGCTTGCCGATGGCCACTGTTCTCCGGCGAAAGCAGGTACGTCGACGATGGCCAAAAGCCTATTGATTGTCTCCGCCCTTCCTGGCGTTCGCCTAACCTACATTCAGCCCTAACACCAGTTGTAGCCCCCTATTGATCTCGAGTTTGTCTGCCAGCACCTAGTGCTCGGTTTCGACGCTACTCTCTTCAAGTCCACACTATCATGCCTCTCCACTCTCTCCCTATACTAAAAGCGCGTGATGCGCGTTCGCGCGCGCCAAAGACGTTTCTCTCAAAAACGCGGGGTCAGCCAACCTAATTAACTCCTTAAACTAACTTACAACTTATTATGAAGTACGAACTCATAATTATCATCCTACCATAGCTTAACTTTATAAAAATGTATTTATTTAAGCCTGACATTTGAGAAAACGCTATACTCCAAACGAAATTTCTTAAAAAATTGTCAAGTTATTTCTACAACGTCAATCTACCGGAAATTACTTAGGAACTAGCTCCTTGACAAGTCGGAAGTATCTTATTAACACCAAAAAACTAATTTTTAAATTCTTTCTAGAGCTTTTTGGGATATGTCATCAATTCCTTTATTTTAATGAGCCTCATTAAGCTCTTTGTGAACTCTTGTCAGAAATCAAATTAATTATAAAATCATTTACTTTTTTTTTCTGTAAAATAGAGCGTCATTGTAAAGGTATTGTAGAAATAAATCAGTCAGCAAAACTTAATGATTTAGAGGAGCTGAATACCTGAAGTGTTCTCTCAAGTTGGATGTCAAGCACTTTGTCCTCATTGATGAAAAACGCGCGAATTTCCCTTGAATAGCAAATATTTCGGACGCAATCAGATTTCGCCGCCGACTAATTAAAGATATCGGATGTTTATTTGAGCTAAGCCTCTGTCGCCTTAACAAATAATCGATGGGATAAATTTATGGAATGAATCTGCGAGAGAAGAGGGTGGAGATTTTTGTTTGTAGGTCATGCCTCGATGCAAACTTTGACCTAGAAAGGTAGCGTCGCTGTTAAGAGCGCGTTTTTGTCGAATTGATCCCATGGTTGATTTGAATTTATAAATAATGGAAACATGGTAGCTGTTTCTCAATTAGGATTTATTTAATTCGGTAGCGCCCTTATCGAAACATGTTTGCCTAGGTCTTTCTTAATCCTCTTCTGGGCCTGCAAGGATCGGATCGATGAGCCTGCGTAAGGCGGTAAAGGCCACGAAAGGAACACGTAGATTTAGACTAAGCTTTTTATGTTTCTCATGTAGCTTTTCCAAATGAGATCCACGGCGGGAGTTTATCGATTATGTTCTCAGTTTAGATTAAATTACGGAATTCGACAATTGTCAAAAACCTCGCCCTTCGAAACCACGATAATATAGTGACCAGATTTGACATATTGATTGAGTAAAATTCGGACTAGGTCGCTGTCATTACAACTTGTTAAATATTGACAAATCCAATGAACATCTAAATAGTCTCATTAGCAATTTGGCTATTTAATTGGATTAATATTAACTACCCACTTCCTACAATCCCCCACAATTTATTCTAAAAGCAGAAGTTTCCATCCGAGAACTTTGATGATATTCATCTCATGATAATAAATACATAATTAGATCGTCTTTGAAAGATGCTCAATTTTCCAAAGCTTTTGCTACTGTTTATGGTTAATTAGCAACTTATTTGGCAAAACATCAATTTGGTTTTACGTTTGTGAATATTTTTTTGCCATACATACTATATAATTTCAACTTTCTTTTCTTGCTTTTTTGTTATTATGCAATAACATCATTATGCTCCTTCTTTGCATGCGGTTCTTTGAGGATTTATTTCTTGTTTCACTTTTCTTTTCAATCAATTACATATACATTTTCTAATCCCAGTTAATTTGTACTTTTCTTCCCTACATCTATCCTCCATCCCTTTCAATATCATCTGTACCTATTTATACCTTTTCTCTTCATAACTGTCTTACTTTCCTCTTTTATTTCTATCTTTTTAATTATTTTTATTGATATGCAATTTTTTTATACAATACGATGTTAATTTATCGAGAGTAGCAACAAAAATACTGACTGCTTTTTTTTTTTAAAAAGCTCACGAATAGCCGAATTGCAATACCACACCACAGTGCGTGTCTAACGATTACTCAGTCTTACGATGCTGGTGATATTTTAGCAAAATAAGTCCGATTCTAGTATAAAAGGAAGACAATTAGAACCATTCTTGGAGCGACAGACTGGCTCCATTGAATTCGGTCACTGTTTCAATGAAATATTATGTACAGGATTGTGTCAAAGCAGAGAATTAGTGCATTCTCTCTTTGAGAACAAAAGAAACAAAACAATGAATTTCTTGGTCTCAACATACTGAAAATTTAAGATAAATATCTGGATAATATATTACATGAAAATGAGGTCCTTTGAGATATGTATCACAATACTTGACGCCGCTTAGCCATAATAGAAATATTAATATTGAATGAAACAGCTTTCACGATTTATTCAGAAGGAAAACGAAAAAAGCATCAATAAAATCTCTGAAATCATTCATATATACTAATCCCAGTCGAATAAGGTTACATGGCCGTACTTAAAACTCTGCATTTATAATTTCATATGTGGACAGATTATGTAGAACCGAAATAAATTTGTAAATATGCAAGTGAAAAAAAATGTTTGTTGAAAGATAAAAATGTTTTCATATTACCTAAATATGAATACCTTTATTATAAATAAATATACCAAATGTTTTGTCAATCGTCATACCTACTAAAAATAAGGAAAAATATTAATTTGAGCCAAATCTGCGCGGTTGGTTTGAAGGCTGGAGATTTATAATGTTTTGGGTGGTCCATTGTTTTTACAACAAAGAAAAGGCTATATAACGTTATTCTACTGACTTTTTTGATTGTATTTTTCATCTAGGTGAAAAAATGACTTAAAGCCTTTTGTTTTACACCAAAAAACGTCATAAGTCGACATCTCTATTAAAGGATTAATCAATAAACACAGCTTTATAATTTAAAAATTTGTATTTGGCGGTATGAGATTAAATCCATCCTGGAATTGAACTTTATTGAATTGTTTTGTGTAATAATAAATAATAGGCTTTTGTATTGATGAATAATTCTCTATAAATTCAATTCTGATCTGGCCGGTTTTAATCTGCCTTTGTCAATAAATACTGGTAATTAGATAAAACTCAATTAATTAAATTGGCTTTATAATAACCAATCAATAATATTAAACGTGCAAATCTAAAGTGACCTATTTTCATTGGTGTTTACAACTTGCCTTAATTAAAGAGTTTAAAGCTGTCGATAAAAGTAAATCTCATTTTAACAGAAGCTTTAGAATAAAGTGCGATCCGACTGGAAGGTCAGAGGATCATGAAACTTCTCGAAGTCTATTCTCACCGTAATTTAATATTTCCTACCCTAGATGATGCCTTTCCAGCTTTCGTTTTCTCTTTTCACTCAATACAAACTCGAAAAATATTTTATTACTTTCCATTTCACGTATTATCACATTAATTCCGCCAAAAAATTTAAACTAAATTTGACATATTTTGGATCATGCTTGAACTATATAATTGTGGCATAATACTCGCTCTTGCAACGCATATAAGAAATGAAAAAGCTTACCGTGAGCTATTAAATCAAGCAACAGAGGTAAAAACAAACAGATTTATGTTCAATTTGTTTTTTGCTAGATCTGAATAATCTAACAGCCAAAAAGCAAAGAACTCAACTAAGATTTTTATACCGAAAATACAAAAGACACTTTAAAGCAAAAACTTAATTATCAAAAAGATATGCGAGCAAACTGGAAATAACAGAAAGCATTATTGTGACGGAGATGAAAACAAATGGCTATGAAGTTGAAAAGTGAAACAGAAAAAACATTCGAAAAAGTTTTCAGATTAATAGAGAAAATATAGTAAAGAAGACCAATGCAAAAATAGATTACATTTGTTTGAAACAAAAGGCGCTAACGTGATAACTTGGTTGTCTAATCAAGCGAAATTTCTTTTGTTTTGAATTGTCTTTATCAACAATGACATCATTTAGAGTATAAACTTTTTTTCATTTTTAAACATGTAAAAAAAATCTTTTTCTCAAAAATATCTGATGCAAAGTAGCTCCTAATAGATGTCGCTAAAAATATAGTAAAGACCGGGAAAAAATCTGTACTGAGAAAATAAAGTGAATAGTCTCTTATGAAAAAACAGAAAATTGTGTAACATTTCTGAAGTAAATAGCTTAAGACTAATTCTAGGCTGTAATCAACTTTATGAGCCACGCGGCAGATGTGGCTCCTCACCATTAATTTTTCAGCAGTCAAAAAGCTTAATTGTCCTGAATGTTTTAGTGGTAATTTTAGATGTTGATTGCTGTTAAAATCAATTCTGATTAAGCAGGAATTTGACTATCTATCAATCATCTCTCTGAATTGATGGGATTTAGTAATCCAATATATAAGTACTTGCTTACTCTAGAACGTCATCATAAATTGATTTTCTGAAAATAATAACACTTTTCAATGGCTTCAGTTTAACACACATTAGAATCTACCATAAAAGTGTTAAGGATTAATATAAATTTAAATTTATTTATTTTTAGACTCTTTTATTAAGTGGCGCAGTGGAAAGAATACTTTTATAACTCCAAAATTTGTAATGTTTGCAAACTTTACATAAATTTTCACTATATTAAGAACCAGAAGGAACAAGCTTGTGTTAATATGGAACATTTTCATAAGATATGCCTTTTGTTCTAGAACCTCTCTCCAAACATTTGCCCTTAGAGAATTAGCTCCACCAGTTTGCTTACATGTTTGTTGTTATAATACTGTTTGTAGCTTCTTCCAAATCCTGCCTGCTAAAGTATTAATTTTTTAATGAATTGAAGGACGTTGTTTTGCTATTAATTTTCTACAACCAAATCCCGTCATTACGATGCTGGATCCAAATTTATTTCTGCTGTCCTGGAAGTAATCCCATATAATCAATATGTTCTGTTGGTGTTGAAACTTAAGATAATCTTGGCTTGTTTCTGTTACCTTTATCATTCATTGTTGTAATCCCTCTATAATCTATCATTAAACACAATTGCTTTGTTTGCTAAATTTAACACTCTCGCTTCTTCACTATTTTAAGTATCAGCTACGCGGCATTGTAATAAACTTCAATCAAGTTTGTAATAACGATTTGTAGTCACATTAACTATAATAAGGATGCTTATTGCCAAGCTTGCGGTTCTACCACAGAATCTTAAGTATCACTGCCTTAAGGCCTTAATACAAAATTCACTGTCTTCTTAACAAGTATTTAATCCATATAAGAAACGTTTTTAGAAACCAACATTGGGCAAAATATCTTCATTTAATTTTGTTTTTAATTATCTTCAAATTATGTTGCCAAATAAATCCTGAGCAACGTCATACTTCTATGTGCAGGTAAGATCAAATACATACTTCTAAAATTGCTCTTGTGAAACTTTCTGTGTCGTACATATATTGAAAAACGAAATGGTTTTAAGTTTTTTGCAGCATAGTTGAAGTATTGAAAACAAATAAAAGGTTTTCAATTGCCTTTCTCAAAATTTTGCTGAACAATTTAATTAACTTTCAGCTCCAGACTAGAACATATTGTGGAATCTAATTAGAAGGAGCAAGTTGGATAATAGAATTTTAGTTCTCTTGAAAAATAAACAATTCTACAAAACCAACACTTTTTATCAAAAAGATCTTTTCTTAAAGCATTTTGATTTAGTTTGAAGATGTAATAATTTGTCTGGTGACAGACAATACTTCAGTGCGCCATGATTGAGTTTGCAGAAGTGCAGAAAAATCTGATGATAAAGTTAGACGTTTGTTGTAAAAGAAAAAAACTAAAATAGCAAAAAATTTGACCAACGATATTATATATAATAATTGATGATTTTGGTGTTACTATTGTTTTACTTGAAAAACTTTGTTCTTCTCTTGTGCCCTTTGCGTTATTTTTTTTCATAAATTAAGAGAGATATCAGGTGTAAAATTGATTCTGTTATAAAAAACCTCAATTGTTTTAGTCTCTGACCTTTCGAGAATTGATGAGTCGACCGATCTATTCTGTTGTGTTTTACTCGGTTTTATTATAGGTTTAGAAACATCTTCGTCCTCTTATTAAGATAATTTCTACTGTTGGAAAATTATACTGCTGAAAAAGTGTTGTGCCTGATTTAGTAAAGCGTTTTTCTGCTGACATATTTTAATGGCTCTCCTACTAATCATCAAGAAATCTTGATATTAAGACTTTTATCTAATTGAATCGATTTTAGATGCTTTGATGCTCTGCTATTATTTTATAATACTCAAGCAGAATTTTGTTGGAACGAAAATTGTGTTTGGACGTTAATATCACTCTTTAAACCAACAAAATTCTTTTAGAGAGGGTATTTGATCTTTTTATTACATTTTCTACACAATGTCTTGTTTGATCACCGCATAGGTTAAATAGAGTAATAATCTTTTCTTCTGTTGTGCAAAATCCTCTTTGTTGAGTGAGGGATTTATAGAGATATCGGATTACAGATCAAGATAATCCTAGGATCATATATGATTTACGGCTGCTGAGTTATATTCTTTTGATATTCCATATTTAAATGAAATGTTTATAAGGAAAACAAAAAGGATTTTCAATTCCATTACTGCTTGAGATGTTAAGCCTTGTTTAACTAAATTCGAATCTATTATACACACCTATCGGTTAATGTTCTTTGACAAGAGTAAACAAAACCAATGTTTAACTCCAACCCTAAGCCGCAAAACATTTTGTACGAATTCAAAGTACACCCGTTGAACACGAAGGATTGAGGTATTAGACTTATTTTGTACTATCTTAAACAAATCCTGTAAAATTTGTACAAATAAATGAATTAGAAAGAAGCTTCTACATTATTTATTCGTCTGTATTGAAGTGATGTTGTGCACATATGATCGTGACTGAAATCAAAACGACAAAACATTGATTTTTAGATTCTAATACCACCTTACTTGTATAAGAAGTGACAGTTTCACAGCTTTGATTTTACAAATATTGTGACAAAACAATTTCTAAATTTATTAAAATCATCAGTGGGTTTATGGTATAAAAACAGCTGTCAAGCAATAATCCGCAGAATGCTTTGATATTTACCGGTAGACAGAGTTTCTCGATGTTTCAAAATTCCAATACTCTGGCACAGCTTGCTCTGACGAGGCAGTAAATATTAAACGATCAAAGCTTTGGAATATGTTGACACCTAAACAACAATCGACCAACCGGCAATTTTAACATAATAAAATCTAGTGACAGCAACTATCAATCAAAAATATTTCAAAAACCATAAAGTTCACTTCAGATCTTTCTCAATCTTGGCTGCAGACTCCCAATATGCGTAAATAATAGTTTATAGCTTAATCAATAACTAATAAAAAGTAAAAATGGTTCAGATTCACTCAATTTTCTTCGTTTAAATTTATTTTATGTTATGAGGTAGAAACCGTGCGTATTTTCTATAGGCTGTATTATAATAAGAGATTGGGGTGTGAACGAAATTTCCTGAATGAGCTTTAAATTGATGGAAAATTACAGATTTAAAACTTTCTCTCTCGTTGCTGTTTAGCTTCCTTCGATACAATAGTGACAGTTATGTGACACCTTTAGTTTCATTTTCCAACAAATGTTTTGAATTCAAATTACAAAAAGCTTTTGATGTGGAAACTTTCAAAAGATATACGGATTTCAAATATAATCATAGACTTTTCCGCTTTTGACGTATTTGATAACTCGATACCTATCCTATCATGGTGAGTTTTATTTTGACAAGTTTAATGCTGGACCAAAATTGATTTTTGTACAATTCGTAAATTACGCTTCGTGTTCAACGGGGCAGAGATGGTTTTGAATCGTTTCAGGTCTTTCACAAAGGATAAATTGGCCATAAAGCGTTAGGTAGTTGAGTCAAAGTTCTAGCGCTTTCTGTTTCAACTTCAACTATTTTTAGTAGGTTTATAACAGACTTTTATATGTTGTCTCAATTCAGAATAAAGTTTTTAATTAATCACGGTATTAGCGCAAGATGCGAACAGAAAAGCGAACGAAAAGTATTTATTACTATAATTGTAAGCAAATCATTGTTTTTACAAAAATGGGCAACAACACTTTTAAATCGTATTTCAATAATAATTCTAATAATGAGTTAAAAATATGTCTGATAAAAATCTAATACATAGCTCTATTTTTATATTTAATTAAATTTAAAGCCATACATGGCTTTATTTTGGGGTATACTTTTATGTCTTATTTTAAATGCTGTTTTTAAGCCAGAACCTAGGTATAGGAAAACCAATACGTGCAATCGATTACTATTTGCTTTGAAAAAATTTAAGTGTTCTCTCTTTTTTTACAGGAGATGGTACCGAAGAACAGCCATTCGTGGCGGAGAAGATGTCGGGGTACGAGACGAACCTCTACCTCTATTCGGAAGAGATGGAGGACCGTCCTCGGATATCAACCCTAATCAGCTCCTTAGCAAACTATTCGAACACCATTCCTCCAGCGTCAAATGATCCCGATGCACGTCCAAGCGCTGGAGGTGCTCGCATGGGCACTCTCATCGGTGTATATCTCCCCTGCATTCAAAACATCTTTGGCGTTATTCTTTTCATTCGATTAACTTGGGTAGTGGGCACGGCGGGTGCCCTTCAGGGCTTCCTAATTGTTCTCTGTTGTTGCTGTGTTACAATGCTTACTGCGATTTCAATGTCTGCCATTGCTACCAACGGTGTCGTACCCGGGGGTGGCAGCTATTTTATGATTTCACGTTCCTTGGGTCCAGAATTTGGTGGTGCAGTGGGAATGCTTTTTTATACAGGTACCACGCTTGCAGCAGCGATGTACATCGTCGGTGCCGTTGAAATTGTCTTGGTAAGTCACTTTTGTACCTAACTAAGAATTTTACTTCATTTTGGGGACGATTTTAGACTTATATGGCTCCTAGTTTATCCATTTTTGGAGATTTTACGAAGAATCAGTCAGCTATGTATAATAACTTCCGCGTCTACGGTTCTGGTCTACTCGTGGTGATGGGAACTATTGTTTTCATTGGCGTCAAGTTTGTCAACAAATTTGCAACGATTGCGCTTGCATGTGTGATCTTCTCGATAGTGGCTGTTTACGTTGGAATTTTTGTCAATATCAACGGAAATGACAACTTACCGTTAGTATACTCTTAAGCATGTAGTTTTCCTGTGTTGCACGATCTGTTAACCCGAATAATATTTGCACCATTCTAAACCTCCTGAAATCACAATTTGTAACTGATTTCGCTTTTGTAGTTACATTGACACATCTGGACGTGTCTAGTTGCATTAATTGAAGACAAAATAAATTCCTAAACCTAGTTATATATTTAAAACACAGGTTCCACTTACTAATTTGACCAAACTCAACACTTAGCTTTGATCAATTTCAGTATGTGCACTTTGGGAAAGAGATTGCTTCGAGTCCAGTCTATAAGTGATTGCCACAGAAACGAAACGGGTCCTCTTTATCGAGAATTTTGCCCTCATAACAAAACACTCCCCTGCGATTCATATTGGGAAAAACATAATTTAACCATAGTACGAGGTATTAAAGGTCTTTCTTCCGGTATAATCTTAGGTATTACCCAAACAGATAACTTGAATTTAATTTGTTATAAATAAACTTTTTAGAAAACATTTACGATAGTTTCCTGCAAAATGGCCAGTATATATCTTACGGAAAAAACGAGATTGATATTGAGCCTATGGATGACAGCACACTTTCAGCTCATGTAACTGCTGATATTACCACCGCCTTTACAATTTTAATCGGAATTTTCTTCCCATCGGTAACGGGAATTATGGCTGGTTCTAATCGCTCAGGTGATTTAGCGGATGCGCAAAAATCAATTCCAACTGGAACAATTTGTGCCATTTTAACAACATCGATTGTTTACCTATCGTCTGTGATTCTTTTTGCTGGGACTGTTGATAATCTTCTTCTTCGAGACAAGTTTGTACATAGAATTAGATTATT
The DNA here is from genome assembly GCA_947359425.1 of Lagria hirta. Classification (NCBI taxonomy): domain Eukaryota; kingdom Metazoa; phylum Arthropoda; class Insecta; order Coleoptera; family Tenebrionidae; genus Lagria; species Lagria hirta. The sequence goes on from OX375799.1 coordinate 959,326, forward strand.
TATAGATGACAATTTGTTTTTAGATTTGGTGCATCTATAGGTGGTAAACTTGTTGTAGCCAACATGGCTTGGCCCAACCAATGGGTTATTTTAGTAGGATCGTTCCTTTCGACGCTTGGTGCCGGTTTACAATCTCTAACTGGCGCTCCAAGATTACTCCAAGCTATTGCCAAAGATCAAATCATACCATTTTTAGCTCCGTTTGCTGTTTCTTCAAGTCGCGGAGAACCAACACGCGCTTTAATTTTAACTCTGTTCATCTGCCAAGGCGGAATTTTATTAGGAAATGTGGACATTTTAGCTCCACTCTTGTCAATGTTTTTCTTAATGTGTTATGGATTTGTAAATCTCGCTTGTGCCGTACAAACTTTGCTTCGAACACCGAATTGGAGACCACGTTTTAAATACTACCATTGGTCTCTATCTTGTATTGGACTATTATTATGTATAGCAATAATGTTTATGACCTCATGGTACTTCGCCTTACTTGCAATGGGAATGGCAGGAATGATTTATAAATACATCGAATATCGAGGGTAATATTTTGTCTTGATAAATTTTTTCTCAATGTGCGCTTTTAGGGCAGAGAAAGAATGGGGTGATGGTATACGCGGATTGGCGCTTTCAGCAGCTCGATACTCCCTCCTTCGTTTGGAGGAAGGCCCCCCACATACTAAAAACTGGAGACCTCAACTTTTAATATTGGTAAAATTGACAACTGACCTCGTTCCAAAATATAGAAAACTATTTGCATTTGCATCGCAATTGAAAGCGGGTAAAGGTTTAACTGTTTGTTCAGCTGTTATTGGAGGTGATTTTACACGATCTTGTGGCGAAGCCATGGCCGCTAAACAAAGTTTGCGTAAAACTATGGATGAAGAAAAGGTTAAAGGTTTTGTTGATATTCTTGTAGCGCGCAACATTACGGAAGGACTCTCAAATTTGTAAGTGGGAAATTTACCGACAATATAAGATAATATATTATATCTTATATTTAGAGTACAAACTTCTGGACTTGGTGGTATGAAACCTAATACCGTTATTTTGGGATGGCCCTACGGCTGGCGACAATCGGAAGACGATCGCACTTGGCAAGTATTTTTACAAACGGTCCGCAATGTTACTGCTGCTCGTATGGCACTTTTGGTTCCTAAAGGAATAAACTTTTTCCCCGATTCGACGGAAAAAGTTTATGGTGAAATTGATATTTGGTGGATAGTGCATGATGGTGGTTTACTAATGCTTTTACCATTCCTTCTCAAACAACACCGTACATGGAAAAATTGCAAAATGCGTATCTTTACCGTTGCTCAAATGGAAGATAATTCCATTCAAATGAAGAAAGATTTGAAGACATTCCTATATCATCTAAGGATAGAAGCAGAAGTTGAAGTTGTGGAAATGGTTAGATGCAGATATTGATTAGATTTATATTTATACTTGGTGTTGCAGATGGATAGTGATATTTCAGCGTACACTTACGAAAGAACGTTGATGATGGAACAACGCAACCAAATGCTACGAGAACTGCGTTTGAACAAGAAGGAAACTTTAGGTGTAGTAAGTATTACCATATCTGTTAAATTTTAGTTTTTCTAATCGATAAATTAACTTATATTGTAATTTTGACATGCAAGGTGGATTTGGTGGATTTCAATGAAATGTCAACCGAAGAAAAACTGCCACTGGTAAAGGATCATGCTTTGCTAGATTGGCTCATGGTTTATTAATTTTTGCACGCTTTTTTTCATTTTTCATTTTTCATTAAATGTGTTTAGGTTTCTCTTCCATCGTATATCACCGAATGGGCAACTGTAGATAATCAGAGAAGTCCAACAAGTTTTTTGCTTTTAGGTACAATCTATTGTTGATCAACACCACCCTGATGCCAAAACTGCTACCAAAGTTCGGTTCCAAGAACCAAGTGGCGATGCTAATAAAGATAATAAATCTACGGTTGCGGAACCCACAAACGAGGTTAGTGTTAGACTAATTACAACTCCCACTTTTTTTGCAAAGTATGTATTATTGCAAAAAATTGACAAGTCATTTTGCCCGATAAAAATGTTGCTTAAAAACTTTGCTTTCCGGGTGCACAGTTACTAACCCTCTGTCTAAATAATAAGATTTTTGCATTAAGTTTTGTTTGTATAAACGGTAGTACTTTTTAGACAGGTATGCTCTTTTTAACTCTGTTTGATTTTGAGGGGCTATTCAGAATGCAATTCTTCATCGAATTGCTCATTGTGGATCTTGAGCTGATATAATTTTGGCTTTATTGGAAGTAGTACCCACTCAGTGAAATTTTTATCATCTCTTGCTACCAGATTCGCAGATGAAGTTTGATTATAACTTTTTCCCTAAAAACTTTGTTTTTTTGAAACATTGTGATTTTTTTTGGAAGTTCCCGTAAAGCTTGAGACTGGTAAATTTATTAAGTTATTCCATTTCTTGTGTTTTAGCCAAATTCTCAAACAAAAAGTGAAGATAATGAAAATTCTACGGCGGAGAAAGAAGACGTTTCCGAAAAAGAGTGTAATGAAGAAACGAAGGAGAATTCCGTGGCGGAAGAAAAAAAGAAACCTGCAATAACTCCGTAAGTTTCTCCGAGATAGTGATGACGTATTTTATGACAGAAACGTTTTTAGGGACGAAGGAAACGTTCGTCGGATGCATACTGCTGTGAAATTAAACGAAGTGATAGTGAACCGGTCCCACGAAGCTCAACTAGTGATTTTGAATTTACCTGGCCCTCCTAAAGACACCAAAATGGAACGTGAATCAAATTGTAAGTTGAATAAAAATTGGTGTTGGTTTTTTCTAAATTGATATCGTCGTGGTGTTTCAGATATGGAATTTTTGGAAGTGCTCACTGAAGGGTTGGAGCGTGTATTGATGGTCCGCGGTGGTGGACAAGAAGTGATAACAATCTACTCGTAATTTGTTATGGGTTTTGTATATAACCCCAGTTTGAAATGTCAGGTGTTGTTTAATCTGACTGTAAAGAAATCAAAGTTAATCAAAGGACTTATGTATTGTTAGCAGAGGGCGCGAGCCGAACAGTATTTTAAATTGTAAAAAATGTTAACACGTCGGGATAGTGATTATGCCAAAAAGATACTTATTTATTCTTCTCAATGTTATAGATTGTATGACGGTGACATTGGGGGCTAGACCCTTGATCGAACCAAGTGATTTCTATCCTATGTAATACTGTATCAAATCAAAATGATGTTCCGCAAGGTGCTCACTTTTTTAAAGAAAGATCGGATGGGCCATGCCAAATGCCACTTGAGTGCATGCAGTGTTATGATAGGGTGTAACGTAAAAAACTAAGTAGAATAGCCTGATACTGCTAACACTAACAAGTGTATTCATGTAGTTCTGTTTTAAATATCATATACATTTTAATGTCCAGCGACACTTTATTTTAAATCTAACGTAAATTTCGGTACTTAGAATGTCAGTTAAAACGTCATTTTTAAATTGAAGACTTTTATTAAAGTATTAAGTAACCAAGTAAGCAGATAAAGAAGTGAGTGTGTACTTAAGTACGCAGGAGCTATCATCTCAGTCTCATTAGGGGGTACTACTACAACTAAGCGTATATGGTATAATATACTAAACTATAAGAAGATTACTGAGCAATATTAACTAATAATAATAATAATAAATAACTGTATTAAATGTCAAATTATGAAGTGATAGGATATTCACATGTACAATCTATACTGACCGCCGGAGGGCGGGCTCTCCGTGCTGTGAAGGTGACAGTGCTCACTCACGATCAGAATTCTTTTGCATGCTGCGACCGACTCTGTCTCGTGCGGCCTGCCGTAGAGATAATAGTGCACTAGTGATCTCAACTAGCCTTAAAGGTACCTTGAAATATTAAATTCTATTTATTTATATTCTATGTGTCACTAAACTAGCTGCTGCCAGATTACGCCATTTTACATCAACCATTTATGACTGTTGGTGCTCATATTCAAGTGGCGTTACGCGTACTACGATCTCTACACTTTTCTAAATAGAACCTATGTGTTTACTTTGTATTACCCTCGAGCTAGTCGCCATCACTTTTATACATTATTTATTTCTGTCCTTTTTTCTCAACCTAACACCTATTGTATTGTAAATGGCGCAATCTGTTTATCATTATTATTGACAATGTGTTCATTGGAAAAAATATTAAATAAAAATACATAGAATACATTTGACTTTTATTTATACAAAAAAAAATACACACATTTTGAACCTTTGCTGCCAGTTTTAAACTAAGAACAAAATGCAGAACTTAGACCCAAAAAGTGATGATTAACACTTGTTCACTGTAGCCACTGTCCTGTGCTGAAAAGTCGTAATATGAATTCTTCAGTTACACATATGGGAACAGTAAGATCGTTTGCTTCTGCGATGATAACTTTCTTTGTGGCAGAAAGATTACCTAGCTTCTCTTTGAAGAGACAGAAGTCTACAATAGTGCCTTATCTTAAGGACTAAGGAAGAGCATTCTTTTCTTTCACACCGTGAGAGAACGCAGAGAGCGCATGCAGCACAGTTACAAAAGTTTTGTCCTGTTTATTGTTTTGTTAGAGAAAAAAAAAACAGTTTACAGCGTTACTACTTTCCAAATATAGATATTAAATATTGCAATCCATTGAAGCAGCTGAGTAAACGAATAGAGTTTCAAATGTAGTTTTTAGTTTAATCCACTCGATCAACATTCCATTCTCTGCTGATGACATATGCGTACAATACCTCGCTCCATTTGAAAAGCTTTTTGTGGATGCTATCGATTTGAATCTGACAGTACAGTTTGGATAAAATTAATTTATTAATTTCTAACTTTCAGAAGCAGGAAAAGTTTCAAGCCGGATCAACCCTAATATTGAACACAATTGTAAACAATTTTGCTTAAAAGACATATTCCAATTAAACTGTAAAACGCTTTTCGCAATATAGGACCATATTGTACAACAGTCCAGGCTGACGTGATAACAACATACGAAAAAAAGCATATGTGGGGGAAACAAATTTAAACTTATGTAAACATTATACCTAATTATATAAATTCTATTAATAGGCAAAACAGAAAAAGCAATAAACCATTATAATTAGCAATAAATAATTTAGACATGTAGAGTCACTTTCTTCTTGCAATTCTTTAATTCTCATAACAATTTTTGGACATCAAGAGAAAAAACTTTGATGTAAGAGATTAGCTTCTAATAGATATCTGTACATTTCTACATGTCGATGCTATAGGTCACTCCAAACAAAAAAACACTTTGATGTAATGAGCTTATAACTGAAGTAGATGTAGCAATTTATTTTTTAAAATAACAATCCCTCCATCAATGTTTCTTGTTGAATTTTTTTAATTTAAATCTTGTATTGTTTGTTTATTTGTGATTAATTAAATAATTTTCTTTTACATAAATTGTTTGTACCACATTTTTCTTATGATTTAAGCATGCATACATTGTGACAAAACCTACGTAAACCTTTATACAGTGTGATCAAAAAGTCGTTCTATCAAGCTAGCAATAATACACCGGTCGAAAGTTTTTAAGAATCATAATAAAATCATAAACTTTTTAAGTGATCCAGTTTAATAAATAGATTTCAAGCTCAAATAAGAGCAAACATGTGCAAGTTTACAGATTTGATTTGAATGAATTTGCAGTCAGACTAATGGTAAATTATGTCGTTAAAATAGACAATTTGTGTCAAATTGGTCTTTTTTTATTTTACCTGCTGCTGGCTAACCAAAGAAGATAGATTACATTATATATCAATGATATACGTTTGAGACAAAAGACGCTAATGTAATAACTTGCTTGTCCAATCAGCGTTATAAATTTTTGCCTTAATTAGTACCAATCAAACACTGACATCTTTTAGAGTGCAAACTATTTGCATTTGGAAACATGTAGAAAAATGTTTTCAAAATGTTTGAAGTAAGATAGCTTCTGATAGATGGCAATAATTATTTAAGTTACTAAGTTTATAAGACTTACCAACATAAAGAAGTTAACGTCTCCAATTTTGTAGTAAACTTTTCCAGATGCAAGAAGTTTGAAGCTTCCGTTTAATAGATGCCGCTGTTGCAAATCCAGCCTCCATCATTTGTACTGTTTCGGTTTTTTGTAGATTGATGAAAAACTAGTCGCGTCCGTTCTTGTGCATATTAAGAACGGAGCTAGTGCTAGTTCTCAGTTTGTCCTCCTCTCATCTCTTATTTGAAGGTGATTTGGAGCATCTTTCGTGGCTCAGCCTCCTGGAATTGAGTCCGATTTGGCTTTGGCGCTCAATTTTAGTGCAGGAGTGTGGAGTGCAGCCCTTCTCTAGTATTTTTTTCGCTACCAAACCAATAGAGGGACTTGACTTGCACCTGTCGTGTGTTTGTTTAGTGTGCGCGCACCGCGCAGGTAGCATCCGAAAGCCCGAAAAACAACGCGGGAGCCACCGTCCGGCGCGTCATGGCCGCCACGAGCGTTGTGGTGCTCGACAGAGGGAACAACACGACCTGTACGATTAACCTTCACGGTACGCTAAAACTATCAATTTTACGCCCTTTCACAGCTAAATTTTCATTTTGGCAGGTGCCACCGTAGTGTCCTGGCGCGTTAACAACCAGGAACAGCTTTTCGTCAGGTAACTATTGTCCTTTTCTAACCTCCAAAAAAAACGCGTTTGTTTTCAGCAAACAGGCGGTCTTTGATGGGAAGAAAGCCATCAGGGGCGGCATCCCCTTTGTGTTTCGTAAGTATTCCACCGCGAATTACGTCCAAAAAAACTGGTTTTTCATAATTACAGCGCAGTTTGGACCGTGGACATTTGGACCCCAACATGGTTTCGCGAGAATTGTTCGCTGGAATCTTGAGAAGCCCCCCGAACGATTAGCGAGCGGAGACGTTGAGGCGATTTTTTCTCTAATGGACTCTGATTGGACACGCCGCATCTGGAATTATCCGTAAGTATTAAGTTTTTTTTCATCACGAATTGTTGTTCAATTTGAAAAATGACATTGAATTGGTTTGCGCATGCGCATTTTATGTGTTTTTTCATTGCCAACTACAAAAAAGTATTGCATCTTCCATTGTCACACCTTCGAAATTTAAAAAACCCTATAATTAGTAAATTTTTTTTATACTAAATACTTTATATCATATTATTCACTAGATGTTGTTTCTCTCATCGTTTTTTTTATTGCTTGACATTGAACTATCATCTTGCTTGTTGGAATACTCATCTGAATGATTTACACAGTAAATCACTCAATTGTTTAATATTTAATACATTGTTGCTTATATAATAATTACTATAGGTCCACCAACCAAACATGAAACCTGGAGAGGCCAGGCGGGGGGGCGATGTAGCTTTCATGTACACACCGCACCTCATCTTTTTTGAGCTTCTGATTGGTTAATCCTCACATTGTTACTTTATTTCCATATTTGTCGGGGCTTTTGTTTGCTTGGGCACACTATACATATTAAATAACAAAGTCCTCCGCCGAAGGCGATAAACTCAGAAACTACTAAACGGATTTTTCCAGTGGAACGAGTGATTAATTAAAGTTCTTCATTGTATTTTATGTAATATCAGTAGAATGGAGGAATGGCATGCTTTTTGATTTGAATCTAGAATGTGTCTAATGGAGTTTTGTTGCAGATTTCAGGTAACGTACAGGTTAATACTTCGTGAAAAAGAGCTTCATTCCAACATCGCTGTATACAATCCAAGTAAAGACACAACATTTAGTTTTAACTTGTTACTCCATACATATTTCAAAGTTCCTGATGTTCGTCGTTGCCAAATAACAGGTCTACAGGGTTGTACATTCCTCGATAAAACCTCAAATGAAGGTGCTTTGTATCAGGAGACTCGTGATGTGGTGACAATTGGTGAATGGACTGATAGGGTCTATCAAAACACTCCACACGAACACATTATTACAAATGTAGTATCGGGAAGAAAGATGCGGATCCAAAAATGTAACTTTCCAGATACTGTAATTTGGAATCCATGGGTTGAGAATGCTAAAGAAATGGCAGACTTTGGAGATGACGAGTATCCAAACATGGTATGCGTAGAGTCTGGACATGTTTCCAGCCCTGTTATTCTTCTACCTGGAATGGCGTTTGAAGCTAGCCAGATCCTCCAAGTAATGTGAACTCTGCCGTCCGGTAGTTCTCTTGTATTATGGCCTAAGAAGGAAAGGGCGAGATACAAGGTCTTTGTGTGACTGGTCTGTATTGGAAGCAATAGTTTAGTTTATAATTTTTGTGAAGAGTTGATGAATGTTGTGTGAGTTTTACAACATTCCCAAGCCTAGCCTTATGTCGTATACGACCGGTGTAGTTCTAATTCATTGTTCTTCTCGTGCAATAGTTGAATCGTGGAATTATAATTTTGATAGCTAACTTATTATACTTGTTAGTATACAGCTTTTAACTTTAAATAAATTATTATAATTATACAGTCGAATTTACTGAATTCAACCCATAATTAAATCAAATTATCCTAATCCCGTATCCACCATGTTCCTTTTTTTAGAAACAAAAAAAATTAAAATTAGAAAAGTTGTAAAAATTGAAAAAAAAAAGAATAAATACTTAATAAATAAAGATTGAAAAGTCAGAAATAAAGTTTTTCACAGCAGTTTTTATTATGCCAGTGATACTAATGCTTTAAAGATATCGGCAATGAAAAGTATTGAAACTAATACAATTGAGAGGTATTTGAAGTTGAAGAAAAGAATATGACTTAAGGGATTTTTTATTATCGAAACACTAGACTGCTACGACATTTCGGCCGGAAGTGGAGAACGTAGGGTTGTGCACAATCCTGACAAGTCACGCTAGAGAAAAATTCACACGGCGTTAAATCTGGGCAGTGCAGAGACTACGTAATGAGATATCTGCAAAAATCTGTCTAGTTTTTTGGTTTCGGAGTATGATTGGTGGCCTAAGTATTGAGCTTTAAAAATTCTTTCGGAATATAAAGTAAATTAAATAAAAGGACAACTACCATTTTCAGAAATCAAGTATATCCTCTTCTCGCTTTAGCAGCATCAGGTTATTTAAAGTGCTTGTGTAACATGCATACTAATAGCCTAGCATTCTGCTCAGATTGAGAAAATTGTCTCGATATGAATCACGCTATGTCCATATTCCGTTCTTCATTGCCCTACTGTAGAACAATAAGTAGTTTTTATTGTAGCAATCTACACTAGATACAGAAACAAAACTAACTGTGCTGCAGAAACATTCCGAAAGGTCATTTTCACGGCACTCGTGTGAATTTTTTGAATCGGAAATGGATCATTCGATCTGGACGATTATTTTTGTTTGCGTGCAAAGACACTTTTTAGAGTTTTTGTTTTCTTTTTGGAAACCACACCAATTATTATTGAAGGTCTAGATGCAGGAATATATATACAAGGCTCTCTATAATTAAACATGATAAATTCATCTTATTCTATTTCTAACTAAGAACCAATAGATAGCTATTAAGTTGTAGAATTTTTTGTTTTATGTAGGCATTGTATATGTATTTTTTCTTGGAATTCAGTACAAAGGGGCTTAAGGCAAGATTCTTCCAACAACTTTTTGTTTAGCTTAAATTGGGCGATCTTTTCTGATGAGCATGGAAAAGAAAATAAATGGGTGGTTTCAACAAGATGGCGCAACAGCTCACACGTTTGGAAATGTTTTTTAGTAATTGACGTCAAATGGTCACTACGTAACCCTGATTTGAATTTTTTCTCTGTGATTATCTTAAAGGTTGATCAACATTATTTAAAAACTTTGGAAGTTTTAAAACAAACAATAACTAAGTTTATTACAACATTTTTTTCTGTTGCTGTTTAAGAGGCTAGGTGCATTGTCGAGTAATAAAAATTGAATTTTAAGTACGGTCATATGCCGCAAATGACACATAATTCCAATCGTGGCAAAATGCAGATGAAAGAATGATTTGAACAGCACAAGTTGCTGAAAAAAAGGTTGTTCTAAGCTTGACGTCATTCATAGCAATAACGTTGGTTCAGCTCCCACTATAAGTGCATTGGAATAGTGGGAAAGAATAGACCATTTAAGCAAAATCTTATAGTGCAATACTGGTTTCGAGTTTGTATGACTTCGTCGCGCTTTAAAAAAAAATAATTGTGGTTGATGAAATTTGAATTTTCGTAAAATTTGATTACGTAAATTAAAATTTTTGCTGTTTTATGACTTGTAAAAATGTAAATGGAGGTCTGTGTGCTTCGAAGCTCTTGACATTGGCCTCAATTAACCTCAGTCTGTCCCGGAAACTTCCAAATTGATTTGTATACATCGTTACGGTCCCAAACACAATGATTTGTTGACTTTAAAATACCGTTAATATTCAATAAACATCATCCTTTTTTCAATGCAATAACCAAAAACCAATGTGGATTTTACCAAGTTTGAAGTTTTTCTTTATAGTGTGTGGTGTAGATATTACCAGAATGGCCTGTATGGCCCACATCGAACAAATAATTCTCACACCTTCCTTTCTTTACAAATATCATTTAGCCGCTTTTGTTAACTAATCTTCCAGCATCCTTGAACACAATTGAAGCTCTGTGTGGTAGCAATTCAACAGAACTATCGTGTCAAAAACTATTAAAATACCCAATTAAAGGATTACAATGACGCCAAACTTTTGATTATAATAATATACTACATCACCTACCAATTCAACAATAGAAAAATAAAACCAAGACCTATCACGAGGTGGCCCCCGAGGGTCATTTTCAGGACCAATATTGTACATAAATAAATATCAATTAATTTGTTGCGTGCTAAGAAACAGTCTTAAAGAAACAACATTTAGTTTAACTTAAAATTAGAAAGAGTGACCGTTTTTTAAAATAAAACCAGTTGAAGCTTTTATATATTCCTAAATCACTTTTTGAGTATAGGTTCACTTACAGTAAGTTGCTTCAAGTTTTCTAGATTTCAAAGTCAAACGTTTTTAGAAAATTATTACGATTTAATCATTATTATCATATTTTGTTGTAAGATTTGCAGATATTTTAATTTAGTAAGGAAAAAAGCTCTTTTGTTGAGTTTTCGACGCTGTCTAGTAGATTTAGTTTGAAATTTTGTATTTGGCGCATCCACCATTTGTCAAAATCTATAAAATATTACAGAAAAAATGACTCATTTGAACCAAAACTGTAAATAAAGCATCTTTTTTTATTTATTTCTTCTCAATTTTAAAGATTAAGAATAATAGCGACTGTTATAGGACAATTTACTAATAATTTTGTATTGGGCACATCTACCATTTTTATCAAAATCTATGAAATATTACAAAACAATAACTGATTTGATCCAAAATTAAAGAAACGTCTTTTTGTTATTTCTTCATACTTTTTTAGTCTAAGAATGATATCGATTGATATAGAACCAAATGGAGAGATTAAATTTTAATACAAAAACTAATTAAACTCTGTTTATAAACATTTTTTAGTAAAAGAAAATTGTAATTATTAAAAGAAATTGGGGACGTTTTATTTAAAAAAAGTTGAGTTGGCTCTAAAAAATTAAAAAAATTAAATTGATAATTATCGAGCTGTTCAAAATAAATTTGTATCATTATAATGCATTTAGATATAAAGATAACGCAGATTGTTTTTATTTGAAGCCCATTTTGTTATCTAGGAGGTTAATGTTTACGATAATGTTTGTTAAAAGATTAAACACAAACATGTGTGGTGTGAAGGTGTATACATTGTGGTGTTATCATTTGATCTGTTTAAAAAGGGATCTATAGGAGAACAAATTTTGTGTACTTAAGATCATCAATTCATTTGTATATTTGGCCGGATAATTGGAAAATTCGGATAATTTAATTTCGAGCTCATATGATCAATTTAAGAACAATCACGTTTTAGACAAGTTTGTGTAGAAAGTACTAAAAGTGAATTGAATCATAGAGGTGTTATCCACAGAACAGCACAACTGGAAAAGGTATGTAAATGAGCAGTTATGTTGGCTAAGGATTATTTCACATTGTACTTTGAATCAGTAGGAGCCTCAAGTAGATAATCCAACTTATTTCTATAACAACTGGTCTAGTGTTTGCTAAAGTATAGTAGCTTTTATAAATATAAGATGTGATTTTGGTCTAAAATTGCCTCAAATGAACACCTGCTGTCGGCTTTTTTGATCGTAATATTCGATTTTGGATCAAAATAACAAATTATATATCTATTTCAGCTACTCAATCTCTTCATTTTTTTCAAAAAATATATAGATGTAGCTCTCACTACACAATCAAATCTGTGCTTGCGCAACTAAAAGCTTAGAACTAACTGTTTCAGAAAAAGCATTTGACGGCTTAAAAAAGAATAAAACGTATTTTTTACGTTTTTAAACGCAGTTTATCAATTTGACCAATCGTATTTGTGAAAAACTAGATTTTTTTTGTATAATTATGTTTATTATCGTATAAGGATTGCTCCACTTTTAGTTTTTACCATTAATAATAAAAAAATTGATAACTTTTTATTGGTTCTCTTTAATATTGTAACCTTAGTGTGCTTTGTTACGCGTCAGGCATAGTAAATATCTTCACAGATTAAAATAAATGAGCTTATAATTGAATCAATCAAATTTGTTAAGCTCAACAAGATTCAATGAGAACCAATGTAATTTTTTATTCACAAACCTCTTTCAATTGTTGTGTTACCAGTAATTTGGTGCAAAATATTTTTTTGAAAAATGTTTTCGACATCTGTCATGAATAAATCAGTTCTTTGAACTTGGTTCTGGAAAAATTCAAACATGTTCTCAACATAAAACTTTGCTTTGTTTACGACCAATTGTATACTCGTACTTGTTAAAGTTATGAACTTAGTTGTAAATCATAGAGTTTTTTTTTCTTTCGTCAATAATTGTTATCCTTGAAATAATTCTCCAATAAAAATTGAGGCATTGCAGAATTCAGATCGCCCAAGTGTACAAAGTTTAAGCACCAATCAGAAATAAAACAATGTAGGTACTTTCTTTATGACTCTTTTTATGGGCCTTTTATGGAGATGTAAACAAATTTTGTCTCGCTTTGGCTAGCTTAACGATAAATTGTGTGAGGTCAAAATGTATATTTTACCGTCTGATCACAAGCGAAAGCATTATTTATATTGTAACTAGTAATAACCGCTTACAAATCATTTAATTTCATTTGATAGAAGGTCTCAAGCAAAAAAGATTTTTGGCTTTGACCAAATTTTAGTTCTGCAAGATCTGGGAAACCAATCATTACGATTTTTATTCTAATTATTATTATTATATATATAATAGAATTATTTATAGTAAAAACGATAGCAATTAAAAAGAAAATTTTCTTCAATGCCAATGAAATTCTTTAGCAAAGAAATTAATTTCGAACCATTGACATATAATGTTTGAATGAATTGGTTTTGATCTTATTTTGTTTAAAAAGCTTGTTTTCTAAATATAATTAATAAAATATGAAAAGCTAATAGTTTTTCGATTATTAGAAACAACAGTATCGTCTTCTTTATAATTGCTTGAAATTATTATATATAATGTAGCAACACGAACGCCCTCCGTCTATAACGGAACGGGACAGAAGGTGGAATGAAAAACTTACATATTGTGCGTTAAGTATATATTGTATAATTTTTGTTTCTTTATATAAAAAGTTTAATTTTGACACAAGCGTCGCTTCATATGCCTTCGTCAACAAAGTGTTAAAAAAATTCGTTTTTAATAGGACACTATACGTTGTTTATATTTGATCTATGCGAGGCGTCGTTCTAGTTTTATATTACAGTTCTGTTTCAACGTCACTAGTTTAAGCGTGACGCGTGACGGCTTGGAGAAAAGTACTCCTAAAAGAATGTTAAAATAAGCTTTTGTTTTCAGCAAGCAATTTTTTTAAAGGGTGATAGCTTGTAACAGAGATTCTGATTCTTGAAAATGGAAGAGTCTATAAAAAGTGAGTTATTGGATCATAGTCGTCGCCGTCGCATAAAAAATTGAGAAATAATGTTAGCCGGGTCAGGTCAATTATTGCCAATGGTTAATTATAGCAAAACATTGTAAAGCGGCAATTTTTCATGCCGTTACAATAATAAATTCTCCAAAATTTATTCAGCAACATCGACTTGAAAAAATTAATTGGATTACAATATCTAGCGCATAAATTAAATTGATCATTAATTTAAGTGAAACAACTTTTTTCAAATAGATTTTTGGTTTCAAATTTACTATCTCATAATGTATTGAGGAGGAAGGTGGGAAAATGCCGAAACGTTATTAACTTATTTGTGAAGTTGCTGCACCTGTTTTACCAACTTTTGGCTTCCAACATTTAATTGGCAAAAACTAGTCTTAGCGGAATGCGTCGCGTCTCAGGTATGTATCTGTATGAACTTTCTCTTCATTCTAATGGCGTGTACAAACGAACTCTTTGTAATATTATGCAATTGTTACTTTAGGAACACCTGTATAAACACTAAATTTCAAACATTCCACTGAGATTTCTACACCAGTCTTGCTACAAATCCATAAAACAATCTACCATGCCGCAATCAAAATGGCAAAAAAAAACGTCTTCAAATAACAATAATCATCATTCAACAGTTTTGTTATTTTTTTTGAAAAAACCCCACAAAGAGCTTTTCTACCATTGTGGGAAAACGGCTGTTTGTGCAAGAAATTATCATTGAGAAAGCAACACTCTAGCTAGAAGACACTGAATCTGAGCCAGAAGCAAATATTGTCTCAAAAAAGTAAAATTGAGAACCATTGTTTTCTGTGAAACACTATAGGTCTTAATCAAAATATTATAACAAAATTTTCACATTTCTGAATGTGAAATGAATTTTTAATTATTTAAAAAGAAATCGGGAAATTCTCAAATAGTATAAAAATATATATTTCTTATTTTACAGCGCCAAAAAAGCACAGCCGCCTTTGATTCATGTTAATATTATACACCCTATATTAGAGTTGAAATGGTTATTAGTTCATACAATCTTTGCTACATTTAAATCATTTTTCCAGCTGCCAAAGTGGCACAATTTAAAAATAGAATAACTATTAGCACAGCTTTGCTACTTGTCAAAAAGTTTTTTTTATTAAATCAAAAATTTAATAAAATTTAGCAAGTGAAAAAGCTGGGTTAATAGTGCGTAAAACTCTAAAGCAATCAATTAATTAAAAATAGAATTTTGACAAGCGAACTTGAATCTTAAAACTAATACCTAATTTTAAAAAAACACTTTTTGACTAAGAAAATGTTTTTTTTTATATTAAATACACCATAATTAATTTTGGTGATAGTAATGTTTAGACTATAGTATTTTTCAAATTAAAGGCGAATTAGAGGTGAACAAAAAAACACGCGTGATTGGGATTACCAAATTTTCTAATGGTTGAACCATCACATGACTTTGCACAAAGTGCGTCGATTGGCCGGCTGGACAAGCTAGAGCACGTGATATTGTTTACTTTTAGCTTCAAAATACTATAGATATCCATTCTATAAAAAAATAAAGTACTAAAATTTTTTTTAACAATTTTGTTTAATTTATTCATGCAGATGGTAAATAAAACTTTGCAGTTTTTGAATTTTGCCTTGACCGCTAGAGTCAAGGCATACACGACAATAAAATTTTTCATACAAATTTATAAATTTTTTATTAATAATATATTAATTTTGATGGTTTAAGTTTTTTGGGTAAAAACCTAAGTCAGAGATTATCTGTAACTTCCGCTATGGGTCTCTTACGTCTGGGATTTTTTCAAAAATATTCTGGGGGTTTTGGAACCGACAGTATAAATCGGTTTCAGCAAGCTCGAGTAGTTGTTGTATTTTGTGGTGAATAGTTTTGTAAGATACAAATAAATTAGAATAAATTATTAAAAGTGAGTGAAAGTTTACCCTTTGAGGGTGTATTGTCTCAAAGTGTTGTATTCCAAACGGAATAACGTTATATGGTCATTTCTTTGCTGCAAAAATCAATGTGTTCTACCTAAAACACTATAAATCTTCAGCTCTAGTCTTCACCTTTATTTTCGTATATGTTGTTTCTTAAATGTTTTTTATAAACTAACTTAATAATGGATGCGACTTGTTTACTAATAACGTTATCTAGAGAGGCAAAAACTATTTGTCTAGAGTAATGATAAAAATTATTCATAATTAAGTTATTGTTGTAGTTACCTTATTCTTAATAACACGTGATAGACAAGCATTTCAATTGTATGACAAATGTTTTTTTTTCCATTGATTAAGCAGAGCTAAGATACCATTTTTATATTTAATTGTTTAATAAGTCTAATATAGAGCGTGTTCTAAAAATAGTATCTGGTAATAAAATAATTAGATTATAGAGTGAGAACTGTTATTGAACGTTTATAGACGTTATATAGGTCTATACTACACTACAGTAGATCGAGTTGTGCATGAGTGGAAGGTCGCAGACAGTGGAGGGTTGTTTTGCGTTCGTGGTTGTAATGACCGGAAGCAGCCCCGTTTCCTTAACTCCTGGTTCTCCTGAATTAGGTAAGCTCGTAAGCTGGCGGCGCGTCAATAGAACGTGGGGTGACCGGGCAATATCGCGACGTGCGCAGTCCGCTCTTTGATCTTTCGTTGAAAAACAGCAGCCTCACATGTTCGATTTGGTTTCGTCGGTGGCTGCTGTTCGTTTAGCCGTTGGTATTTCCCATTTGTCAAAGGTTAATTGGTGACCTGTGGTCGCCTGCGGTCCGGAGTCTGATCAATTGCAGGTGGGCCGAACTCGAACTGTCTACAACCGTAGAAGTACATGAAGTCAAAGTCAAGAAACACTTCGGTTTAGACTTGCACATTGTGGTCTTCAGTCGGTCTTTCTTACTGTCCAAATCGTGCTAGCCTAACGTCGGAGCTTTGGACAGAGCTTTGAATCCGGATCGAACATGTCACATCGAGTCGCTGATGCTGATGTGTAGTGCTTTTGCCTTGTTGCTTCTTTTCTTTTCTTTTGGGGTCTTCGAACTTCAACTTCTTGCAGAGAGGCGCTACTGACAACTACCAACTACCTGCCGTACCTGCCCCACCTGATAAGAGACGCGCTTTTTCAGTAAGTCCACTTTTAATGCACCAATACCGGCATTTCTTCTCCAATTAGCATGGAACTGAGACCAAATCTATGAGAACTCAAACTAAAAAGCTCTGGACCAGCATCCAACACTTAGTACACTTGTCTGCAGTTCGATGCACTTTTTAAAACTCATAAAAGCCCAATGCAAAGTTGCCAAAAAATCAATCAGCTTTTAGCATCAACAATTACCACATTACTTCTCTCACAGCTGGATACCAAATTATTACATTAAATCATTAAAAAGCTTGCAAATTGTCCGTCCCACAAGCGTCTCAATTGGGCTCATTGCTATCTATTAGTCAAATTGTAGTTCTTGAAAAGCACTAAACGCATGCTAATTAGCAAATTAGCCAACTTTAATTGCATTTTTCTCAATAACTTCTTGCTTTTTCCACCAATTTAGAAGAAAATCTTCCACTATATCTAAAATTTTGCAGTTGACAACCACAAAATTTCAAATTATCCTATGATCTTTAGTGATTAAATCAACACCACATAAGGTATGCATTAATAATCTTAGATTATTATTAAATTATGAATGATTACACCACAATAGATTCATCTATGTCAAAAATTCTTCTTTAGAAGCACATCACTGACGCGCTTAACGACCATAAATAAACAAATCGTTATCCGTTAATAACAGCCATAATAATCCATCGCATTGTAACAAAATCTGTTTCAATTTTCCGCTTTATGTTTTTACTTTCCATAAATATTGGCTTTCCGCTTCGACGTCTTTCGACAACATATCCTCACTTAGTATTGCAACAAGCCGTAACAAAAACATTCGAAGGCATTTCAACACCAACAACGCATAAATGTTTAATAATGAGTTAATCTATTTGATGCTAGATCTAAATAAAAATCATTAACCACAGCAAATGGGTGAAGGACGGCTGGTGTGACTGGTAATTATGGCAAAATCTAAAAGATAGACATTAACGACCATGAACATGACCATGTTATTTTTTCGAAAATAATAGATCTAGAATAATACATGGTTTATCAACTAATTGTTGACAAATTGTATAGGCTTTACTACTAATATTTATTTAATAATTATATTTTATCATGATCTTTGTTTCCTGCATCATTTTTACTGTTTATCTTTTCTATTATATCCTTCATATCCTCTTGTTATGTGTACATATTTCTATTGTATGTTTTTTACTCAATTTTATCTATAATTGCTTTTCTCATATCTCATATTTTTTAGTGGTGAATAAAGAGCTCATTTAGAGCACAAAATTTACTGCCGGGTAAATCTCAAACGTTTTTACAATAGCTCTTCTGTTTTTTTTTAGAGAAAAAATATAATCTTTTATCAAAACTTAAATTATTGGATTTTCATGTAATTACTTTTTAAGATTAACAACTTTTTTCTTGATATAGATGGGTTTATCAAGCATTATTGAAACTAAAAAAAATACTAGGCCATTCTAAAGATAAAACTTATCAGAATTTTATTACAAAGCATAGTAATAATTATTGTGATAAGTTGTATATAGGTCAAATTTTTGGCAACTTATAAAAGGGCTTTACAGATATTTTAAAAACCATAACACTTTTTCTAAAAATGCAGCAAAAAATAGGTGGTGCAAGCACAATTTTGCGGATAAAAATAAAGCGCGACATTATGTGATCAAATTATTCAATGAACGTATCTATTTGTATTTCGTGATATTTTCGTCAAAGACCCGGCAATAGTCATACATTGTTGCTGAATAAATTCTATAAAAACAGTGTCAAAATATCTTAAGAAAAAATCAATTTACAAAATTGAGGTAGGTAATGGACATTTTTGAATTTTGCAGATGAAAAAACGTCACATTCGTTGGGCTTACACAAAAAATATTTCGCAAAAAAATTCGCGAAAAAAAGCGAAAGTGTTGAGGTCGTCCATATTTCATGTTACTATAATTAAAACACAATTTTTTGCGTTGCAATTTGCTTGCAGATTCTAACAAAAAAACCAAAATAAACAAATTCAAGCAAAAACTTTAATTAAATTTGTACAATTTATGCAACGTAGGTTTCTGGCAGAAATCTGGGTCACTTTAATGTTTTCACTTTTAATTCGTTGAATTAAAAATTATATCATTGATAAATACTAATTCTGCTCTGGACCAATACGAATAACGCATGATTGCCTAATTAATAAACTATACAGGGCTGTTCATTGTATGGCTTGCCGCATTATTACGACTTTAGTATAGTATTTGCATGTAGATGAGGTGATTGGAGATCATTGGCGTTTCTATTGGTTGAACTCTCACATGATCTAGCAGACAGTGTGTTGATTGGCTGGCTAGACAGACTTAAACACGTGACCTCGACTTTGTCTTTAACTGGTAAAATACTATAATTATTAGAACAAAGTTAGTTAGATTAGGCAAAACAGTGTCTGAAACTCGTTAACAAGGATCATACTTAAATTAATTATAATAAGATAATTATTATTCTTCAGTTCTCTAACGTTCTTACATATGTGAACATCAAACTCACTGAAGCATCTAGTTTCTCAAGCCAAGGCTTTTTAGCATTGCTAATAAGGTAATTAGCTGTTTCTATCAGTTATTATGCGGTAACAGTCACATATGTCTACAATAACTTTATTTAAAAAAATCTTGAAATCAATCACTCTGTATAATTTAAAAAAACCGTTGTGAACGGTTGACTAGTCGAGATAATAAGTTTTGTTTACTCAACTTTTATAGCTTCCAAGATCAAGGAAGGAGGTAAATAATTATTCTTTGTTCGTTTGTTTAATAATTTTACGATGATTGTTTCGACCGGAAATTCCTCTTGAGTGCCATTGCATCACATCTTCTCCATCAACTTTCTTTTCTTTATAATCGTAATCTAAAATCTTACCTCACTATTTATGGTTATTAGATAATAGCACATTAATATGGAAAACTAGCGAGCTATGGACCACATTTAGAAAAAAAATGTATTATGATGTTTTTTATTTTCAGATTAATCTCCCTCAACGCGCCGCCATTGGCGAGGAATAAAATGATAGAGGCATGGAAGAAACATTTCTCCTTAAACCAGTTAACTTTAGACCACGATAAATCAATTACTTTTGTAGTTTCGCAAGTAAGTTTCTAATGTTTAAATTAAACATTATCTTGTTGCAACCGTTTTGCTTGACATCACAAGAAACTAAGAGTTTTTTCTGATAAAAATAGATTTGCTTTAATTTGTAAGTGACACACTTTTTTATTAACACCTCTAAAAGCTCAATAGTGTTTCTAATAAAAAAAAATCATTAAAACCTCTAAAAGCTCAATAGTATTTTTTTGGGCAGTAGACGCGTTACGTCTGGATCGGCGACGCTTAAACTATAAAATATAGTGTACACTTGAACATTTTTTGTATTTTAAATTAATTTAAGTTATAATTGACCATAGTAATTAATTTTTTTTTATCTAATGAGTAATAATATTTACTTGTGTCTGCTTATTGCATAATTATGTTTTTTTTATTATATCACCTTTTCTGTTGATCATCCTTTTTATATTTTCTATTTTTGCTCTTTTTTATTATTGGTTTTTTGTTGTAATTAATGTTAATTGTCTTGTGGAATCAAGTGCTACACTAAGTACAAAAATCTTGGTTACGAATCTTAGTTTTTTTTGTTTGTACTAGGGTTGCAACTGAATAATGGTTCTAGACATATGCTAACAAAGCTCTAAAATTGCAGTGGCAAAGAGAAACAAAACCATGTATAACTTATCTAATTTACCGCTGGATAATCGCATTAATCTTTCTTATAACAATTATTATATCAATAATAGACCTTAAAAATGTCGATGAGAGTGCGGAGTACCGAGCAAAATGGATGATTTATTTAACAAACTGGGGGTATACGGTGTGTACTTTTCAGGCACTTCTTGCTGCAACTCTTCTCTCTATTAGTTTAGTAAATTTTAATAAACAACCAAGACTGATTACAGCGTATAAAACGTATTGGGCAGCAAACACAATTGCTACTGTGATAGGATTTGGTATTACAATTATCTACTGGTCACTGATTTATGACGGTAAACATATAACTTTATTGCTACACTGTGTTCATTTGACTAATTTAGAATGAAAAGCTACGGTGTTTGAACGTTTTGCAATTGTGATCTTTTGATCTATTTTTTTCTTCACTCCTAGTTTTGGACAATTTGTTTTTCTCAAAGAAAGTGACTATTGGTCACTTTTACAATTTTGGGATTCTAGTTGCCTTTTGCCTTCTTATTTTAAAAATTCTAGTCCAATATAGCTTTTCTCTACTATTTTGGCTCTATTTTGCATTTTTGCAAAGTGGCTGTCAAATGAACCCAGTACCTGTCCGGTTTCTTGACAATAATTTCGGTAATCTTCTAGGAAAAGCTGTTAGTTTTGACAGTATGAACTTTCTGGTCCATGGAAACAACTCAATTTTGTTGATGCTGGACTTGTTTATCGTTTCACACCCCATTTATGTCTTACATTGTGTGTACCCCGTGGCGCTAGGGGTATGTTACACCATATTTAGTCTTGTTTATTACGCAGCAGGTGGTACAAGCAGGTAGGTAACGACCCCTAATGGGTTATTTTTTTTAACAAAAAGTTTTAGAACAGGGGATGTTTATATCTACAAGATTCTTAATTGGAGTAAACCTGGAGTTACTACTGTTATTTGTTTTGCAATTTTTGCTTTTATTCTTATCATCCATAGCACAGTTTGGAGTTTACACAAATTACGCATCTGGATCCATGATCAGTATTTTAAAAAAGAAGACGAAGAGACTTTGGGAGCAAATCTAGAACCTTCAAAAATGGCCTACGTGAATGAAGCTATGGCGAATGATATCGTTTGATAAAATAGTATCATTCTATAATGGTAACTATAGTATTAAGAAAATTAGTTTCTCAGTCGTTGATATCTTGAAACGAATTTAAAGTCCATTAGTGTAAGATATTTTCTATCGTACCAATAAAATTGTGATATAATGATAATTTAGTGTTTCTTTTATCATCTTAATGACTTTTAGAGCGTCTTTTAACAAATATATAGCTGTAATACAATTAAAATACGTCCAAATCAAGACTAAAAGTGTCAATTGAAACTGGACCCGAAGACTGAACCTTTGACCTCGTATTTTTGAAAGAGTTTACTTAACTGCAACAGCCCTATTGACAAACTTATATTTGCATTCTAAAAACAATTAAAATTTTCAAGTATAAATATGTGCTAAATAAGTACTGCTTTCTGTAGATTTTTAAAAATTTGTAAATGGTAAAAATTGTATCTTTTAATCATATAAGCAATAATCGTTATTATTGCTTGGCCAAAACTGGTAATTATTTTTAAATCCAGCAAAATTGCTATGTTTCCGGGACAAAGAAGGTTAAACATAATAATATTTATTTTATCTTGTGACAATGAATAGCAATACGCTAAAAATCGTTGCACAACAAACCTACATAACGGTACAGTTTGTTAAACATAGATATCAGTAAAAAAAATACAGAGATATAATGTCCAATTATTACAAAATTATTCAAGAGCAGCTTTTTGAAAAACACTCAAAACCGCCTAAAATGTATAAATTAGTGATTTAACACATCATTAGGAGATTAGTATCTTTGAACATTTTTGGAAATTTCTAAACGTCTCTAACAATTGCTTGTAATTGCAAGCTAGATGATCGGTAATTGTAAAACCAAAAGTGGAAACAAAGAGTTGTAAACATAGTCATTTATAAGCATGAAGCAAACCCGCAAAACGCCTTTTGTGTTATTAAACATCTATAACAAAGCGTAATTGTTTTATGTGACATTCATAAGCGAGTATAACAAAGACAGCTTTGGATTTGGTCGCTGGATGAGAATTTTCGAAGGTTTTTGAGTTTCCCGTCTTGAGAAACAAGCCTCAGGCATGTCGTCAATATTTGTCCTTCTTTTGGTATTGCATGGATATAAAGCATAATTTTATGTCTTTAGCCGATCCCATAGGCTAAGCGAGGCCATGGTCCTGTTTCCTATGGGCTTATTTAGTTCGATTAAAATGCAAATTTGGTCTGCTTTGCGCGCGTTGAAGTCTCTGCAGGTGATGGTCGCGAATTAATGAAAACGGTAGTAATAACAAGAATTACCAATAATTGATAGTTGTGAATATTCGAGATTTATTGCGAATTGGTTGACTGAGCGGCTAGAGCTGGAGCTGGTGCTGGTGCTGGTGTGGCGAAGGTTGCCGAGGACGTGGGTGAACCAGATTGGTTAATTACAATGTCGTTTTTCCAACTTAACGGTAGATTAAGAAGGAATACCAGTTTTAATTAAAAAAGGCAAATGGTTAGAATGCAAAAATCATGTGACCGTGGTGCTGTGGCAGAGGTAGAAACACAAAGTGCGACGCGGTCTCCAGTCTAGCACATCTCCAGGACCGGATCTTTTTAAAAATTGTGTCTCACTTGGTCTTTCAAGTGTCGAAGTCGTTCACTAAGATTCAGGTCTCTAAAATCTGATTTCGAATTGACAATTGCGTGAATCTAGTGTATCTACTAGACATATAAGAAACTTTGAAGATGTTTTAAAAGTTGGAAGAGGAAACGTGGTGGTAGTGGGCCTAGTCCAGGCCTGAAGGCGCAGATTGGAGTCGGAGAAGAAGAAGAGAAGCCGGTTGGCAGTTGAACAATCAGACAAGCAAGAGTCAACACGGGCAACTCGGTCAACATCAACACTCGAGAGCGAGGCGTCGCCATCCGCCCATTGCCCATTGCGCCGTGTCAGGTACCCGGGTACCCCGTCGGCCTCGAGCTTCGAATTTGCAGTCGAGTCGGCATCGGTACTTCCATCGGTAGTCCCCCAGTCCGGTGATCCGGTCTCCGGTCTGTTGTCTTCAGTCTGAGCGCAGCTGTGCGCCTGGCAACAGCTCTTGGCTTTTGGGTCTTAAAGAACAATTCGGATGCGGGATGCGCTTCGAGTGCTCCAAGTGCCCTAAGTGTCCTAGTGACCATTGATGCGGAGTGCATGTACCGGCCGCGATCTTGTCTCGCGGCGCATTCTTGAACCGTCCGGAGCTGAGGCGGCAGCAGCCGCCGCCCGGACGGACATGATGGTTTATCCTGATCCGCAATGGAGCTGCTCTGCTACAGCACCCATGCTCCAGCTTTACGACGATGTTGGATACAGAGGTACGTTTCTATCATCTTCATAAACATACATTTTTTATTAACTGACCTTTTCTTATTTCAGTCAACGTAGTGGAGGCTTTACAAGAATTTTGGCAAATGAAACATGCGAGAGGAGCTGATCTTCGAAACGGTGCTCTTGTCATCTATGAATCAGTACCCTCAAATGCTCAACCCTACGTCTGCTATGTCACCCTTCCTGGTGGCTCATGCTTTGGAAGCTTCCAGGTATACTTGACAACCTTTCATTGACCTACTTTATTGTGACAATACTCTTTGTTTAGCAGAATTGTCCCACCAAAGCAGAGGCACGACGCAGTGCAGCTAAAATTGCATTAATGAATTCTGTCTTCAACGAGCACCCTTCTCGACGTATTTCAGACGATTTCATTGAAAAAGCAGTTGCTGAAGCGCGAAATTCGTTTAAAGGTGATCCCGAAGAAGCGGACAACCCTAACACCGGAATAGGGGCCTTCCGGTTTATGCTCGAATCGAACAAAGGAAGAACAATGCTTGAGTTTCAAGAATTAATGACTGTGTTTCAGCTTTTGCATTGGAATGGAAGCTTGAAAGCTATGCGGGAAAGGCAGTGCAGTCGGCAGGAAGTGGTGGCGCATTATTCGAATAGAGCCCTAGACGACGATATGCGCTCACAAATGGCTCTTGATTGGATTGCTCGCGAGCAGGAGTGCGCAGGGGCTCTCAGGCGCGAGTTGAATCAAGCCGAAAGGGAGCTGGAATCGGCGAGACTTGCTGGCCGCGAACTGCGTTTCCCCAAAGAAAAGAAGGACATTCTAATCCTTGCTCACACCCAAGTCAACGTCAGTTAATCGCTTTTTGCTTGTTACGTTTTATTATTTTTTATGAGACTGTTTTTTTTTTTTTTTTTGTTAAGTAAATTATTGTGTTGATACTGTAAGATAAGACTCATCTCAGATGAAGATCTCTTGCTTTATTGATATTTAGGCCGGTTCTAGTATCCAGCGGGAGAATGACTGACTAATTTTAAATGCATTTGCAGTTGCAGCGTTTAAAATTGTTGTCTCCAAAAACCCGGACCCATTGCTACAGCTTTTCATCACAAACATTTAATGGGAACTGGTTTTTGATCATTTTTATTATGGTTAGCTATTGCTGAATCCACAAGCTATCATTTTGACTGATTATTGCTGTTGCCTCTATTTAGTGCTACTATTTTATTATTTTAATTATTCAAATAAACTTTTTAATCGTACCACAGATGTTTCACTCAACCTGCTTTTTTTCCCAGGCGGGTCAACGACCACCTCAAAGCTAGTAGCAAACTATGGGAAATCATCGATTCGCCGCCCAAATAGCACCAATTAAACAAAGAGATTCCCACATAATACACTGTCTTCTCTACCTCCAATTATCCCACCCTAACGCTCAACATCAACAAAAAAAATCATAGCCGACCATGCACTAAAGTCTTCACGCAAGATATCCAATTTTGTTTCTTTTTCTGGTCCTCGAAGAGGCACCAAGGCAGAAATTCTAATGAGGTAAATGTACCGGTAGTTGGCAATTCATGTAATGACACTCATTTCTGCATTGCACAGATACATGACTAAGACGAATTTCAATTAAAGTACCATCTTGTGACCAAATTAACAACAGAAAACTGACACTAAAATAATTATCTTAAAACTTACACTTTCCATCCTTATTTCAAATAAAAGATACGTCGAGGAAAAGCAGAAGCATACTAATTAAGATATATTGAAAGTCAGTAAAAGAGATAACAATAGAAAATATACCAAAAAAATAGACGAAAAACCTATATTTTGCTCTAAATCGTTAAAAACTCATCAACAAATTGTATTAAAACATTATAAAAAACTTTTAGCTCTCTATAGTTATCTTTTTGTTCAAAAATTCAGTAAAATTGAACAAAAAAATTATTCGTAAATTAATGATCTTAATTAATCTTTTAGAATAAAAAGAAATAATAGATAAAAACAATTTTTTTATGAATTTAATTTAAATAGATAACTATTTTGTGATCTACTTTGTTCTGTTCTAAAAATTTCTTTAATTCTAACAATTTTGATAGTTTTTAGGCTGCTCTAACTGTAGAAAAAGTAAAAATAAATTGTAATTTATTCCATTATATAAGCTATTTTAATTTACTCAGTAAAGTGCTCTATTTCAAACCCATCTGTAATTTTTGCAATTTTATCAAAGAGTTATACCTAGTTTTTATATAAATCTTTAAGCGCTTTATCAGTTTTTTGGCAATTGTTACCCTTTTAAGTCTTTTAAAGTAAAAAGTAATAGTAAAAAAAAGTTTTTTGTTATTTTGGTTCAATTGAGGTATTATATAAATTTTGAGATATAATAATTGTGATTTAGTATGAAAATATCTCTATTTTTAGCAGTTTTTAATAGTTTTATAATAATTATAAAACTATAGAACTAACTGTTGTTTTAAAACGTAATCTTTTGCGACATATATTTTTCGATTTTTTGAAAAGAGGTTTTGGTTTATCGTTGTTTGTTAAAAAAATTTATCTTGTGTCGAATAATATGGATCAAGCTTTATATCGGTGTTATGGCAGTTGTTATCTATTGTAATCTTTAAAAGTGATAAGAAATGACAAAAAAAAGTTCTTTGTTTTTTTAGTTAAAATAAATCATTATTTTGAAATACGACATAACATATATGATGTTTTTAGAAACTACTTTTAGTTTTTAAAGTGCTATAACTCTATAATTCTTTAAGATTAGAAGACTATAGAAATTAAAAGTAAAAAAAAGCAATTAGAAAAAACGTGTTTCATTTTTTTTTATAATTATCGAAATATGACTGATTATGATAAGAAGCTATGATTTGATTTGTTCATTTGTTTTAAGTTTTTTGGCTATATAACCACATCATTGGTTATGTAACCAACGTTATATAATCAATGATGTGGTTATATAACCAATAATGTGGTTATATAATCAACTTTTTTAGAAGATTAACATTTTAAAATAGCAAACATTTTTGCGATTATGCCTATAAAGAGTAGCGCTTGATACATTTTCAAAAATTCTTATCTCGTCAATGATTTTTTTTGTCAAAAAAATAAAAACAGTTTTTAGGTTTGAAAATAAGTTAATTAATGTGTTTTTTCTGTTTGAGATCTTTATTGATTAGGCTATACAATAGGTTTTTTTAAGCATTTTTTTTTCTCAGTCAACAAAAAATCAAAATGACGTACTTTTGACATTTGACATTAAATATCTATTTTGTTGCGCAGGTCCGGCACGGCTCGATTAGACAAAGCTCATTTTAGTCTGTGGTGGCAAATAACATAATTTTTGAGACGATCCGCCCCCAACGGGTTCGTTATCGCAATTAATCGTCCGAATGTCTGTTAATCAAAAAAAGCATTTAATGTGCAGAGCTTTGTGTTTTATTTTAATTTAAATAGTAATTAGGGTATATTGGGCAAAAGTTCGTTATAATCTAGTGGCCGTGGTTTCATTAATAAATCGAAATGTCAATTGAGTGACGGTTACGTTTGTTTATCTCCTTTAAATAATTAAAAAGGTCATGCGCTTTTAATTGCCCTTAAGAACTATCAGTTGAACGAGGCTAATATGCCAAAATGACTGTCGACTTCAATGATTATTTTTGGGTGAGTGTCGCAAACCTAACCTCATAATCTATAGAGGAAGTCGCAATGGCCTCTAATCTAATTTGATTAAAATATAATTGTTTCGGTCTAGGGCGAGAAGAACAATGGATTTGATGTACTCTACCATAACATGAAATTTGGCCTTGTTGCCAGCAAAGACTTCGCTGAACTTTTACGGGAACGGTAAGACTCCTTTCCACCACATCTACAATGTTGCCAATCTTAAGGAATTTTGGCTTACTATGTCATAGTCTTTTTTTTTTTCTACAATATACAAACATTTAGTAGTTACTTTATTGTTCTTTAGTTGGTATCTTTCGCTGTCATCAAGTCCATGTTTTTAAATTTTAAAACATAATAAAATCATACATAGCTACGAGTTGTCAAATTATTGTCTTGAGAGGAAAAATACAGCTAAATTATCTATATACAGGCAAGTCGCAAAACTGTATTGCCCAGTAGCTGTTAGTAACAGGGGCGGTTTTCAATCGGTATTTAATTTTATGCTTGGTATGGGAAGCTCTTTAAATGTTTCCAAATACGAAAGTTGAGCTAAGTCATGGAAACAGAACTGTTAACAACAAAATTTTTGTAATATTTTAGTCTAGTTTACCGCAAACAAATACTAAACTTCGTGTGCCACTGTTATCGCTTTTACGATTACGTTGTCTTTTTTATTTGAAAACATTGGTTTTCCCACTCTGTAGGCTGTGACGTCAGATTTAGTATATTCTGCTATTTGATTGCTAAGTAATTTTTCAATCGGTTTTCTCATGGGAACTGAACATTTATTTGAATTTTCTTAATGGTAGGTCAAGCATTGAGGAAAACAACTCAAAATTGTTAGCCAAGTTTGCAAAACAAGCAGGTAGTTGCTGTAATCAAGGCACTTTTGCGCCGTTATGGCAGGTTTTGAAATCATCAGCAGAGCGACTGTCAGGTCTGCACATGCAGATGGTGCAAAAAGTTCAAGACTTAGTCAAAGAAGTAAGCAAATATGCTGAGGAACTTCATAAGAAACATAAATCGGTAAGTAATTAAATTAACCACAATTGATAAAGCCAAATTAACCACTAAGATTTTATTTAACCTATTCGACAACACCAAATGCAATAGTTGGTTCTCTTTCAAACGTCAAAATACATCAAGGAAAACAATGGTCAGCTTTTCTGACTTATTATTGTCAATTCTGCTATTGAGCTGTTATTTGTGTTGTTGTGATTTTCGATATATTATATTATATGGCTACATATTCATATATTTTAACGCACCTCGCTATAAGAAAAAAATTTTTTTAAAGGATATAATATCTCAGGAGTTCGTATTTGTAGCAATAGATGACGCATTATTTGTGCTGTTGTCCAATACACAAAATTAGGCGTAACCTAGGTTGTTAGTTTGCAATACGTCTTAATCTGGCTGATTATTGGGACGCTTGTGTTGGTAATTGGCTGAAATCTATTATTGTTTTGGATAGGTAAAAGAAGATGAGTCTGGTACTCTCGAATCAGTTCAATCTATGCAAAATATAACTTTAATGGTACAAAAAAGTAAAGACACATACACTCAGCGTGGCCTCGAATTAGAAAAGTTGCGTAAAGACAGCGCTAGTCCTAAAGAAATTGAGAAAGCTGAAATCAAACTGCGCAAAGCTCAGGAAGAGTACAAAGGTTATGTAGAGAAGTATACGACAATTAAAGATGATTTCGAGAAGAAAATGTGCGTAACGTGCAAGAACTTTCAGGAGTTGGAGGTTAGTCATTTGGTTCATATGAAGGAGTTTCTAAATTCCTATGCGGAAGTCGTCGATTGGACTCATGACCAAATGGGGAAGGTTCACAAGGAATTCCGGCAGCAGTGTGTAGAACTTACGGTGGATCAGTTGCTTGAACAATTTGTTCGTAACAAGTCGACAGGGTTGGAGAGACCAGGTAATTAGTTGTTATGAAAGCTGCTTTGCTGTGTGTTAATAATCTATTACACGAACGAAACACAAACAGGTCCAAGGTAATGTTTGTTTTTTATTTTTGTGTCGTTGTGTGAGTTGGAATTAATTTATTTTGTGGATAAGTGCGACAATAGATAAGATTTCACTTTTGGAGGCCATGTTCGTGGCTGGTCGTCTAACGTGTCCTTTTGTTAAAGGTATAGTTGATATAGAGGAAGCACTGATGTCGCCTACACAGGATTCGGAAAATTCGAAGCCATCAAAACGTGAAGGTAATGGCAATAGCGACCAGACCGTGCCAACACACGCCAAACCTTCCCGCCGTACAACTTCCCTCCTCAATCTCTTCATGTCTAATTCCCAGGGTACGTCTCCAATTTCCTGGTCGCTGTAGCATTATTAACCCGGGAAAGGGCTGTGTTTTCAGGATCACGCGAGAGCCGAGCCGGCCCATGCAGCGCTCCCTCGAGTCCAACTAGTCCGGAAGATCAAGATCAGCAGCTCACTCGACACTCTCAGCGTGGATCAAAGTGTAAACATCTTCTATTCTCTAGATGTCCTGCATGTCTGGCGTCGGCTCGAGCTGTTTTTTTAATGTTATTTTTTTTGTGATATCTGGTGATGGTTTTGCTATGTTGTTATTTGTCATCTCTCTCTCACGTTGTTAGCTTTTGCCATCACCATTAGGGGCGTTTCAAACATCAATCTTTCTTTTTTCTTTTATATTCTGATCTAGCTTTTTGTATTAACCACTTTTTTTGCTTATCATATTTTGTAACTGAATGTTAAATTAGTTACAGTTGAAATAGCAATCCTGGAAACCAATTTTCAGCAGTTGACGCAGATTCTTATGTTAAATATTGTTAGAATAATTTCAAGACGAGTATAGGACCTACGTCGTCGAGCTGCTTAAAATTGTTGGTTTTTCTGTAGATATTTATTTGTATATTCTCACATGCTTCTCTAGGCATTCTTAACTTTTACATGGATACTTAAATGTCAGCGAAGCAACATTTAAACATTCATAGTAAAAAATATAGACCTCAGAGCTCCTCCAATCTTTTCTTTGCTGCGTAGGTTTTGTAGCAGATCTGGGACTTTTCAAAATTGTAGAGTTATTTACCAAATGTTATTAATTTAGATTTGGGTGATGGTTCACTTCATTAAGCTTGTCGTATGGCAAAAATTTTGGCGACTGCCTTTACACGGGGGGTTTTTTTTACGTACCCTGAGTCACCTGCACGATTAACTTGGCTGTGTTGGCAGGGCGTAGCACGCTATTCTCTATATCCTACATTCACCCTCGCTTTTACCATACCTTATATGTACATCATCATTTCATACTGTAGCTGACAGTTTTTTTACATTACCGGTTTCTAGGGTTTTTACGTAGCAGACGCACCAAAGCTAAGCAGAACAAATCTAAGAAGAAAGTCAAAGACAATGTTGATACTCACAGCAATAAAGAGGAGAAATCTGATATGTAAGGGGACAGGGACACATTACTACGAACAAGAGTCGAAATAAATAAACAGAAGTCTATTTGTTTTGACTCTTGTAGATTTTCTTGGTTCTAATTTTTTTTTGATAGGGAAGAGAAGGATGAATCTCAACGAACAAATCCGTCTGGTGATCCCCCCGCTCCCGAATTAGACGAAGATGGTTATGTCATTCGCCCAAATGTTTCCCACACCTGGAATAATGAGAAGGGAAGTTTTTACTCATCTTCAGATTCCGACACTGATGACGATCGTGAACGCAAGATTCACGTCGAAATTAAACCTTTAAATAATGGTTCAGCCCCAATGTCTGCTTCAGTAGATGAATTACGTGCCACAGTAGAAAATTTATATTTATCGCCAGTAGGTGGCACTTTTGCGCGTAGAGGCTCTAATTTAGAGAATCAGGATCTTGCGATGAAGCGTTCCCAATCTGTATCACAGCAATTAGGCAAACCAAGCAGTGATTTGTTGGGTTTAAATTTCGTTCAAAGTCCTAACGCTTCAAATTCTTCTACCCCTACGAGTTCACATCCGTACGCACCTTTGCAAAGCCCTTCGCAATTGGCTTTAAATTCGCCAACTCTTTCTGTATCATCTAAATATGCGGAATTAGGTGACTTATTGTCTGAAGATGGTGATGTTCACTCGTCAAATAATTTACCTAAACAACCGCTACGACAAACTCCAACACCAACGTCTGGATACATGTCTATTCCCAGACCTCCTTCGCGTAGATCTGATCCTGCTAGGCATCTTAATCAGAGCAATATTTCACGGGCTGATAGCATTAGCAGTTTGGAATTTCGCACCGCTTGTGTTCCAGTTGGTGTATCTAGGGGACCATCGCCTCTAACTATAGGAATGGCTGATACAATACCTTTGGCCGTCGCTTTTCATGAAATTGTCCACTCGTATTTCCGTGGAACGGATGAAACTAAATGTCAAGTCAAAATGTCTGGCGAGATGATGCTATCCTTTCCAGCCGGTATAGTTACTATTCTCGCTAATAATCCTAATCCCGCTAAGTTAGTCTTTCGCGTTAAAAATACTCAAAGACTTACAAGCATTCTCCCAAATAAGCAATTAGTGGCTATGTAAGACGTTTAAAATGCTTGTTAAGCAAGTTTAAAACCTTTTTCGTTTTAGTGATAATGGACAATCAGCTTCAGATAGTTTAGCTTTAGAATTCGATATGTCCGCTTTAAGTGCTTTGTTAAGAAAGCAGTCAGAACAAAATCCTAGTGCTTCATATTTTAATGTAGATATTTTAAAATATCAAGTAAGTAAGTCCGCTTGGATAGAATCGCAAGATTTATAATTTATTTTAAGATAAAGTCTAAATTGGGGGCAAATTCTTGCCCATTCCAACTCGTGGCTTATTGGAAGTGTACGAGCTCACATACTGATTTAAAAGTGGACTATAAATACAACTCACATTCTATGAGTTTACCAACGCCATTACTCAATGTAACTATAGCAGTGCCGGTAGATGGCGGCGTTAAAAATCATCATTTAAAACCAGCCGCACAATGGTATGTATTTGGTTGCTCAAACACTTTAAACGATGGACCTTTGCAGGTCGGCTGAAAGTAACAGGGTCATTTGGAAATTTACGGAGCTATCACAGCATTCGGAGAATCACGGAGTAGGTTCGATGTTAGGTCGCTTTGATTTGGAAAATGGACCGAGTACTCCAGCAACGATTTCCGCTGCTTTCAACTGCGAAGGCACAACTTTATCCGGAATTGAATTTCAGTTGATCGGCTCTGGATATAGACTTTCTCTTGTCAAGAGACGATTTATTTCTGGTAAATATATTTGCGATGGAGATCTAAAGTATAGTTCAGGAACTGCAACCCCATCTACTGGATCTGCTGCTCCAAGCTCTGTATCATCGACTGGTGATCCCAATTGCTAGCATTCCCACATATCATATGTGCAATATAGAATTTTTGAGTTTGTATATCGAAAATCTTATTAGTTTTTCTTTTCAGTATAATTTAATTATATGGACAATGTTTAGTTTAAAATGTTTCCATGTTATATAGCATATATCTTATATAGTTTATGAAACTATTTTATAATCAATAAAGAAGTTTTGTAAAGGAACGAAAGCGTATTATTACCCCGTTACAATTCAAAAGAGTTTTCTTCTTTGTGATCTAGTGTCAGCAAGAGAACTCTTACCATTGCTTAAAACAGCATTGAAAGCTTGAGATTGAGGATTAATAAAATTTACTTAATATACCTTTGCTGTGTTAAGCTGCTATGAGATAAAGGCGTATTGGCGGAAGCCAAGAAAGCTAGTAGATTTCTAACCAATTTGCCACCTAATTAAACGGAAATACAACGGCAATTGATCGTAGATCTTTGCTAGACCATTGTTAAAGGCTCGGTTTTTTGTGGACGTTCTAAATGGTAAGAATGATTAAACGCTAAAAGGAATGGAGATTGTACAAAGGTGAATAAAATACATAATTAACAGAAACTTTTATATAACTCTTTACTGTTTGATTAATAATAAATAAGTGCGTTCGATGTCACTAAATTAACCAGAAAGTTGGCAAGCAAACGCATCTACACAAAATATATGAATATATGTCAACCATAGATAGTTTTGTCTGACTTCCTTGTGGCAGAAAACACGAGTGCACTGATTAGAGATCACAATTTGTATATTGGGGACGTCCGTAATATTAGTGAACGAATGTATTAGATTTCTGGCACGTTGACGGATTTTTAAACGGATGGCATGGAACATAAGCAGTTGTTGATTATTACAAAGGTAAAGCTGGGCAAACGACTCAAATAAGGTTAGTAAATGGCGTGATTATGCCATGGTATATGTTCATTTTACCGCTGTCTTTATAAACATACACCACGGAACTTTTGGTACAAAAACCGTGTTGCCATTACGAGCACCGACAGTTCTGGCTACTACCCTGTTTTTGAAATGAGCACAATGCTCACTTGCACGAGGCTGAGATGGATCCATCTCCCGACCACTACTGGATGCTCTACCGTGGATTAGAGGTCTCTCAGCTGCAACAATACGAAATAAAGTTTAGTACATTAGTCAAAACAAACTTCCAGCGACGGTTACATTGTAGCTAAAATATCGTCTGAGCTTAATGAACACCGTAGACAAAAACAACGCATAACTTCTTAGTGAAACATTTTAAAAAATAACGGGAATGAAGCTGTCGCCGACTATTACTACTTAATATTTTGTATAGAAACGACATATAGTCCGCAAGAAACCAATTTTATTTTTAGATTTCTAATATAGTAAAAAATATCTCTCTCTCTTTCTACATTTACAATATTAAAACGAGCTTTCTGAAAAGACCAAAAAACTATTTCCTTCCAGAAAGTCAATCTTAATATTAGTGGCGTAAACGTTCTCGAGGCCATTCTTTTAATTGTAACTCCTCGAATAGATTCTCATTGTTTGAATTAGTTATTTTTGACACAAAATCGATGAGAGTAAAGAATGGGGAGTGGACGAACGATTACTCTTAGAACCGGATATTAGAATCGATTCGCTGCGCGGAGCGTTCTTAAATTGGAAAGTTCATCAAATAGCTACGTAATATTCATGAATCTTTCAATAGAATATTAGGGAAGATGTTAGAAAGATATAATCTTGCTGTTTAAATATTTGAATAAAATGTGAGTGATAGAAACTTGCCTGTGCAGCGATGACTCTGCCCTGGCCCGAGTTCATGCTTTCACTGCTAAATCCATACCTAAAGCAACATAACCAAATCGAATACGGTAAGCAGAAATCGGGTCCGAGTTTATGACATGCCTTGTTCCTTGTTTTGATCGGTTAAAGTTGGAGGAGCAGATTGGGCGATAGGTGGAGGAACTTCTGGAGGTGTCCATGCTTTAACTTCGCTATGGGGACGACTACTTATATCTCCTGAAACATTTTAATTTTATAGTAAAACAAAAATTTGGGTTTTGACGCTTGTATTTTACCCTCCCTAACATTTTGGGTTACAGTAAAAGTCTTTCCGGTGTCAAGAGGCACAGTCCAGTTAACTGGATCAGGAGAACGCATCAAAATTTGTTCGGGAGACTTTACTCGTGTTGGCTCTGGAGGTGATTTTACCACCGGTTCATAATCAATTATTTCTGGAACGTCTGGAACGTTGCTCTCTTTGATATCTGTAGTAGTATCATTGACTTCTTGTTTGGATGGTTCGGCTAGTGATTGAGATATTACTGCTTAAATGAGTGCACCAGGTGACTACGGATAATGTTATCCGTGGTCACCTTGTATCTAGATTCCTAGGTAAACTGCGTGTGCCAAGGGTCGTGTTCTATCTTACCTCCAGAATTTCCTTTTTCTATATGTTTAGAGCCTAGTTTTTGCTTAGATTCATTAGTACTTTGAGATTTTGTATTAGGTTTGACCAATCTCTCATCTTCAATTTTAGAGGGTACCGAACTATGTTTAGATCGGGATGAGGCAGTGGTGTTCAAGGATGCTAAAACACCGGAACATTTGTTACTAAAACATAAATCACACAAGCGGTGCAGTCGATCCAGTTCACACAGTTGCAAAAAGCCATAGACCGCCGTGAAAGACCATTTTTTTTTGTACAACATGCAATCAATTTAAGTGAAATAAAAAAAATTCAAGTCTTTCAAGACTTACAGCACACATTCACGGAAAAAAAATAAATAAAATAAAAATGAGTGAGGTCCGAATTGAGTTTTGCACGTTGAAAGCATTTTAAATATTGCAAAAAGTGAAATGAGCCAAGCCAAACATCACGAGTCTTGGCACACACTGACGATCTTATGACATGCGAAGCTTACAAGGTCTAGGCCTTTTGATGGTTGCTTGATTCGCTGAAGATTTGCGTTCTTTCACTGTCGCAGATCTAGATTGACGTTTAGGAGAACGCTTCTCAGCTGGATCGCTTATTGGTCCAACAGATTGAGAACGTACTGAAAAAGCAAAATTATCGTAAAATTTGAAAGTCGCACAGGGATAGCTTACAATTTTTAGTGCTTGCTTTTGATTTTTGATTGTGTCTTTTCAGAGATGATGACTTTAGTGGGGAATTTTTCTTAGGACTATTTTTTTGCGATCCACGAGAATCATCGTCTTTTCGTGGAATTGTCGGTTCAAGTTTTTCTCTCGTTGGAGAAAGAATTAGACCATCTAATTCTGTAATTGGATCTTCAGTACAATGGTTGAAGGGGTTTGTAGTGAGCAGACACTATATGGAATTAGGAATGTTAGAATGAAGGATGCATTTAGTGTTTTTTATTTTATGAAGTGTCAGCTCACTTGTGATTTAGATAAAGATTACCTGAACCACCAGTAGTTCTTTCCAGATGATGTCTAATCATATCCCTAACAATCCTTGCCGAATTTTCAGCATTTCTTTGCGCTTTTGTTGGTGATGTTTTGTTGTTGTTATCAACTTCTTTTTCTTCTTTTGTGTAAGACTTATGTGTCATGGAAGCGAGAGATAAGGCTGATAGAGAACTTCTCCGTGATACTTGATCCCAAAGTTCAACTTGCTTATTATAAATATCAGAAAGCCTTTCTGGAGCTAGTTTGCTACCCCAACCGCGTTGCTGTTACAAATGTTCCATTTAAATAATAACTTACAATTTCAAGACTTACACAAAAAGTGTAACAAATCAAAACCCTTCCACCAAAACCCCAACGCAAATGCTTTCCGAAAATCAACAAGTTGATAAATTGGGATTGATCGAACTTAGCTGCAAAGGACATTTGCTCCTTTTTTTTATTGAAATGATAAAAGTTGAGTTCCGCTTCATTATTTAACAGCTAATTTCGTTATATAAACCAGTAGTTTCCGCAAAAACATAACGTTGAAATTAAAAAAAAACATAAATAAATAAAAAGAAATTGGAAGGAGAGGTTTGCCTTTGAGCGATATTGATGTGGGAATTTGATATTTTCGTTGCTATGTGTTTATAGTGCTAGACGAAAGTAAGTTTCAAGAAACACGATACGCTTCATCTAAGCAAAATAATGAACAAACTCGATCGATTTTCAGATGGTCTAAATTATTAATTTGGACGTCGCCATTTTGGAACCTTGACTTTTATCGTTTACAATTATCAAATATTTGAAGAAAAGTACATATAGTAAAGTGTAAAATTAAAATTTAGTATTATTAGATCAATATCGCCCATTTTACAAAAAAAAGTCTGTTTGTGTATGAAATGTTAGCGTGTTTGAATGTATTACCTTATATTCACCAGCCTTTTGACGAAGTTCTACAACTTCTCGATACCAAGAGTCATTCTTATCAAGTTGTGGAGGAAGTGATGTGTGGGCAAGTTCGTCGTGATCCTCGTTGGACTGTCCGGCACGTTTGGTGAACTTTCCTTCGAAGTATTCGTATTGAGAGAAGGGTCGAAACTTCTTCTTGTATTCGGTATTGAATTCATCCTTGAATATGTGAGTCTTGTCTTCACGAGTATTTCTCTCATCGACTAATGGTTCGAGTTCACTGGCTGATAGTGCATATGGGTGGGTTAGGGTGTAAGTAAAATGCGGGAAGGAAAGGTTTATGCTCTTACCATCCTTATTTTCCAAATCGATGCGTTTTTTGTGCACCATAGCATTGGAAGATGGTTTAAGGGCTCCCATTGATTGGGATTTGCGAGGTGCCGATGAATCGACGGCATCTTTGCGAGATGTATGCCCTTGTGGCCAAGCAAATTGAAGTCTATATTCAGTGCTAATTTTGGAAATGGCTTTGCGGAGAAGTCCGGTTTCGCGACCCTGTAAAGAAAGTTAGGACCGAGGGTGGCGGATGGTAAGATTAAAGCGGATGAAAAAGGGATGTGTGGTGCATGTCGCGTGTGTATACGTGTATTATTACCATGTTCTCCACATCAGGGTCCGATTCCCTACGCCGCTCCCGCTCCCGCATGCCGTCCCCGTGGCCAGAGCGCGGTCCCTCCGACTTGCTGCGACGGGAAGGCCTCCAGTGTGGGCCTCGCTCCTCCGACTGCAATTAAAATGAATACATTTTCTACATCGTCTGGTACATGCTTCATTGCCTCAAAACAAAACGTATTCATTTTAATAAATTATGTCTTTACTGAGTGTGTTACATGTAACTGTATGACCGTCGCATGCACTGGCCCCGCTTACGTTTTCACTGAAATGGTCTGGTATTCTGCTATCGATCCTTGTATCGATCAATACATTGAATCGGATTCAGGATTCATGCAGGCAAGGCGGAGAGAGAGCAACTTGATCTACTGGACTTACGGGCTTACTAACGCTCTCGGGAGCGGCGCCGGGTGCGGTGCACTACTTGCCCAAATTCAAAGCCGATTCGCGTTTGGCTTCATCAATACAACGACTTACGTTCATGTTCTTTCTAGTCGAGGATCGTTACAGTTAATGATTTACATGTTCTACAGGTGAATATGTACTCTACTTTTTACGTTTAGCGGTTGAGCGAGTCGCGGCTAGATGCAGAATGCGTGCACGATATCTAAAATACTTACTCGAGCTCGAGATTCTCCTCCACCACCACCAACTCCATTTATCATTACTTCACCATCGCTCACCAAAAATTCATGATGTCTATAGGCCAAATCTGGATACTTCTTGCGTCTAGGCATTGCTGGTTCTAATTTTGGCACTAAAGTTTTTTTATTATTGTCTATACAAGTGTGACATTCACATTTACTTACGTTCGCTATGTACGTCTTCTTCTTGTTTAGTGGTTTGTTGGTCGTTATTCATTTTAGCTTCACCTAAAATTGAATCAAGGTATTGATTTTTTTGTCAGTTCCTAATTGTAAGTCAGCTTACCAGTCGCTTGTGGTGGTCTCCTCACCACCTCTTGCCGTGGTCCCGTGTATTCGTGCCATCGGTAAGTACTCCGATACTCGGAGTGTAGCTGAAATCCAAGATGAACAAACTTTTGGATTAGTATAATTATATCATACCTTATCGACAGGCATCGACGGGCAAGCTCTGCACAAATTCCAAAATGAGCCAATCATCAGGTCTAATAGATTGGCACTTGTAATTCAGCAAAAGCCATACACCCACCGGGAGAAGTTGGACGTAGGTCACGGATGAAGATATTAGATCGCTGTTAGCTTCGACGGACTGAGCTCGTGCAGCATGACAGGAGCCCCACCTTATTGGGAATCCGCGGTCTAGTCGTCGACGGCAAACCAAGTCAACCTAAGAATCAATAGAAGGGCGCCTGCTCTTTGCAATTCTCTCGTTGCGCCACTTGCGCTACTGTTTTTTCATTCATCCAATTGGGTTGCGTAACTTTCGATTCGGCAAGCGCCATCCACTAAATCTCCTCCAAACAACGAACTCTTCTTCTCCGGTTCGATAATAAACAACAGCCTGAAACTCACCCTGCTTTAAAACCACCACTACCTGCAATTCTTAGACAGATCGAGGTCAATGAACCTGTCGTCTGACCCAACCCCGAACCCAAAACACCCCAACTAATGTTCCCCTATTTTAAACAACACTCCTTCATTAGCCCTACTGCCACTAATAAGGATGCAACGTCGCAACGAGTCTGCTAAACCATTCACCGTGCGAGGATTACTATTCTGGACTACCATATTTTCCTATTAACCCCAATACAAAGCGAAAAGTATTAAGCATTAAAAACAGTTTAATCCGATTTATTGTTGCAACGGTATTTTCTAATTAAAAATTGCAAGCACTGAAACGGAAGATTAACTTGCTCTCTGTTATTGCTGAAGTTGCTACATTAAATAACATTTTACTAGATTTTTTGCTAAGCGGGATTTAACAGTTAACTGATTAACCAATAACGCAATCAATGAAGTGTAAAAAGCGTGTGTTACAAATTATAAGCGTTAAGTGGTTAATAGTTGACTAGCATGTACAGTGGAAAATTGGCTGGTTTTGCCTTCAAATGAAAGATCTCATCTCAAATCTCTCGTGAAGGTTTCATATCCTAAGAACAGCTGTTTTGTTCTTATCAACCTTTTTTATATACAAAACAAAAGACATAAAAAAGTCGATTTTATAAAAAAGGAAAAAAATGCTATAATAGACTAATATGATGAAATATGTAAGGACTAAACAAGATATATTTAAGCATAAAATAAGAAAAAGTGAAAGATAAGTTCAATAACAATGAAGACAAAAGACTAAAAATTAAAGAGAGAATAGGTACAATAGAGATTAGGAACAGATAATTATAGAGAAGTTTTCAGATTATGTGAAAATAAAAAGATGATTACGGAATTAGATCCGAAAATGAAGAAAGAGATAACAAATTTGAGTTGATTGAGAAAAAAACAGAATCATATTCTAAAAAATGTAGGAAGACATTTTGATGCATTACGACATCGATTTCATTTTATACCAAACTAGCCCTAACCTAAATTTGTCTCGACCTTATATATTATCGGTAGATAAATTGCCTCTCCTCAATATTTCTTTTGTCCCTATCCAACAAACAACCCTCACATAAAGTGGTCAGAAATATTCGTTAATGTAGTTTAGCGACTTTTCCAAGAAATACAGTTTTACAATCTGTCAAACTTCACTTTATT
This sequence comes from Lagria hirta, assembly GCA_947359425.1. Taxonomy (NCBI): domain Eukaryota; kingdom Metazoa; phylum Arthropoda; class Insecta; order Coleoptera; family Tenebrionidae; genus Lagria; species Lagria hirta. The sequence goes on from OX375799.1 coordinate 1,000,329, forward strand.
CTAAATCAATCTAGCTCATCTAATCAAATCTTCCTCGAATTGTAGCTTTCATGTTAATTTTCCTAAATTCTCTGCAAGAAGATTTTAAAAATAAAGCTTTTTAAGCAAGGAAAAGACGAAACGAAAAGAAATAAAAGGAAAAGAGTAAAGAGAGAAGATAATTAAGAACAAAAAATAGAAAAAATGCAACTTTTTTATAGGAAAACAGATGTAAGAAAAAAAACACAAGAACCAATCACGTCGATACACTTAGGACAATATTAAAGCTGTTAAAGCACCGGATCTAAACCTTATTGGTGACTTCTGGGATTCGATTGTCGAACTCATAAACCATTTAGGAATTTGCATAAAAAATGGCATCAGCACCGTGATCTCTTTAGAAGCACATGTGTTACTAGTAACAAAAGACGGTTATCAATAAAACATAAGAATATACTTAGTTAGAATATAATACCCACTTATCGTGTAATTAATCAAATTTTGAGTATTTACGTCGTCAGGTGAAGCCATAAAGAGGCATTTTTAGAGTGAAAAATGCTTATAATCATAAATTTTGATATAAAAGCATAGATTGTTTCAATTATTTATTAATTTGATTTTTTTTCAGTTATTTGTAATTAATTAAACAACTGCCATTATTATATGATAATTTAAGATTATAAAACGGTTACCAAAATAATTATGAGAAAAAAATGTTGAATTAAATTGGAATAAAAATAAATTAACGTTAATAAATAGATTTATTACCTAATTAATTTTTCAGTTTCTTTCCAATTTTGGTCGACAATTTTAGTAATATACACTCGGCACAGTAACACATTCTCACACAAATTTTAATTTGAGAAATTAATATTAATTTTGAACACTAATATCAAGTGTCTGAGCCAAAAACCCCACTAAGACTGACGAGTAATGTACCTACTTTAAAATTAATATTATAATTATTCAAATTTGTTAGACTCAAATCTTACCCCACACTCCTTTCCTTAATTTAATTAATATAATTTTTGCGTTTTAAAGGACTTAATTGATGATCAATTTATCATTCAGGGCACTTAATTACGAACACCTTTCATACATAGTTTTCCACATATTTTCCCTATCCGCAGTAAATTACTGCAGATAAACCTATCATCTTTCCACCCTAATTATCTCATTAATCCCTCACCCAGCGTAATTAGATCAGGGGCAGATTAATAACTTTTATTAGTGCAAAATTATAGATTTTTTTATAAATGTCAACTATTTTTCAAATATTCTAGAGTAACGAGGTGTGAAAATTCGAAACAAGTGAATGGAAGCAGGGGCGGCTGGTGCAAAAACGCTGCAGAGCTAAAAAAAATATGTAATTTATTTTGGCTGCACAAAAACTAGTCTTACAAACTCTTTTAAGCAAAAATGTGATTATCTATTTCTGATGAAGCCAAGCTGTGATTAAAGAGTTCTGCATTTATTCCAGCTCAGAGCGCGACCTGCTTCCTTATTAACTGTCTTAATTTACAATTAAATTACAGTTGAGTATAAAATTCAATAATAGAGTTGGCACCGCTTTGGTACCCTCTGTGGGGTGGTCAGAATCCCGTCTGGAGCCGAAAGTTGAGCCCCCTTTTTCTGGCGTCCAGTCACCCTTCTACAATTTCCCTGTTCAAAACCTCGAAGACTAATTTTTTTTTTTAATTATAACCAGCTGAATTTGGTTAAAAATGTGAGCTGGATTTTTTAAAATGTAAGAAACCTGACACAATCAAAAGCTTAATTAGGGTTGCAAAAAAAATATTATTTTTAATAAATATTATTTTTGTAGAGGTGTTTTTTTTAAGGTGACTTTATTACCCGCTCTATTGTGAGGGAGTTAAATACCCACACAACGTCATAAATTCTAAGATTGTCCCAAAGGCCATTATACCTATACCTTTTTCAAAAACACTTCTATTGTTGATAGATTATATTTCTGTTTTTCTCAACAAAACAATTAAATTACAACGCGGGTAATTGCTGTAAAATAATACAAAGCAGAAGAAGACCCCACATTTAGCTAATTTGGAATTCTTCTTATAATAATAATTACCTATGTGTTGTGCTTGCTTTGACTGTAACAAAAAGTTTTGTTCTAGCTATTAAATAGTTGATTAGTTGTATATTTCACTCTCATTTCCGTTCCAGAAGAAGAATAAATTAGTGAGCTGTGCTGTGTGCAGATTGAAAATTAAAATGCTGTATAACCGGTCGTACAAAAAATTGCTACAAATTTACTCAATTTAAATTGATCTTCTTTTATAAACGGAGTAGGTATGTAGTCTGTCTGACCAATGCAACAGGTGCTGCACCAGACGAGAAAACTATTAAAATCAAACTGGAATTGGCCTTTTCTTATCTCTACAAATTATAGAGTAGCATTTTTCCACAGTTAAGACCAAAAAAGTCTAAATCCACGCCAAACGCTAAACTTGTTTTCTCTTAAGTATCCGAAGTAAATAGGGAATCCATCAAAATGTGACAATCAAATATTTAGAAATGACGAACAAAATGATCTCGACCTTCAGTAGAAATAGATATTGATTTCTAATGTAAATGATAGCTTTACACGCAGAGGTCATTCAATCCAAGAGCAGTAGCGTCTCGTTCAACCAAAATGTTTTCAGTGATGAATCCCAATTTTGACAAAAGTTCTCAATTTATTTTCCCAGCTTAATTACTTTTCCAAGCAAACCAATACAATGTCTCACAAGAACCGACCGCAAGACCAATTTTGTTACTTTAAAGAAACAGTTTGAACTAAAAAATAATTTGCCATCTTTTACCATCCCACATTATTTCATCATTTCCACTAATGTTTCTTTATTTCGCACATTTTTCATCTTCTTTCACGCAAAATCCATTTTCTTCCATTTTCTGTTGTATCATATCTTTCTAATGCTTAAAACAAAACCTCTAAAGCAAAAATGCAAGAAAAATAAACATAGATAGCCTTGAAGATAAAGAGAAATTTGTACTGTACCAGAAAAATTAAACACACACAACGTAGAAACATTAAGAAATATAGAAGAGCGCTCAAAACGAATGAAATTAAATGTCTTATATTTGATACCAATCTGCAAGAGCCGATTTTAAAAAGACTGCATCAAATACTTTTCTCTGCAAAATCTGCATTTTTTTATCATCGAGATCGAGTCTCATAAGGGGCTATTCTTACTTCTATCTAGCATAATCAAATTCTTTAAGAAATTTCTTAGAATGTCTCAAACTAGGGAGATCAGCAGACCTTACTGATTCGGATCCATCTGAAAAATCGCAACTGTAGTCATTGATTGCGTGATATCTTGATTAATTATCTCTAATAGAATCTTAATATTAATGATTCCGTTTGGGTGGCTCTTAATCAGAAGATATCTAAAGATTCTGGTCATTGTCTATAAGTAGTGACTCTACTGAACGTAGCTGGAAAGTTGTCCACATTGTTTTAGGGCTTCTACTAAAAATTTTTCTTTTTCTTAAATATTTTCATAATTCTACTAATCTTTTTTGGCAAATTTGGCCAGTTTCAAGGTTTCTGATTTTAAAATTGCACGAATCAAAGACCAAGATTATTCTACATCAATTCAACAAGTGATCAATATAGATTATTTTTTATCCGAATCAGTTGTCTAATCTGTAAGAAAGACTTATCTTTAGAAAAGATTTAATTACAACAATCAATCAATACAATAGATGTCATTGATCAAATCTCTTAAACTTAGACGTTATTTGGGTCTTGCAAGCAATGCATGTATTTTGTGAAGCAAAAAATTCCCATTTACCCAAAAAAGATTCTGTCAGCTGGTTCTATGGGTAACCATTCTTGGTGCGAAAAAATTTGAAAAAGCTTGTTTGTATATGACCAAAACGAAAGATGTAAACTAAGTCCAAATTATGTTTGCTCATTACATTGCCAAAGTCCATTCCTGAAGGTTGGAATTGGCAAAGTGGAAACCAAAATATTTGTTTAAAAATAATTGTTATTAAAAAGTATATATAGTCTAGACGAGGAGTGTAAAATGGTGACAAATCGACATACTAATGCTAAAAATATGTGTTATGGCTCATTCGATAGGGAATCACGTCTAGAAAATTGTCCATGAAAATTGTATTAGCACATTAAAAATTTCAAAAGTTATAAACAATTAAAGATGTTGAAAAAGTAGTGCTTGGTTTTTCGCTTGTAATTCGTAAACAAATAATTTTTTTGGAATTTGGAAAAAAGATCCTGAAAGAGGAAGAAATTTCCTATAAGTAACTTCCGATCACCAAAACTGTATCTCTATTATTAATAATTTTAATTAACGTTGAAAATTGCCGTCCGCGCGCCATTCTTAGGTTGCGCGCATGCTATAGAAAGTCAGTAAGTTATAATAAAAAATTTTTTTCGGGTACTTAGAGTACATTAAAAAATCTAAATAAATTATGATATCATCTAAACACTTCAAAGAACTAATTCCCGTTGGAATTTTTTATTAAATTAAATTTTCCAATAAACTAGACAATTGTTAATTAACAACATTTTACGGGATTTCTCTGAGCATTAAGAATTAAATAAAAGTTGCAATAATTGTTCTAAAATTATTTCCTTTCGTGGAGTCCTTTCAATTGACACAATAAAAACGAATACGTAATTAAAGTTTGAAAAAGTTTAATAGTTTGTTTATAATAATTTTTTTAAATTCACAAATTACGGCGATTTTGCTTTATTTGTGGAATTTAAAAAAATTATTATAAACAAACTATTAAACTTTTTCAAACTTTAATTACGTATTCGTTTTTATTGTGTCAATTGCAAGGACTCCACGAAAGGAAATAATTTTAGAACAATTATTGCAACTTTTATTTACTTCTTAATGCTCAGAGAAATCCCGTAAAATGTTTTTCATTAACAATTGTCTAGTTTATTGGAAAATTTAATTTAATAAAAAATTCCAACGGGAATTAGTTCTTTGAAGTGTTTAGATGATATCATAATTTATTTAGATTTTTTAATGTACTCTAAGTACCCGAAAAAAATTTTTTATTATAACTTACTGACTTTCTATAGCATGCGCGCAACCTAAGAATGGCGCGCGGACGGCAATTTTCAACGTTAATTAAAATTATTAATAATAGAGATACAGTTTTGGTGATCGGAAGTTACTTATAGGAAATTTCTTCCTCTTTCAGGATCTTTTTTCCAAATTCCAAAAAAATTATTTGTTTACGAATTACAAGCGAAAAACCAAGCACTACTTTTTCAACATCTTTAATTGTTTATAACTTTTGAAATTTTTAATGTGCTAATACAATTTTCATGGACAATTTTCTAGACGTGATTCCCTATCGAATGAGCCATAACACATATTTTTAGCATTAGTATGTCGATTTGTCACCATTTTACACTCCTCGTCTAGACTAATAGAGATGAGATAACTTGGTGGCCCGCCACTGGCTACTGAAAAAGAGTCAATAGTAACCTAGACCTACACTGATAAGGTCTTTTAATCGATTTTTTAATAGATAATTTAAGTGTTTAGAGTCTAGTGTAACGGAATATTGATAAAATTGTAACTAAACATTTCTTATTTTTAGTAGCAGCGTAAGTTTGTCGTTTGTTGTCCCCGGCCTTACTACTTATTAAATCTATAGCCTTGACAGTCGCATTATCAATTCAATTAGAAAAATGGACTACAAGCCAGACGGCCCCTTCGAATACATCCTAATTCATTATCGTTGGGTTTTCGTCTGTTTATTTCTTCTTCCATTATCATTTCTCTTCGAAATTTGGTTCTATTTTCGAAATTGGATTGTGTTCAAATTAAGCAGTGCACCGAAGCAGCATAATTCTAAAGTAAAACATGTTCAGAGGCAGGTAAGTTTTCCTTTGCAAAATCACGCAACTACTCATAATTACCCTCTAACTATATTTATCATTTAAAAACTTCCTTCCGTAACCATCCATGCCATGCAAATTGCCTCATTTGACCATTTTCAGGTTCAAAACTGGACAAGAAATGGCAGCAAGCAATTACTGTGCACGGCAAGGCCAGGATGGCTGACAGTTTCTTTTCGGCGGCCAAAATACAAAAGGACCATGCAACAAATTGAGGTCAATTTGGTCGACGTTTTAGAGATTAATGAGAAGAAACAGGTAAAAATTACGCAAAAAATCCTCATTTACTTTGATAAATTTACCCTCATCTTAAGCAAATTATTTTCCCTTCTCAGAAGCCATTCCAAGATTCGCAATCCAAAGCCGGCTTTAAATTTTTCCAAATTCTCTTAGAAGCTGCTTTATTAAGATGTCTGTCCTATACCTACTAGGAAAAAGCTTAAAATAAATAATTGTCTTGATTCTAATTTTATGATTTCATCTAGTTTTCATGTGCCTGACAGTTTTGTTTCAGTATGTTGTCTATATATATATATATATATTTTTTCCATGTGTTATATCTTCCTAAATTACTCTACTCCCTTCTACTCTTCTCCTGCAATCTACGGTCATTCTTGTAACACAAATTCTGAGTTTCTTGTAGACCGTGAGAGTTGAGCCCTTAGTTACAATGGGTCAATTAACAGCAACTCTAAATCCATTAGGTTGGACAATACCAGTGGTACCAGAACTAGATGATTTAACAATTGGGGGTTTAGTTATGGGTACAGGAATTGAATCGTCATCGCACAAATATGGCTTATTCCAACATATTTGTACTTCTTTTGAGCTTGTAATGGCAGATGGCAGCGTAGTTACGTGTTCTAAAGATGAGAGTCCAGATTTGTTTTATTCTGTCCCTTGGTCTTATGGTACTTTAGGTATTTTAACCGCTGTAGAAATTCAGCTAATTCCAGCAAAACGTTTCGTCAAATTAACATATCGTTCTTTGAGTAATCTAGAAACAATAGTGCGCGAAACTGATCTCGCAAGTAGAAATACTCAAAATGAATTTGTAGAAGCAATAATGTTCAGTAAAGATTCAGCAGTATTAATGACTGGAGTTCAAACAAATGACATAGAATCGGACAAAATTAATTCTATTGGAAAATGGTACAAGCCATGGTTTTTTAAACATCTAGAAACTATGTTGGACAAAATAGAAGTTGTCGAATATATACCATTGCGAGATTATTACCACAGACACTCCAGATCTATTTTCTGGGAACTTCAAGACATAGTTCCATTTGGTAACAACCCTATCTTTCGATACTTGTTGGGTTGGAGTGTACCACCAAAAATATCTTTACTAAAATTAACTCAAACTCAATCAATTAAAAAGCTTTACGAGACCAGTCATGTGATACAAGATATGCTGGTTCCCATTGATTATCTACATCCAAGTATTGAGAAGATCCATGATGTATTACAAATCTACCCCATGTGGATCTGCCCTTTTAAATTACCCGATAATCCAGGAATGCTAAGAGCATTCAGAAAAAATGCAGAATCTTTATATGTGGATATTGGAGTTTATGGGATTCCCAAAGCTTCGAACTTTTCAGCAAAGGAATCGACAAGAAAAATAGAGAGATTTGTAGCTGAAAACCGTGGGTAAGTGAATAATTCAACGTGCCATAATTCTATAGCCATAATTTTGTTGGGTTGTTGATCTTTGAAGTATTTATCTTCTTCCGAAGAGTTACAGATATCTACAAACCTTCTATACTATTTTCTTTTTGTATTCTTTTTACTCATAGTTTCTTACTCAATCTCTTCTATTTTGTTATTTGAGATGTTTTTTATTTTCTTATATTGTTTGAGTTCATTTTTTTTGCGATTTTTAGATTATGTAAATAGTTCTTTGGTCTAAATGAGTTGTTGTATTATTGTTTTCCGGATTATTGTCGGTATTTGGTGTTACGAAATCCCGTAAGCGGTGCGCAGCTTATCCATGACCAGCATTCCTGTGATTCACTGGTAACCTTGCATAAACCGCATAACAATGCCTCGGAAAAGGATTTATTTTCATTAGATTGTTCGAAATAATTTCACGATGTTTGGCTTTGTCGAGAAAAAGCTGCGTCACTTGTAAATGGAATTCTTTTGGATTTAATCGACAAAAAAGTTATGAGACGTTATGGGACGCTGCTTAAACTATTTATCTTAACAAAAGTTATTTTATTGATTTGGGAAAAAAGTGGGATTGGCATGGGAATGTAAGAGTGTCCCCAAATATTAGGTCATGAGGTTATTTCACTGTATGTTCACATTTAATTAAAGTGACTAGCGCAATTAGCATAGTGTAATTGGAGCCGAGGCATTCAGTTTTTTTTCGCCGAATTGTCTCATTTGGCTAATTACAGAATAACGTTGGTTAATTTTAAATGGACCGGATCTAGCCAAAACAAATGAGATCCCCACTTGTTCCTCCTCACCAGCTCTTTTGCTCCACCACTTATTTTTTTCTAGATGGTTTTATGTGTATTTTTGCTATATGTCTTTCTGTCTTTTCTTTTTGCGTAGTCTTTAACATTTTCAGCTTTAACTTCATGTACTTCTTTCATCTCTTATCTTGATATATACTTATTAATATCTCCCACTTTTGCTCATTTGCCATTTCTAACAATATTCTCTTTCTATTCTGTACCTTGTCTTTTGTGTTAAATTATTCTCTTTTCCTCTTTGTTTTTAAATTTTTTTTCTTACTTTGAAATATTTTTATTTTCTGTTTTTTTCATTGCTTGCTTGCTTTAATTTTTTTCGATCTTTGCTTTTAATTCTTTCTATTCTCGCTCTTGTCTGCTTCATGCCTTTGCTGCATTTCTTATTTTCTATCATTACTTTTCCTACATTTTTTCTTACTTACTTTTCCATTATTTTTTTTCTTCCCCCATTATTCCTCCTCTTGATTTTCTTTGATTTGTCTAAATATAAAATGCCAAAAGTTTTGAAAATGTTATACTTTGATGATGTTGAATCATGAATTATGAATCTTCTAACAAAACATCTATCTTAATGTCAAAATACATTTTTCAAAATTGAGAAAATTTAAAAAAGAATTTTTTTTTTCAGATTCCAAATGTTATACGCTGACACTTATATGTCTCGCGATGAGTTTCGCGAGATGTTTGATCACACGTTGTATGACAAGCTTCGGAAGAAACTTGATTGTGATTCAGCATTTCCTGAAATCTACGATAAAGTGAATAGAAACGCTAGAGATTAGATAACGTCGTAAATATCATAAATTATTATGTGAATAATAAAAGATATTTTTACCAAGAATTCTATTGTTTTATTTATTATATTTTAATCAATTATATGCAAACCATGATAAAAAATTAATCAAGATGACACTTGCTGAACTAGCTACACATGTTATGTTAGTTTTATTAGATAAATAAACATTTTCTAAATATAAATTACTTTTTTTATTTTTTTATTAAGCATTACTTATATTTTTTTAGCTCAATTATAAATAGAACTATAATTATTTAGCTGAGAATAGTGTGCTGTGAAATAAAAAATTGTTTCATTTCAAACATCGTAGGTTCAAGTATAAGCGATGCTTAGGAGAAAAAAAATAATTCGTTAAGTTAAAAAACTAAAAGGTTTGAAAAAACAAAATTTTGACAACGCAACAAATCATACTTGAAGTTTAAAAATAAAAATTATATACGATGCATCCTATCGTTTTCATTTTGCTATTCACAAAAAAATTTATATTTGTGACTAACGGCAAAAGTTCTACAATAATTTTTATAAGCCTATATTTTAAAAAAATTATTTTTTCAATTATATCAGTAGAAATCCAAAAAAATTATACAATAATTGATATCAATTAAAACGGCAAAAAATAGATGTATTCTATTTTGAAAAAGATTGCGGCCGACTCTGGTAAAACAAAACTACCCTAAATATTTTTAGAAACTATAGTTTTGCAGTATAAATTGAGTTTACATTAAACATTAAAGGCATTCTCCACTAATGACTCACTCTGTATATATTGTTTCAAGTGAACCTTTATCGGCGGTAAGCAAATAAAACGAAACAGCGTCGTTGTAGATTCTGCAATATTTTAGTAATTTAATTTTTCATGTAGATTCCATGAACAATTTTTCTGAATAATTGCTTTCTCTAAATTTGCACAAAGCCACTTGTGAAGGGAAATGGCCCTTTTTTTTGTATTTTTGGCAAATAATATAAAAGTATTTACATACATAATACGTTGTTAAGTAAGTATTTTGGAAAAAAATTTAAATATGGAACGTGAAAAAGCTCGAGCCAGCTCTGTTAAAGTTAGTAGCGCTTTCGGTATGTCACACACCCTTAAAACTGCACCCTTTCGAGTCAAATGGAATTTGGAGCTTTAAAGAATTGTTCCTTTTGTATTATCCTCTTCGAATCCTGAGGAGAATGCATAGAATTTGAAGGCGCATGCGTTTCTGGCTCAGTAGATTTGTTCTGTTCTTCAATCTTCACAGTTTCATTCATAAACAGCGGTCGTTCATTGAGAGTACTTCGTGCACCTGTTGTAGTTTCTACCTGCTACAGCACCGACCAGACGTACAGCTTTCGGCTGTCGGGAGTGTTGGAAATCCATGTGACCATGGACAACATCCATGTGAAAGTGGCTTTTTTTTTGGCTGTGGTCTTCTCACAATGTAAGTGAATTTTTGCAAATTTTTCAAAAATATTTCGAGATAAGGACCTACCCCATTGTTGTAATATCTTATGTTTACCGTGGACTAATGGATATGTTTCGCACGTTTCTACAATAATGACAACAAATATTTGATATGCAAACTGGCACATTTCCGGAATTGGCACTTTACATAATAACTCAAAATTTTTTTCAAATTGCAGTTTAAACAATGTAATCTGTGAGATTGAATTTGACATGAGAATTGGCTAAAGAATGCAAAAAATACTGCATGCCAAAGCAGTATAATGCACTTCTTAATCGATCTGGAACCATTCCATTTAATGATTTCAACATTTTTGGAAAATACAAATTCTTTTTAACTTTTTTTCAACATACATTGTCATATTTAGCTCACCCAACGACTATAAACATTCCTGGATAAATTTCATGCCGACTTTTACACCGACTTTCTTTGGAGACTTCAATGCTACGTTAAGAGATGTTCCGAAAATTCCTTTAATTTTTCAATATTCAATAATCAAATTCGCGAATTATAACTTTAGACACGAAAAGCCCATTTGTCTCAAAATTCTTCTTCCATGGATAAGCTTAAAAACACAGGAAATGTCATCTAAAGTGTCAAACACTAAGATTTGTACTTGAAAAAGTCATTACATTAGACAAGGTTGGTCATAAACCCAACACAATAGCTACAAAAATAAATCATCTTAAGAGGATAAAGTCTCCCAACGGAAAGAGTTTAGATTTAGTTTTTAAATCTCAAGATTTTTGAAAGCATTTTGTTTTTTTTCAAAAATATTTCATTTTTACATGTTTTTATTGAAAATTTCTCTTTTTTTCCAAAATGATCAAAAATTCTTTGTCTTTTTTTCTAATTAGGTTGTATAAGTAATAGTCTTAGTTAATTTTTCTGGCCCCAATTGAAAGAATGTCGGTGCATTTATAATATTAAAAAATAAATTTATAGTTTATATTTTAGTTAATTTTTATAATGTGTGTTTTAATATAATTTAATAAGAGTGTTTTACGTTTCCAAGATTTTTCCTAGTTTTCATATTTCACCCTAATTAAAAATATTGCCGTCTTTAAGCTATTTGAAACAATCCAAAATCCGCATTGTATTTTGTTATTCCTTCTTACTTTTAAAGATTAAGAATGGTAGTGACCTAGCTACTGCCATTATTACAAATTTTGTATTAGGCGCATACACCATTTTTCAGCATTTTTTGTGAAATATCACAAAATATTGCCTCATTTGAACCAAAATTGAAAAAAAACGTCTTCTTTTTGTTATTTCTTTTCATTCTTAAAGATTAAGAATGATGGCGATTGTCATAGAACAATTTATTAAAAATTTTGTATTTGGCGCATCCACCATTTTTCAACATTTTTATCAAAATCTATGAAATATTAAAAACTAATGACTTTTACGCTTTCTTTTTGTTATTTCTTCGTACTTTTGAAGATTAAGAAAGATCACGATTGATATATGTACTTAAAACCAATAGAATAGCTTAAGAATTATTAGTTTAAAAAAAAATTGCCATTTCTATAAGGGATATCAAGATGCAGTTTGCTTTGTTAGTTTTTTTTAATGAAGTACAACAATTGGACTTTGTATGTAGTCTTTTAGGTTAATTTTTGTACAAAATCGTGTTTTTTGGGGTGTTTGAAAGTGCAAAATTGGAAAATCAGGAATGATCCTTCTGGAGATTTGAATGCTGGGTCAGAAGGTATTTGTTCACACATTAGTTTATGATATTTGCTGTTGTGCGGTCTGGTATGATGGCGCCTGCCTGTAAAGCACAGGCAGTGAGCGATTAATTAAAATTCCTTTGGTGTGAGCATCGTATTTGAATAGATCCGATCATATCGGTCGCTTCAGCTTCAAACTAATTAGAAGATTTGAGTTATGAGCTTAATTGCCTTGTTTTTTAATCGAATTTAAAATAAATAGGGAAGCGTAGGTTTACCTGGTGTAATCTTTCGTTTGTTAAATGGAGTGAAAAAGGCAACGACCGGAACGAATATGACGCAAAAATGCAAATAATGCATTTCCTTGTGTTCTGTTTTTACAACAGAATTTTACATTAAAATTAAAGAAAAAAATTGTCTTCCCGAGGACAATCGGGAGGCATCCAGCGAATTCTTACAGCCCACTAAGGAATAACTACAGCTACACCTACGTGCATATATTACCATAAACGACCATAATACCACATTGTTCAACCACCCGCGTGCCCAGAATCTTTAATTTCATGTAGAGGCATTACCATACACTGATTTGTTATCTGCCACAAAACAAACCAATTTCCAAAACCGTTTACCAACAATTGACTTTGACAAGATTTAAATTAGCTTAGGAGGGTCCTTCAAGGACTCAAGTGCTCCTCATAAAGTAATCAAAATCTTTTAGACATAATACCTACAAACTCAACTTGTTGATTTTACTGCCACTAAAACCCTATTGATCCTTTTGAAACCATATTTATGCAAAGTAAACCCCCTAATATTATACCTACCCCGACAATAAAGCCCTACCGCTAAATATACAAACAACTCCCAGGGATTGAGGTAAATAAAGATGACAGTCTTTGATAATTTGTAAAACATAAGCATTACTTATATAAAATATTTATTTAAATATATCAAATTCTAAATCGCCTGCTGCTTTTTTAACTACATTTACATCTAAAAATGATAATTTGTTATTAATTTTTTCTTCATAAGTGAATTTAATTGAAGGAAAACATTTATTTAATTTTGACACTTTCAGAATTATCACAAAAACTGTCTACAGGAAAATATTTAAAAACTATTTTTGCTTGTTTTTCAACAGTCAGTCAGAAAATTCTCGAGATTTTTTTTAACAAGTGGTAAAACTGTGTATAGTTTTTTTGCTTAATTACAATTTTTAATCAATTTTTGAATAACAATTGACATTTTTATTAGACTTTTAATATATATACATAATTCAAGTCCCACAGTTTCTATACAATTATCTTCATATTTATTTAATTCTTTGAATTGTGATATTTATGTGAGAAGAATTTATAATATTATTTAATTATGATTAGAGAATAACAAGGTGCAAGGTTATTCAAACATAGATCTAATTAAGACAAGCTTTGACTCTTGTTAACTAAATAAAACTGGTTTTTTCAACACCATTGTCAAATGTCATTTTATGTTTTAAATTGAATGATTGTCAAAAAATAAGTTTATTATATTTTTGGTTTTAAGACTATTAGTAACAATGGTTAACATTATACTTTGTCATCTGTCACTTTTCGGTATAAAAATTGACTCAAAAAATCGAAAAAAGTCAAAAATTTATAATGGCAGTAGAACATAAGGGAATCAAGATTATCTTCACTTTAAATTTAAGAAGTTGTCTTAATGAATTAAAAAAATACAGCAAGAAATAGATATAATTTTGACAAAAACGTCTTTTTGTTATTTCTTCTTTGTTTAAGAATGATAACGATTGATATAGAACCGATAAGCGAGCTTAAAAATTAATACAAAAACTATAGTTTTTTATAATAGAAGAGAATAATTTATAACTAGAAAACTGACACATAACTTTTATTTTTTGCACTTTTTTAATTTCTTTATAATAATTTTTCTTTAACTTTAGTAAGGTCTCTTTTTATAGTTTGCATTTGTGGGTTGAATCTAGGTTTTGATCAAAATTGTCAAGTTTATGCTATGTTTTTCTATCTCTACAACATTGGATTCTTCAGTAATCATTTAGCATTTGATCCTCGTACAAAAAAACCCAATTAACATCAGTAATTTTGTTGGACTTAGCTTTGGTGTTTTATGTGGACGTTTGGTTTATGGGTTTACACCCTTTGAAACGGCCGTGAACCGAATTTTGAGATTTATTAAACTAAAACTATGCAGACTATTGTTTCAAAATGTGTGGCCAAGAATTGTGTGAATGTTTTCTTAGCTTGGCAATAAAACGATGTTTGAACCTGTGATTTACAAATAGAAGTGGGTGTTAAACCCTGATCAGGCCTTATATGCAAAATTCCAGTATGGCACTGCGTGAGAATTAGATTAGCCGAAATGAGGGGGGCTTAGGGGTCTATGTAAATTGCAGAAAGACAAGTCCATGGTTGTTGGGCAAATTTACAAATTATTTACGATTAAATTATCAAAAACTTTGGTGTTTGTTGAGTTGGCAAATCTATTACCAGTACTGTTGTTGTCAAATAAAACAAATTCTAAAGGTCCATTGAAGCAAAACTCCGGTTTTAAGAGGGTTTATAACTATTTTTAGTAGTTCCCTTCCCATTCTTGTTGAAAAAGATTGATCTCGTTTGCGATGGCTTCCATGGCGTGCTCTTGCCCATTAAAATACGTAAGCCGTAAGATTAGGTAGTACAGGTACTACAATTACAGGCAGGTGTTCAACTGATTTAGACCGGCCTCTTTAAATGAAACACAGGTAGTTCGAATACCGAAGACCAGAATGGAATTACTTTACCTGCCGCTTGGAGGCTTTGCCATAGTTCCTTTCACAATTTTCGAGTAAATAAAAACGTTACGCATTTTTTCCAAGGAACGGAACAATAGATTCCAAAGCAATTCACCACAATCGGAAGTGAAAATATAATGACACATACCGCAGGTGATATGCTCACCTCTACACCGTGATTCATCTTCTCCACCATCCTTTTCCTACGTTTCGTCTAATTATCACACGGTAATAACTTAATCATACAGACCTCTAATTAGCTGAGTTTTTTATTTTATTTTGCAATTACGTCTACTCATAGCAGACTTCTAATGTCTAGACAACATTTTTGCAAAACGCCTTTGGTCATAAAATAACGTCAGTTTTGCAGTTAATAATTTTCAGAAATTTAAAGGGCAAGTCAACGGAATTTAATTAGGTATCTTAGTCATTCACTTCAGAGCAAACTCACCCATTAGGTGTTCAATTTGATATTATTATTCATTTCATAGCGTTGTCACAATGAATACATTGTTCAACCATGGTGTGCCTAGGGCCGATTTTATTAAACTTTTCAGTTTTTAAAAGTTTCACTTTTTAGCACTCTTGATGTACATTTATGCAGTCCAGCACATTTACAACCCCTCTCATTTCTTGTGCACTTTTTGCAACTATTTCTTCATTTTTTTGCACTACTGAAACGTTTTGGGCTTGCCCGCTTGGAGTTCTGTCCAACTTTCTTTAATAAACAAAAAGGAATATATACAACCTGCTGCAAGATATTACCAAAAGTAAAGGAGATTTTAATACAGTAATGGTCTACCAAGAGTTTCTTTTTTTGGCAAACTAAAAAACTGAGAATAACTACTTTCCAGGCAAATACACTTATTATATCAGTTTTATTGGTTTCTAACGCGTAGAGCAAAGTCTACAATGAAGAAGTGTTCGTAGAGACTTCAGTGTTTGCAGACATTTTACCAACTTGAAGCTTAAACTGCACCGGGTTTGTTTTTTCCCCGATATCTAAGCTAATAAATGTTTCTCAGCAATTCTAGATACTATTCCGGATAGTTAATAAAATAAGAAATTTGAATTTCTATCAAGTATTTTTTTAACCAAAAAAATTTAAAAAATCTCAAAAAATTACCTAAGCGGAATTAAAGCTTTCTCAATACAAATCTATTATTGTTTTTTGTCTAGAATTTTTCGTTTGGGTTTTATATTGAAAATAAAATTTATATATTTTTTTGGTCTACTTTATCTCCGATATCTACGCTAATAAATGTTTCTCAGCAATTCGTTTATGGCTTGATGATTAGAGCTGTAAGGATGAAACGTCGCGGTACCAGACGTAAGCAGTCGAGGGAAAAAACAATAGAGCAGCTGTTTGTTATTAGAACAGCAAAAACTTAATACGGAAATATATTCATGTTTTTCTAGTGCCTAATTTACCTCCATAAGCACTAGATTAAAATACAATTGCACATTTCCTCACAACCAAGCGTGAATTGACCTCAAATTTCAAAATCCGGTGAGGTAATTTGCTGTTTTTTTAATAGGCGCCAACATTGTCTTGCGTTTTAATTAATTATATGGGTATCAAGTGGACTAAATTGATTAAAAGAGAAGAAATGATTATAATATCCTTTCTGTTCCGGCCATCAATCGATTATTTGCATCGTTACGGACACAAGCTGTGCTCAACGTTGCACTTTTATTAAAGGGTTTTGATTAATAGGGCGGAAGAAACGCAATTTGAATTTGCATACAGTAGGGTAGGTTCTGGATTGCAACACAGGAAATCTGCTAAATCTTTTATTTATGAGAACACCTGCATTCATTCATTAGAGTGTGACCTTAAAAACAATCTAAATCCAAGTACGTTGATTGACCAAAAAAGGGATATGTACAAAAAGGAAGGAAATACAAAACTTGTGTCATTATTAAACCGATTCAAGTTGAGTTAGCCGTTATTTTTTTATTTATTTTGACTGTTACATAAAAATAAAGCAATAGAGGGCCAGTAAGAGAACCTTGCGGTGCCCTAAAACAACATTTATTTTGGATTTCTTGTAAAGTTCTACAGGTGATAATAAAGATTCTTTTTCGACAAGAGGAGAATTTTAATGACCAAATTGAAGAAGGTTTGGAAAAAAAAGAATTGTTTGCTTTCTCTCGCGTGGTCGATCAAGCATTTCGAATTTGGTTTGGAACTAATTTGGAATTCCAACAAGGCATTGGCAGGTTAGAAGAGGCATCAGTGGGAATGAGTCCCACTGATGCCCCAGTGATTAGCGGTTTTGGACTAATGAGGGTTATAAGAACTATGTGCTGCTCTTGGTGTTAAAAACCATCTACTTTCGCATAAGAACAAACTATATTATGGATGGATTGTTATGCTCCGATGATTGCAAAGTCACCGACCGCAGTGCGACGAAGCCTGGCGAGTTACCACAGTTATTGCTAAGAGATAATGGGATGGTAGATACCCCGGATCCTGACGGTCCGTTTCCGTCCTTGTGGAGATTCCAAAGACGACATCCGGTTGATGGATAACTTGATCTACCAGATTTTTTTCTCTGGACAAAAAAGATTTACACTTGATTAGATTCCAAAACCGATTATATTGCCTTTACTCACACCCTCCCGTAAGATTATCTGATACCATTAGATGATCATAGCCACAAATCAATAAAGATGTAACTTTAGAACAACCAGACTTAAAATCCAATACAATCTTCACTTTTCAATTCAAGAGACAATTGAGAAAAGTAAGTAGTGATGCAAGCCCTAAATTCTCAAAATTTAGACCATCTAGTTTTGTAGGGTCTTTTGTATTTTTAAAGTTATCTGCCAATCAGCTACTATTAAAATTCATTATTTTGAAATACTACTAAAAATACTGTCATCACTTGAAAATTTTGCCACGAGATCGTTCTGGACTACCATAAACTACATTTTTTCCAAATTTGAAAGAACTCAAAACGGATCAAGAGAAATCATAATGATACAAAAGAGAAAAAAAAATCAAGTTTCCGACAAAAAAAGTGTTATAGAAGGCTGAAAACTTTAATTTATTTAATTAAAAATACAATATCATTTGTTATAAAATACGATACAGTTAATTGCAAGAAAATTGAATTGTACAGTAACTGCCATTATTATACATTTAAGTGAATGTACTTACTAAAAAGAGAAGCATGTTTCAAGGGTATCAATTAGGAGCAAGTAGAAGAAATACATAAACAATTTTCCCATTGAATATTTTATATTATTGTCAAGAAAAAAAACCTTGCTCTAGACTTTAAGCAATTATAATGAAAATATATTCAAGAGCTTGTCTGGAGTCTTTCAGATGGCAGATCGGGCTAGGATGATGTGGAATAACCACCAACACTCCCGAATATTCATCAATAAAACAGGAACAAAAGACAACCCCACAGATTCATCAATGATGATTTCTGAAACAAAAACGCCCGCGAAAATAGGCCTTTAGAATGTGAGAACCCTCAATATCAAAGCTGGTTACAGATGAACTACGGATGCAAAATGGACGAAGATCTACAACAGTGCACAACATAAGAATAGAATCTTTTGTTTGTCTACGTGAATGAAAGTTCTACCACTTTCTAGACAACCTTTGTAGAAAAAGATGCAAAAAAGAAAACTAAATGTAGAGCATGTAAAAACACTGCAAAAAGCAGAGCAAGACAAGAGAGAGGGAGAGATCAAGAGCACGTGATAACACTAGAGTCCAGAAAAAGAAAACAAAGTGACAAAAGATAGAAAAAAGCATAGGAATAGAAAAGATTTGCAGTAATCAAACATGGTCAAAAAAAAGATATTATTAATATTGTACACTAATGTTTGTACAAATAAATATCTGCATGGGCAGTACTGAGAACTGGTTTTTGCTTTATTTTCTTATATCTGTTGGCTGTTGGTGTTATTTTAATTTTTCCAATGATTTTGTTTTCAGGGGGCAGTTCCTATTCGGTGTGTTACTTTCCCCAGCAGTTCCAGGGTGAGTTCGTGATGCAAACGACGGCAAATGTGGGTACTGGCATCCAATACACCACCGTCAATGTGACCGCCGTATCAATCGCAATCTGGGGCAACTGCCACAAGAGAATAGGAAATAACTTCATCCTTATGCTCAAGTATGTCAAAAAATGAAGGAATTGGTATTTCTTTTTAAATTACATGCGGTATGACTAACAAAAGAGTTTTTTCCAATTTTAAACGACCGTCCGTTCTTATTAGTGCATAATAACCATCTGAAAAAGCGGTCAAATTATTTGGACATGCTCTGTGTAACACGCTGACATTGGAAATTGATATTTACTGAGTGGAAAAATAAATATCTTCCAAGTCTAAAAATTACTTAAAACAAACCAAAAGGCATTTTAAAGAAGAGTAATTGTAATATTTATCGGTGCATCTTAATGAACTTAAGAAAGTAATTAAAACTTTTTTATTGATTTTTTTTTAATTAAATCATTCTTACATCATTAGCTGACGAATATCCGCTCACTTTTTTCCTCGGCAAATTATAAAAAAAAACACAGGTTATTAAACTTCACTCTCAATTTGAATAGGTGAAGGTTAAACCATTTCTTTTAATGTTTTTCTTTTTAAGAGAATGTGTTTTTTGAAAATTTTTTTTTCAGTTACCGTGATACGAGTTGTATACGCTGCTTACACCTTAAACTACGTTCTGCCACGGTATTGCAAGTGTTTACGCTTAATCAGGAAATCCTTTCAAAATGTTACACAAATGAAAAATTAGCGGAAGAGAATTGCCCTTCTGAAGAATCTTTAGCGAATCGTGAAGCAACGGAAATTTTGTTATTCAGTAAGTGGCAGCCTTGCCAAGGCCAAAGACTTTTCTCCATACTTTAGAGTTTAGACTGAAGTTCCCAATCATAAACAAAAATAGTCATTTCAACACTTGTCTTCTAACCATTTTGGCCGTATAAGACTACTACCGCAAACTTTTATTAAGTATATCCCCCTTGGTTTAATATACGTCCTCCAGAGTAGTTTCTACTATCTAGACTACAGTTTGGGCAGCATTGCCATATAACATTTTTTGTATTATTTTTCTCACTTAATTTCTGTTTGGTCTACGTTCAATAAAGGAAAAATAAAATAAAACATTATTATGCAACAACAGTGACCCAAAAAGCGCGAGAAACAATTAAAACTGGTGGATCACATGCCATTGGTTGAAGACAAAGCGAAAAACTACAAAAAAAAAGTACACATTACTTGATTAGAACCGAGAAAACAAATGAAGAAACATAGAGAAGAAGAACTAAGACACAAAGGTAAAAACAATTGAAACAAAGATGAGAAACATTTCTGTCATCCAATTAGAAGATGTTTACAAAAGCATTTGAAAACAAACTATGAAAAACGCAAAATAGCAATTAACACCATTGGTCCAGCAGCCATGAGTTATTATCTCATCAGCTCAAGAATGCCATGCCAAATGAAAGAGAAAAACGAGGGAACAGAGAAAGCAAAAAAAAACGCTTTGACCTCTGTAGGATCAAAACCAATCGGCGCCTTAAAAAAACATTTATAGGAAAACGTTTGAAATGAAGAACGAGACCAATCGCTCAAAAAACCAAAAGCTCTTTTACTAATCTAACTCGCTATTTATCTCTTTAAGTCTTCTTTTTGTTTTTATTTGTCCAATTCTTGCATTGAAGTTGTTTGTTGTTTCTTATATTTTTCTTTTCATATTGTTGATATATTTTCTATTTTTGCTTATATTTTTTGGCGATTTCAGTCTAAGGTAGTTATTGTTCAAAGTGACATAAAAGGCGTTCACATCTTATCTCATTTTGCTGGTTGTAGTATTAATAATTTTGAAATATGTTTACTCCAGAAAGAAATGGTTTATACACTCGGAAAGAGTATTGTCCAATCGATGGAAAATACAGTGTTCGATATAAAAATAACAACCCTGCAAAGCCGGTAGATTGCACCGGATACGATTCGACGATGGACTCTTGTCCTTCCGGTTCAATCTTAAATTTCCGCCTGCGCGGATGTAATGCTATTTCAAACACAGCCGATTTAATGTTTGAATGTTTAGCCAGCTGGACAGGGTCAAACAACGAAAACTATTTAATATTTTCGGATAAAAGGGTTTCAAATTCGATGAAGCCTAAGTATCGCTGTGCGGTAAGTAATTTGACAGGTTGGTCGGAATTAGAATTTCCGGTTGAAGGTGACGGTAGATATTTGGTTAGCAGCAGATGAAGGTATTTGCGGATGAAGAAAAACTGACCGTACATTTCCTATTAGAATGGTGATAAATTCAATCTTCTTTTCTGCTGAAACTGAATCACAATATCAGATTCTACCGTTCCTTTCTCTTCCAAAGCAACGTTTCTTTATAAATTGTTTCCAGTTATACACCCATGATTACCGGACGGGTGATATCCAAATGGCCTTAAGCAGGGATTCCACTTGCACTTCCGATTTAATAAGCTCAAGCAATGGTTACGAAACGTTTTTACTCTCTCCGAAACCGGAAAGTCCTTGGCCAGCTGAAGCTTCATTTGGCACTTGTAGCTTCCCCACGTGGATGCATGGGAATTGGGAACATGTTAGGGTGGATGATGACACTATGATTTATAATGACCACTCCTCCTTCAAGACGTATACCATTAAATGTGTAGGTGTCGTCGCAGATCAGAATAAATTCCTCATTTTTAGTAGGTCACAATGGTATGTTGTTTGGGTTTGGCCCTAATGTATTCTAAAAGTCATTTTCTTGTTTTCCAGCAACGAGGAACGATACAATTGTATGCGCATTGTCAAGAGGAGCAGTAGTATTCTTGAATTTCAATTAGGAGCCAATGCTAGCACAACCAAAGATGTTTTTACGCTATGTGCAGATGAAAACTTTATGGAAGATTCTTGGATTACTCAAGGCCGTAAGATACATTTTTTTTTCTCAGCCTTTAGAGTTTTGTACAATCTTTCCTCTATAGGTTTAGATATGCCAGAAGATATGACTTCAGGTAAATGCCCTATATCCGGGGAATACGAAGGAGTCATTCCCGATGGTGAAGATCTATGTGCCAAATTATGGTCAGCGTGTGATACTTCAGAATTGATGTATTATGAAGTTTCCCATTGCAAAACTCACGAAATTTATGAAGAGCGAGAATATCGCTGTCTTGGCCATTGGAGTGAAGCCGATAATCTATATACTTACACTCAAAGAAAAGATGTAGCAGATGGTACCTATGAATGTTTTGTCGGTGCCAGAAGCTCTAATGAAAAAATTTATATTAGGGAAGCTGGAGAACATTGCCAAAGACATATTGACCCTCATCAATATGGAATGAAATTAGAGAAAACCAGTTCATATACATGTAATTAATAATCGATTTCATCAATGCATAAATTGACGTTTTTAATTATAGGTAATTATACAACACCAAGACCGACCAGTATTAGAACTACCAAGAGTTCAAATAGAAAACCTACCATGGGAACCGTTCCCACTGTGCGAACCACGACAAAAGTCTGGAAGATTGGTATGTCTCTCAAAATTATTATTGCTTATTACAAAACACAGATTTTTCCAAATTGGTATATCTCTGAAGGTTAAGGCAAGGTTATTATTATAAGGTTCAACGAATGCCAACAAATGACAAAATTAGAATTCTTTTCACCAAAAATTAAATAGCTTCATTGTCAGTGTCGGGTCAAGGCTAGTGTCAAATTGCCCAGTCGCTGACTTATTCGCATAATCAGGACCGGTGCTAAATGATTTGTGACACTGTTGACGCTTTTTACAATCAACTAATTATACATATATTCATTATATATTTTTTAATAGGTTATTTAGTAGATAATCAACAATTTGGAATACTTTTATCTCAATTCGTACAGTATTATTCCTCTTCTCTTTTTTCTTCGTTCGTTTTTACCCTAATTGGGGCAATTAAGGCATTCTCAATATTTTTTTTTACATTTGCCAGTTTCTTTTGTTGTGTCGCTTTTTTCTTATATTTCTTCTTTCTTTTCTCATCAATTTTTTTTTTGGTTTCATTAACATTCCCCATTCCATTCTTATATTTTCTTTTAAAAAATTGTTTCTGATTGTTTTTTTACTTTACCATTTTGTTTTTTCTGTGGTTGTCATTTATGTATGACTTTTTTATGCTACTTTCTAAATATTGTTTACCTTTTTCTTAAATTTTTCTCAAATTTCTCAACTTCTTTCTCATCTTTCGTTTCAACTTTTACATTCTAATACTGGTATTATTGCTCTTGCTTTCTCATTTCTATATTTTGTTTAGTGGTGATGTTTTACTTGTTTTTGATTTTTCTTCCACCTCAAATAACCCCACCCTCTACCACGATCTCTAGTTCATTCTATATTTTTTAGTCATAGCTTCTTTCTATATTTTCACTATTTCTACTTCTGGCGACAGATTTATTTATTTTTTTAACGTTTTTTCTCTACGTTGTACTTGCATTTAAATTATCATATCTGTGTTATGTCATACAGGGTGGATGATATTAACAATGACCAAGGGCGGCTATGCCTTTTCGGCCACAGGTCTTAGCTGAGTTCGTCCTAAAGCTTGATGTTAATATTATACACCCTGTAGATAATTATTCTTTTCTATTACTGACGACTCAAAATTGGCAAAAAGCAGGCTTGTTTATTAAATTAATTTAAATTTTTTTTTCTACTTTATAGATGCTGCAGGAGCAGAAACAAAGAATACAGAAGCTCCAAGCTCAGCGACCCATCTGAGACACTCGTACTTGTACTGCCTAATGGTGTATGTATTTATAGTAATACTGTGAGAAGAAAAAAATCAAGAGACTTATTAGCAAACCAGGAGGAAGAATAACATTGAACCTCATCTTGCCACAATTGATGATAATTTGTTTCTCAACTTGGAAACGAAAACCTTTTTTATTTATTTTACGACTTATTCCTTGCTCTGGGAGCATTAGTGATTATTGTACGCTATTGTGATGTAAATTATTTATATTATAAATAATAAGTATAATTATTTGTTTCATTTATATTTTTGAACAGAGATAAAATAAACTCACCCTTAAGGGATTTGGGCGTATTTCAAATTCCAACAACCACCCACCTACTAACAATATTTCTGTCAGCAGATAGCTTATCACTATCAGCATAGTCAGGTGTCTTAAGATAAACAAGCTTCGTAAACAAAAATTAATTTTAAACAAATATTTGTGTTTGCACCCTAAATATGCTTTTTATGTCTACGTCTGCATTCCAAATTTTCTTAAAAAAAGATATTTATAAACATTGTTTTCCAATTCAGTTTCAATCCCTTATTTGCATAAAAAAGCTTTTTTTAGTATAAATAAACATCCAGTGGCAGTAACGGCATCCTGTGTCTTCATAAAAAAATCTTAATTTTGTGAAAGTTTTCAATATAATTATCTGCCCAAAAAAAACGTTTTTTCCTAATGTTTTGTGAATTGACGTATTCCTTAATAATTATTTTGTGAATATCACGTGCCTTTTGTTAAAATTATTATTTTTTAGAAATCTGTTAGGTTTAATAGACTATAAAGATAATCTTGATTGATTTATCAAAAACCATTTAATTTCAGCATTGAAGCAATTTTAACATTTGTAATTTTTAAGTTTTTGAGCTTTTCAAAATTTTTATCTCATGATTGATTGCTGTGCTTTATTAAATAAAATTACTGAAAAACTAATATAAAATAAGTACTAATAACTAATATAAAACAGAAAAAATTGCGTAGTTTTTGAGAAATGACTGATTTTATTATAAGAAACTATTAGATTATTTATTAATTTTCAAGCTCTTTATTGGTTCTTATCATTCTTAAACTATATAAAAGTAAGAACAAATAACAAAAAGACGTTTTTCTTTAATTTTGGTTCAAATAAGTCACTATTCTGTAATTATTTTAAAAATTTAATGAAATTAAATAATTTATTTTTGAATTTGTATAGTATATTCAAGTTACTTATATAACTTGTTTATCAGTTTTCCTTTGTTCAAAAATAAAAAAAACCAATGATTTTATTCTTTCTTATCAGCTTTTTTTGCAGTCTTATGTAATGTTTTTTCGCGGTCGGCCGTTTTCCTACCTTTTTAATTAAAAAAATCGAGTTAAAAACATTAAAATTCGTTTGTGTAGTGAACAACGAGTGGCGTGTCCTTGCAGATGAGTCCCAGTTATCCCAAAGGAACCTACATTAGGAAGGAATCAAAAAGGTAAACTAAAATCAAATTTTCCTGTTAATTTTCCATTATATTCTGCCTGATAGAAAAAATTATTGCGTAAATTATGATAGTTGGTTTATTCGACTTTTTTTGTGTAATTTTTACTAGTTTTGAACTGGAAAAATGCTAAAATTTACAATTTTATTTATTAGGAAGCCTTTTCAAAGTTGCCTTTAGATGCAGTTTTCAATATAAAACAAAATTATTTATTTTCACTATTGGGAAATTTTAATTAAATTTATAAATTGCGGAAAAAATTTTAAACCGGTGAAACATAAATTGTTTAAAAAATTGCAAAAATGGTTATTTTCTAAGAATTTTTTTTTTGTATTCTTTATTAAAATTCAAATGATTCTATGACTTTTTCCGATAAAGTTGATATTTTTGAAGATGTGAATTTTGAAAGTTCGAAAATTCTTAAATCTGACCTACGAAAAATATATAAAATGTTGAAAAATGCTAGAAGGGCCAGATACAAAACTTTTTGGAAATTGTTTTATGACAGTTCCTACTATTCTTAATGTTTAAAATTAGGAAGAAATAACATGAAAAAACGTTTTTTTTCTCGATTTTAGTTAAATAAAGTCATTATTTTGTAAATTCACTTGCCTTTTGTTAAAATTATCTTTATTTTTTGCAAATTTATCAGGTTTAAAAGTGCTGTAACTCTGTAATTCTTTCAGATAGAATATATAAAGTAAAGATAATCTTGGTTTATTTATCAAAAAGCATTTAATTTCAGAATTGAAGCAATTTTAACTTTTTGATTATTTTTAATTCTATTAACAAATTTTTAACTCCTTGAAATTTTCGAAAATGTTTGATTGCTGTCTTTTATTAAAAAAAAATTGCTGAAAAACGAATATAAAACCAACAGAGATAACTGCATTGAGTGATTTTATTAGCAGAAACTAAAGTTCATTTATAAATTTATAAACTTATCACATTCTATATCATTCTCAAACTATAAAAGTAAAAAAAAATGTCAAAAAAAGACGTTTTTCTTTCTTAATTTCAGCTCAGATAAGTCATCATTTGGTTATATAACGTGCTTTTTGTAGAAATTATCTCTATTTTTTGGATTTTCTTTTTTTGTTTTTCATCTGCTGTAACTCTTTAATTCTTTAAAATAGAGTGCCTAAAGTTAATATTGATTCACTTTTCACTTATTGAAATGTGTTTTATTTCAGTATAAATGACCCATGTTAATTTTTGATAATTTCCATTTTATTTTTCCCGATTTTTTCAGTTTTTATTTTATATTGCATGTTTTTCTAAAAAAATTATTAAGAAACAAACGGAAAAATTTCCATTTTAATATTTCCTATAGTTTTTAAAAATATGACAGTTTTGATTATAAAAAACTATAAATTTATGGTTTCCATCGGTTCTATAGCAGACGCTATCATTCTTAATCTTAAGAAAATTTGTCTCTTCAATTTTAATTCAAATAAGTCATTCTTTTGCGATTATTTGAAAATTTAATAAAAATAAATAATTTATCTCCGAATTTATTCAAGTATATTCAAGTAACTTATATAACTTGTTTATCAGTTTTCCTTTGTCCAGAAAGAAAAAAAGAAGCAATGGTTTTATCCTTTCTTATCAGCTTTTTTTGTCTTATCTGTTATCATCTTTATTTTCGAATTTGTATAGTATATTCAAGTTACTTATATAATTTGTTTATCAGTTTTCCTTTGTCCAAAAAGAAAAAAAAAAACCAATGGTTTTATTCTTTCTTATCAGCTTTTTTTGCAGTTTTATGTAATGTCTTTTGTTCTTTTCAGAATTGATATCTACAATAATTTAGTTTAATTTAAGACTTCGTGCCGTTTGTCACGGATATCGCGACAATTAATTAATCGCGTTATTAAATTGTTTTAAGACGTTATCTTTATTAATTATTGTTTTGTAAAAAGAAGAAAACGAATCAGTTTCGCGGTCGGCCGTTTTTCTATCTTTTTAATTGAAAAAATCGGGTAAAAACATTAAAATTCGTTTGTGTAGTGAACAACGCTTGGTGTGTCCTTACAGATGAGTCCCAGTTATCCCAAAGGAACCTACATTAGGAAGGAATCAAAAAGGTAAATTACAATCAAATTTTCGTGTTTATTTTTAATTATATCCCGACTGATAGAAAGGATTATTGCGTAAATCATAATTCGACTTTTTTTGGATAATTACTACCAATTTTGAATCAGAAAAGTGCTAAAATTTACAATTTTTATTATTAGGAAACCTTTTTAAAGTTGCCTTTAGACGTAGTATTTAATATAAAAAAAATAATAATAATTAATTAATTTTAATTATATAAACTCTAGTGGAAAATAATTTTGAGTCAAGCATGCCATGAATTATGACATTAGGCTACTATTCAATTGTTTTTTTATAAATAATTTTAGTAATGAAATGGCACTTTTTCAAAGCGGTTGTTTAATCAGTTTTAGGGATAAAAAAAAATATTCAAATCGGATTTCCGTGTTTAAAAACATTAAAAGTCCTTTGTGTAGTGCGTTTTTTTTATTATGTGACGTTCTGGAAGATAACGCTTTGCGTCTTGTTCCAGGTAGGTCCCAAAGGAGGAGCCCCCAGCCCCCAGCTTTGTTCATCTGGCCAGGTTAGTGCAATCAAATTTTGATAATTAATTATTATATCTTATCTGATTAATATATCGCATAAATCAAAAGAATTTATTCAACTTTTTAGTAATTGTCAATTTTAAACAAAATAATAAAATTTACATTTTTTTTATATTAGAAGACCTTTCCAAAGTTTTCCTTAATAAAAAAAATAAATAAATAATTTTAATGATTTGTAATCATTGATGTTTTAATTTTTGAATCAAGTAAGCCGTGAGTTTGACATAAAGCTACTTCTTTTTTTGAACAAATTTTTATATTCACGACGCAGTTTCTTTCCAAACGGGTGTTTTTGTCTTAGAAGAGAATAAAAAAGCAATAAGCTAATTTAATAAAAAATAATAAAATCATATTTATTATTACTTAATAATAAAGCATGATAACCGCCGCATCTTTATTTAGCAAAATTAAATAAAATAATTTTATATTAATAAGTTATTTTAGGTTTTTTCCTTCCAATCGGTGTAGATTGGAATTATTTGCTTGATTACATAACTAAGTATCAAGTTTTTTTCAAAAAAAAACATTTCTTTAATTTTAATTGTTATCAGTTTTTTTGCAGTTTTATGTAATTCTTTTCTTTTGTTTTCAAAAGAATTACCTACGATAATTTAGTATAAGACTTCGTGCCTTTTGATACGGTTGTGTGTGATAATAAAATAAGAAATATATTAATTAAATTCTCGTGTTTGTGATAATTATTGTGAAGTGCAGTGCTATTTTGTTTCTTCATTTTATCCATGGGGATGACGTCCAGTTTTTAATAAACAGATAAGTCAATTTGCAACTATATTATAATTTATTTATAAACCGATTTTAATAATTGTTTTTTAGCTTGAAAAGGAATGTTTAAAGAGTAGTCTCATAAAAATTTATTAGTTTTGTTTTATATTAATTAAAGTTTTGTAAAAAAAAATATTTAGAAAACGAATCAATTTTGCTTTCCACCATTTTTCTTTTTATTAATGGAAACATTTGCAGTAATTAGTGTTAAATGTATATTTATCACCTTTAACTTTGTTTGGCTTCGCGTAAGGGCACGATAAATCCTCACTGAGGATCGTATCAACTCTGACCCTTGGTAATGCGAGCCTCCAAAACTCGTTAAGAGTCGTTAAGGAGTTAGGTATAATAGTGTTTCTTATAACGATTGTTTCTTGCGGGGGCAAGAAGGAATCGGCATGGTCTCTCTGGTGAATATGTCTTGTACATACATTGGTGAGGGCATGTGAGGGGGGTCAGCATTGTGGGGTAATTAATATACATTTGATGCTTCTTGCTGTTTATGTATTTATTGATAAAACATCATAAAAATCAAATGACTTTTGTTGCATAGATTGCACACGCGTAATTTTTCTAAATATTTTTTTATTTGGCCTTTTACGGCACCTTTAAATATGAACATGTAAAAAATAGCTGTAGATAAACCAAAAATATCAATAATATGACCAAGGCTGCAACGAATAATATGGAAGTGGACTCTAGATACAAGAAGAAAAAATAAAATATTAAAACAGTTTAAAAGCTTATATATATTAATATTATTTGATTTTAGTATAATGGATATCCAATAATAATAGCATTTATTTTCAAGTGTCAAGTCCAAAACATTTTTGAAGACATAATCTCTATGACAAGATGGCGTCTAGAGATAATTAATTAACTGTAAGTGTATAATAAACTTTTAAAAACCAAATAAACGTTTTTTATTGATTATTGTAAATAAAGTTGTTTTTTTGTATTAGATGTGTTTTTTAATTTTTATTGACGTTTTGTGATTATGTGTTGCTATGATTTATCTATAAAAATGCGGAAATTTCAATCAGATTTTAAAATGCGAATAAATAACTGGTATCGTTTTCTGTGGGGAGAAAACGGATGTGTGATCTAAGCAAATAGCGTTTACTTTTAGGTTTTGTAGTTGTAAGGCGCCTGGTGGTATCGTTTTCTGTGAGGAGAAAACGGATTGTAAGATTGCAACAAACATTTGTTTGGTTTTGCAATATTTAGAGGCTTTTTCTCTTTTTTTTAACAGTGGATTAGGCCTACTGGGGACACCACTATAAAATAAAACGCACCATTTACTGTACCTCACGTAGGTGGTGTGGAAATCAGTAAAACAACGCATAATAATAATTAAAATATTACATTTTAATACAGTACTTGTAACTTAATTTTAAATTTTCACAAAAAGATGTAAACTGTTTTATAACATTGACAAAAATGTACTTAGATAATTATTTTTATAAAAAGCTGTAATAAAATCTATTTCCTATATATTGTTGTTTTCTTTTCGACCGGCAGAAAAAAAAAGTTTACAATTCAACCAGTATATATTTTACTAGAGTGGCCCAAAAACTAAAAAAAAATAGTATTTTTTTAATCTTGTATTAAAATATGTAAATTTAAAAGCCTCCTTCAAGCACCAAAGTCAAAAAAAAAAATTTCAAAATCACTCCTAATTAAAAAAAAGTCGTTAAAAATCAATCTAAAAAAAGTTTTTCATTGATTACTAATAAAAAAAAACAAAAAACATCACAAAAAATTAGACTTAGAATCTTCCACATTCACAGAAAGAAACTACTGAAAGGCCAATACAAATAGAAAATTATTTTAAATTTCTTAACGCATAATAATAAAAGTTCTAAATTATAAAATACAATTATTATTGTTAAGTAAGGAAAATGTTTTGTTCTCAAGATTACGTTGTATACAATCTCAAGAATTATTGTTTGATAAAGCTAGACAAACTATACTTTTGTCGTTGCTTTGGCACTAATATCAACTTACAAACGCCCAAATGGTCGCTTTTCTTCAACTACGCGAGTGATTGAAATGTCAAAGTTAAGCTCCGCTCCTCGGTCGACGTGTAATTCATGTGGGATAGCGAGAATCGGATTGTTTAGCCTATATGAATTTAAATTTTCTCAGAAAAGTTCCTTTGATTAGACCCTCATCAGCATAATTTTTTGATAATTTCCATGAATTGATGCAAAATAGTTTGATGATGTCAAAGGTGTTATAAATTTTCAGTTATGAGCTTTATACATCGGTATAAAGTCTATTTATTACGAGAGTTTTGAGGAAAGCATTCATTGAAATATATTCCAACAACTATTTTTTTATTTGGAATAAGTAAGGAATTTACAGTTTAAACCAATGTCATGAAATAAAAGTTTGAGAGAGTTATTAGTCCCTCAAAACTTTTAATATAATACATATAATACAAGCAATAAAACTAAATATCACTAAACATAGTACTGAACAAGAAACAAGCAAAAAATTTATATGGAGGTTCAAGCTCTAGGTACACATTTAATATTCTTTGAAACGTCTATTTGAAATTTTTTATTGAAAAAAATGTTGACAATTAACAAAGTTTAATTTCAACCAACAGTAAAGTAACTAGAACTAAATTAATAAATCCTACTAGGCTAACAATCACAGATCTGTTTCAGGCTGATCTGCCCGTTTCCAATTCTATCTGCATAAGCACCACGAGAAACGTAAAAGATTAAGTGTGATAACAATTTTATTAATATGAAACGAATGAGGTAAAAGAGCACAAGTAAACGCTCTCAAAGATTCTACACAAGTAAATATAAAATCGGTATTAACCAAACCTAAATCTAAAATGGCCGAATTGTTGTAGATTGGAGAAATATTTTTATTATCATTTCTCATGTCAATATTAAGGCATATTTGTTTTGAGGTAAGGGTACTGGCCAAATGAAAAAAAAGTGAAATATACATTTAATGTATGAAAATGGAGCTGAAGTTTCTCTGGTACTAACACAAATTTGTATACTTTTTGTTGTAAACATGGCCAATACACTACAGTTGCAAAGCTATGTGTTAAAAAACAAAAAGCATTCAAAATAGAAAAAAAATGTTAATAACACATTGCTCAAGCAACAAAGAGATGTATATGCATTAATGTATAGCTAAAAACAAAGAAGGTCAAATATCTGTTCAACTCTAAATAATAACACAACAACCCAAAAGTGAGTTATTGCTACAATGTAAAGATAAAATAATGAATCAATACTTTTTTAAACATGAACGGTTGTACAAAAAAAATTCTATTTTAAATAAAGACTTCTTTGTACCTTCTTTGAAACAACACAAAAAAACGAAAAATATATGAACTAAGAAAAAACAAAAAACTTGAAATATAAACTCAGAAAAAACGAACTTTGAAACATTAAGATATTAATTTATGAATAAGTCAAAATCAGACCAATCCGACTCATCGGAATCATCTGAAAAAAAATCAGCCAGATCTTCCAAGTCTTCGGCTAATGTCTGCCATGGATTGTCTCGGTCGTCCAAGAAGTCCCACAATATAACTTGCTGCAACCAAAAACTATTGATAAGAACATGCAACTCGCATATCACTTCTTTACTGTACCTGAAGGACTTCAATGGCATTGTTATCGAGGCCTGCACGGGAACGTCGTTGACGAGGTGGCGGTCCTACATCGCAAACACGTCCATCAGACAAAGCATGCCGATAAAAGCACTTGTTGCCAAATGGACATTTGCCCACGCCCTTATCGAAATATTTGCAGTCTTTTGTTGATAAAGCCTGTTTGTAATCGTCAATCAACTTGTTCTTGTCTTCTTTTGTATCCACCCAAAACAAGCTTGGACATACGAAATCCGAGGTTACACGACATTCAGGGCATGCCCTATAACCCAAAATACATTGTTCTCCTTTTTCACATAAAATTACAATAAACACAAAAACTCAACATTTTAATCAACATGAGCGACTTGGTATTCTTGCAATGATGTTCTTCGCTTTAGACAATTGATTGAATTATTTCCATCAATTGGATTTTTATAATATAATACACTCGTATCAATATTGTATCTAAGTCAGTTTTGTCGTATCTATTATGCTAAGATTTTTGATTAAATCAATAAAATTATCGATAAGGATAATTAAAAATGCGCTCTCGCTAACTTACTATTACACAATTCCATGCTTACGCAATCTTCAGGTAAATTCTTCTTCTATCAATGTCGTATATCTACGTAGCACAACTTACCTGACGATTGCGTAAGTATGAAACTATTAGCGAAAGCATAAGTTGTTATATATAGTTGTGATTTGATATATAATAACAATCAATGCTGATAACCATAAACCAATTATAAAGCTATTTTTTCCCAATCTGCTTTACTGACAAAGAGTTCCTCAGCATCAACTGTCAAAACTTTTTTGTTTAAATTTTCTTCTTCTTTATAATCAGCAACAATGCTTAATCGTATCTCATTTTTCACATAAGTTTGAAACATTTCGAAAATAGTGCCATATATTAAAAGAAATATCGACAATTTTCATCATTATTAAAATGTCAACTTAAATTTCATTGAAAATCAGAATTGTACAGAGTACCTATAGGAACCGCAGGATGAACCTCTAAACAGCCCTAGCTTTATTAGTTTTTAATAAAAAAAAAAATTTTAATACAAAATCAACATAAATTTTTGTGTTTGAAGGTCGCTTTTTTGTCCTGTGTTGTATATACTTGAAGTTATTGATTATGTTTTCTATTATCTAAACGCGATTTCTATTGGTATTTTCTCGGAGAATTTCCTTTTATGCTTTTCATGTAGAAATGTTGAGCTTAACCAAAGCTTTTAAGTCTCTATATCGTCCGATAACACATTTTCTAACAATACAAAACACACTGTCTCTGTAAATCCAATATATTATTTTCCTTTTTTGTAAAACTCAATTCTTTGTGGATGTAAATGTATTGAGAGTCTTAATAAATCTAAGCTGTTATTTTCCATTTACAGATTTTGCAAAGCGACCCTCTCTGATTGTATTTTTATGTTAACAAAAAGTGATTCCCAATAAACAATGTTAGTTTACGATTCGACTGCATAAACATTTACACAATTTCTTATATTTTAGTTCTAGTGCTTACTTGTAATTAATGCTCTTAAAAAGTCTGAGACTATACATTATCGACACAATATTACCACTTGCCAAGCTTGTCTAGAGAACGTCTTCAATTTCAATGTAAAAATCTTTAGGAAAAGAATTAAACTAAGTTATTTATTTATATAGTATGTTAAAACGTGAATATGAAGAAACTATAAAAAAAATAAGAAACTGAAAAAAACCAGGTGTTATGGTAAAGTAAGGCTGAAGCTGTAATCTGACTAATTGAAAACAGAAATAGAGTTGTGAGCTTGTACAAACTTGTTTCTTAGACAAAGTTAAGAATTTCAATTCACAAAAGATAAATCTTTGAAATATTTTCAGTTTTACCGTCTACTGTCAATGCAACAACAAAGATAACCATATACACCGTATAGCTTCAGCGTTATTATACTTATTTAAATAAAAGCGAAAATCTCAAAATGAATTCTATTTTAAAATAGAAAATAATCACTTACCGAATTATCTTATTTTCGAATTGTCTGGCTTGTCGCCATTTTCTGATGCAAGTTAAGCAGAAGCAATGATTGCAGTTCGGTAAGATCCCAAATCGTTGTTCACCGTTGGCTTTTTCCATGATGACTTCAAAACAAACTCCGCAAGTCTTTTCCTTTGAGCGTGCAATAGCAAAAGACAGTTCCATATTTTTCTCATGTTGTTTGATACAATCTTGACGATGTTTCTTTCTTTGTTCTTCATCTGCAGGATGCAATGCGGCGCTATCGCACAAATCGCATATTTCACCATGAATATAAGGACATTCTCCTGGTGGAAATTTGCAGAAGCCGTCCTTGCATGCATAAGGACATAATGTTTTGGAGCCACTGGAATTTTTTGATGCTCCTGTTGGATTAACTGCAGCTGCGTAACTAGTTGGTTTCAACATTGCGTTACCTTTTGGCACGAATTCAGGAGCATTTACCCATAGATTCGAAGTATTTTTCAATGGGGAACAAGCTGCTCCCTCGGAAATAGAGGCGCTTGCAGTGTCCAATTCACTGAAAAATAAATGGTTTTGGATTTATCGAATTAGAGGCAGTAGCTCTAATCATCTGAAATTACATCACCTCTTGATGTAAGATGACTAAATAATCTGATCTTTGGATTGTTAAAATCAAGTTACTTAAGTTACTGTCTTACGTGAAAAAATAAGGGTCTTTACGTAACAAGTATCAAGTTTTAGAAGAGTTGTTAAAGAAATATAAATAGAAAAACGCTTGCAAACCGACGCCTATTAAAAATTGTGTGATGTAATTGCATCGTCTTTCCGAAAAAAGAATTTCAGATTATCGAGCAGCTAAGAAAAAAAAACTTGTTTGAAAAGCCAAAATTCATTGCTGAAATAAAAAAAAATTGTCGACTTTTTAGATGAAAATTTATTTACGGCCCACTTTTTTCTATCAATAAATTTACTTTTTTGCAAGATGAATTCATTTCTATTAGTTTTGAGTTTACAAAAATGTTACTAAAGCTATAGATTGAAAATTTTTTTTTCTAGATAAATTATAATCCGATACTCAAAACGATATAAAATCAAAATTCCTACAAACTTATTATCTTTGACCTGGTGTGCTAATTTGTTAACAAAACCTAATCAATTAAAAAAATCAGTGCCAACACAAAAATTTAATAAACATGGAAAAAAGATATTATGCTAAAAATTATTCCAAATCTCTAGATTAAAAAAAGTCGCAAATATAAATAAATTATATAAAAATAGTGTAAAATCTTTCAAAATATACACAATTGACCCCAAATTACCATTTAAGTTTCTCAATTTTCTCCTACTCCTTCGCGCTATTTTTACATAAATTACTATTCAAAAATATTGTAATTAAGATTTTTAATTTACAGGCATTATTTTGAAATTCCTTGACTATTC
The DNA here is from genome assembly GCA_947359425.1 of Lagria hirta. Taxonomy (NCBI): domain Eukaryota; kingdom Metazoa; phylum Arthropoda; class Insecta; order Coleoptera; family Tenebrionidae; genus Lagria; species Lagria hirta. The sequence goes on from OX375799.1 coordinate 1,036,161, forward strand.
CAGATATTCTATACAGGTGGCAATTGGCAACTCTGTATATAATACGTGATTAAATTTATTTTTCCTTTTTGTGTTGTAATTAAAATTCATGAAATGGTTCAGGTATTAAATTTAAATAGAGTTAAGATGTTTATGTTTAAATTTGGCAATAGTAAATTTTCGCATCGTGCCCACATTTAAAGAGAATATCATGAATATAAACAATAAATGAAATAAATACGTAACAAGGTGAAAGTGTAGTTTCACTCAAAAGCATTTTACTCACTATTTCGTCGAAAGGGCAGTGGCATTTTCATTTTCCATGGAGTTATTCAGTGGCAATAAATTCTCTGGGAGCAATATTGTAGAGGTAGATGGTGTGTTTGTGCTAAAAAAAATAAAAATAAAATAATATTATACAATTAGGTCACGATTTCGAAGCGTCTACCTTGACAATTGAGGATTGTTGTTAGTATTTGGTAAAGTATTCGTCTTGTTGACTGATTTGACTTCGTGTCGGAAACGACAATTGCCTGCATGCGTGCAGTATCCTCTCAAAAAATAGCGGCACAAAGGAGCGGAACTTCTTCCAAGAATAAAACCATCTTTTTGCTTCACAGAAATTACTTCAAAAGTTCCTTTCTTCTTGTGCACATAACGACAATTTGATGCTCTGCATGAGTTTCGGTCGTGGTATCTACAGAAAAATCACAATTAATTTCACAATTTTTTTAAATTTCAAAATTAGAATTAAGAAGATATCTTGTACCGCCATAGAAAAAAAAATCTTAATTTAAACTACCAAATAATAAATCCTTTTAAATATCGCTGAAAATAAAAAATGGCAGTTTGACATGCCAAAGGCATTTGTCATACTATTCAACCAACTTGATTTTGATTACGTTTTCTTGATATTCAAGCTTGAAACTGGAGACAATAATTGTATTTCGGTTTCTGATTACTTAATCACACATTATTATTAAAGATGATTACGTCTGGAAACCTAATAACTTAATTATAATTTACTTATACAAATAATTACACTTATCTAACCAACCACTAATAGTCATATAACAAAATCAATTTTCAAGAACCCTAAAAATCATACAATTGAGGGTAATTAATTACACAAACATCTTGACATTTTCATAACAATTTAGTAATTTCGTCTAGACTGACGAGCCTCTTGGAGCTACTACACTTCATCAGTGTCTCCAAAAAAAACCTTTTTCATTTATCAAATCGATAATTTTTTTTTGCATATCATTGATATGCGTTTGAGGCAAAAGACGCTAACGTGATAACTTGTCCAATTGTCGATATACATTCTCTCAAATTGTGTAATTTTAAAATAATTTTCTCAACTTTGATGCAAAGTTAGCTTCTAATAGATCTCGCTACTGCCAGCTTTACTATATAGACCAAATTTGTCAGTGCCAATTTATTCAAATAGGAATCTATTGACTGACTGAAGAGTTCCGATAAGAGCTAGACATATCCAACTGAACCTAGTTTGAATGAATTTGCAACGGTTTTAATAATAAGGCCAATTCAATTTTTAAAACTCAAACATGTTTAATGTTTATTAAGACTCATCAGTGAGGCTTGATAATTACGAACTGAATGTCAACAATCTTGTTTTTTCAATGAATATTCTACAACTCTTATGGGTTTATGTCAACGTTAAAAAAACACTTTATTTAAATCGCAATTAAAATTAAGTGATTTTGATGTTTTTTTTTATTACTACATCTAAAAAATTTTAAGAGACACATTTCAAAAAATATATAAATAACTTAAATTAATAATCACATATTAATTCAAGTCTTTTTTATATTTTCGTTGTTCCTCTTTTGTTATATTTTTGTTTTAAATGTCTGATTTTTGTTAATTTTATTAATAAATAAATGAAAAAATAATTATTGCAAGTTGAGTGACCATGTTATCCTCTATGATACATTTTCAGATGTTTTTTGGCAATACCAAAACAAATAGCATCGCCACTCAATTCTATATTATTTTTTGTTTAATTCAGCTAATGACATATGTCGTCTAACTCTAAGAGATAAAAATTTTGTCACTCGACCTAAATTCATTTTGTTAACAGTTGAAATGTGATGTATGACGGATTTGTCCACAGCTTGCTGCCTTTAAGTCAACTGTTATTTCACTGTCATAAAAACAAAGTAGTTCTTGAACAACTATACTTTACTTAAATTATTCGAATGTTGTATGATTTAAAGGTTAGGAATTATTCAAAAAGTATCTATCAACTTGAACGTATATTGTGCAAATTCAACGACGTTTCGCTTCATATCAAAGCTTCATCAGGTTTATTAACTTCGACATGAGGCAAAACGTAGTGAAATTCTCTCAATATTAGTGTAAGTTAATACTTTTTGAATGATTCTGAGCCCTCAAAAAATACATAATTCGAATATTGACTTCAAATATTATTGTACAAAAACTGAATTTATTCTGTAAGCTCTAGCCCGTTTAATTGTTTGCAAATATATATTTTCAAAAAATAATATTTTGAGCATATTTTTGTGATCCAAATAAAAAAAAAATCTGGCATCCGAATTGGAAATTTTTATTTAAATGAGACCAATAGGATATTTTGTCTAATAAGAAAAGTTTATGATGTCCCTGTATATAAAGAAATGGGTTAAAACATGTTTGATCCTCTTTTGTTTAAACAATGTATGTCAGACAATAGCGATTTCAACAATGTTAAAAGTGAGGTGACACAGATGACTAAATTAAAAAAAACTCAATCTAAGCCAATTGACAAGAAAATTAAATGATTTCATTGTACATTATTGCACGATTTGTTTTTTGTTTATGATGTGAAAAAGTCAGTACCTAACTTTATTATTTTGTGAACGGTAATTTTTCGCCCAAAACGTATTTCTTTGATTTTTTCATACCTAAAATTGACTGACATATGAAACATATTTTTTTGTAATCGATTATAAATAAAAAAAATTGGCGCCCAATAATTGGTCTACAGAAAAACACTGTTTTTTCTGAGAAATAAAAGGTAGATGAAAGGGTTGCCGACATTTCACAAAAACGTTAAATTTAGTTGGCGCCAAATTTTATCGATTTTCTGGAATTAGAGACGGTACATCAAAGAGACCATCTGCACGGCCACAGCCCCCTAGATTTTTCAGTTGGAAATTCAAAAATAAAAAAACATTTCAAATTCAGTGACAAACTAAATCAAACTTTAAAATAAAAACCATTTGGAAGAAAAACTGAAATTATTTAGCAATATTTAAGAATTTGTAGCAAAATACAGAAATATCTTGCAGAATATGTTAAGGAATACATTGCATCCCCATAAAAATTTTACAATGACAACAGCCCCCTAATCAATTAACACCAATTCTTTCGCAAAATGCAACATGTTTATAACAATATTCATAAATAAATCACTTACTCAAGGCAATATCTTTGAGGGTCCGCATACCCATGACTGCCGTCCGCCATGTTGGATGTCTAACTGTCTTTTCGTCGACAATTTGGGGCACTAAACCGACTGTGTTCAACACACATCCAAATAAAAAATCCTTCTACACCCTCAACCCTACTCAGTTCTACACTTTTCACAGATAATTAACCGGAAAAACAATCGATTTCAACGAAAACAAAAGTGCAGAAACACCTCTCACATACTCCGAAGAGTTGGCTAAGAACAATGAAGCAGTACGCTTGCGCTGCTGTACTATTTATACTAAAATTTTCAACAACGTAAAAAACTCAAATATCCCTAACAAATTGGCGCCAAATAATAACGGCTTTTAATTACAGTTTACTGGATCGATATATTCAAATCAAGCTCTTCATTTCATCAGATTTTAATCCACGAAGAAAAGCAAAGACATATTTGTAAATTTACAGCAAAAATGTGTTTCTTGTAAAATAAAAATTCATTAGTTCTTGCATTCTATCTATTTTTTAATATAATCTGTCCCGAACTACGGAAGCTCTACGTTTAAGCCTGTGAATAAAAAACTTATGTAATTTTTTTTTAATATTGTGTGTTTTTAATAATAAACATAGTTTAAATTTGTTCATCAATTTTTATTTTGTTTGTTTATATTTTAAATTAATTAAAATAAGGTTCATTGACGTTGTTGTCTGAGCCACATTATTGGCAACGTAAACAACAGCTGATCACGCCAATTTTAAACTACCCGCTCTGTCAGCTGTCAAGTTGCAAGACGCCATAATTAATAATGAAGTACCAGTATCAGGCATTTGGAGATCTCAAAAGGCATTAGCAGCTTCCAACAATGCCTTAAAAGCTGCCTAAAATGCAGCAAATTTGCCAAAGGTGATTTGTTAATTTGGTTGATGTGGGTTGAAGAAAAAAAATTGCAATGGGGTGTAAATTACTTGTGTTGTGGTTGCTATGGATGGGGGTGCGCTTTGCTCAATGCTCAAATCAAGGTTTGTCATCGAAACTTGAAGAAGAAAGGCTTTCGCCTTTCACGGTCCGAAGTCAATGAAAAATTGACATCTTTTGTAAAAAAAAAACGTTTCGCACTTCATCGGAGCAAGCGTCATCAAGACTAGAAAATAAGGGTGAGAACAAGCACGGTAACTCGACGTGTAAACCACGCCAAAGGCAAAACTTATCCTTGTAAAGTTTTGCTTCTAGCGTTGTTCACACACCGAGTTACCGTGCTTGCTCGCACTTTTATTTTTTTGGTTTTGTTGGCGTGTCTACCGATGGAGTGCGAAACGTCGATGGATGTCAATTTTTCATCAAAACTATTCTTGACTGCAATAATTTGTGAATTTTAGCATCGTTCTACGGTAGCAGCTACATAACATTACCTTTTAAAGAGGCAAAAAGCTCGACGGATATTCATTTTAAATTCAGGACTTTTTTGCCGAATACTTTTATTTTGTTAGTGGCGGGAGCCACCGATTATTGCATTGTCAGACTAGAAAACGGGAAAATCAAAATAAATATTAATTTGGGAGCGGGAGAATCAGAGGTTCTCTCCCAACACTCCCAGAAGCTTAACGATTTCAAGTGGCATGATGTTTCAATTGTGAGGAGAGAGGCGAATTTGTCGATGCAGATTGACAATGCCCACATCACCCAGTGAGTGTAGCCAATGCAAAACAACACTTTTATAATAGTTTTTCTTTTTAAGAGAAAAGCTTCCTGGAAGATTTTTTGAATTGAATATTCATTATGGACTTTTTGTTGGAGGCAGAGGGAATTTTTCTGAGATTTTTTTTGGACATCTGGACAACTTTAGGGGGTGTCTTGCAGAGGTATTTACACTTTCTTCCAGAGTTATATTGTGGATTCATACAAGAAAAACATAATTTAGGCAAGTTATGGAATTCATTTCACTGTCACTGTCAAACCCATACTACTCAACTGACTGTGGCTGAAGTATGATATCAAAACAAATGAATTCCATGGCTTGCTTGAATGTTTTTTTATGACAACTTGTAACTATGGTAACTTGGCGCAGTATCTAGCCATTGGAATAGAATTTAATTCAAACCAATTTTTTTTTGTATTTTATAATCACCTTTTAGCAGCAGTATAATCAAATGTCACTATGAACTATGACTAGATTTCACTAACATATTTCGTTTTCACAGTTATTTCGAAAAAATGTTTTTTCACTTCAAAATAAAAACGCCGCCGGTAATACTAAAGTAATAATTTACACTAAATAAATCTTCAAAAAAACAGAAGTGGACAGCTTGAAGGTCAAAACTGATAAGCTCAAAAAAATTATTGCTACAAAGGATAATTATCAACTACTTTTAGTGGTTTAGATAAACATTCAAGTTTTTTATTCTGAAAATGGGATTGATTTTCTAGAATGAGAATTTAATAATTGTGTGTGGAAAACCGTAATTTTTTTCATTCAAAAATTGTTTATATAAATTATGATGAATTATCGCTTAATATTTGCTTACTGCTATTACATATTCAACAACGAGACTATTTGTAAACAAAGTTATGCCAAAAATTTATAAAACAATATTTACATAACAACAAAAACTAGGCTTTAGCATTGTTTATGTATTACATAAACAATGGCTTTAGATAAGAGAAAGTGAAGAATTAATGAAACAAGTAATTTCGAAATATACTGATTGGTGCAACATTGAGCAATTTTTCCATTATTTTTGCCAGATTATTGTCTAGCTTTTATAAAATCATAAGTTTCTCTAAGGTTGCATACTATATGTGTTTCTTCAGCTCAACTACAATGGTGTGATGGTGTTGGAGCAGGCGCGCTTGCGCCAGCTTCAATCGGTGGTACAGCGAATAACATGGAATTGCGCTAGCGAATTCGAATCTTCCATTGAGCATCCAATCAGTTTTGTTGAAGATGATGCTTATATGCTTTTTGCTGAGGCTTTTCGCTCAAAAGAAATAAAAATCCAATTTGACATCAAGACTCTAGCAACACAAGGTGTTTTGCTTTATGCAATAGACCACAGTCTTAAATTAGATTTTTTGTTAATTGAAATTTGGAAAGGGAGCATTCGCTGTATTTTAAAGAGTGATACGAAAAACATCGAAGTTGTTCATAGTCAAAGCGTGGCTGATGGATACTGGCATGAGATTTATATCCACATTAGCCCTTCTCTTGTAGAAGTGGTGATGGATGGTAGTGGGAAGAGTGTTAAGAATACACACGATTACCTGTTTCAACTTGGGGATACTGTTTATGTTGGGGGTTTAGAAGTCGGACGGCGATCACGTGCCATGACAAAGGGGTGTAAGTTCTGTGATGTAAGTTTCAAGGGATGTATTAAACACCTTGTGATATCTGATATGAAATTGGGTCTATCGGATGTACATGTCAGTGAAGGGCTACTGCCAGGATGTGTATGGCACTATCCGTGTTTGCAAAATCCCTGCAAAGATAATGGAGTATGCGTACAAAAAGGTTTGGATTCTTTTATGTGTCAGTGTCAGGACGAATTTTGTGTGAAATTAAATTTCACTGAAAGCTATAAAGTCTTCTCACGGACTAGTTTAGCTACCGATTTGGAGCTTCTTTCGGTGGAACCTTTACAAGTACTAGAGGGACAGAGCACTATTATTACGACAAAAAATTTATTTATGATTTTGGATTACCAAAAATTTGGGATTCAAGACTCAGGAGTCAATTTCTATATTGTAGAAGGTCCAATGCATGGAAGTATTACAATAGATATTTGGCCACATGAGAAAAACTCATTTTCTTTATCTGACATTGAAAAGGATAAAGTACATTATATTCATGATGGTTCTGAATTTCATCAGGATATTACAGTTTTAGAAGTGGAATTCTCTCAAGAAGTTTCTTTTATTTTGCCGGGATACCTACAAGGCAGATTCAAATTTAGTTTATCAGTTAATGTAGTTCCCGTAAACGATCTGCCTCAATTTAGCTCTTCTGAATCTACAGTTTTACGCGTTGTACAGGTAAATGCATGCTTGATTTAATCACTTTCATGAATGACTTAGATAACCGGCTATTGTCTTTGAAGCTGAAACATCTGATTTCAGCTTGAAATACAAAAAAGTATGCTTTAGACTTATAATTTTATATAACGTTATTTGTGTTTGTGTATGCTTAATATTGAAATATATTATTTATAATTTATTTATTACTTTTTTGTTTGTTTAAGATGAGTTTCTCTAATTACGGCATGAAATGTAGTTTTAATGGTGAGTAATACCATAACAGCCTGTTTCTTTTAAATAATCATCATTAGCTGCTTTGTTTTATCTTGTTTACTTTTTGTTAGGAAAAATAACGTTTGTTGTTTTAGGGCACAAAAATGTTGATAGGTGATAATCTCTTTAAAGTGAAAGATCCTGATAGTTCTCCAGAACAAATTATCTATAATATCCTCCAGTCCAATTCTGGACATTTTGAACATGCTAGTAAGGAGGGAGTGAAAATAACTTCTTTTAGCCAGAAGGATGTTGAAGATGGAAAAATATTTTTCTTTCATGATAGTAACTCCCAAAATGACTCCTATATATCATTGGAGGTCTCGGATGGGATTGAAACTAGTCCTGTATCGAAAATTCGAGTATCAGTTTCTCCCCAATATTGGCGATTGCAAAATAATACAGGACTTACTGTATTACACCAAACCTCTGCTGTCATCACACCTTTTAATTTAAGTTTTATATCAAATGTTATTGGAGGTGATCACAGAATTCAATTTCATATTATTAAAAAGCCATCATATGGTTCTATTGAAGTCGAAAAAAGTGTTAGTGTGTGGGAGCCTTCTGACGGGTTCACGAATGTCGATCTAAAGCAACATCGAGTGAGGTATCGGCATAGGTCGTCTAAACCGGATTTTGACGAATTTCAAGTAAGACATTTGACAATGTTTACAAAAAAAATAGACTACATATAAACTTTTTTTTAGTTTCGATTGAGCACTGACAAGTCAGCAGTGTACACCTTCAGATTAACCTTTGTAAAATGTACTCTACTCCGAGTGAATATGCACCCTTTGATATTGAACTCTACTTGGGAGGCTATATTAACAGAGGATTATATTTCATTTGGGACTCAACCAATAAAAATTATGGCAACGTCTATTCATTATGTGATAACGTCACCTCCATTGTATGGATATTTGTTTCTATCTGTGTCTAAGTATAAACTCCGCTCTTGTGATATGTTTACTCAAGAAGATATTCTTTCGCAAAATATAAAGTACAAATTTCACCGTAAACCATATTCTTATGTCAACGATAGCTTCCAATTTGTGGTGTTATCACCTGGCTGTAAAAATGTAACACATACTTTTTCTATTGTTTACCAGCCATCAATTGAAATCACTAATGAAGTCATTTTTACAACGAAACCTTTAATTGTTGATGAGGGATCAACTGAATCCATAGATGTCTCTCATTTGAGCATAAAATCGAAACATTTTAGTGACTTATTTTTCAATATAACACAAAAACCAAAACGTGGTGTGCTTCAAGTTAAGACTAGTGATGCATTGAGAAATGCTACACAATATTTTACTTTAGCTGAATTGAAAAATGAGCAAGTGTACTATAGGCATGACAATTCAGAAAGTCGAGAAGACTTGTTTATGTTTGAGGCATTGTCAAGTGGAGAAGAAAACTTTCAATTTGTTAATCAATTTAAAATTGAAGTCATACTGAAAAATGATAATAGTCCCATACGGGCTGTCGATAAAGTTTTCAATGTAGTAGTTGGTGGAGAACGATTGGTTACTGGAAGTGATTTAAAATACGCAGACGCAGATGTACACACAACCTTAAAAGAAATAGTCTACACTTGCCGAGAATCGCTCAATGGTAATTTTTATTATGTAAACAACCGCAGCGTTAAAATAACGGAATTTACACAATATGACTTGAACCAAAATAAAGTTTTATTTCGCCATAAAGGCCCAGAATATGGCAAAGTAAGGTTATGGGTGACTGATGGACACTTTCATGTTAATGGGGTCTTAGAAATCCAAGCATCAGCGCCGTTTATTCATGTTCATTATAATAAGAAATTAATTGTCCAGCAAAGCAGCTTGACCGTTTTAACCACTGAACATTTGTCCTATTCGACTAATGTGTTTGCTGCCAATTCTGATGTCCTCTATGAAATCATTCTGCAACCGAATTTTGGGCGACTAATTGCTACCAATACTCTTAAGGTATGTATTTATTGCTCTAGAATTACATTTTTTTATCGTCTTTATATTTAAAAGTTGTAAAAGAGATAAATGAAAAAAATACTAAGTGATATTATGAAAGATGTAAACTTGTAGTAGTTAAAAAAAAAGATAGCAAAACAAAAAAGAAGCCAAACAAAGGAAGATTTATTTGGAGAGACTGCCATTTGTTGGCAGATGACAATTTTGTGGGTTAACGCATTTAAATGTGTTGTTGTCTATTTTATTTCATTTTTTTTTTGTAATTAGGTATGGTAAGAGATTTTTTTTTTGCAGCTTTTAACAAATTTCACTCAAGCGGCTATCGATTTGGGCGAAGTCAGCTATATTAATGAAGCAACTACATCAACGGCTGATGAAATTGGCTTGAGAATTAAATGTAAAGATGCCGTAAGTGTCGCTCAACTTGGAGTTTGGATTCTTCCGTCCACATATTGGGAACCTTTTGAAATAAAATCCTTGAATAAGATATCTGTAGAAGAATCAACCAGTGCTGTCATGTCAAAAAAAATTTTAGAAGTTGGTTTTTTTATTATTATCTAATAGTTTATTATATATATTTTGGTTTTAGATAACTCAGGTAAATGTACCTTCTTCTGAGATTCACTATTATGTCAGTCAAAGTCCTGAAAATGGTTATATAACAGTACTAACTGACTCGAAACATTCAGAATATGAACCAATTAACGCATACTATTTTACACAAGATATGATAAATGACAACCGTATTTTGTATATACAATCGGCAGCTAATCAAACTAAAGATAGAGTGGTTTTTAATGTAACAAACGGTATGATTTGGCATAATAACATTGTTTTAAAAATTGAAATAATTCCTGAACAAATTTATTTGGGTAGTAATAATTTAACTGTGACTGAAGGCGGTGTTGCCACACTGTCGACTTCACACATTTTTGTATTGACTGACTATTATAAAAATCGTATCAAAGAGTACATTATTTTACAAGATGCAAAACATGGCTGCATTCAAATCCACAAAAGATGTAATAAACATAACGGATTTTCCCACAAGGAATTATTAGCTGGAATTGTTAATTATGCACACGACAATTCAGAGCATTTAAACGACGAAATCAAAATTACTGCTGTATCCAATCAGAAACGCAGCAACGCAATCACTTTAATGATCAATGTTATCGGAACCAACGATCAAAATCCTAAACTTGTTAATAGTACAGGATTGGTAATGTGGGAAGGGAGTAGAGAGACCATCACCAACGTAATGTTAGGTAATATAAATCATTTTCTATATATAAATACAATTCTTAATTTGGTTTATTATAGCTGCTGAGGATACTGACAGACCAGGGGATACCCTAAAATACAACATTGTAAATTGTTGGTGGGGAGATGTTGCTTTAAAATCTGATTTGACAACACCACTAACACATTTTACCCAAGAACTTATTGATAAGGAAATGATAGTCTTCCAACATCACAGTAAGTAAAACTAAGCATTAAGCGAACAATGTAAGGCATGTTTCGTCTTTAATAAGACATTTTAATACTAATATTATATTAAATTTGTAATATAACCTTTTATATTTCAGATGGCGTGGAAGCTAAATTTAGTTTTAACATAAGCGACGGGTTACATACAACAGAAGAGTATACATTTCATATCAAAACCAAACCTATTGAACTCAAATTACAGAGCAAATCTCTTCATATTTTTCCTTTACAAAGGAAATACTTGACTCCATCTCATCTATTGACTCATGCATCTGATCCCACTCGTGTAATCACTTATGAAATACAGATGCCCCCAAGTTTGGGACGTCTAATGATGGAATCTGAATCGAGTGGAATTTTTAAAGTAGTTAACACTTTCACCCAAAATGACCTCAATAATAGTCAAGTTTTTTATGAACATACACATCAATTTTCTGATCTTTATGCCAACGATTCGTTTGCGTTTAATGTCAAGGCTCATCTGGCTCACACTTTACATAATCAAGTAAGTACTGAGAAGATTTTCTTGATTACACTTTTCAATTCCGATGTTTATAATATGTTTATGGATTTATTTTTATTATAGGTGCTAAAGATTGATATATCTGTCTCATCTGGGGGTCTTGACGCTTACGTAAGCATCCCTAGAATCTCAGTGAATGAGGGAGGAATTTCAACAATTCCCCTAAATCTATCAGGAGTTGTAAGTTTTCTGGAAAATCATGCAGGTTTACGTTCACCAATTATTCATGCAACGGCAACAGTACCCCAACATGGTGTTATTTTTTTGCAACACAATCATAGTATTAGCACATTTACACAGGTACAATTGGAATCAGGACAAGTGTATTACGAGCATGATCATTCAGATTCACTTGGGGATAATTTGCATTTTTCTCTATATTTAATCCCAGGTTATGTGATACTATGCAATGTGACAGTACCTGTGGTTATTAATCCAATCAATGACCAACCTTTCAATTTGGTGACACCTGCTCCAAGTTTAACCGTCGTCCAAGGTGAAAATCATACGATAACTCGACAGGAATTGGCCACGGAAGATGCAGATACTCCACCAAACAAAATCAAATATGATATAATTTCAGGACCGTTACAAGGACGTCTGATTTTATTACCAGATCAGGTCCCAATTACTTCTTTCACTCAAGCGGATATAGATAACTCTCTATTAATGTACATCCATAATAGCTCTATTTTAAAAGATTCATTTCATTTTCGAGTTTGGGATGAGAGTTTTCGCCCACAATTCACTTTGTTTAATATAATGGTTATGCCAATTAAGATTAATATGTCAGTTGGTTTACCAGTATATCTTCAGCAAGGCTCTGATGTGATATTCCTTACCGAGGAACAATTCTTTGTTGAAACTAACGCTAATAAGTACAAAATGAGATACACCGTACGGCGGGAACCAAGACGAGGGGTACTATATGTACAAGATAGTCCCTCAATGAGTTTTACTCAATTAGAGTTGAAAAATGAGCAGGTAATGTACTTGCAGACGGATATGACTGCTGCAAATGATAGTTTTCGGGTACTTGGCGAAATTATCTCCGGCAATACTTCAGTGGGCTGTGAGCTCGAAGTGATAATCAAAGTACAGCCCTTAATGCAAATACGTAACTATACCGTTGTTGTTGACGAATACAATAAATTAACACTCCGAGTCCTTGATGCAACACCTTTAGCTAAACTCACCAATAGCAATCCACGCTATACGATCATGGACGCCCCCGAACACATTCTATTCCGAAAAGTCATCCGAAGCTCCGGAGAAAAGCGTAATATTTTAAATGCTCTAATCACATCGTTCACACACGAAGAAGTTCAAAGTGGTCTAATCTATTTGGTTGTGAAAAGCATCGATTTACCTTGGAATGGTTTACAAGAAAAGGTGATATTTTTACTTGCAGCAAGCATCTTTCAGCCTGCTGTAGGCGAATTGAAGGTGCATATTAAATCGGCATTGGATAATGAAATTCACTCCACTTTGGCTGGACCAAGTGATCCGGCCGGCCATGAAGGAGGACTCCATATTGCTAGCCCCAATATGACGCGCGATTATTTTCTTATAGGTAAGAGGTGTGTTTTATGTATAGGAAAACCTTTAAACTGGACAAAATAAAGTGATTAATCTTTATTATCTTTTACATAACACTTTATTTTGTCGTTATTCATGTCTACTTATCTTCCTATAACCTTTACAGCAGTAGAGTTACATAAATTAAATATTTATTTTTTGCTTTTTTTTTTAATAGTGAGTATGGTTGCTGGCGTGATAATCCTGGGAATAGCTGTCATAGTGTTTATTAAATGTCGTTCATTGGAGACCGAGGAGTTGAAAAAGGAGGAGGAGTGTTTACAGCCGATGACTTTGCCGCGTCCCCCAGATCGTCTTTTGGCGTCTCCGTCGCTGCTTAAGCAGCATCACTTAGATGGTCTCACACCACCTCTTCCTACAGCACTGCCCCAATGTAAAGTAACCCCCTTAAATAGAAATGATCTCGAGTCGCATGCTTGTTACCCCTATGGAGTTGACGAACATTCAGACGATTGGAGTAGCTGTGAAGCTTCAGATCCAACGTGTCCCTCTAAAAACATTATGCTGCGTAGGAATCAATATTGGGTTTGAATGAGAAAGTGACTTTCATAACCCTTATGTGTATCGATCGGTGTATTTATACCATACGAATTTTTACAAGACTTTATTTGTAATTATTTAGATAAACAAATATACAGAGTTTTTGTTATTATTTTTATATAAATTAATAATAGGCTAAGGGTACAGGCTAACCATGCCGGCTGCTAAGCGATTTGTATTTTCACGAGTAGCTTTTGTGTTTATATTTATTTAGTCAGGTTTTTTTATATTTACCGTTTCAATCACCTTTTAGGGTAAGAATGTTTTTTTTTAAACTTATTTGTTTTAAAATGTGTTTAGAATAAATTTTTCTTACTCAAATGTGTTTTTTTCTTGACTTTATAATGGAATAAAACCCAAATTAATAAACTACTTAATTTATTATCTACTTAAGAGAACGTAAAAACATTAATAAATTATCTTGTCAGTTTGAACTCAGTCATAAATCACAGTAATTCATCGGAGATTGGCACTAACTTCGAGCGCAGAGGGTCTTTTTTCCGGTGATGCACACAGCATCAATGTGAGCAATTTATGCTCTGAGGGATATTTCGCCTTAAATTCTTTAGGAAAGTTATTATCCCGTATACTTGAAATTGTCCGAATTCGCTCCATATCTGTTCCAAAGTAAACCAATAACTCAAAGAAAATCAAACCCAATGAGTATATGTCAACTTTATAGTTATATTTTTTGCCGTTTAGCTGCTCCGGACTCATGTACAATCGTGTACCTACTTCTCGCGTATGGCCTTTGTGGTGGCTCAGCGAGGTGGCACTATCGTGAGATTCTTCATCATCTTTTACCAATCCAAAGTCCCCCACTTTGACTTGGCCATCCAATGCAAAGAAGATGTTACTGGGCTTCAAATCCCTGTGGATCAAACCTGGAACAAAAATATAAATAATCACTACAACAATTGCATAATTTTTACTAACCTTGTAAATGCACGTATATCACCGCTGAAAGAATTTGTTTAAAAATTTCCAAAACGTCATCTTTATTTCGATCTGCATGCTCTATTAGCCATTCCCGCAAACTATGCTTCCGACACAACTGCATTTGAATGTATAGAAAAGCTACAGGACGTTCTGGATTAAGTGAATGATATCGACGCCCAGGTCGGCGCCAGTTTACACCAACAGACTGAGTATCTTCTGAAAATGCAGCTGCATCTCCTGGAACAGAAGACGCAGCTGCCATGTCATCTTTGGATAAAGAATTGCTGTACTTGAACTCTATAAATGAGCTGTCTTGACTTTCTTCAAGAAATCTAGCTCCTGCTCCAGTGGTATGGCTTGAGGTTTCCACAGATTGACCGGCATCACTATTGACAAAAGAGATAATAATATTTTTTACCGCTCTATGATGGATTAGAATAACTCACATATTCCATTTACTGTTATCACTTCTCTGCCAGCCAAGTGATCCATTAGTTGTACTTGATAGGCCTTCTTGATTATTATCGTCTGACAAAAATACACTGGCTTCACTACAAAAAAAAAACTGTCAGTCGTGGAAAACTGCACATTCGAAGTGAAACTCTATGCAGAGAGAACACCAACGATGGAGACGCGTATTCTGCTATCCCTGTCCCAAAAGTGCCCAACTTATGCAGAGAAGTTTTCACTTCAAAGTATTTTTTACATATAAAAAAAAATTATAAGACGACGTTTAACCAAAATAACTCACGTAATCCATTTGCTATCATGATTCTCCTGCCAGCTAAGAGGAGGTGTTTCTACCCAAGAGTTAAAGTAGCGAACAATATTTGCGTGATCCAGTTTAGCCAAAGCTTTAACTTCTCTCATAACTGCGTCTCGCTTGCTTTCTCTGAAACAATAAAATTATATTGACAAAATATTACTATTACCAATAAACTAGAAATTATTAATATGTAGTTGCAAATGTCTTCACTAAATTTATGATAGTTTATACCTACTCGCTCGGTAATATGGTCCGTTTAATGGCATAATGGCATTCATCAATTTTTTGTTTCACTTCAAACACCACTCCAAAGCCCCCTTTCCCCAAGCATTGCAACGTATCAAAATCGGTCAAATAACGAGATTGAAACTCTGGTGGGTCTTCATTTGGAACCGGAACCTCCACATGTCGCTCAACAAAAATTACTTCACTTCCACTTTGATTGCGAATCAACTGACGAAACATGACATTGAATAGAATTGCGGTTGTAATGAGAACTACAAGCGTTGCCATCCTAAAATATTTTTTAATAGTATTGGACATGAAAAAGTGCCAAAAACCTACCACCAAGATGATACAATTTCGTGAAATGTATTTCCTATTGCTCCTGCTATAGCAGGAAATTTCAAGGTTCCATTGTGCTGACATAGTCCACTTGTGCGGTGTTTGTAGTCCCGTTCACTGTAAAGGTAATATCCATGACCTAAGAAACATCATTCATCATTCGAGCCGAAAACGTTTATTTTTGACTTTTACCATTTACGTATGCAGAACTATATAAAACAGAAATAGCTGTAGAATCATCTTCAGTAACAATATTAGAAGCTGAGATAGGTTTCCAAGGAATTTTGGCCAAATTCGTGGCTAGTCCCATTGAAATACTCTGCATTTGATTTTGCTGTTGAACTGATTCATGAATATACAATTGCTTCTTATGCATTCCCAGATAAATGGAAGGTGTTAGTTCAAGTTCTTTAGAGCTTTGATCGGCTCTCAATTTAAATAAATCAACCTCAGACAATGTGTGTCCATTCCATTTCCAAATGCGAACAATAGGTGATGGAAACTGATATTGCCAATTATCATGAATCATTCCATGAGCACTATTTGCAATTAATATTCCATCTGGCACCACCGCAGTTATATTCCAACTAAAAAGATTGACGTTGGGGTCTGAGCATCCTACTTGTGGCAGTTTAATGTTATGAGTAGCAACACTGAAGTTCCATCTTTCGTAACCAGATCTGGCTTCTACAGCTCTTACAGTTTGTGTAGTTTTTTCAATAAGAAGAATATCATCTAAATCCCCACCACTATTTGTAGTATTGATACAGTTTGCAGAAGAGCACGTGTAGAATAATTTACCAGTGCGAAAAGCCACGCCATATGTACGCACTTCTAAGCCACCTGCGATTACCAAATCATCAGAGTATTTCAATGAGGAGCGAAGAAGTGTGCCGGCGGTTATGGTAACTGGATCGATTGAGACGCCATCAAAACGGTATAGTGATCCACTTAATGATGGAATAATTCTCACCCATTGACCGTTGTTTGTTAACTGAAATAAAAGGTTTTATGTCATGTATCCTGTAAATCGCAAAAGTAGCGCTGTTTCGTCCTACTTAAACACTTGTGTAAATAATATATAAATAAAGATGATTTTAAGATCATATTATTATTTTTTATAAATTGGTCTGTACAGAAATACCATTATGTTACGCCTCTGTTAACGAACCCCTTTTCTGACAGTACGTCAATGGGACTGAAAATTTGCGCAGATCAAAACCACGCCCCATGTCCCTTAGCTGTTGAAATTGCATTAACTACATAAGGTGTAGGGCTCTCTTAAATTGTAATTAGGCTTATTGAAGTTGTACAAATTGATCAATTTGCAAAAAATAGTAGGTAGTAATAATAATATTACTATTTTAATAGAAGTAAGCTGACACAAATCAACATTATTGGTTTAAACGAAAAATTTAATGAATTTAAAACCTCAAGATTGTGGATATTTGACGTCAGGAGTGGTCCAGGTCCAGTATCAAGCTGCCATTCTAGTCCGCCCTTGGCATTGACCGCTGATATTATTCCATCGATCGTACTGACGATTGCTAATCTAAGCACAAAATCATAAATTTTGCAATAAGAAGAAGGATATAAACATACCCAGGTGTGGAATCTTCTCCGCAATTTGGAAGTTTTCCATAATCCGCTGACCCTTCTACCCTTAAAAGAACGGGGATGAAAATGAAGAAAATATATTTAAATAATTTCAGCATCTTGAAACTAGCTGCTCATGTTTTTTCACAACGGCAATACCTCTATTATCTGATTAGATAATAAAGTTAAAGATCCAGCCCTGGATTAGTGGATTAAAAAATAGAAAAAAAACACTTTTTTTTAAAACACTTTGAGGTTAAGTAAACTAAATAAAGAAATAAAAACCGGCGACTTATATAATTAATAAAAAGAAAGGATATGGTTCTTTTTTTCACCAAAATTTGTTAAATAACCATAAATAAAATGTAAACATCCGAGTAAACACTAAAAACATCAACATACGTAATTGACATTTAATTGACAACACATCACACCATACCGACGTTTGTAATCTGAGCCACAGTCACCTCAATATTGGAACGTTCTGTATTCTCATTGGCTATTTCAAATATTTTATTTATTAGACTACCTAAGCATGACGTCACAGCTTATATAATGCAACCAAATAAACATAACAAAGTAATCATAAAATCGGTGACAGGTGTACACAAGATTAGAGTTTAAGTTTTAGTACTTCATTTTATAAAGTAAACTACATTATCACAATATTATTGCTATCAACAATATTAATGTTTCTATTACATAACCTAACTTTTGTATTTGTAAACATTTAAGCTTTTTCCTATACGTCATCAGTTAACTAGTCTATTGCTTAAACTTTTTTTACATTTCAAGTAAGTATTTATTAAGTTTAATTAATCAAACATGAGCCTCAGAAAAATATTTAAACTGACTTCAAATTAACCAATTAGAAGCTCAAAAAAGATGAGATGCGGTGTGTACATGAAAGCTGAAGCGCCCTCAGGCCATTAATTTTTAATAAATAAATCTATTATGTTTTTATTCAAAATCTAACAGATAACGCTGTTGTTTTTATTTTGAAGAAGTGTTTTGTTAGTTGCCTATACCAAAGTGTTTTTAAGCGCTGTTGCCACGTTTCACCAAATTTCCTTACAAATAATGACGTTTTCTGAAAACTGCGCTAATATTTGAGTGCTAGAATAATAATAGTTTTTTAATTTTTGGTATAAAAGAATCTGCAAACCACAAAGCATCATGCGGCCTAATGGAATAAAAGGCAAAAGGATTTTTGAGACTAACTTACGCAAAGCTAGAACTCAATACTTTTTTGAAGTGGAAACCTTTTCAGCAATACTTTTCCAGAACAAAAAACAAAAGTAAAAAGTCAACGTTTAATAAATTATTTAAAAAAATATTTTTTTAACTTCTCAACAAAATAGTACACAATTGAAGAACGTGCTGAATTGTTAAACTTTATATCTCAAATCTTGAAATTATTGTTTTAATTCGTTAATCGTCTTTTTTTTAATGTGCGGGTTAAACTTTCAAAGTCTATAAATTAATAATAAACTCCTGGTTGCAAATTTTCATCAACACGAGGCAATAAAGAACCGTTTTGGTGCCGGCATATGACTAACGGTGCATACAAATGACCTAATTAAACAGATAGAGTCGAGTATTTAGTATTTTTTTTCCGTACTTTGTAAAGAAGACTCAATAAAATAGTACACAATTGAAGAACGTGTTTAAATTGTTGAACTTTATTTATCAAATCAGAAAATCATTGTTTTAACTCGTAAATCGTCGTTTTTTAATGTGCGGGTTAAACTTTCAAAGTCTATAAATAAATAATTAAACACCTGGTTGCAAATTTTCGACAACATGAGGCAATAAGGAACCGTTTTGGTGCCGGCAGATGAGAACAGCAGACGTACGACACAAATTAGCATTTCACTTGAAAATTTTGCATACAATAAAAATGTTCAATACAAAATTCAACTTGTTCAAGAATTGAAACCGACAGATTAACAACAGCAACAACATTATCAAAATCATGATTTTATGGAGGAGCGACAAAGCCCATTTTCAATTAAATGAGCTAAATGGGTTATAATACTTTGGTATTTTTGAGCCGTCCTGTAGATTACGTGCAATATAAAACTAGAAGTGCAGTTTAATATAAAATTGAACAAAAGATATGCAATTTAGCGGTAATAAGCCTTTGGTGGGTACATATTTATCATATGTGTTGGGGGAAGTCCCCAAATTTGCGCATCTACTGATTAACGGTACAATGTAGATCTAAACTGTGTATAAAAGAACAACGATATTTTGGATTGTGCAAGTGGCAACGTTGCTTTAGATAAAATATTAGCCCTTTTTAATAAGTCAATAAGAAGCGATTGGCTAACCCTGAAGGGTGTTATGCTCTAGATAAGATAAGATATGGAGGAATGACGGTAATTGTACGAGGTGCAGAGCAAATAGAGAACACAGAGTCTGTTGAATCTATTGATTACCGAAGGTCATCACAAGGACATAAAACTGGGCGCCAAAAAATGTTTTCATTCGTTATTGAACTATGAGATGAGAGGAGAGGCGTCTGCGCTTTGGACATGGATTTATGTGAAAAACCGAAGAACGGACTGTGGACTAAACGGGGAAGAGGTGTCCTTGTTTGCTTGTTTCTGTTTCTCATTTCTTGGTCTTGTCTGATGATGATGATTTATGTATTCTTGTGTTATGCAATGCGTGTGCTGCTTTGGGCATCAAATTTAAAAGTATTACATAAATGCAATTGGAATTTTGAATGCGGGTAATTGACGGTCATGAGTGGCCTTGGTAGGAGGACCTAGAGCAAAGCGGCTAAAGTAATTGATGTTATTTATAGAAAATCAATAGCATAGTGGATTAGATTTGAGTGATGAGTGCTTGCTTGTTGGTAATATGTAACAGGTGTCAATTGAAATCGAAAGAGAGCTACAACCTCTATGTAGTTCGCCTACGTGGTTCTTTCTATCTTAGATTTTAGCAATAAATGGAGTTATATCTTCCCACATTCGATGTTGAATGAACAGAACACAGCTGTTTGGTGTTTACTAGAGTCAGATTCAGTTGAATACGGCCTACTTCCTCATCCTGTTGTTCCATGTTCCCTAGCTCATGTGCTGCATTCCTTATCTCATCTCCTATTTCAACAACAGTTTGTTTGCTCGGTGTCCAATCGTTTTTGGTGGTACAGGGTACTTAACTTTTTGGCTTTCTGTTCTACTCCGTTTCCGTAATTCGTTGAACGTTGTACATTTCAGTCGTACGTACGTCGTACTACGTTATTTAGTTGTTTAGAGCGCTGGGTTAGGCACGTCCGGGTATAGTATAACGTCACGTCACTATAATAATGTCTCCCAGTGAGTAATTCGTAATTCAACATTCAACGAAGCTTATGAATAAGTAATAGTGCGTTGTCGCCCAACCTAGTGGTGTGATGATATCTTCTCTCTTACTAGACATAGTCGTCATCATCGTAATACTCTTATTAGTTTCTTCGAGCTATTGGCATTGGCACTTCATGGCCTCACACTTTTCCCACAAAAACTGTGCGACAATTTTCCCAAAAGTGGTCCGTGCAACAGTGTCAAAACCGCCAAAGATCACCCCTGCTGCAACCTTTTTCTGATCAATTACCTACCCCCGGGTAAGTGTACCGCATTACTTATTTACTAAACAATCGAAAATTACATCATATTATGCTAGTTTTTGTTTAATTTCAACCTTCACAAAAAACCGGGCGCGTTTGCTGGGTAATACCAGATGTTCCCATTGTATGAATCATATGTCTTGGTATTAATTATTGTCTACTCAATTTTTTCAACTAAATCATCTTGTTTACAACACTCTCATTTATCTTCATTACCATTAACTTTTTAATAATCATCCTATTCGAAAATACTTTCCCGCCAATTCCGAAACCCGCGCACCGCCAAAATTTGATTTTGCATTTACCTCATTGGACTATCCGCACCAATCACATTATTTTCCAGGAGCTCTGGCTAATATTTGCTATAGATTATAACTATATTTACTCGATCAACTTACACATATTTTCAAAATAAACTGCCGTTTATTTTTTCCTATTCAAACCAAGAACAGATTTTGAAATTTTGTTTTTCGACCAAAACACTAAAAAAAGACCTGAAACGCTTAAACTTAATACAAATTTTGCAAAAAAACTCTCCTTCCTTATGTAAATAATAAGTCTATTCTAAAAATACTTTATTTGCTAATTGGCTGAATAGCTCCTGCATAGAGTGTTTCTAATTAAAACCGAAAGCATTGTTAAAATATAATAAAAGAAATATAAACAATAGATTGGACAAAGATGAAAACAAAATCTTTTTGAATTTTTTAATAAACTCTCTCAGTAAAGCAGAATTAGATCTACTAAAAAAACCAAATTTAAACAAAAAAGTAACTCCAATCTGTACGCGAAGCGGTCAAAAGTAGTATTTCTAAAAATTTAGCAAGAAAAGACACAAAACGTTCAAATCAAAATATGCAGCAAAAGAAAAAGATTGTTTTTATTTAAATTCAGACAAAGGAAATAATTTTTGTATTGGATAAAAGTGAGTATTATGAGCAGGTAGATAATCTTATCGCAAACGGACCTTATTCAAAAATTTAAGCAAATAATAATTCAGTTTTATTCACTTGGTAGTCGAAAGAGGTAAAACTGTGATTTCTAATGAGTTAGCAGGTACCAATAAAACTGTACAGAGTAATGAAGACACACAAAAATATATAGTAAAATCCGTTACACAAGAGACAAATAAAAATTTTTCCAAATAGTTTTAGGCTAAATGTTGCCATAAATATTTACTTTTAGATAAGAATGTTATCAAATAATCAAATATAGTAAGTCAAAACCAAAACTGATTGTTACTTAAATATATTTATAAAAGAGATAATTAAGTGATTCATAACTTAAAAAAAAATATCAAAAAAGCGTAAATAGCGACAATTATTATGATTGGTGGGAAAATAACTCCATTCATAACATCTTTTGAATGATGAGACTAAATCAATAAAAGTTACTACGTAATATTTATCTCCTTAAACAAATTAAAGCATTGTAAACAAGATGGTTGAGTTTACAAAAAAAATGAATTGACTACAATTAAAGCTAAGACTTGCGATTCATAGCTGTGGGAACAGATGGTGCAACTGTAAGGCTTTTTTAGAACGTTCAAATTAAACAAATGGCAAGTGACGTAATTTTTTTGGCATTTATTTATGGCTTGGAGTATGTTAGTAAACAAACATGCACTTTTTAAATGCGTAATAAGATGATGATGCTTCAAAATTCCCATAACTTATTTCAAAATTTTAATTTTTTTTAAATTAAATTTAAAATTAACAAATTTATAATATTTTGAAAAACAACTCTTATTTCGGACTAACCCGTGATTACTTACTCAGTATTTTCCGTCATATCTTTTGATAATAAATTATAAAAAGAGTTAAAAAAACAAATGGTATAAAAGGTGGGAATAGCAAAATAAAACTAGTAAAAAATAGAAGAAAAATATTTATTAAATAAAATTTATTTGACTTTCATCTTAAGCTGGAACAAATTTATCATAGCATTGATCAATTTTTCTAATATCTTCACACATTTCTATCTTTTCAATTTTGTTCAAACATTCAGTCAACTCTTTTTTCTTTGCTTCTTCAAGTTCTGGCATTCCAGGGATTAAATTGAAATCTCCTCCATGGACCATGTGCTCTTCATTAATGAGGCCAATTTTTTCAAAAATACACTTATAGAGGCATAACAAATCAGCAGGAATACTGTCAAGCTTTTCCATTTCTTTCAAAACTTCCCCTGACATTTTTTCCGATTTTATACATTCTGCTGAGGCTTCAGCAAAGTTTATCATTTTTTTCTACAGTTAAATTGGTATTTGAATCGAAAATAATTAGTGATAAGAACTTACATCGGGCTCATCGTCTGCTTGGCTGGCAAAAACGACACAAAACAAAACCAAAAAATATTTCATTTTTGAATGTTATTACTAAATCATTGGATGTACCCAGTTTATATAGTCCCAAGAGTATAAAGCGTGAAGGTTAAAGACAAAATGGTTATTGTCACTTTAGAAAAAAATATGAATACATTATGGTATAATTTGTTAAAAAAAATCATATTGTACGGTAAAATTAGTTGCTTTGGTGAACCTGTTATTGTGAATAGAGGCTCAGCGAGTCTTCTTGAAATACCACCATTTATTAGTATTGAAACATACTAAAACCAATTAATTAAGCATGAGAACAGAAAAACTCTTATGCGTAGATTTTTTATAGTCAATTCCTGTCGAATTTCCAAAATTTTTTCTTAATTAATTGGGTTTCTAACGATTTTATAGCCAATTTGTTGTCTCAATTATGTTTAAGCAAATTAATTGCCTTTTTTCCTCAATATTCGAGTTTTATTATAGTATTTAAATAAAAGTGAAAATTTTTTTTTATTTAAACGTGTTTATGTCGAATGAGGCTGACAAAATTACCTTTAATTTCTGACGTTTCCGGTCTGTACACAATAATTATTTAATGTCGGGAGAAATTTTTACTAGCTTTTTTGTGTTTATATATTTTTTAGATTTCGAAAAGTTGTAATTATTCTGTCATTATTCTCTTCTAGTTTCGGGTTTCACCTCGAATATTTAGGCTAGACCTATAGAATGAGGTTTTTTTGTAAAAATAAAATTATATTTTTTTTGAAGTGATTTCGAAATTGTGGCTGCTATTCAATGGTAATTAAAATCGAAGGTAAATGACCGTGGCGGTATAAACTGTTTAGTCAGTGTTATGTAAGAATTGTTGTGTTTAATAATTTATTTAATATTGTATGATCGATCTCAAAGTGGGAAAATTAATATTCAGAAAAGATATCTAGTAAAACAAATATTATATGTTTTTATTTTATCTACGATATATACAGGGTGAGACTCTTATGCTTTTGCTATTAATTTAATTCTGCTAACGCAATAAATTTACACTTTCAAGACTCTATTTTTAAAATTTCGAAAATCCAATTCAGGGTCAGGCTTTACTGTTTTTTTTAATTAAACTCTATTTTATTATTAGCCGTATAAATGAATTGTTTTGAGTTGGGAGCGCTTCCAAAAATATTATAAATTTATTTCTTAATAAGCTACAGCTTTTTTTTGCTTTTAATTATTTTTTTGTCATATCAAAGTAATGTTATATAAAAAAATATACTGACTGTATTAAAAACTTTTTTCTGTAGGTTGAAAAAAACAACAAATATACGAAATAGATTTTATTACAAATTTTTACAAAAATTTTAAATTAATTTCTATATTTATGTCAAAATTATTAAGGTTAAAACAGTTTACATCTTTTCTCTACAAAATTGAGTTAAAAGTACTACCTATATTTAATTATTATTATTCATTGTTTTACTGATTTCCACACCACCTTTGTGAGGTACAGTAAATAGTGCGTTTTTTTTATAGTGGTATCCCCAGTAGGCCTAATCCACTATCAAAATAAAAAAGCCCTAAATATTGCAAAACCAAACAAATGTTTGTTGCAATCTCACAATCCGTTTTCTCCCCACAGAAAACGATACCAATTACAAAACATAAAACTAAGAGCTATTTGCTCAAATCTCACATCCGTTTTCTCCCCACAGAAAACGACACCAGTCATTTGTGCGCATTTTAAAATTTGACCAAAATTTCCGCATTTTTATAGATAAGTTATCACAACACATAATCACAAAACGTCAATAAAAAATAAAAAACACATTTAATACAAAAAACAAATTTATTTACAATAATCAATAAAAAACGTTTATTTGGTTTTAAATAGTTTATTATACACGGTTAGACACTTATAGTTAATTAATTGTCTCTAGACGCCATCTTGTCATAGAGATTATCTTTTAAAAAATGTTCTGGACTTGACACTTCACAATAAATGCTATTATTATTGGATATCCATTATACTAAAATCAAATAATATTAATATATGTAAGTTTTTAAACTGTTTTAATATTTTATTTTTTCTTCTTGTATCTAGAGTCCACTTTCATATTAATCGTTGCAGCCTTGGTCATATTATTGATATTTTTGTTTTATCTACAGCTATTTTTTACATGTTCATATTTAAAGGTGCCGTAAAAGGCCAAATAAAAAAATATTTAGAAAAATTACGCGTGTGCAATCTATGCAACAAAAGTCATTTGATTTTTATGATGTTTTATCAATAAATACATAAACAGCAAGAAGCATCAAATGTATATTAATTACCCCACAATGCTGACCCCCCTCACATGCCCTCACCAATGTATGTACAAGACATATTCACCAGAGAGACCATGCCGATTCCTTCTTGCCCCCGCAAGAAACAATCGTTATAAGAAACACTATTATACCTAACTCCTTAACGACTCTTAACGAGTTTTGGAGGCTCGCATTACCAAGGGTCAGAGTTGATACGATCCTCAGTGAGGATTTATCGTGCCCTTACGCGAAGCCAAACAAAGTTAAAGGTGATAAATATACATTTAACACTAATTACTGCAAATGTTTCCATTAATAAAAAGAAAAATGGTGGAAAGCAAAATTGATTCGTTTTTTAAATATTTTTTTTTACAAAACTTTAATTAATATAAAATAAAACTAACAAATTTTTATGAGACCACTCTTTAAACATTCTTTTTCAAGCTAAAAAACAATTATTAAAATCGGTTTATAAATAAATTATAATATAGTTGCAAATTGACTTATCTGTATATTAAAAACTGGACGTCATCCCCATGGATAAAATTAAGACACAGAATAGCACTGCACTTCACTATAATTATCACAAACACGAGAATTTAATTAATATATTTCTTATTTTATTATCACACACAACCGTATCAAAAGACACGAAGTCTTATACTAAATTATCGTAGGTAATTCTTTTGAAAACAAAAGAAAAGCACATTACATAAAACTGCAAAAAAACTGATAACAATTAAAATTAAAGAAATGTTTTTTTTTTGAAAAAAACTTGATAGTTATCTAATAAAGCAAATAATTCCAATCTACACCGATTGGAAGGAAAAAACCTAAAATAACTTATTAATTTAAAATTAGTTGATTTTATTTTGCTAAATAAAGATCCGGCGGTTATTAGGTTTTATTAATAAAGATAATTTTAATACAGCTTACTGCAATGATAATCTAAATAATAATAATCTAAAATTAATAAAATGTAAATTTTATTATTTTGTTTAAAATTGCTTTAAAATTGACAATTACTAAAAAGTTGGAAAAATTCTTTTGATTTATGCAATAATTTTATCAAATAAGATATAATAATTAATAACCATCATCAAAATTTAATTGCACTAACCTGGCCTCGGATGTAGGAAGCTGGAAGACTCTTCCTTTGGGACCTACCTGGAAAAAAGACGCAAAGCGTTATCTTCCAGAACGTCACATAATAAAAAAAACGCACTAAACAAAGGACTTTTAATGTTTTGGAAACTCGATTTGAATAATTTTTTTATTCTTAAAACTGATTAATCAACCGATTTGAAAAAGGCCATGTCATTACTAAAATTATTTATAAAAAAACAATTGAAATAGTAGCCTAATGTCATAATTCATGGCATGTTTGACTCAAAATTATTTTCCACTAGAGTTTATATAATTAAAAATAATAAATAATTATTTTTCTTTTTTATATTGAAAACTACGCCTAAAGACAACTTTAAAAAAGTTTCCTAATAAAAAAAAATTGTAAATTTTAGCACTTTTCTGGTTCAAAATTGGTAGAAATTATTCAAAAAAAAGTCGAATTATGATTTACGCAATAATCCTTTCTATCAGTCGGGATATAATTAAAAATCAAAATGAAAATTTCTTTACCTTTTTGATTCCTTCCTAATTCAGGTTCCTTTGGGATAACTGGGACTCATCTGCAAGGACACGCCACTCGTTGTTCACTACACAAACAAATTTTAATGTTTTAACCCGATTTTTTCAATTAAAAAGATAGAAAAACGGCCGATCGCGAAACTGATTCGTTTTCTTCTTTTTACAAAACAATAATTAATAAAGATAACGTCTTAAAACAATTTAATAACGCGATTAATTAATTGTCACGATATCCGTGACAAACGGCACGAAGTCTTAAATTAAACTAAATTATTGTAGATATCAATTCTGAAAAGAACAAAAGACATTACATAAAACTGCAAAAAAAGCTGATAAGAAAGGATAAAACCATTGGTTTTTTTTTTCTTTTTGGACAAAGGAAAACTGATAAACAAATTATATAAGTAACTTGAATATACTATACAAATTCGAAAATAAAGATGATAACAGATAAGACAAAAAAAGCTGATAAGAAAGAATAAAACCATTGGTTTTTTTCTTTTTGGACGAAGGAAAACTGATAAACAAGTTATATAAGTTACTTGAATATACTTGAATAAATTCGGAGATAAATTATTTATTTTTATTAAATTTTCTAAATAATCGCAAACGAATGACTCATTTGAATTAAAATTGAAGAGACAAATTTTCTTAAGATTAAGAATGATAGCGTCTGCTATAGAACCGATGGAAACCATAAATTTATAGTTTTTTATAATCAAAACTGTCATATTTTTAAAAACTATAGGAAATATTAAAATGGAAATTTTTCCGTTTGTTTCTTAATAATTTTTTTAGAAAAACATGCAATATAAAATAAAAACTGAAAAAATCGGGAAAAATGAAATGGAAATTATCAAAAATTAAAATGGGTCATTTATACTGAAATAAAACACATTTCAATAAGTGAAAAGTGAATCAATATTAACTTTAGGCACTCTATTTTAAAGAATTAAAGAGTTACAGCAGATGAAAAACAAAAAAAGAAAATCCAAAAAAATAGAAATAATTTCTAGAAAAAGCACGTTATATATAACAAATTAATGACTTATTTGAGCTGAAATTAAGAAAGAAAAACGTCTTTTTTTGACATTTTTTTTTACTTTTATAGTTTGAGAATGATATAGAATGTGATAGAGAGTTTATAAATTTATAAATGAACTTTAGTTTCTTATAATAAAATCACTCAATGCAGTTATCTCTGTTGGTTTTATATTCGTTTTTCAGCAATTTTTTTTTAATAAAAGACAGCAATCAAACATTTTCGAAAATTTCAAGGAGTTAAAAATTTGTTAATAGAATTAAAAATAATCAAAAAGTTAAAATTGCTTCAATTCTGAAATTAAATGCTTTTTGATAAATAAACCAAGATTATCTTTACTTTATATATTCTATCTGAAAGAATTACAGAGTTACAGCACTTTTAAATCTGATAAATGTGCAAAAAATACAGATAATTTTAACAAAAGGCAAATGAATTTACAAAATAATGACTTTATTTAACTAAAATCGAAAAAAAAACGTTTTTTTTATGTTATTTCTTCCTAATTTTAAACATTAAGAATAGTAGGAAATGTCATAATTTCCAAAAAGTTTTGTATCTGGCCCCTCTAGCATTTTCAACATTTTTCGTAGGTCAGATTTAAGAATTTTCGAAGTTTCAAAATTCATATCTTCAAAAATATCAACTTTATCGGAAAAAGTCATAGAATCTTTTCAATTTGAATTTCAATAAAGAATACAAAAAAAATTTTCTTCTTAGAAAATAACAATTTTTGCAATTTCTTAAAGTAAATTTAATTAAATTTCCCAATAGTGAAAATAAATTGCTCTTTTTTGTAAATAATGTTTTCTGAATAATACTTAAAAAAATATTTTTCCTTTATGAGTGTATTTTTGGTCAATTTCTGTTTGTTGCCATTGAGTAATTACGCTTATCAAAGCTACGTGACAAAGACTTTTGATAAGAGCCACACAATCACTAATTCTATTATTTCTGCAATTTGCGTTAATCTATTCAAAACATTTCACCAATTCAACAGTTAAAAATGCGTTTAGGCCATTTAGGCTGCATTGTTATTTTTGTAAAATTTTCCGCCCCCAAATCTTTCAGAAGCTACAAAGTTTGACACTTATAATGTGGGAAAGCATTAAATTCTATTGAATATGTATTTCGGCGTTCCAAGGGCTAGACCCCCTACTTAGAGCCCTTTGTAAAGGGGCCTACATATATGCATAAACTGTCCATTCTTTCGTTCTGATACTTCTGATGTAACCTTTTGTCATTTATCTTAAAACTGCTGTCCTTTTCAGGCAAAAAGTATTATTTTAAGCCCCCGAGGTTTGTCAACTTAAAGCCCAACTTGTTCAGAATTAAACCATTTTTGGAAATATGCAAATTTATTAAGAAGAATGTTTACACAGAAAAACTTTTGAATCGTTTTTAGCTTCATGTAGAATAAAAATATTTTATTTAATTTAAAAACTTGTTTAAAAACACAAAAAATAGCACGGGGTTTTTGACCAACGATGATTAGGTTAAAATAAATACCGTGCGATCAAAAAGTCTTTCTATCAGGTAGGTCATGATATAGAGAACGTATGTCTAAGAACAGTTTTTACTCATATCAAAAAATAAAATATATAAATAAATGACAAATGGTGCCGTGACTCATATAATACTTCGGGGCTAACATAATTTGAAAATTTGTCATCATCGACATACGTTTTTTATTTCAAAGCCTATTTGATCTCACTGTGTCTTTGCAGCTGGTCGTCTACAAATTTGGATTTTTCATCCGTTCGGAATTATAACGAATTATTATTTTAAGAAGTCATTAAAAATTAATGAACTATTAAAAAAGAATTTTAATGATGTTTTTGTAGCACAACTTCTTCAAGCACTTACTAAGCTTTGTTTAATGTCGATACGTGATTCGAAAAGTACAAAATGTATCGGCAATTTATGAGTTAATTACTAAAGCCTGTTTATTTAATGGGTTAATTATTGCTTTGAATATAAACAATTGTACACTATTTTACAAAATGTTTCATTATTCAAGTATTCACTCAGCTGATTCCAGACAAAAACTAATATTTAGAAAAAAATAAATAAAACTACTGTTTGTTCTAATAATAATTTGGAGGAAGAGGTCTTTCTAGCTTTATTTTCTAATTTGTATTTCTTTCTATTCGTTGTTAGATCTGTTTCTTCATATATTTCTTTGTTATTATATTTTTAAGCTTCTTTTTACATAATAGTTTGATTTGTTCTATTTTTCATGGTCTTGGGTGGTTGTTAATATTTTTATTATACTTTTTCTGTTTTTTTTCATTCTTTTAAATAAATCTATAATCTTACTTGGATAAGAGACAGTTGAACTTATTTAAAATAAATGTGGAACACACTATTTTTTTCTATTTGGCTTATCACTTTTTGGCAACGACCCTGAGCGATTGGAGAGATAATAATAGAAAAAAAGTTGTACAATCCTGAAGAAAAAGTAGTTTTTAGCAATCTCAAATATAAATATAATATGACCAAACATTTCGCAATTTTATAAGTCTGAGTTAATGAATTTACAAACAAAATTATCATAATGAATTACTAAGTATAGTACTAACTTTCTGTCCTTGATTACTACAGTGCGGTGCTTCGTTTTGTAGAAACATTGTCAATTTTTTTTTGATTATATTATTTGATTGTATTTATTGAAGCCGCATTATTTTTATTAAAGGAACCACAATTATGTGGCTTATATGAATGTCGGTAAATTGTAATGGTTCCCATAGCCTTAGTGTGTTTATTGCTAACATTAAATAATTGCAATAGCAACAATATTCTAGATTTAAGAACAAAATTTCTTATATTTGGTAACAATGATGTGTTTTCAATGCTCACTTATTCTGTCGCTATCAAATAATGGTAAAGGCTCTCATAGCTTTCTTACAATTATAATATTTAAAAATAGTAATATCTTTTTAATTAACTTGAGGAAAATTTTTTGGAAGCTTAAAGCTGTAACAGAAAAAACATAACATAAGAGTTTTTATTTGAAAACTCTGATATTTTTTGCATAAACTAAATATATTCTAACTTTGAAACAAAAGAATCCGGATGGTATCCTTATTGTCTGAAACCCATACCTACAATCTGCAAAATTATTTATCTACTTTGAGTTCTAGCAACAAATTGTAAAATAGAATTCCATTGTAGAAACCAAGTTTTTGCTTCGCTGTCAAAGCCTACTTAAAATATTCTTAATCTCAGAATTTCAAAAATGTTTGGTTTATACACCTCTTGTAACATCAATCCTGGGACACACTGTATGTTACATTTGAAGAAATAATTATAATTAACATGTTTCTACTAGACTGGTTGATCCTATAATGATTTTATGGAATAGATATGTTAAAGAAGTTGTAGAGTGGGCTAAAAAAATGCCTAATTAGTATGCATTTCCATGATTGAAAAACCATGTGAGTGTTACGCCACTGTCACAGACCAACATTAAAGCAAGAAATTAACATTATCACGCAATATGTATTTAGATAAGGCTGTAGAATTGTTATGTTGAACTTAGTTTGACTTTTATAAGGAAGGACATATAATCTTATTATATTATGCTAAAAATACAAATAATTGTTGATGTTATTTTTCGAATATAAATGAACGATTAAACTAGCGGTGATAATAGTAAATATCTGGTAAATAGTTGAAACTGTGACTAGATATTTGCATGGTTGCGCAATGGAAAACATAATTACATTTCAGGTGTTTGCCTAGAATTAGCTATGACGCTAAATTTGTTTTTTTGATGATCATAAAGGTCGCCTTCTAATATATTTCATAAGCTTACAGCACAACCATTCTCTTATGTCAGACTCCAAAATAGAGTCAAAATAAATACCAAAAGTTATTTGTTCTGTGGGTGTTTTTTTATTTGATTGTATACAGACAACTTTCACAAAAAGGCTCCAATCATTTTTCATAAAACCACCCAAAAAGGGAATTTTTGGGAAGTTTTTCTACAAAACCACTAAAGGTAGAGTTTAAAATTTAATTTATCTAACAAAAAAATATTAATAGGGCTTTGCTTTTTTCTCACACAACTTTGTTTGGTTCTGTAATACTTCTAAATATTCCAAAAAACTAATTTGTTTAAATTACTCTAAGGTCATCGATTTGATTTTGATTATTTAAATAAAAATTTTTATAATTAAAAGGTCTTAAGAGTGCCAGTCACAGATTTTTCCAGAATTTCATACATTTATTATAAATACAAGATCTTAAAATAGGCTTTTTTCTTGGTTTTTTATTTTTTAGTAAAAATCTTCATTTTTCGAAATTTTAAGATGATTAATGAATTTTTGACCAAAATTTTTTTGTTTTCAAAGACAGCTAAATGTGGAAATTTTTCCGGTCACTAAGATTTTGATAAAAGTAGACTCTAAAATTTGATTTATTTCAAAAAAATTCAAATTGTTTAAAAATCTGAGATCTATATATTATACCGAAAAAAATTATTTTCCGATCATCGATTTCTCTTTGATTATAATTATTATGAAAAATTTGCCAGAAAACAAGCTTTAAAAATTGAAACTTCTTCCAATTTTTAATACTCTTTTGTACTTTTTCGTGTTTCTCTTTGAAAATCTCTCAAAGTAATATACTTTTTTTACAATTAACATTTTTTTGGCTTTCAAAAATAATGAATTTCTTAAATTTTGCGAGATTTATCACACCATCAGGTATTTTTGCCTTCAAATTTTTGGCAAAGAAAGCTATGATAGAATGTAGGTGCTCTAATTTTGATAAAGACAACAAAAAAGTGGTCAAAAGGCAAACCAAATATGTGCGACAGTGTGGGGGGTGGCAAAGAAAAAGTTTAGAGGAGCGTATGAAAGAGGGATCACTTGTTTAACAGACTGGTAAAAAGTGTAATCTGGAGATAGAAAGAGTAAAAAACAAATTCAAAAATTGTCAAAAATCAAAACGGCTCTAATTTTGCAACTAAATGCGTTTTGATAAGTGAATTAAGATTATTTTTACTTTAAATAGTCTATCTGGAAGAATTAATGAGTTATAGCACTTTAAAATTAATAAAATTGCAAAAAATAGACTTAATTTCAACAAAAAGCTTATTTTAATTTAATTCATTTGAACCAAAATAAATGAGAAACGTTTATTTTTGTTATTTCTTCTCAATTTCAAAGATTAAAGACTGTAGCGACTGCCACAATTTACTAAAAATTTTCTATCTGGCGCATTTATAATTTTCAACTATTTTATAAAACATTCCAAAATAACGACTCATTTGAAACAAAATTGAAGAAAAACGTTTACTTTTTATTATTTTTTCTTAATTTTAAAGATTATAAATAGTCATGGAACCATTTACTAAAAATTTTGTATTTGGCGCATCCACCATTTTTCATTATTTTTTTAAAATCTATGAAATAATACAAAATAATCACTCATTTGAACCAAAATTAAAGAGAAAGTTTTGACCATTTTAGTTTCAAAGATTAATAATAAAAACGACTGCTATAAAACCGATAGAGAGCTTAAAGATTCTCCTTTGTATAATAAAATGTCAAAAAACTACGCAAAACATGTCTGTGAAAAGACAGAATGGAACAAATGTCTGGTGAATGTCAGACGTAAGGGACAAAAAGTAAAGAAAGGAAAAAAATTTGAGTGAAGAAAATGAGAATTTAAATATACTACAAATAAGAGAAGTAATAGAAAAAAGCTGCGTTTAATAAAAATTGCGAGAAAATTTGTTACTTTTTTTGATAAATTTATGTCTTTTGTTTGGGCCATATGCATAATTTGATTTTGGAGCTGGACTGTTTGAGTCTTTTCTGTGAATTAGCTTCTCTTTAAGTATACGAAAGACATTTCTCTTACCTTGTGATGCGAAACTGACGAAGCCTGTCTCTTTCAGGTGCTTCAATGCCAAATTTTCTGAGTCGTGAAGGAGATGAGCAAGGATGACCCTTACCGGGAGCTGGAGCTCTATTTGGAACGTGCCAAAGTAAGTATACAAAGCAAGATTAATAGTTCACACTAAACTTTATTCATTCATTTTAAACATCAACATATTAAGATCACCATTCTACCAGTTCTTATGATCTTTTTTGACCACATAGGCCAAATCATCTCCATCAGCTAATTTTTTCGCCAAATTCCACATTCGCCCCATTTTCTTGCCGCGAGTCAGGAAAAACGGTTCTTTTTCGTCGCGATATCTATCATCTCTTCTGACTAGAATCCAGCGTGGCTCATCTGCATAGAGCTGGCTTCTACTGAAGGTTGGATCTTTCTTGCCTCGGTTAGCCCAGAAAGGTCCCAATTCGTCTTGCCCTGAACGTTTAAGGCAAGTTCCTGCCGAACAGGAAATATCGTCGTCGTTTTGATCAAGGATAAAGGGAGCCTCTTCGTAAGAATACTGCAGATTCGAACTTTTTTTCCGGGGTTCTTGCGCCTAAAACAGTCACTTGTGGTAGTTTTGTAAAAAACGAAAAGTCTCTTCTACATACGTATACATTTGTCAAGCTCAAAATCAACAAGCATTTGAATGTTAACTGCATGGTGTAGACCTTTGAACTGGCAAAATAAAAGCGCAGTCCTTTAAATATACTTTTCCAGCTCTCTAGAGTTGTCAACTATTACGGCTGGTGGTTATTGCGGGGATTAGTCTAGGGATTGAGGGAGTTTACTAATGTTATATCACTCATATGGTTGTGTTTTGTGACTTGAAGGTATTTATATTTCCAGAACGAAATCACTCAAGCATTTGAAAATGGACTCAAACCTAATTCGAATTCGGTCCATAAGGACCCTCCTAAAAAAGAACTGGCTGATTATGAGCTCGAGTCTTTTTTGGAACAATTTGATGCCACAATTCAATCAGAAATGTCGGAGCTTTTGTGCCGTTCCTTTCAGAAACAGCTTAATAATAGTGTAAGTGATGACATTAGTTCAGATTTTGATGATTTGGAAGAGGAGAAGAAGCGTTGCAGCTTTGTTTCATTATGGAGTTCGGTATGTAGACAAGTTCAGAAGAGTGTTTTTATATACATAGTTTAATTATAGGTGATGGGTGGAGAATCGAATGGTGTAAACGCTGCGACGCAAACCTCCCCTTCATTGTCTCCTACATCAACGAATTTAACATGGGCATCGGAATGCTCGTCATCCCCTTGTTTGACCTCTGCCTCGGATAACGATTTAATTGAAGAAGACTCCCAATCCGCAAAAATGTGTAAACCACCCCAATGGCAACAAATCCTAAGCACCAAATCCTCCTCGGCACCTGTTTTAAAGAAGGTGCCTATCAAGGTTAGTTGTATTAATCATGCGTACGGGCGCCTTTGAACCTGTTATATACATGAGTAATCATGCATAAATGATCTTGTATTCTCAGGTGAGCAAGCATTCCCGATCACAGTCGGACCGTCACCTGGCTGGTGAGTACATGCAATATGTCCATCCGTATCAAAGAGTACAAGTTCTTCCGTAGTCTCAGTGTAAAAGTAAATGACAACTGGCCGGTGCGCAAAGCCGAGCAGCTATGGAGGCAGATGCGAAACCACAAAATCGCAGGTTTGTTACTTGGCTGCTTGACTATTTGCCTCCGGTCCTAACTCACCCTTCTTACATTATTGTCTCTTTTGCAGAAATCGAAGCTGCCGAAGCATGCAAGTGGCTAAGAGCCACTGGCTTTCCTCAGTATGCCCAAATGTACGAAGGTACGCACTTTTTATTACCTGTCTTGGAATAAATAGTTCTAATATATCTATGCATTTGATGGCAGAGTTTATTTTTAAAACCGCTTACAAACAGTATTCTTATATAATGTGTGTTTGACGGTGTACAACTATCAAAATTTGATGCAAGACTGCTGTCATTTGCACATCCTAGAAGTCTTTGGAAAAAAATAAGAATATCAAGCATTTCACTTGAGCCGGTATCAAACAGCTTAAGTCACGAACAGTTTTTAGTGCACCATATTTTTGTCTTCTTAGAGCCTGATTTGTGACGTAATGGAAATCTTTTGTAGCTTAGACTGTACGTCAGCTTTTTGTGCTCTAAAGAGTTTTAAAGATTCTCAAATTTCTCAGCTAATATTTTCTTTTCGTTTCATTATTTTTCTTTACCATTTTTGTTAGATCTATAATTTTTCTCTCTTGCTTCTTTCAAGTCTTCCAGCTCTTTTTCCTGTTTGTACTTATATCTCTGTTTCTTCTAACACTATATACACTGGTGTTTTTCTTTTTTAATGGGAAAAGATTAAGTTTGTTTACTATTTTGTAGATCAACAATTCCCAATCGATGTATCTACGGTAGCACAAGATCATCCCCTTCTAGAACTCGACGTCCTCCATTCTCTATTCCGGCGCCTTCAAATTTTAAACAGTTGTGTACATCTCCACCAGCAAAAAGTTGGGCATGCAACTACAGATGAGTCTGAAGATGAATGTTGTGCTCTTAGTGATAACTGGACTTATCAAACTGACATCCGGCGATGGTCTCGCTCTTGCAAAGGGCAATTATGTACCTCGACCTTATCTCCTCTTTACCTAAAAATTAATCGACAATTTTTTGCAGCTCCAGATAAGGAGCAAAACACGCAAGAGAGAGACGATGTGTTTGAGCAAACTACTGAATCTCCGAAAGAACGTTTAAGAAGAGCTGGATCTACAAAATTTCGTCGACGTAGAGATGGAGTGTTTATTAGTGATACCGGATCACCATTGCTTGATTCATTCACTCAGCAAGTCAGTGATTTGAAATTAAGCAACTTGAATCATGTTTCTGATTCAGAATGCACACCAAAGCCAACTAGACGCTCACGAACTAAATCTTTTGATACAACCGATCCTTGGCTGAACACTCAAGTTAATGATGACAGAGTTCTTTGGCATGCGTTACCACAAGATCAAGATTCTGCTGCAGAAAAGACTGTTGATTTGGATAATGGTGGCCCTTCTCTATGTACTCTATCTTGCACACAATTGCAAGTACTACGAAAACTAGCTCTTCTCAAACTTACAGCTCATATGGAGAAGTATTGTCCCTCACATAGAACCGGTTGGAATTGGGATTTGCCTAAATTTATAAGAAAGATAAAAGGGCCAGCTTATAGAGGTGTGTACAAATCGTATTCAATAGTCACTTTTTGTCCTAGGCTATAACCTGGCCTTTCAAAATTAATAACCTATTGTTTGAAATTCTTTTCTTTTATAGATAAAATAGTTTTTGGTGTACCTCTCACAATAGTGCTGCAAAAGACAGGCCAGGCAATTCCGAAAAATATTGAAGAAGCTGTTCAGTGGTTGAACCAAAATGCTGCTGATAATGTGGGATTGTTTAGAAAACCTGGAGTCAAATCTCGAATTCAAGCGTTAAGAAATATGGTGGATACAACTTCGGATATTCTAAATTACAATGATCAGCAAACTTACGATGTCGCAGATATGATCAAGCAGTATTTTCGGGATTTACCTGAAACGCTGCTTACCAATAAGCTTTCGGAAACTTTTATTTTAATATTTCAGTGTAAGTATGTTTATTTTTTAATCTAGCTCGGTTATTTCTCTGTTGCCACCGTATCTTTCACTGTTTTTGATTGTTTTTCTCATTTCAATGACTTCTTCTACTTTGTTTTCGTAATAGTTGTTTCTTTATTTATAGGTATCATATGTTGCTAGTGGTTTTCCATCATATTTTCATCTGTTTTGCTCAACTGTTTTGTATCACCACCTTGATGTTCTAAATTTGTTTCACCTTACTGTTTTTGGATTCACTTCTTCTTAAGTTGAGCAAATGCCTTTGGCAAAGTTTTTAGCTTGCAGTTTGTGTTTTTGAAACCCTATTTAAGGTAGATTTTTGTTTGTTTTAGATGTTCCTCCGTTTTTACGCCGTGAATCAATCCTATGTGCCATTCTATTGATGCCAGAAGAGCATGTTGAGGTCTTCCAATTTTTGCTGCATTTTCTCCTCTTAATCGCTCAGCATTCCAAAATTAACCAAATGAACGAGAGTAATCTGGCGTTGTGCTTTGCTCCTTCGTTGCTGTATTACTCGCAGATTTCTTTTAAACAAAATTTGGGCAGCCCCCATCCCAAGGAGCTGGCAGAAACACAAGCGGGTCACGACTGTCTTTTGTATTTTCTCAAGCATTACAAAACGGTGTTTAAAGTGCCCAAAGAGTTTATAAATCAATGCAAAATTAGTGAGTTTCGAGAAACTAAAGCTGTTAAATTAAGCGAATTGGGGCGGAATATTGGGGGCTGGAAAGAATATTTGAACGAGTGCCAAGCCGCGCTTTTGAAAGAGATCAGGGAACGAGGAAGAGGGTGGATTGTTGTTGGTAGTCATAATACGAAGGTGGACATTTCATTTAAAAAAGTAGCTGATGGGCATCCACTTCGTTTATGGAAAGTTTCAGCAGAAGTCGATGCTCCTCCATCTGAAGTATTGCATCGGATTGTTCGGGAAAGACACATTTGGGATCCTGAGTTACATTCTGCCAAGATTGTTTCGCAATTGCAGAAAAATTGTGAGATTTTTCAGTTTGTAAGACGGAAAATAGTACCACTGCCAAATGAAGAGTATTGTGTTATTCGTACTTGGAGAACAGATCTTCCAAAGGATGCTTGCTTGGTAGTTGAGACTTCCGTAGATCATGAAGATGCTTCAGCAATACCGAATACTATCAGAGGAATTGTTTTAGCGTCGAGGTATCTAATTGAACCTTGTGGATCTGGACGCTCCAGACTCGTTCATTTGTCTAGAGTGGACACCATGTAAGATTTTACTACTTGAAATGATCAATTTAGCTAAAATTTGTTTGTAGGGGTAAAACTCCCGAATGGTATCAGAAGAATTATGGACATTTGTGTGCCCTTTTGATTGGTAATATAGCAAGCTCTTTTCATCAAGTTACGTTAGGACCAGAAAGTAAAGTATAAAGACCAAAGATGTATATAGTCATAATGTTAGAGCAAATTAAGTATATTTTTATATGAAGTAATGATTTATATACATGTTAAATAATCACACATAGTTTCAAACCGTATGTACCTTTTAATTGTTGTTGTGGTTTTACAAGTTTTCATATACCAGATACATCACTTTTATACATATTTTTGAAAAGTTAGTTATTAGTATGTTAGTCCTAGTGTTTATCTAGCAAAAAGAGGGCAAGGTTTGGGAAATTATTTAAGGAATGAAGCTCAGCGTAGTAGAAATATCTATCATTCTAAAATGAATTTTCTATGTTCTACCCTCTCTTTGTAAGTTGCGTCGAGTTATCAATCTACAAATAATGCAGTATTAATATAATTTTTTTATTGGCCTAAGCAAAACAACATATTATGGTATTCTAATATTCTAACAACAATCATTATGTCGACGCAACTTTGGGCTGTTCTTGATCATTTTGTATATCTCGAACAAGAACACCTAAAAAATGCCTTAATAAATATTTTTATGCATTAACTTGTGCATAGTTAAAGTTACCCTCTAGATGTAATCATTGGGTGAGATGAAACTTGTCAATGTTTATGCTAGTCACTTGATTTAATAAAATGGGCGTGCAATACGCAATGGTTTTCATATTTTAAGACGTATTACACTTAATTTGCATGTTATCTTATAGTTTTTCAATAAAATAAGACAGGCCAGTATTGTACATTCTCCTTTTCAAACATAAATGCCGACAGCGTTCTAGGCACTCCGATGTGATGTTTCCGTTTTGCCTAAATAAAAATATCCAATGTTAAATACCGCATTTTTATTATAGATTTACAAAAAGACAGAAAAAAATACGCAAAATTAATTATTTACACTGCAAAAAGCAAACCTCAGTCTCATGGATACACAAAAAACGTTTGACAATGTTTCAGGAACTTTTGAATTTAAAAAAAAATTTAGAAACCATTTATAAGTGAAAAAAGAAAACAAAACACGCCGGAGACTTTGAGAGTGATAAGTGAATCAAGATTATGAAAGAATTAAAGAGTTACACCACTTTCAAACCTGATAAGATTGCAAGAATAAAGATAATTTGAACAAAAAACATGTTATATCACAAAATCATGACTCATTTGAACCAAAATTAAAGGAAAACGTCTTATTTTTTGTTATTTCTTACTTTCTAGTTTGAATTGATATAGAACTGATAAGGGAGCTTAAAGATTATATAAACTATAGTTTTGTATAACAAATTTTATTATATTTTAAAAACTATAAGAATTATTATCATAAAGTTTGTTTTCTGTTAGTTTTACGGTATTTTTTTTAATAAACAACAATCAAACTTGATAAAGTTTTTGAAAAAAAATGAAAAAGCTAAAAATCTTTTAACAAAATCAAAAAATGTCAATAATTAAAATGCCGAAATAGAACGCGAGCTTAAAGATTATATAAAGATTGTATAAGAAAATTTATCATATTTTAAAAAATATAAGAATTATTATTATAAACTGTATTTTCTGTTAGTTTTGCAGTATTTTTTTTAATAAAACACAACAATCAGGCTTGATAAAGCTTTATCTTTTAACAAAATCGAAAAATGTCAATTATTAAAATGAATAAAATGCCGAAATAGAACGCCTTTTTGAAGCGAATCAAGATTATTTTTACTTTATGCAGTCGTATCTGAAAGAATTAAGGTGTTACAGCATTTTAA
Source organism: Lagria hirta (assembly GCA_947359425.1). Classification (NCBI taxonomy): domain Eukaryota; kingdom Metazoa; phylum Arthropoda; class Insecta; order Coleoptera; family Tenebrionidae; genus Lagria; species Lagria hirta. The sequence goes on from OX375799.1 coordinate 1,077,429, forward strand.
AATCTAATAAAATTGCAAAAAATAGAGATAATTTTAACAAAAAACACAAAATAATCAGTTATTTCAACCAAAATTGAAGAGAACCATCTTTTTTTTGTTTTGTTTTCTTACTTTTATAGCTTAAAAATGACAACAATTGATATAAAATAGATAGAGAGCTCAAAAATTAATATAAAAATTATTCTTTCTTATAGTAAAATTAATCATTTTTCAAAAAATATTAAAATGCAATTTTCTCTGTTTGATTTCTTTTAATGATTTTTTTAAAACAACAATTCAATAAGACTTGAGATAAAAAATTTGAAAAAATTTAAAAGATAAAAATGATTAACAACATCGAAAATTGTCAAAAGTAGATGCGAGATTCAATGCTTTTTGCTACGTGAATCAATATTAACCTTATGTAGTACATGGTCTACCTTAAAGAATTAAAAACGTATTCATCTAAAAAAATTACAGTTTTTAAAATGCCAATTTTCTCATGAAGGAAATAATTAAGAGGTTGAAATAATAATAATAAGTAAAAATTTGTTTTATTGCTAATTTTGTGTACATATTATGCACTGCTTATACATTTGTAAATAAAGTGCCCGAAAAACATGGCGAATGCTTGACCATGCGCACAAAAATGACCAACAAGGTTTATAGATTTTGCTTGATACGAGTTTTGTAGTAATTGTTTCAATCAAAGACTATTTGGTTACTTGTTATATTTCCCTCCAGCATAGAGTAAGATCCAAGACAAATAAATAGTTAATCTTAATATTAAAAAAGTGATTTTTTACAGTTATAAGATACTCCTACAGCTTACAAAACGTCAAGTAATACAAAAACAACAAATTCATTAATTTTTTGTTTCCAATTAACTCTTATACCCTCAGAGTTTTACTCCCCGACCATTTGATTTATAATTTAAAATAAAGCATTTTTTTTTTTGGTAATATCTAGCTTTAACGTCTTAACGAGAATGAAGTCTCAAGAGATTTAAAATAAATAGAAATCCTTTCTTTGGATTTGGTGAAATTACGCCCTTGGTTTCTTACGCAATAATGTAAACAGAAAAAGAAAATCCTGTTTTTGTCGCAATGTAGGTCACATTTTTTTTGTCTCTAGTTTGTTTTTGGAATAGAAAAAATAAGAAAAAGGAGAAGCTCAAAATAAATGAGAAACAATGTTTGATAATATATTTATTTAGTTAGAAATTCCACCTCACAACTTAATAATTGTGTTATGATTATATACTTATATATATTAAAAAACATTTGATATGTATACATAATGAACCAGCCTTTTAGTAAAATATTTCAATCCTGATAACCTTCAATAGAGAACAATTTGCGCACACAACACAAACATCATTGCTACAGTCGAAAAAATAGACTTTGTATATTATATTCCGTGCAGATGTGATTGTGCGGGCTTTTTTTCAAAATATGCCAAAAGACGTATCTATTGCGTTGGTAGCAAATGTCAGGTCGTTATCTTAGCGTAAGATACGTCTTTTGGCACCCATGATATGTACAGAGAAATCACAATGTTTGCATAATTCACATTGGCAAAACCACCGGGTATTCACTTAGCGGATGGACGAGCGTCAGGCCCTTAATACGCGTTGATCCCACGCCAGATGAAAGTCCTTACAGCTTGCCAGAATGGGGAGTCTTCAATGTGGTCCTGCACCATGCACCACAAAGAAAGTCCCCAAAACGCTTATGAATTTTGCTTTTAGGGGCTGCCGGTCCGGCCGGCTACATGTCATACCCCGCATATTTAGTGCCACAGTAATTGTATCGGGAGTCATTTATTTTTTGTTTTTTTTTTATCATTATCTTAAAAGTGATCACAAAGATTTTATACAAGAAAAAATTGCACCAGAGTGTCAGTTTTTTAGATTTGAACTTTCTGCTCTAGCACAAATTGACTAAAAAACACTTAGAGAACTTGAAATAACATTTGTAAGAAACTATATTAATTTCGTTTTTTTTGTATTCTCCTCTCATAGGTTGTGATCACATCGTTTTAATATTATAACCTACGAATTTATACTTAATGATATGTGATGTTTATCCCAAAGTATACCTTGGTGCTTGATATGTATTCATAAGTCTGGTTGCTTGGCCGTTGATTGGATTGCTCTTGAGACAGCAAAGAACAATCATTGAAAAAGGGATAAAGGGGACGGACTTTGCGGACTCTGCTGCTTTTAATTAAGAGATCTAGTAGGGAAGATAAGAGTAGAAAGATTTACTAAGAGGTACGTGGGGTTGAGGATGGGCGAAGAAGACAGCAGCAGGGTCTGGTATGGTTCAGTCTAAAAATCCAGTATTCACAAGCTTCTCCAAGAAGAATTTTACATCTCCTAGCTCTGAGTCTTTAATCCCCAATGATTTTAACATTCCTAAATCTCCATTTTCCACCGCCATAAACACGGAACGTAAATGTTCCAAGTCAGAACGCATCAAATGCAAGGCCGCTCCAAAATCTTCAATTGTTTGTGATTCTGAAAGTAGAAATTAAGTGCTAGATTTTCATCTTATTCGAAAATCAACCTGATAAAGCTATTGCAACTTTATCAACTCCTCCAAGTGGTTTGAGTGCATCACGAGCTTTATTTCCGAAAAGTTTTTCCAAATAATTTGGACCATGGCTTGCAAGAAGAGATTTTAAAAAACTTCCTGTTTCCTCCACAGGGGGTCGTTTTGCTGCAGTACATAACCGGCTATCTTCATCATAGCCATCAGGGCAGTCTGGAGCTCCATCGCAAAGATACTGGATAGATATACAGTTTCCGTCCCCAGGACATTTGAATGGCTCGTATGGATGACACGCGTCTCCTAGTATCACGCAAATGAAAAAGATTAACATACAGAAGGGTAGATTGGTCGGGAAAGTGCATAGTATTAGAATTATTGATCGGTATACTCTGTGTTAGAATTGGAATTTTTCTTACCATTTCTTTTCGAGCTGATGTGTCCATAGAGCCTACTGAGATCTATTGCCATTACCGCATGCGGAATGGCCGCACAAATAGTCACCACCACCGTGACCAGCAGTAGCGGGTGCGGCGAAAACGCCACCCTAACCATGGCTGGGGCGAGACACTACTGGGCTGGGGACGGACGGACCTTGCAATAGCACCCTTCTCAACCCTTATATTATTTTATACTGGGGGAAACCAGTATATACCTGCGTAAGAGTTCCACACCAATCCGATTTTCCTTGGCGCGCACACACCCACCAGCTGTTGATTCAATCAATATACGAAATACCTAATTCAACTTTATCTTATCCTCTATTTTTTTTTAATTACACATTTTTAGCAACGTGCTTTATGATCCCACTAAAACTCAGCTTACAAGTCTACGTTCTTTTTATCTCTACTTGCAAAAGACATAAAACCTCACTTTCAACTTAAAGATTATTAATTAAAATTCCTTTTAGACGCTACTAATTCGTACTTAGCACTTTATTAGAGCGTTAAATATTATCACAAATAACTAACAAAAACGTCACGCACCACATAAATATCCCCTGGAATGAAATTCTTTTTCCCCCTGAAACCGTAAATTGTAAGAAAACAAGAAACCACCTGAATCAACTACACATATTTAGAAAATTTAGACTCAGAATTGAAACTGCACAACAAAAACCACTTTAAGCAGTAGATACATAAAATATCTTTCAAAGAAAATCATTAATGTTTAAAATATGGAAAAAAATTTTTTTTTCTTTGTCTTCATCTATTTTCTATTCTAGTCTATTTCCAGTTTTGATTTTCTTTTTCTTCAGTAATCTTCTATCTTCTTATGTAGTGTAGTTTAATAAGTCATTTAATTATTATTTATCCACTCTAACTCTCTTCATAGTTTTAATTGTGATTACTTTTCTAATCTCTACCCTTCTTTCATTTTTTTATGCAGCATTTTTTAAATACTAAACCTTTTTTGTATAATTTTTTCCCAACACTGAAATCACGTGTTGGTTTCAGTTGTAACAAAAAATTGGAAAGTATTTTTCTATTCTTTCAACACATCAACTTTTTTATGTGTACCTTTGGCAACGTGTTTGCAATAAATTTTATTATAATGAGTAATTATGGCATAAAAGCATAAACTCATTCTCACTTTAGTAAACCTAAAAGTCTGAGATTATTGGTTGTTGTATTTTACACAATGGCTTAGTAAGAGACTCGTGGAGCTATTGTGTACAACACAGGCCAATGCTGCTATTTTTTATGATTTTAATTGCGATTTAAAAGCCTAGCAAAAAGAGAGATTTTTCAATCCTAAACAAAAAATGAAAGAAAACGCTTTTTATTAAGATTAATTTTTAAATCACCGCAATTAGCAATAATTTACAGTTGCTATAACTTCCCGAAATGCCATAAATTACCCGCATTTGTCTAGGGGAAAAACCATTTGCATAAGATCACAGATAAGCTTTATGTATGTATCTGGTAATTGATTGCCAGAGGTCAAAACATTGTAAAGTAAAATTTTATTATAAAAAACTGCGCCACAAGCACCGATTGCATGATTAAAAAGTTATGATAGCCGTTGCTCATTTTAAGTGAAAACAATGCATTATTGCTGTAAAAAAGTTCCAAACTATATATAATGAGTTAAGAGAGTTGCTTTGAATTTATTAGATACACCTACGGACTGCGCCAAACTTAGAGGGTTATTTAAACTTTTGATGCTTCGCTTTATGTTAAATTCAATGAAAACCGCAAAAGAAAAAGTTTTCCAATCATAAAACTCATATATATGGTTGTCCTATTTTTCCAGGAATGTAATAACAAAATTAAAAAGCGCCAAATCGAAAAATTGAGCGGTTTTCCAAGATTAAATTATTTATAATAATTTGGCAGTTACTCAAACTATAACACTATAACGTATATATATATATATATATATTATATATATAGCACAATGTAGAAAAATTATAAAAATATTTAGATTTTTGAAAATTGCATTAAAAGTTAATAACAATTATTGGTTGATTTTAGCTTTTAAATTAAGTTTTTTTGAGTTTTTGCAGATCTGTAACATTCAGTTTTCTCGAAAAAGTGTACCTATAAATGAATTTCGTTTATTCCGGAGCCCAAACCTATTCAATAAAAAAAAACAACAATTGCGACAATAGACCTCTTTTAATATTATGGCTGAAATTATCACATTTTTTTTATCATCTCAAACAATATTTTTAATATACTTGAAAAAATATTAATTTCTGACCCAATCTAATATACCGGGTGTATTATATCCGTAAAGATATATTATCTTATAATTAACAAAACGCGACTGGCAAAAGACTTAATGTTAGTAAAGTACACAACGGGGCCCTTTTTTGTTGTTGCTGTAATGTTTATGTTTTACGTGGGCCTCAAGAGAAAATTACAGCTATTTATATCCATGCTCTAAATGTATGTATCTGAAAAAGCGTGAAATCACCCTCCAGTATGCAAATATATGCATAACTCACACCCACCCTATGGCAAACTGCGTTGGAAGAACAGCAGCATGTTTTTCAAAATTGCTTTAAAAAATGTAATGAGAGTTTATCGTTGCGATCTGTCGTGGGTGGCACAATGAAAAATGGAAGATGCTTTTTCTGTGTCCTTTTGGAAATTGCAAGGAAAGTAGTTAGTTGGAGATAGGGTTTGAAAGGAAGATAGGGGCCTATGGGTGTATTTCGGTGGGAGTGCAATTAAAACCTCTGTGCATAAAGAATTGAAAAGTGATGAATTGGGCCCGGCGCATTAATGATTAAAAGTGTCGCGCGCGGACTAGGGCGCCGTCAAATTTAGGACGCAAGCGTCGTGACGGTTTAAGTGCCCCTTGCCTTCCAGTCAGGCGTCGTCGTGGCGGTGATAACCGCAATCGCAATGTTGTATGTCGTGCTGTAATAAGAAAAAGAAGAAAAAAAAGAAAAAGAACGAGAACAAGAAAAATGCGTGCGTGTTTGCGTGTGAACGTGGTGGAAAGTGTACTATCGTGAGCAAGAGATGTCGTAGGGTAGCGAACCGCAATGAGGAGCAGCAGCTCGGAACTGCTCCTGGACCAGCAGGAGGAGCTCCGTAAACGTAAAATTGCAGAATTAGCAGCGGCAAAAAAAGCACGTCGCGACGCTGGAGGCCGTTCTTGTCGCGAGCAAGCTTTATTCTACTCCACAAGCTTGTTGGCAGTGGTAGCCATGTCCGCAGGATCTTCTCTACTATTCCTGGTGCCGCTCTATGTAGATCCAGCTATTTCAACACTAGCTTCAGATTTTGCTGCCGAACCAGTCACTTGTGTGACAACACGTCGAGAGGATCTTACAGGTTTGGCGAACTGCTCGTGGAGTTCTTGTCGCGAAGGCTGCACTAGCGACGCATATCACTGCACCCATATCTACGTGTCCTACAACGATTCTGCGGCTCCTCGCAATCGCACCCGCATCGACGAAGCTATCCTACTTGTAAACATCAAGGGTTGTGGGTATCCTCCAGCTGTGAAATGCGCTAATTTCACGGAGGCCTTCGGCAGTGAAGGCGTCGCCTTTCCGTGCTACCATTCGCGTGAAAACCGTACGCTCGTACTTACTCATTACGAACGCGACGAGCAAGTGGCTATAATTGTCCATTATTTTGCTGTGCCCTTTGTTGTTACGTTGGCCACTTCTGTAGCCCTTTGCGTTATGCACTGTGACTGCCGTTGTCGACCTACACAGCGACACAATAGGCACCGTCACCGGCCTCATCATCGCATTCACGACATCCACGATATTCACGACCATGATCTCAGTGACGGCTCCATAAGCGTCGGCGTTGATCTCCGTCATAACACCAGTTACCATTCGGATTTGGTCACCATCCGGCCTACGTAGTATTCTTACTTCAACCTACATTAAAGTCCAACAGAGCCAAGAAAATGCTGCGAAACTCGCATCAACTACACTCATTCGAATTATTACCACCCCAACCAAACAACCCTTTCATATGCCTGGCGTAACAGCAAATTTATGTTAGAGTATATGCTTGATACATAAAACATACAATACCTATAAATTTAATAAAACCTATAATACTATAGACATTACAAACAGTACATTTTAATTACAACTATTTTTATAAAGCAAAATGTTATTTTTTTGTAGTGAGAACTTATTGACGATGTCTGGGTTTCGTTACCAACAAGTGTACCTATTATATACATATTAGATGCTACCAACAAGTTTAAAGTTAATTTTGTATTAAATTTTATATTAAAGTGTATTTATTACAATTTAGGTCTTTTCGTTCCCCATCGTTAACCGCTCTCCCAAAAGTAATCAATAGAAATAGCCAGACTGCATGCGCTTTCCACTTATTTTCTGCCCCTCGAGTCCAACTAACATCCATTATTAATTACAATAATGTTGTTTGTATCTCATACCATTACCCCCAAGTCAATATTTTATGTTATTCCGCGTTGTGACATACATACACTTGACGTCATGCGTCAAACATGACCTGACCTTTAAAGACACCGTACAAACAAGCCACACATTAACTGTTTTTGCTCTTTTGACTATCCTACACAAATATAAAAGCAATTTGCATACCGCACCCCCTCTATTTATGTTTACATTTTTCTATTCTCCGCCAATTATTTTTGCAAAGGGTAATGTAACATGATTACTTTTTTATCTGAGAAACAGACTCAGTTTATCTTTTTTTAACGTCACTAAATTGGCTTTCAGCTTGTTGAGCTTAACTTGAATGAAAACGCCATGCAGCAATCTTGAATAGTCAAATTAATTCCTGCAAGTTAATGAAAATGTTGATCAAATATTAAACAATGAAAAGTAGTTTGAGTTTAATTAAACGTCCAGACCAAGTGTCTAATTAAACACCATTGTTTAAATTTACTTCCAATGTTGCTGCAGTTAAATATTCATGAAAGCCAATTTAGACCTCAAACTCCTCTGCAAATAGTTCAACTCGCTCAAAAACCAAAATTTGCGTACAAATACGAGTTTTTTTTAAGATGGATGGGAATGAAAAGGTAGGTCTAATGAGCTGCAAGATCGCCCGACCCACGTCCCTCAATTTTTTAAATCAGCATTTGAAAAGTTCAATATATTGAACCTTCCCTAGTTTAAGAAAAAAATAAAATAAAATCTGATTGAGTTTTTAAAGTTTTATTGGCAAAAGGTACATATGATTATAAAACATATCTTTTCAAATAATTTTTCTAAACTATTATAAACTTACAAATCGAAACACATATACAGATGATTTATGATTTAATGTCAAAAACGTAAAAAACTTATTTTTGACCCAGCAGCCATAGGTTTCAACAGCAACCCTCTTTATAATTAATATATAATAAATAAATGCATATCAAATCAGAAGTTCAAGCTAAATAATACTAATCAAAGCTACGGTGAGCACTGGAGATTCATTTTTAATGAGCTGTTCTTAGGGTGGAGCCCATGCTAACAACACAGGTTTCTTTATTGCGATTCGGTAGGGCTCTGGAATTCGGATAACGCATGTATCGGATTCTGCACCTTCTTCTGAGACCCCTTTCGGACTTTGGCACGAACTTCTTCAGGCTTCTCGGGCCTAACAAGTGGCTTTTTCTCAGGCGCTTTCATCTTCCATACAACTATTGGAGACTGAACAAACACACAAATCATATAAATCAAATCATAAAAATGAAATAAATTTTATTCGGCTCAAAAGACCAGAAAAATTCGTATAATTAAATGAATAAGCACTTACAGAAATAGTTCCCTGTCTGGGGTACTTCGTCGAGGCCACGTATGAGGCTTTGACAGTAAGCACAACAGCATTCATTAAATTTTTGGCAGCTTGAATAAGAGAAGTAGCACTATCTAGTCCAGACACGATCAATTCACCACTGATATTCTGAACATCAGCTTTAACTTTCGAAGTTATGTTCATTTGATGACAGTACAAAGCAATTCGTTGTAGATAAGCCAACAAATCCTTCTTAGTGGAACTTTCAGGACATTGTTCAGCAATTTGCCTTGTCAGTTTATCTAATTTAGTGCCGGCTTCAGAAATTTTTTTCGCTGCATTAATTACATCCATTGTTGTCTTCAAAGGACCGCGTCCACGTGTAAAATCTGTCATTTCCATCATGATCATACACATGTGTTTGGCAAGAACAATTATGTCATTTCCAGTATCATCCCATTTGGCAACTTCCCGATCAAATTTAAGTTTCTCACTTCGGAAAAACTCAACTTGTTGCAGAATTTTTTGCTTATCTTCTTCAGGCATTTTGCCCATTGCTTCACGAGCTGTTGTAATTCCACTAATATCAGGGTACTCATCCACTCCATGCTCTCCAGTATGAGCACTCGCTGTGAAAAAAAAAACAGAAAATGTAGGGATATCTATCAGCGCCATTTACCAAGACAATATGCACCTAAAAACTTTTAAATTGATCGGTCTTGAAATGGACACTGATGCAAATGCGCAGAACACAAGTTTTTATGCAGACATAACCATAAAATTCGTAAATAATTGTAAAAAAGTAGTACTTACATTTGCTGCGTGTTTCTAAAGTATAATTCTCGTCCAATTCCACATCTTCAGGGTCTAAATCTTCGTCAGCTCTGTTCATCAAAACAGCTCTTCTTATCTCGCGTACACCATCATATACTAATCTCGACGCATCAATAAAGTCGTTTTCGTCCACTTCTTTGGCAGGATTGCTGGACAAGGCTTGTACGGCAACTTCTACTCTCTGACTGAATTTAGGCATAACTTGATCATTGAGTACTTTCACAGCCTCTAGAACGCGTTTGGTGTATATGCAAGGCTCATAGTTGTCCATTTCAGCGGTGACAACATTGCAGACCCGATTTGAACGTCCGCGAATACCTCCAGCTGTACGATCCAATGTATCGGCATCGCCCTCCTGCAGTGCTAAAACGCATTTATTAACATCTTCAAGAATATGATTTTCGGAAACTGCTAAGAAATCATCGATTGTTGTAATATCATCAACGGCTTCTGTCAAAATTCTGACTTGATTCTCCCAAGATTGTCTAAACGCGTCCATATTTTCCTGAGCAACTTTACTTCGAGGTCTCGCCGCAAGAATTCTCGCGGCATTAATGACTTCAGGGCAAAGATTGTCAATTTGAGCAGCAGCATATCGAACCATTTTTACGCCGTCCTCATTGTTCGACATGCTGCAAACCAGGTTTGCAACCTCAACAAGTTTATTAGAATGTTCGGTGAACATTACAGCGAACTCTTCCACCTCCTTTTCGTTTCCATTTTGAGCTGCTTTGATCAAAACTAATAGTGGAACATTAGTTTCAAGAAAACTATCTGATACATGATCGACAACAGCTTTGCGGAGTTGGCGACGTAAATCGCGGGTTTTTCTACCCATATTGTCTATTGCACGATTTAAGCCTTCGCTTTTTTCTTTGCTGCCAATATTTGACATATATTCGGAAAGAAGATCTTGTAAAGCTTGTCGCACAGCGTTACACTCAGCGACAATGCGTTCACGACGTTCATCTCTAGTACAACTGGAATCTGCCATTAGAGCAGCTCCGCTGATTATGCTTTCTAAACGTTCTTCTAGAGAAGGCCTTGTATGAACTTCATTGTAGGCCAGAGGCTCCATTACCATATGATCATCAAAATCGTCAAGAGCTGCAGCTAACTCTCCAGGACCATCGTAGGGACCTGATGCAGGTTGTGGAGTACGACCCTGTGCAACATCGTTGATTGTATTAACCGCCTCACATACTTGCTTCAAAACATAATCGCGATTCGCTTTAGCAGCGGCCAATTCTGGATGACGAACGTAGACCTTTGAAGCAGTAAGCAACATAGTGGAATGCTTTTTCAAAACCGCCCGAGCTGCAGCAAGATCATCCCGAAGTTGTGGATCTTTCAATTCCTGCTGACGCTTAGCTGCTTGATTCATCAATTCATTGGCATTTTGTCCAAATGCTTTGATGTTATCAAGCAGCTCTCCCTGACTTGAAGCATTCTTCAGCTTCTCCAAATCATTCTCTACAACATGGAGCGACTTCAAAAGCAAGTGAACGTCCACCATATCAGCCAAAATAAGCAATCTTGTAACAGCCGAAAGAAGATTCCTTGCCGCTCGTACCATATTCCCTCGCTTCAAAGATGAACAAGGATCCTCAGAAAATTCTCTAGCCGCTATACTCATCGCATTGCCAGTCTTTCGCACCTCTTCTACTGCCGATAACATCTCTTGCGTAATATCAGGGTTCTCATACGCAATTTGTTCCCCCTTCTCGATAAAGTTTTCTGTTGCTTTCTCTACTGTGCTAACTAAAGCATTGGCACGTTTAGACTTTCCTTTTTTCTTTTTACTGGGACCTTTGGTGTTAACTAATGTAGTGACTTGCAGGACCAAAGGTTCTAGAGTTTTCTCCACCGACATAGTGCGAATTTCCAAATTCTTCGGATCCCACTTAAGCCCAAAATGATCATTCATTTTATCCTAAAAAAAAAAAGATAAAACTTCACGCTATTGTTTTGGCTACAGATAGTAGTATTTAGGTCTATCGAGGTGCGATAAAAAACCAGAGAGTGAAGCTACGTGACCATAATGCAAGCGCAACGAAAGAAAAGACGTATTATCCAAAAACTCTCTATTGAAAAGTTTTGTTTTTCTAAAAGTCAAAAATAATGTTATGACAATTATTCAATATTAACAATAAAAATAGTTAAAAGGCTATTAGAGTCGTTATGATTTTACCAACTTGACAGATGAAAGTTAATAAGGGGACATGATCGCTCTGTATATATTTTTTCCCTTAACAGCTCAATGAAATTAATATTATAACTATGAACAAAATAATACATAATAAATTAATTGTAAAATAATGTAATGCATTAGGTATTAATCTAGGATTCACTGACCTAAACTTTTATGTCAAATCAAAAACCATGGCAAACTAGATAGAATTATAAATACATTAAGGGTATACACAATAGGGGAATTTGGTGACCTGGAAGTTCGTCTAGAAGAAAATTACAAAATTTCACAATACAGCCTCCCAATATGAGTCATGATAATCAAGATTAAGAGACAGGGAGGGCCTATTTAGGCAAATAAAGCCCCAAAAAAGCATGTGAACTCACCCTTTTTATAGATGATCGACAAAAAATAAGTCAGATAAATAAATCACTAAGAACGAATGAATTTAATGAATCTAATGGTTAAAACCCATTGAAAATGACAACAGAAACGAATGGTGATTCATCTGAGGTGACCTAACCGAGTGGAAACCGAGGAATTGCTAATTCCTGTTTCGAGAAATAAATGAACAATTATTGTCATTGCTACAAACTGTCATTCATGAAAATTCCTAAAAGAACCACTCCCACAACCCCAAATATCCATTAGAATTGCCGTTCGAGGTCAATGTTGTTGTTAAATATTTTAAAGTGGCGGAAGCTGTCACCGGGTTTTCAACCCCAATCTCGTAATCTTCATTTTAATCAAAATATTGATAAATTCTAGATTAGATAAAAAAAGATTTCGATATTTACCCGACGTCTGATAAAAAAATAGATAACTTATCACACCAAAACAAATTTATTTATTCTCTATTCTTTTACACCACCATGTATGACGGGTCACAAAAGTGACAGAACACAGAAGTGACAGCGGAAACAAGAAATTGACAGAAATGACACTAATGACAGGCAGTTTAAAACAAGAATAAACCACTTTTCAAAATACTCTCGGTTTAAACAAAATACCTATTTTTCTTCAAAGAAATAACCGTAATAATATATAAATAAATAAATAAAAAATTTGGCTATATTTTATATCAACCTATAAAACATATCTATAAGAGCATTTCTTCTTTTTTAAATATCTATTAATTACTTAGCATGCTAATATAGTGCTGGTAAAAAATCCAAATCGACTTGTTTTTGTCTAAATTATCTTTAATTGAACAACGTAGTAAAAAAAGTTATATAACATGTCGAAAGCGGTACTAAAAATAAACTGTTATAATATAAAAAACAGTCTTATCTATATTTATTTGGTTAATAAATGTTTAACAATTGTACTTAAATATTGATCAGCGTCCAACAAATCAAGATAATAAATGAGAACATAAATATCTATGTATCAAAACCCAATAATAAAGCTACAATATTTAAACATTGTTATAATTATCATAAATATCTTCGTCTTCTACGTATATTTTTGGTTTAGTTCCACAAAAGTGACGGATAGACTTTGAAGCAATAATGTATGTCAACAGAAAATTTGTCACTGTAAAGTCAAGATTAAAAAAAATGAAATTAAATAATGCTTTGCCCATATTACCAAAGGTCAAACTAAGAAGCAATAAAGGAAGACTATATGTATGATCTGCATTATTTTCTTCATCCTGTTCAACGAATCGAACAACACAAAATGCGATTGAGACTATATTCCAGATTATTTCTTGAATTTTGAAGAGAATCCATGGAGTTAATTGCTTTCTATCTCCCTGAAAAAATATTTTAGAATTAATAATAACTGTCATTTAGAATATAGAAAATTGCTTTCTCGACTTTAAAGTAAGAAGTTTTTTTTCAAAGGTGTTGTTATTTTTAAGACATGAGAGACTAATCCCACACTAGTGACTCATCCTGTATTTTCTATATAAAATGAAGTTTCTCATACTGTACACATCTTATTTTTTTCTTAAATTTTTACATGTTGTGACATATGACGTCACAAATGAATCTTAAATAAGTTGTAAGTATCAATAATATTGCATTGCATAAGCTAGAATATGTCCTGGTGTTAAAGTTATTTAACACCAGGGTGTAAGATAGCTTATATGATTTTTTCTCATTATAAGCGGTTGAAACAATGAATGGCGGATATTGATAGATATAAAGGTGTAAACACAGTTTTACAACTACAGTGCTTCCAAGCAAACATGAGCCCCAAAAAATTTGCGAACTAAATTAGTAAATTCAGGAGCAAATTTAAATCTACAGCGCTTTGTTTGCTTGGAAGCACTGTACAATGTTGTTTAAGCATACAATGATATTAGAATATGTAAAGTTTGCCTGAGAAAACATGTTCGTTCATGACATTGACCAACTTTGAACGGATGGACAATAATTCATTTTTGTATATAGTTTTATAGCAATTAAGCTCCTTTTTGTACCTCTATATTGCTTCTAAAAAGAATTTTAATTCTTCCAACATATTTTTTTGTCAGCATTTTTAGTTAGTGTAAATACTTACGATTTCCAATCCATAGTAAAGTTCGTACGCGACAGCCAAGGCTATTATTGTGTAAACAATAATAATTGCAATTTGATTATCGTTTTGAATATTAGATGGTAAAACGTAATATTTCGCAAAAAGTACACTTATAATGGACAATATCTAAAAATTTTTTTTTGACTTTTTAAAGTAAGGGTAAAATGCCTAATCTACCAGTCCTAAGAGCGATGATCTCCATTTAAATGTTTTCTTATCAGTCGGAAAATGATTACTATAAAATGTTTTCACATCTAAAACTCTAAAATTTTAAATAATAATTTATGTCGAATAAGAAAGCTTTCTCACTTTTTGGTCATTTTTGATTTTTCACTGTTTTGAGATGGAACTCCTGACATTTTAATGCTGCACTCTTTAGAAAACACTGCACAATACTAACTCTAATTCAGCATTCAAAAATCAAAGGTTTCCTAATCATGGTCTACATTTCCCTGAAAGCCACAATTTTCCTTTGATTAGAATTTTGGGTATTTAGAATTGGATCATGGCTCATGGAGTAGTCAACGCAAATGTTAATCTTATCTCTAAAATATACACATTTAAGACTCTTTATCTTGCTAAGATTTATAGCATAATTGATTACATATAATTACCTATAAACAATAGATTAAATTCACGAATAATCAATAAGTATATTCTTCTTATATTCAATATAAGAAATCCAGATAAAGAGCTCGGTAAAAAATCTTATCTGTGTATTTTGGACTCAACGCTTGGTCAAACTGGTTATAGTAGTCGGAGGCGGAAAGAAAAAACGGAAATAGATAAGATGCAAGAAGGATATATAAAATAAATTCTGAAACACTAGAATATCCTGTTAATAAAAAATTAAGCAAGAAAAGGAAAAGCAAAATGCAAAAAAAAGATGTGAAAGATATATAATTAAAAAGAAAGAAAAACTTCTTGTGTTATTTTGATATTTTTTTCATTTACTTTAAGCGTTTGTTTTTTTTGTGTCTTTTGACATTTTTTATCTCGTTTGTGTTTTCTTAAAATGTTTTGTTTCACTTAGCATGTTAGCTCATTTTTCCTCTTTCTTCTTAATTTTTTTCGAATTTTTTTTATATAATAATAGCTTGATTAATTATGTTATTGCTTAATGTCTAATTTTTTCCAATATCTTTAAGCATTATAGGTAAAACTGACATTAACCATCTATTTTGATTAAATTTTTTTTTAATTTTTTAGAATTTCTAGAGACCAAAATGAGCTGCTACGTTACAATTCTAAATTTTTTGATTTTATTTAAAATTTGTTATATTTTTTTAAACTTAATTTTTAACTTACTTTTGTATTTTACTGTCAGTTGTTGAAAATTATGAAAGATTACCAAAATTCGGGAAAAAAAATTGTCTTAATTTCTTTTATTGATCAATCTTGTCAATAGGCTACTAAACCAAACAAAAAAAAAAAGATACTATAAGATTAAACATGTTTTTTATGTCATAAGTCAAAATTTTAATCAATTTTATAATTAAAAAAGTAAAAAAAAACTATACCAGCTTAAAAAAGTTTGCTAATAGGTACTAAACAAATGGCGAAAATCGGGAAAATGGCAAAAAATAGGAGAAAATAGTTTTTCGCAATTTTGCTTTTTTAATTTATATAATTTAGAACGTTTATATATGAGCAAGTTTGGTTTTTGATTAATTGAAGACTTTTTACAAAATCTGAAGTTTTTTGAAGAAATCTAAAATGATTTTTCTGTGGCACAAGCGATTCGCACGCTGCCCTGGCAGATGGCGCAATAAGTTCAATATAAAAAAAAATCGGAAAAAAAGTAATGGTAATTTTTTCCAATTTGCTGTATTTATTAATTACATAATTTATTTTTTTACAAAATGTGAATAAAAGCTATTATTAAAAATAATTTAATTCTATATAAAACTTTTTTTTTGTTAATTTTATTTGCGGTTTGTTTTTCGATGGAGTTTTTTTAAATAAGCCCTGACATGTTTTCCATTGTTTATAATCTCATTGCTTTTGTACACTTTCATACGGCATGTTTCACGGTCAACTTTGTAAAATAAAGCAATAAATAGTATATTATTATCGACTGAAGAGTATAAACAAACAATAAAAACAATATTTAGTAATTGATTGTCAAGTGTTTTAGAAATTTTATACAGCATGTCTCCAGATTGAGTTGACAAAAAGAAAAAAAAACTTTAATTTTAGTTTTACAAAGAAATAACAAAAGATGTTTATTATTTTGTCATTTTTTGTTTAGTTTATAATAGATAAATTTGCTAATAAAACTCTAATATTAGCAGGCTGTGATCATAAAATAGAAAAAAAAAACAAAAGAAAAAGTGACCAAAGATTTTGAGTGTGATCACACGATTTTGGTGGTTACAATATAAAGCTGTACTTTATAAAAACACATTTCTAGTTTTTATTACACCTCTCTGGTTTCAGCGTCACCAATCTGAGCGTGATTCGTGATGTTTTACTTGCACTTGCTGCGTTGCTGCTGAGAAATAGAAACATTTCTAAAGAAAATTTTTTTTCCATGAGATAAAATTACAAATAAACTAATATTTTAAAGTATTTTAGCAAATTGATATTTATTTGAAACATAGATTCCCTGAATTCGAGCTGTGGCTCGATTAGGCTATATTGAACTTTAAAGACAGCCTGCTGCAGACTGTTAGCATAAACCTAAAACTTAAAAAAAGATTGCTGTGACCTATTTATTAATTAAATTATTTAAAAATATTAATTTTAATCTACATACTTGTTGATGGGCTTTTTTTCAAACTAGAGCATGCATACATTGATTGCGTGGTCTCAGCAATTTCAGCAATAACATATTTTGAGAATAAACTTATTTAATGACTTTGTTTTCTTGGCTGATTAATTTTCTACTTTTGAGTTTGTTGATCATTTTAGAATAAAATTGTTATCATCTCGTGAAATTAAGAAAAATGTTTTAAACGTCACTTTCTCAGAATTGTTAATTTTGAAAACCATGAGTAAACACAGTGACGATAAGCGTCAATAGATTTTTACTTTGAGATTTATTTTAGATTAAATATCAAATTCTGATAAAAAATCAAAACACATTATTGCTGACTGGAAAAAAAAGCTGTTGAATAATTTTAACACACCAAATATTACTTTTGTCTATACAGGCCCAAAATATATACATTTATTATCAGTTCACATTTTTTTTTCTATCCTTTTCTCCCTGTTCTTTATTCCTCCTTTCTCTTTTTTCCTATACTTCTTTCATCCACCTTATTTCCTTTCCATTTTTTCTCAGGTTTTCCTCTCTTTTCGCTCTATTTTTTTCTCTCATCTCACTGCATTCGTTCAACATGTGCTCTATTCTCCTAATTTCCGCCGCTGAACTTCAATATTATCTTTCTTTCTTTCGCACTTTCTCTTCATAGGTACATTGGAATTTTCTCCGTCATACATTTCTCACAATTCTTGTTGTACCTAGATTATTTTATTCTTTTTATTATTTCTTGTTTTTTTTACATTCTTGTCTCTTTCACACGTTCTGTTCTAATTCTTTTCTCGCATTCTCTCGCTCTCTTATTTATCTCTGTCTTTATTTTCTGTTCTTTCTAACATTTATTCAATATTCTATATGTATTTTCTTAAAAACAAATTGTTATTGTACACTTTACTACATGTGAAGCGGAAATAAAAACATTTCCGCTCATAAAAGCCTAAGAAATGTGTTTTAGTATAAAAATTGTGTTTACTTTTAAATTTGGTTTTATTTTTATTTATTTATGACTGAACTGATTGAAAAAAAAATTTAGTTATTATCTGTCTTTCTTTATTTTTGTTTAGTTTTTCTTTGCTTTTTTTAAACATTCTAACATGGAACTATTCTTATTTGCAAAAATTTTAGAAAACATCAGAAAATATGACTTTTTGTTAAGTTTGACACATTTATTTGTCATTTAACGAATGTATCTTGTAAGCCCGAGATGCCGGAAAATTTTCAATGTTAGACGCTCTTCCTAGTCGAAGATCTTGCCCGAGGGAGTTTGCCAAATTTTGACCACGAGCAGGAAGAAAATTTTTCGATATAGCATTGATTTTTAGAATTTCAAGGATCTCACTAGATTAATCAAAACAATAAAGTAGGTAACGGGAGGCATGATTCAGATTATTTTGCTCAATTTAAATCTGTCTGCAAGCAATTATTTCCGCAAATTGCTATTTTTTTCTTCCATCAAATTAGTATTATTTATGGTGATTATTAATAGTTTGCTACTGTCTACAGATGTTTAATTGGTGTGTTGCTATAAATAATTCAAGGCAATATTTAATGTGCGATTACCGATTAGGCATATTTGATTTTTATCGCTTCTTGTTATTTTTGAATCCAGAGATTAATCAATTAAAAAAAAAAATCTATAAAAAATAATTTTTCTTATATAATAGTGAAATAATCGTCAATCTATGAAATTATTGCTTAAATTGCTTACTATTGATACTTAAAAATAAAGATAATTAAAATTAGAAATACTGCGCCAGTTGAACCAAAATGCTATAAAAAAACAAAGAAAAAAATTGCAATCAGCAATCTGAATTCAAAAAACCTTGTGAAATTTAGTTTTTAAAGCATTTTAGATAAAAAAATCAAAAAGGGTGATCGCAGATGTCTCTGAAAGACGAGAGATTTGATGGAGCTACCACTAATCAATGAAAGTAGGTAGCAAAGCTGCAGGCTCCTTAATTATATTTTTAAATTTTTGTGACTTAATTTAAATTGTGTTTTAATTTTTTGCACTATTATATGCTACAATACCTACTATATATAATCTTTAGCTTAAATCGCTAATGCTATAGGTACATATTCACGTGTTCGTTTATAATGATAATTAAAATCGACCCTTAATTAATTAATTATTTTTTACCTTAAACCTAATTAAGATTTTAGCGGCGTAGATATCAAATGTCAGACATTTATTTGCAGGAATAATGAATAAGATTTGCTGACTATACTATAGTCTGTTACTTCAGAAACAATTGATCACCTTCTTGATATTCCTCTCATCTTGTATATATTCTTACAGTTGAAAGTGCAATATGAGTAACATATAAGAATATGATGAAGAAACAATGTGTGTGTTATCAGTAGTAAAATTCATTGATTTTCTTTATTTGAATAGCTATACTCTATTCACTTTCAAGAAAGAGTGCATGAAAACAAATGCATGCAGGCTCTACGTGATCACATCTATAAAGTAGAAGATAGTTGACGGTTTTTCAGACAGGGCAGGCCTCAGAAAAAATCCTATATTTCATTTATTTAAATGGTTTAAAAACCATTCAAAATTCAAATGACCAAAATACTCTTTCTTGAATGAACACTTTTGTTTTCAGATAGCTGTCGGAACAGCGCTATGATAGATTCTACAAAAAAATGCTAAAAAACATTACATGATAATTTAGTAATTTAACTTTTAATGAAATCTTTATCTTCGATTGCAATTATTACTATAATTGTTGCAATTGCCTTGAGTCGTCTAGAAAAAAAAGCTACGGATTTGCAAATTAGAAAAGAAACTTTGCTTATTTTGCAATATTATCAACTTTTTTCATCGGAGAAATTAGCTACCTTTGCAGCCTTGAGACAATCGCAAGCAAAATAAAAAGCTAAAAAACAAAATTAGATTTTGTATAAGCTCTACTTTCACCAAAGAATTAAAAAAAAACAACGTAAGAACTTGAAAATTTCTAATTATTGTTTTGTTTTGCCACAAAAAATGTTTATTAATTGATAGACCATTTGCACGTTTTGCGATTTTTCGATATGATATTTGAATAAAAAAAACACGTGCGACCCTGTACCGATAAACACTGTGTCTCCTTGTCTCACCGATTTTTTTTCCTAATTGATATAACGGCTTAAATAATCTTCAGCTAAGTTTATCTAATGAAAGAATTTTTGAAATAAATCAAAATATAAATTGTATCACATAAATATTTTTTTAAAAGCAACTAATTAATGGCTTCTTGACATCGACAAGGTTTTTTATAGAAAATATGTTTTTTATGCAAATTTGTATTTTGATTATTAGGCAATACAACAAAATAAAGATTCTTATAAAATTTTGATTATTCTTATAGGGCTGTTCAAGTATTTTTCCGTATCATAAACGTCTGACAAAGCATTAATTATAACTATAATAATAGTGTTTATTTCCTTGTATGACACATTTGCATTGTTAAACATAAATAAAAATAATAATTGTAAAATTATAAGCTATTTGCAATACATTAACAATTGCCCAGCAATCAAAATTTTTTATTTATTTTATAGTCTTTCTATAGCTCAGTTTTATTTTGCTTTTGTTAAGTATATGTTTATTTCGCATATCTTATGCAACTGTTTTTGTTTTTCTTATCTTTTTCTGGAGTTTTCACAGCCTAGTTTTTTATATAAAAGTATGTTTTTATTTATTTTTTTCCTTTTAAGCTAAGTAATGCATATTTAGAGTCAAAAATATTTAGAAAATCTTTAAAATATGTTCACATAAATTGATATTAAATAAGAAAAATATGCAAGATATTGTAGATCAAGTGCAACTTATAAAAAATTATTTGTGGTGTAGTAGAAACGTTTCAGATATACCCGGCAGTACTTTTTATTGCTCATAATAATAGGGATTGGACAACAAAAGTAAGAAAAATTTACCACCCAAAGTGTTACGTGTCACAAGAACAGCAACGCATTTGTGATGAATAATGTAGTAAAAGCCTATTGTAATACAGTTTAATTAATTAATGGCAAGATTAGGTAATTATAGTTTTGCTTTTTTTGTCAATTAGTGGGAAAAGTTTATGAAGGGTACCGTTTTAAACGGTAATTAATTGAATTCTGTAGAGAATCTGTATCGCACTATTATGAAAGAAAACAATTTGGCACGTTATAATTTTTTTCTGAAAAAAGTTGCATTAAGGCACTTAGAAAATGTAACAGTAGTTGCAAAACAAATAAGGAAATTGCGGTTAGATGAGAGGTTGACTGTCCAGCCAAGCAAAATTGTTCTTCCGATATTTCTCCCAGAGAAGGTTATTGTTTGTAAGCAGTAAGAAATTGTTTAAAAATATTATAGGTTTGTTATAGTTTCAAGGTTTAATATGCAAAATGCATTGCTTTGGTTTTTATCAGAGCTTTTTGCTGAATTGGGAAAGATTCCTTGGTTGAATGGCAAAAGCTGATGCAGGATGTAGTGCATTAACGGGATTTTGACTTAGGCACATTGTATAGCAAAATAAAAATCGATAATTACTATACCAAGTGCTCCATCGGTCACAAAATATTTACAAAATCCATATTTTATTTTAGTCTAATATTATTTGACCTTTTAGAAGCAAAACGTGACAAATTTTTAATTATTAGTGACATTTTTAATTCTAAAAATTTTCAAAATCTTCAAAAATCGGAAAAATTAAAGCTTTACGAGACTATTTTAAAGCTCAGCAGAGCTGAAGCTTATTAGAACTACATTTTATGACAATGTTGTATAAAAACCTTCTAAAAAACTAAAATCTCTTAGACAAAATGTCTTCCTAGCTTTCATACTTAAAAAATTGTATGAATATCGGTTCAACATCGGCCGTTTGGCACTTTTGATAATAAACACATTTTTTTATTTATATTTTTGCAAGAAAACAAAATGTTCAATAAATATTTTTATTATTATTATAAAAATAAAGTAAATAAACCTTGAATTATATTTTGGCTAAACAATTTTATAAAAAATAAATCAATTTGTTTACATTTTTCAGTATTTTCAATTATTATAGTGCTAATACTCTCAAATTTGATTATCAACACATTTGAATATTTTTTTGGAGTTTTAATAACTCTATTAAAAGAAACAACAACAACAGTTGGCTACATATACAGTATGTCCCCGGATTGAGTTCACAAAAAGAAAAAAAGCCTTATTTTGAATTTTACAAAAAAATTATCAAATCTGGTATCAAAATTTCAATATTATCACACTGTGGATCTAAAAATGTTTCGATTTTATTTCGAAAACGATGTAAAAAAAAAGTAATCAAATTTTTTTTATTTTTAAAAAATTAGAAAAGATTTACCACCTCTCCAGCACATAGTTCAATTCTAATTCGTAATTCTTGATAATTTCACAAATATTTATTCAATACTTGACAATATTGGATATTATCAGGGCTTCTTGGTGGTCATATAACTGGGCCAGCTCTGCCAATCCTAACATTAGGCATATACGTTCAAAAATTGATAAAAATAAAAATATAAAAAATTAATTTTAAGATTACAGCTTTAATTTCAGATTTATCCATTTTAAATTAAGCAAAAAATGTTATTTCTTTGTCATTTATTTGTAAAATTAAAAATAATCTTTTTTTTCTCTTGAACTCAATCCGAGAACAAACTGTATATAAATTGAAAAAAATACAAAATTCGATTTTCAATATTCTCAGTTTTTTGTAAGATGATAAGCGGTACTAAACAGAAAAAATTTATAAGTGTGTTTTGGTTTTTTTTTGTAAAGCCTTGCATAAGAGCAAGAATCTTGAAAAAAATAGAATTTTCAATTGATTAATCGTACCGCAAATTACTATTTTTGGCAAACTCCATTTCTTACAAGATAATGTCAAGCTACATACTGCAAAAGATAGAACAGATTTTTAAGATCATATCAATATTAATTTTTTTTGACCTTTGCAATTCACAGACTTGTCACCTATTGAACACGTGTGGAATATGATAAGTACAAGATTGATTAGTTTTAACTCGCAGACTTCTTAAAAAAAATTGGTATATATTTATAATCAGGTAATTTTATACAAAACTGTAATTATTATAGAATATTTGAGATATACCCAGCAGTAAATTCCAAAGTTTGATACTATAAATTGAAGAAAACTGTTCTTCATCCTCAGCTATCTGGTTGGTTCTATTCATCAACACGAAGACACTTTGGGTTGTAAATGTTTCTTACTTTTGTTGCCCTGTTCTTCTCATTATGAGTAATAATAAAACATGAGAAAATTTGATTAAAATTAAATTTCAATTTTATTTTGTCTATACTTCAAATACCTATAATCAAATTTATTTTTAGTTTTAGCAATTTTTGATAACTCTATCTTTATTATATGGTTCTATATATAAATGCATAAAGCAAACAAAGACTAAATCATTATTCACGTATTTATCTATAAAATGAATTTAGCTAATGTTCTCCAACAATTTATTACCTAAGTTGTTACCAATTTATTTGACTACGTCAAAAACAATCTAATCATTATTTATATTGACAAATAAATTATCTAAAAAGGTTTTAATTGTGCTAAAAATAATCAGTGTGGTGGTTATTGTTTAATTTTTATTTAATATTTAGTGATGCACAAGGAAAAACCATAATAATTAAAAAATAAAACCATTGTGTTTTATAAAAAAAATATTCAAATTCTTGTTCACAGATTTTTTTTATAAAAACACTTGCCGTTGTGTAATGACCTAGAGAATATAATAAGAAGCTTAAGCAAAAAACAAAAAAGTTAAATAAAACATGTAAAAAGACAGAAGAGAATAACATATAGAAATAATTTTTTTTACAGATTTTAACGACTATTTAGTCTACTTTTGAAACAATTTTGCATACAGACAAAGTTATGATTAGAATTAGAGAAAAGAACAACAAATACTAAAACAGAAATATACAGAAGATAAATGAAAAAAGCAACAATTTTTGCGTTAGATAAGATATCAATATAAAAAAAAATTAATCAAAATCTGACTTTTAGAAATTATCTGTAATTCAAAAGCGTTTGATTAGACACAACACAAATAGCTTTGGTAAATATACAAACATCCCGAAGAAAAATGAAGTATTAAATAATTAAATTATTTTGAAAATCAAAATAAGACTTTGTTGTGATGTAATTAGCCTGATGTTCAGTCTGGTATGCTTGGAATTGGAAGAAAAGGTCAAATGATGGTTTGCTTGACTTTGAAAAGGTTGTTGTTGGCAACGTTGGATAAGAAGTGCATTTAAACTTGAACTTCGACAAAATTATTTTTGATTCTTATCTACGTATCTTATTACGTTGCTGACTTACCTAAAACCCAAAATATCGCAACTGAAAAAAAAGCTCTTTCATGTTTTGTCAATTTAACAATGGAGAACAAATTAGAAAAACAAAAGAAAATACATTTTAATATTACTATTTTTTTTTAATAATTTTTTACACATAAAAAGAAAGAAAAGACAAAAAAAAGTTTCGTTAGCAAATTATATCTATAATCTTATAGATCTGCTTCAACCAAATCTTTGATCTGACCAGTCAATTTAATATTTTTTTGACACTTTTTTGCTTTTTTGTTCAAAAATTGGTTCCAAGCAATTTCTAATTGGTGGGCTTATACTTTTTAGTATACACTGTCTCACTGTAATAATACTAGGGTAGATAATGCGAAATTTTTAGATAAATTTATGCTTTTTTGACTTTCACCTTCTCCAGACTTGTCACCTATTGAATATTTGTGGGATATGATGTCCAAGTTCAATAAAGTGCAACTAATATTAATCCATTTGATTAAAAACTTGTTTTGATAGATTATGAGCTTAAAAAAGTGCAAAAATAAGATTTTCTTGACATTAATTATCTATTCTAGAAGTTGATAATAATAACGCTGGCAGTCTTAGTTTAAATGCTAATCAGCCAATTGGCGACGCTTTGATGTATGAAAAAAGTTACTGCTGTAAAAAGTGACGCAATAAAATACAGTTTTACAGTGGTACTTTTGATTAAAAATTATGATCGGAATGTCGGCGGTCTATAATTGATTGCACAGGAAGTTGAAGGACAGACAGAAGGCGTAAAGCCGCTCTAAAAATACAAAATTTTGCATAATTTAAGCTCAAGATGCAGGAGGCTGGAGTCTGATGACACTGGTCGTAGTGTTTACTTAGGGTTTTTTTGCAAAATGTATTATGTCATGGTCTCAAAAAGTTCAAAGTCCAAAGATTTTGCAAATTTACGAGACTTTACTCAAGGTGGGCTCGTCTCGTGACGTTTTCACACACCCATTTCGAACCATAATTGCAAAATATAACAAACCAATTACAGTTGAGGGGTCAAGAGGAATATGTAGTTATGTAAATATAGCAGACAATGCAAACAATTATTTTGCTGAGTCTTCACGAATAAGCAATAATTAAGTTTTTTGTTTGATATTAACTTTAACTTCCTCATTGTTTCTCTTTTTATATCCAAACAAACTTTTGTTTTGATTAACAATTTATGCAATTAAGCTTTTTTAACTCGCAAAAGTCTAATTACTGCTGCCGTAAATGAACCTATTAGATTTTTTGTATAATCACTAAAAAATGTGATATAGTCAAACATGTCGTAGAAGTACGATTTTTCTTAGATGGGGACAGCTTATTACTCACATCAGATGCGCAGTGATACTATTGCTTTTTCTTCTGGCTTAGTTTGTCCAAAGTTTTTACTTTTTCTTGAGTCTAGTCTGTGCAGAATCTTTATTCTTTCTCTAATCTAGCCTGTGCAGAGCTTATATTTTCGCAGAGCTTTTGCACTTTCTCTGGTCTGGCCTGGGCTGCACTAAGGCTACACTACTTAACCAAGAGACATCTAGATCCGGAACCGTGTTCAGTCTTTTTTTTTGCTGGTTACTTTAGGTCGGTTAACTTTTACTTACTCTTAAGTTAACTTAACTCTTGACGTAACTCTTGTAAGTTAAGTCACTAGTTTATAACTGTGCGTTTGCCGTTTCTTGATATCTGTGTTCCACTGTCTTTGCTATTCGAACAAGAACTGTGAGGCTTTCTTGACTTTTTCAAAAAGTCAGAAAAAAAATGAAGCTGATCTAGAGCAAAGAATTCTATTTTAAAAAGTAGGTTTGAAAAGAACCTAAAGTATATCATTTTAGTCCAAAATGGCTTACAATGAACATTTGTTGGCGGAACTTTTATAAAATAGAGTTGAGTCTTACTTTAAACAGACAACAGTACGCTCAAAGTTCCGGCAGCTGGTGCTCATTACAAGCAATTTTGAACTAAAATGACAAATCCTCAAATGCTTACCTTAGCTACTACAGAATTTATTAAAAATAAAATTTTGATTATTGACATTATCAAAACCAAACTGGTTATGTAAACAATATTTCTAACAAATGTATTATCAAAAATTAAAGCAACAAAACTTATCTCTTATAAGTTATACATGGTGATAATGCAAACCTTAAATAAGTTTTAAAACTTAAATTCTGCTCACTTTTTAGTAATAAAATTTTGTTTACGACCAAATTTATTTTTATCAACAGCCACTAGAAACAGATATAACGTTTTTATCTGTCACTATTTTTGCAATTGTTTTATATGCTTTTGTTATTTTTTTCTTTATCACATGTGATATATAAAAATAAATATTTAATAATAGTATAATTCATTCTAAACGTAGAAAAAACCTTGAAATGGTAAATGATATGCCAAGGTGAAAACCATCATTGATTGGAAAAATTCTTCATTTACAAAAAAAAAATTACAACTGCAAATCTTATAACCTTCTTCACTTTCAAGCAATCAACTGCAATCAAGCAACACCTGAAAGATGGGCAAGAATCCACAATTAATTTGTTGCATTAAATCAAATATTATCAATAATCTTCGACCAATTATAAAATGCTCCTAAAATGCTTTCAGAATCTACTAGAGCGCTGTTTCGTTTTATTTAAAACTTATCAGAAATCTGCACTGCAAAGAATTTAATTGATTTTGCAAATGACTTTTGATTAGTGTTTGATTAAAATGATAAATTAAAAGCTTCACAAAAGGTTTTTGGTTAAAAAAAGATTTTTTGATGAAAAATTTTACTTTTAAAAACTTTCACTTGATAAAATTTTAAAACCAAGGCAGATTTGGATTTCGTATTTTATTAACTATCCGGAAAAGTAACTGGAATTGCTGAAAAACATTTATAGTAGACCAAAAATAAGCTTTTAAGCAAATAAAATTTTATTTTTAATTTTCGCTACTATCAAATCTGCTTTGCATTAAACAATTGGACTATTCAATAATTGAATATCAATTTATCAAATCTTTGATCAGATTGTATAAATTGAATGAATTTTTTTTTTAATTAATTATTTATCGTAAGCATTTTCAATTTCCACGTGCCGGTATTGTTACATTTGGTAATCAATCAAAATTGAAGAAGCTGCATAACGTGATGAGGGAATGGTCATTATTATCAAAAGATAGAGAAATTTCTAGGATATTATTTCGATCAAATCATAATTTATCGTGATTTGTTGATGTGATTTATTTTCTAGTGTTGCTGAGAATCTTTAACAACAAATGGAAGCAAGTACAAAAAGGTAAAGCTTCACACAAAATTTTTTTTCAAAACCGTATTTTTTATAATTTTTTTTCTATATTTATTAACAATTAATATTCTTTTTAATCAATATTTACCTACCCTATTTTTTATACAAATTTTTACAACATTGCATGAATGTTAAGATTTAAGCTGCAACGAAACCGCGCTGGAGTAGATTCTGTTAAGTGAACTGAAAATAAACAAAGTCTTTAGAATTGTTAAAAAGTATTTTTTTTGCTGTTGAACAATTTTTCTTTAGTAACGTCAATGCTAGCGATAAAAACAGTTAAAAATTAGTTATAAAGCGTTACATAGTTTTTAATAAAAATATATGTTTTTTTTTATTTTAAAATTTAAAGTGACATAGATATAAAACTATTTCGGCGATAAATTTATTAATAAATGTTTTTATAGACTAATATTACGTAAAAGTTTAAACAATGCTAAAAATAAGCAAAATTACGCACGCCAAACTCAGTCTTATGCAACCTTAAAAGTGATTACAGTATCTTTATTATAAACTAATTATATTTTATAAACAAAAGTCAATGAGCGTTTCACAAAAATAAAAACAATGTTTTGACATTTTTTAAATCGCATACTTGGCCTTATTGCTTTAGTTCCGTTCAATTATTATAAATTTAATTAATATCTAAAATCTAGTTCACTATTTTAGTATAAATTACAATTAAGCCTGCTATTATTTTAATAAAAACCGGGTTGCAAGAAACTTTTTTGTTATTACTTCTACGCTTATTTTTTTGCTATATATTTTTTTCTTCTTGCTTTAAAATACTTTTTGTAGTTATTGTTTTGTTTTTTTTTCTGTCATAAGTCCTGTTTGTTTTCTTCTATATTTTGATTTTCTATCTTCTACACTTCTACCATATTATTTATTATCGATGTTTTGCGTTATTTTAAATTTAATTGTGTCGGGTTTATTTTATTACTTGCTTTGAGTTTTGTAATTTTTTTTTACAACAATTAATCGCTGTCTACCTGTTATTCTCAGCAGGATTTGTTGTTTTTTTTGACTTTTTCTTATAGCTGTTGTATTTTTCTTGTTTGTTTTTTTTCATCTGTTATTCTATGTCTATATATTCTTTGTTTTTTGTACTTTTGCATATTTTTTTAATTTTGTAAGTATATCTCTATTCTGTCCTCTATCTATTATTGTATCTTGGATCTTCTTTACTATTTTGATTTAATTTTTACAATTAATGCTTTAGGAAGCGGCGACAGCTGCGACATACGTTCCTTCTGACGCAAGGGACATTTTTAATAACTTAATATTAGTTATTAACTAAATAAGGATAGAAAAGTGAGATAGAAGTAGTTATAGAGAGGAAGATAGATGGTAGAAACAAGGGTGTGCAAGCAATTAAGGGATTCAGAGAGAGAAAGAGAGAAAGAGAGAGAAGTTAAAAATAAACAATAACCGACTGGTTTCGCAATATGGGGATATCATAGGTCAAGTAAATAATAAAAAGAGGTGTGTTCATGACGTCGACATGGGAGACTGCGACAATTAATTGTCTCAATCATCTTTAAACGACAATTGGAAGGAGTCGCAAGGTTAAGGTGTTATTAATTCCAACTTGTCGTATAATATTAATAAAGAAGCAATTGTTTTGAGTTGCGTCAATTTAAAAAGTCATGGGGCAAAACAATTGAACCAAGCCTCAGCCGGGCCTGTTAACGTCACAGCTGCCTACGTGACGTCTGGAGGCTCGTCCACTAGGCGCTTTCTGATTGGTCGGGAACACCACACCTCTCCAAAGCGTCACTTACATGGTGCGATTGCATCAGAAAATATAAAAAAAATTAAAATTTTTATAATATTCCGGATTTTGCTTTTTTTAAAATAGCCAAATCCAGACAAGAAAAAATTGACATTTGAACAAGGACGCTTAGGATAAGCGACCGCATTCTGAGGCGGGTCAGGATTAAACACTGATAAAAACCGCTCGCAATTAATATTCCGAAAAATAAACAGCCTTGATGGTTTTTTTAATAACCACATAAATAAACAATGCTATAACTTGATTGCAAAACATATATTTAACAGTAAATTACTATTTTTGCCTTTCCAAGAAAAAAAAAATTAAAACACAGTCAAAAGGTGTGTACCACATACAGTACTACCTCTATAAGCGTTTATAAGATAAATTTTGAAAATTTTACTTTTGTCCGCAGTCTCTATGACTGTTTAAATTAAATTTTTGATTTTGATTTATCTAAATTATTCAATTCTATTTAACATTTTTTTAAATAATTCCCAATTTGACATAATTTACCGGTTACTATGATTAGTTTGACCAAAATGACTTTAGTATAGTAAAAAAATGCATTTTGAAATTGATTTTTTCACTTTTTTATCTCATGGTTAAGAATTATTAGTCAACACTATTATTTTTGTAGTAGCCTAGCTTCTCTAAAAGTTATATTTTTTTCATACCAACTTAGTGTAACATTATCAAAAGACTTTACAAAAATTAATTCGCCAAAAAGTTTTTTTTTGCTTTAGTTCTGTTTTTGTAAACTAGAGCCACCAAAGCTCAAAAACATTTCACTTGTTTTTTATCATTCTTATATGTTTTCAATTGATTTAAGGCTGACATGACAGTTTTGTTGCCGATATTTTTTTATGAGGTCGGCGATGGCATTGAAAACAATGTATGGATTTTTATAGCTATTTTCCTATCTGAATTTACAATGTTGGTATTCCTATGGTGGAAACATAATAAGATCAGTTTTGTTTAAGATGTTTTAGAGATTTTTTCTACCGCATTAATGCAAAGATATGGATTCATCTGCAAATGGTGTTCCACAAGAGCCGGATTTACGACCATTTCTATTTTTCACTTTTTTCAGTTAATTTTTGTTTTTGTTGTTTTTGGTAAATCAAAAACAACGTTGCTATCTTTTTTAGTTACATTCTAATAATATTTATAGAAATAGATTAACTTTTAAAGAAAGTCGTGAGATGTTTTTAAACCTGGAATAGTAAAAGTCTGATTATTCTAGCATACCAAATATGAGAAAAACTGAAAATTGAATTTGAATCTAAAAGACAAAATTCGCCAATAACCAAACTGTAATCAATAAATTAGAGTTATAAATTAAAATAACAAAAAAAGCTGAAAATGATTACAGTGTAATTCAATTTTGAATTTAAAGTAACCTCAATTGGTATGAGACCACGTTGAAGCGATTGTTTTTTCTGTAGCTTAATTACCTATTTAAACAAGCAATGAAACGTTGGATATACGTGAACAATATTCGACTGCGTGCTGTTGCACAAGTGAAGCGAGAGAACCAGTTAGTCAGTAAATAAATTGTGATAAGTATGATCTGGTTTATAAGAAAAACGATTTGAGCTGTTGTAAAGCCGTAAAATACGCGTTTTGGATCAACTAAAGCTCTATGTATTAATTAATTGCTTTGAAATCTTTGACACTATTAAGCAACACAGTTTTAACACATGCCAAAAAGTTTTTAATTGAATTCCGAGAGCTTTCTCGACCACTTTGTAAAATGAATAAATCAAATTTATTCTTTTTTTAATTTTACTTGTTTTATTTATAATATCACCTTAAAAAATGACATAATTGTGACTGTTCAGTTGAAAAAGTAATTAATAGGGTCGATTACACTTCAACGATTTTGAGAAAAGCCTAATTTCCACTCGGAAAAGTTTCCATGCTCTTGCTCGACATCTAAAAGACTGTCTTTTGAGTCATCATATCAAGATTCTATTTTAAAGAAAACTCAATAATTAATTATCTATTGACCTGTAAAGTCTTCTTCTCCCAGAGATGAAATTCAAAAAAAACCTAATTGACACTTAGCATAAAATAATATTTTAAAGTCTGTTATCAACTGGCCGAATTCTGTATTGACTTTATTAAAGACTGTGGGCTGTTAGTACAAGCCTAAAAACGCAGGGTGTAATCACACGATCTTGGTGGTTAACTTGCGTCGCCTCTATGAGAAATAGTGTGTTTGTTGTGTGGCATATGATCTCATTTTGCTAAAACCTCACTTTATAAACACACATTTCTAGTTTTATATTACACTTCCTTGGTTCTAGCGTCACCAATCTGCGCGTGACGCGTGACTTTTTACTTGCACTTGCTGCGTAATAGTTTTTCAATAATTTTGTATTAAATATGTTTATAAAAATACTTGTTTATTGATCACAATTAAGAGATGGTCACATCCTTAGTACAATATTGTGGAATATTAGTTTTAAGTATCTATATACGTATTAACAAAGCCAGCCATTCGCATAGATAACGCCTGTTTGTGGTTATCACAGTATAAGTTATAGCATTACATAATGATAAAGGTAAAAAGTGTAGTGTGCAGCAGGGGTTTTCATACCTCATTGGCGATTATCTATATTATCTAAAATAATATTATCTATTTTTATCCCAAATCGAAAGGTTTGGTTTCCACACGAGTAGTTTACGGGGAATAAAACTTGCGAGCTGCGCGATTTCTTCGCATTATCTTGGCTGAGAGGCAACGCAACCTACCCCAAAAATATAAAGTTTTCATTAAAAAACAGCCGTTTAGAGAATTTTTATTAAAAACATTTTTTTTAATATTAAAAATTTTTTTGAAAAAACCGTAAGTAAATGTTTAGTGTCCATTGATAGATGTATTTTTCCATTGTATTATTTGATAATTATTGCGAATTTGATTTGTGTCAATCAGAGATTATAAAACAAAAAAGCCACTATCGATCAAGTACAGAATGGAAAATTCCATTAAATTGCCATCCTGCACTTCTCTACGAGACCATTTGCAAAATAAACCCATTGAACAAAACTTTCCATCAAATAATATAATCTTTGCGAAAAAAATTAAGTGATTTGTTTACAAGTTATTGACTCAATAATGGCTAATAAATTAGTTATTGTGCATGAACGTCACACAATTTCCAAAATTTTATGATCAAGATCTCTTAAGTTAATTACGTTAATCAGAGTATTTAAGCTAAATTGCCTTTTTGTTTGAATTTTTTTCCACAAAAAATGCATGTTTCCAAAATAAAAATTTATTCGGGTAAATTATTCTAATTAATTTATGTTAGTTATAAAGGTTGAGTTCAGAAATTATTTTCTAATTTAGTTAGGAAAAGAAAAAATTGAATTAAAAAGCAAATGCAACTTTGTTAGTGTCCCCCCACTTTGTAAGGTATATGTGTATATATAATACATGGGCATGGGCAGTTGCTAAAGCGAGCGTGTTTACCTAAGAATCTCTTACATATACTCAAAAAGTACAAATTTTTGTTCAAATTGAATGATTGTGATTTTTTACCTCAAAAACGTTTATTGAAAAACAATGCCTAAAAACAGCGGAAATTTCTATTCCAGAGTGGTGCAACACCAGGAATTGCCCTCAGATTTTTGGAACCGGATGAAATCGAAATGGGTAAGTGAATGTTATTTATTTACCTCTTATCTCCTCCCTCCTATTTATTAATCAAATTTTTTGGCGGCTTTACCTTGCACATTACTGAATTAATTATCCAGCAGAAAAAGTTGCTTAACCACAAAAAGATGAATTGAACCTGCATTCAATTCTCGGTACAAAAACCTTATCCAAAATCGGATTATTTCCAAAAAACCCATCTAATTTTTTCTTATAATTAATTATTTTTCTACAATAGCGGCAACATTGCTAATTATGATTATTATTATTTTTAATTGTTTATTTCTATGTCCCTGATTTCAATTCCTAAACAATGCTAATTTTGGCAAGAACGCTTATACAAGCTGTTCATAAATTTTTACACACATAGTCACCTAGAATTGCAACATTTTATTACTTATCTAATGCTTGTTAATTAATTACTGCTAAAAATTCTAATCATATTTCTAATAATAGTCTATAGACAAATTAAATAATTAATTAAAATTAAAATCAATCTATTTGAAAAAACAACCAATCAGAAAGATCAGATTTTAATCTTTATTGCAATGTTTAATTAGACTTTTCCGTCTATTTATTGCAGTTATTGAGCTTTTATATTATTTTAATTATCACTATTTGAATACTTTTCAAAAAAAATTGCAATAAATTTTAATTTTTGATTAATTCTGAGCGTCAATCGGTAAAGGTTCATTGTATTTAAATAAATGGCCATGAAATGAACATGTTTTTATCATAAAAAACTTTTCGACACTAAATTTTAACCTACTATTGTCAAATCAGCAGATATACTTTATCTTCTTATTTGACAATTATTTAGTGCTAACTAAAAAAATAGTTCTCTTTTTAAAACTAAAAAATATATCAGAATGGTGCTTTATATCAAGGTAACATTATCAAAAAAGAAAAAATATTGCCATAATTATTCTGTTTTTCTAGTAATGTACTTGTTATAAGGTTTAATTTGTTGTTAATTTAGTTTTTTATCTGTATTTACTTTTTTTTCTTTACTATTATTTTTTATTACTGAATTTTGTTTACTTTATTCGATCAGTCTCTGCAACTTTTTGTATACTATTTTTTGTTATTTTGGCTATATTTTCATGCGTTTTGTCATTTGTTTTGTCTATTTTTCTTCATTCAATGCACTGTACATAAGCCTCCAAATTCATACTCATTTTCTTCTTGTTCAGCTAATCAATTTTTTATAAAACATAAATATAAAAAATTGTTTATACCATTTACATGAAGATTACATGGTAGTTGAAAAAGCTCTCAAGATTAAATAAAAACTTCTTAGGTAGTGGTAAAACTTTCTTTACAACTAATCAACTTCAAAAGTGATTTAAAGTATATTCTGTAATTTTGTTTTTAAAATAAAGTTTGATCGCTCTTTTTTCTAAAAAAAAACTGTAAAAAAAATTATAATACATTTTTAAAAATCATACATATCCTAGCTTTGCTACTATTTTTATATTTTTTAACATATCTACTGTTAATAATTGATTGATTTGGAATCTTTGGCACTATAAACTATTAACACAGTTTTACCACTTGCCAAAAAGTTTATTTTAGATCTCGAGAGCTCTTTCGACCACCATGTGGTCATCATCAGGAGATGAATAAAACTGTTTTATTCATCTCCTGATGATGACCACATGGTGGTCGAAAGAGCTCTCGAGATCTAAAATAAACTTTTTGGCAAGTGGTAAAACTGTGTTAATAATAATAATAATATCTACTGTTGTTTTATTATTTTTTTTGCATTTTTGCATTTTCTTTTTAATTATTTAGATGTTTTATTTTTGAGTTTGTAGTTGTGTTATATTTTTTTATTATTGACAATTGAGTGTTGTAACTTTTTCGCAGTAAGCAACAAATTTGCTTTTAAACTTTAAAAGCGATTTAAAGTATATTTTGTAACTTTGTTTTTAACATAAAGTTTTATTTTTTTTTCTAATAAAAACTGAAAAACAAATTCTAGTAGATTTTTAAAAAATCATACATATTCAAGCTTTGCTACTATTCTTTTGTATTTTACTACTTTTTAACATATCTACTGTTGTATTTTTATTTTCTTTGTATTTTTGCATTTTTTTTTTGAATTATTTAGATATTTTATTTATTTTATTTTTTAATCTATAGTTGTGTTATGCATTTTTTTATTAACAATTGAGTGTTGTAACTTTTTCGCAGTAAGCAACAAATTTGCTTTTAAACTTTAAAAGCGATTTAAAGTATATTCTGTAACTTTGTTTTAAACATAATGTTTAATCTATTTTTTCTAAAAAAAAACTATAAAAAAAATCCTAATAGATTTTTAAAAAATCATACATATCCGAGCTTTGCTACTATTTTAATATTTTTTAAGATATCTACTGTTGTATTTTTGCATTTTTTCTTTAACTATTTAGATGTTTTATTTTTTTATTCTTTAGTTTATAGTTGTGTTATGCTTTTTTTTATTAACAATTGAGTGTTGTAACTTTTTCGCAGTGAGCAATCAATTTGCTTTAATTGATGCGAGTGCAAAAACTCACTAAGCAGTGTTAGTTTTTTTTTATTAAGATATTTGTTTTTTTTTTAAACTTATTTTTGCTAAATGTTAATTTGTGTTTTATTAATTTTTTTGTTAAATTTTTTGCTTTTATATATCTTCTTTTATTAAAAAAATATAGAGCTAAAATCTATTTAATTAAAATTTGTTCTTATTAAAAATCTTTTATGACAGTCAAGTTTTAAAGGCTATACGTGAATTTATTAGATCATTGTGTGGCCTATTTATAATCGGCCAATAGATAAGCGAGTTATGGACTTTTGGAGACAATCTGTATAAGAAAAACAAATTTGATGTATACAAAATACAATACTGAAAAACGAATACAAGAGTAGAAAGAATAGAAAAATGTAAAACAATACAAAGTAGAATAGAAACCCACAGAAAGTAGAAAAAAAAGCCAAAAGAAAAAAATGTGGTACAACTGCCAATATGAGAAAATTATAACAAAAAAAAGCCATTACATCTGCAAAAAAAATCCAAAAAAATAATAGTAAAGTTCAGCTATATAGGAGTATATAGAGAAAATAAATAATATAAAAAAGAAACAGAGAAAAAAGAAAAAAATTAAGAATTTATTAATTGAAAAAATTTACTATTTTGTTATAAAAAATACCAGGCAACAAAATAGTACCGTTAATAATTTCTAAAAACTATTAATAAAAATTGTTCTACTGACCAAATTGCTTCAAGTTATACTTAATAATGAGTAAAATGTTTTAATTAAACAAATATATGTTAAATGGATTAAATACGTCAACGATCTTTTTGCAATCTTTGAAGCTACAGTGCTTCTAAGCAAACATAAGCCCCGGAAATTATGAGAACTGAAGAAGTAAATTCAAATTAACCAATCAGAAGCTCAAAAAAGATTAAGTATATGAAAGCTGAAGCGCGGCTCATGTTTGCTTGAACGCGCTGTAAGTTGTAAAATCACGTTTCATACATAAAAATGTATAAACTGTGTGCTAAAACCGTGTTCAATACGTTTGTATATTGTTGATTACGTTCAAAATGTAAATTCTTCCGCTGTTTTTAATATTAGTAGATAAACTCTAAAACTAGGTTATGCACTTAATATTAAAATTCTTATAACTATTTGTTTTAAAAACATGATTCAAGAAACAACCGCCGACTGACCTTTAAATTGTGAAAACAATTTCTTATCACTAATTTTATAAAATATCAAACAGCTGGTTTTTCATTTTAACAAATTATGTACTCCTATCTTTGATTTATAAAAAAAATGCTCATTTATTTTTTTGTAAACCGTTATAGCAAAAAATCAAAAAATCATATGCTTAAAATCGTAATCAAAATAAATAAATAAAAAGACATATAGCAAAGCACAGAGACAAGAAAAAAGCGCAAGAACTAAAAAATTAAGATACTACAGCAAACAATACAACAAAAGTCTAAAAAAAAAACAAAAAGCTCTAATAAAATGTAGAAATGAGAAAAAATGTGTCTTTGAAAAAAAAATAGTATGCAGATGAATTCAAAACATAATAAAGCATACAATAAAAGAAAGCTTAAGAAACTGCACAAGAAAAACGTATTAGGTGGAGAAAACAGAAAAACAAGAAATAAATATAAGAGCTATTTTTCAAAGCCAAAAAAGTAAAAAAAAAATTATATGATTAACTTTATCATTATTAAACTTGTGTGCAAATTTTCTAATTTATCATTTCTTATATAAAAAATAATATTGTTTTAATGATTTAATTTTGGACTGAGGAAAAGGTAATTTCTTTAGGTAAAGCATGTCTTAAAATTTGACCATGTGCTGCAATTAATTATCATTTTTGCTACTTTCTTTCTGGTAAGATAATCTCTCTTTTTCTTCGTTGTTGTTTTGATATGAATTACATTGTTTATTAATTACCAATTTCAATTGTCTTAGTTCATGGAAGATCATTTCCGCCTCTTGCAGCGGGTTAAAGATCACATCTTATCAAAAAAATATATTTGTCTTTCCAGAACGGTGGACATCATTTGCTACCAACAAGCGACAGTCCAGCAATTTCTGCTTGTACGACATCGACAAATTTGTCTGGACTGGATTTCCAATCCTCGTCTACAATTCACACATTCAAAGCGTCCAATTTGGAAGAAAATCTCCGAAGGGCAATTCCGGAGCTTGAGCCGCTACACACTGAGACTAAAGTTGAGATGACGAGAAATGATAGCTCTGGAGAGTCTCTTTGCGCTTCGAATGGAGAGAAAAGACAAATTTTCAATCAAGTAAGTTCGTTGGCAGTTAATCTTGCCGATTATTAAATTGAAAATAGAAGATCAAAACAAATCAAGCATGCAAAAAGAAAAATCTATTTTTGTTTTCGGAAAGGAGGGGATTATCGACATGTTATAAATAAGAAGAGATCTATAGCATAAATTAACTGTCTCCAAACAGTGCGTTTAAGTGGCAATAATGAAAGTGTTAGTTCGAGCTGATACTCATGTCACTTTTACAATTCCAGAGACTGAGCCAAAGGCTAAGTGCACTTTGTCTCAGGTCCATAAACTACTTTTTAAAACTTCCAAATTTTTAACAAAATAATAATTTCAGGTGATTGCCGCGCTTGCAGTTTCATGGGTGTCACTGATTATCGGATATGTATCAGGGTATACATCGCCAGCGGGAAAATCTTTAAAAGAAGATTTTCTCATGTCAGAACTACAGGTAATAAAACTTTTTTTTTCTCTAACTCATAGCTAAATAGAGTTATTTTTTGACAGTTTTCATGGATTTCTGGAATAATGCCGCTGGCAGGTCTTTTTGGTGGTTTGCTAGGAGGACCTCTAATTGAATACGTCGGTCGAAAATGGACAATTCTTATTACAAACGCGCTGTTTCTCATTGGATGGTCAGTCAATTATTTTGCTCAAGAGACTTGGTACTTGCACCTGAGTAGAATGATATCTGGTACTGCTGTAGGGATTTGTAGTTTAACT
The DNA here is from genome assembly GCA_947359425.1 of Lagria hirta. Lineage (NCBI taxonomy): Eukaryota > Metazoa > Arthropoda > Insecta > Coleoptera > Tenebrionidae > Lagria > Lagria hirta. Next base: position 1,116,057 of record OX375799.1, read on the forward strand.
CTTCCAGTCTACCTAGGCGAGACGATCCAGCCAGAAGTACGAGGAACTCTTGGACTATTTCCTACAGCTTTCGGCAACATTGGCATTCTGATATGTTTCCTAATGGGAATTCCCTTCAGATGGAAAACAATCGCTGGTCTTGGAAGTTTGCTAGCTATTCCATTTTTTTTTTTAATTTGGTTTATTCCTGAAACGCCTCGTTGGTATGTTGCAAAAAATCGAAATGAAGATGCACGTAAAGCTCTGCATTGGCTGCGCGGAAAAGCAAACACTGAAACAGTTAAAGCTGAACTCCAGGATTTGGTTGAAAGCCATGAAGCTTCCAAACAAAAAAATGAAAAATTGGGAGATTTGTTCAACAGAACAAATTTGAAATCTTTGGGAATTGTCTTGGGATTGATGTTTTTCCAACAATTAAGTGGAATTAATGCTGTTATTTTTTACACCACACAAATTTTTGATGATGCTGGATCAAAATTGGATTCCTCAATTCAAACCACTATAGTAGGATGTGTTAATTTTATTGCAACGTTTATTGCTACAGCTCTAATTGATAGATTAGGACGAAAAGTGCTTTTGTACATCTCCAGCGTGACCATGATAATAACATTAACAATTCTGGGAGCGTATTTCTTCTTTTTAAATGTACTTGAGAAAGATATGTCTTCTGTGACCTGGCTTCCATTGGCAAGTTGTATGCTCTACGTATTAGGATTTTCGTTCGGATTTGGGCCAGTTCCTTGGCTTATGATGGGCGAAATTCTTCCTGCAAAAATCAGAGGACCTGCAGCATCTGTATCTACAGGTTTTAATTGGACCTGCACCTTTGTTGTTACCACTGCCTTTCCTGTTTTTGTGAAAGTTTTTGGAGCTTATAGCGCATTTTGGCTGTTCGCTTCCATTGTAGTAGGAAGCTTAATATTCACAATTTTGTTCGTACCAGAAACACGAGGACAAAGCTTAGAAGACATTGAGAGAAGTCTGGCAGGTGTTAAAGTTCGGCGGATGAGTTCGGCAGCAAACTTGAAACCTCTACCTTCGTCGTTTTAGACTGATTTTTAATCCAAATATTTAGCATAGGTGTACATACCTAATATTTATTTATTTTTTATAATAAACAAGTTTTACATAACTTTTATTTTTATTTGGAAAAAACCTGACGTAAACGCCCGATAAGTAAAAACTAAATAGTTTTTACTGTTGCCAATTATTGTTGTCAAAACTGTTTTCTAGCATTGAACTTACCCTTCACGTGTAAGGCCAAGGCTGAGGTTCTACAAAAAATGTCTCACTTGGCACATGTTAAAGAATCTAGATTGGCTGTCACCAGTTCAAGAAAATGACGTAGAAGATCACAGGGTGAAGCACGTTTCAATGACGGCATTAGTTTCTGTTGTCTCATTTTAGCGTCAATCTTTGGACCTAATCATCTCCCAGTCAGATGCAACTCGTGTCAATTTTTCCAAAGAATTTTAATAAACAATTTCGAGTAACATAGATAAAGATGATTTTGAGCACAAAATTAGGTCAGCATTTTAAATTTATTTGAATCACTGCTATTGTTTATTGGAATTTTGTTGTTATTATTGTATCACATCACGCTACAGTCACGTTTGCCTTTAGAAATTCGATCTAGCTTTGAGCTTTACCCTCTTATTTTGATAGCCTCGAAGAATTATTTTCTTAGCAATAGACCACAAATTTCAAAATTCTTGACCTCTTTTGTGGTCAAAAAAATTTATTGACGTAGAAACTCTAATTGATAATTAAAAATGTAACATGTAATTTTAGTTAATAAGATAAGAACAATTTATCAATAAAAAAATTAAGTAAGTAATTAACCCGACTGAATACAAATGATAAGATTCATGAATCCATTACGCAAATGTATTTCATTGCCAAAAAGATATCACAAAAAAAAACAATAAACCCTACTGGTCTTCAATTCTCGTTCTAAAAAGATTTATTAGAGGTTTTCCAACTTTTACAACAAAAATAGATCCATAATACCAAATTTTTCTTTAGATTTCTCTTTTAGACATTTCTTCTCCTATCAGATAAAAGCTGTTGCTATTTCTAAAACATCTTTAAAAATCTCAGATCTGAAAAACGAATTAACTATTCTGTTCAACCAGAAGCTTTGAAGTTCTGAGCTTAAAACTCAGGCTTATGATGACAATTTTTACTAATTGAACAACACAAGATTTGCTTTAGTAAACCCTTGCGAATCTGTAGCTTAAGCTTTTTCTATAACAAAAAAATTCGTGAAGTAGTAGAAATTGTAAAACATTTTGATAGAAATGCTAAAAAGGTGTTTTACTGGAATGTTCTCTTCGAGAACACTGGGTCTTTTTCCCACCAACAATTTTACTTCTTCTAAACAAAAGAAATGCACGTGAGTGATGAATGAATAGCAGAGCAAAAAGAAATTTGAATCAAAAAACAAACATGACAGATGGCACAGCAAATTTTTTAGAGCAAACTTTCTTTAAAAGTGGAAGTAGAAGAGTGTAAATTTGTTGTAAAAAATGAGAACCATAACACCAAAAAACTAAGAAAAAAGCATCAAAAACGTTTCTCTCTTGTTTTAATTCCAAAAAAAGCTATTAGAAGGTGATTTAGTTGGTAGTGACCAATCTTGTTCAAAGTAGCCTTTTTTTAGTGTTGGGTTTTTATTTTGGTTTGTTTTGCCAAACTATCATTTTGGATATTGTACATCTGAACATGTACATAATAAGGTCATTTTGATTGTGATGATTGATAAGCAAAATATCATAGATACCAAGACATCAATTCTAAATATTTTGAATAACATTGTGCATTTGTATATAGCGTGTTTAGAGAGAAAATCAGAAACTAGTTACAAGTTTAGATAAAAAACACAATTGTTTTCAATTAGATTGTCGAAATAGTGTTTGCTGTTGTCTTTAAAATATGACGTATGCGAATGCTGCTTTTTATTGACCTCTTCAACTATAATATATATTTTTCTTATTTTAAAATGATTACGTCGCGTAAACAAGATGTTAGCACTAAGAATACTCCTGTCATGGACTTTAAGAGTATAAACATCAACTACAGCTTCTTATCAAATGGGAAAATACCTAAATGATAGACAGACAGGCGTCAAAGTCTTTAAAAGATTTAAATATATAAACCGTGTTTCTACTATAGATTTTTAATGCTTCCACACAGATGCATCAGCTACTCTTGTCAGAATTAACTATTAACTGCCAGAAGCAAGATCAGTAAATTAATAATAAGATTAGATTAGAAATGAATTTTCAGAAAAAGAATAAGAAAAAAATACTTACTAAATAAATTACTCAACAGAACAATACAATAGAAAGAATGATAATACCAAAATTTAAGTGGGAAATCAAAGTGGTTAAAAATCAGAATTTTAGAAAAAGAAAATTTTGTAAGTTTGATTGACAATAAGAAAAAACTTCAAACATTTAAGAATTTGCGGGTAATGTAAAAAGTAACTGAAATAAAAATAAGAGAAGAAAATGAATAAAAAAGAGTAAGAAGTAGCTGAAATAAAGCAAAGAAAAAGTATAATAAACATTAAAAGTAATGACATAAGACAAAAATTAAAATAAAACATTGCAGTTTTTTTATATTATTTATAAAAAATAAAAAAGATTGTTACATGTTATTATAATGTTTATTTGTTTCGGAACAGAGCTATGAATAAATATTTAACAATCAATTCAAAACGAAATTTTGAAAATAAATTTTAATCACATTGGATTCTTGCATTGGGTACAATCTTCCATCACATCTTGGAATTCTTCAATTTGTAAAGTGCTTTCATGAAAACTGTATTTATCGTGTATATTTTTTGTAGCTTCCATTAGAACGGTTTGCGGATTGACATCTCGATCTATGAAAAACAAATACAAATTTGTTACACAATATAAACAAAAATCAGTCAGATCTGTAGTTAGTAGGACTTTTCGTTGTTTTTTTTTTAATTTACAGGTAGAGTATTACATTATTATTATCAAGAGTTGACGCATCTAAGAATGACTCAAGTGTACCATTCGAGTATTCGAGCTCTAATTAGTCAATAGTAGAAGATTTTTACAGCATTTTATAAATTGGTCTAAATCTGCAATAATCACAAGATGTAGCCAATTCAAAAATATATATTTGTGTAAAAAATAAATTTATAGATAAGACTCTCCATAGTTTGTTGTTAATTACACCTTCTTCTTTTTTTATAAATAGCTTTTTATCATTTTATTTGTTTATATCAATTATAATTTGCTTGATTTATTAGGTTGTTTAAAAAGCTTTATTTTAAAATATCTAATAAATTAGTTTTACTATTATCGTTGCTTGTAGCAGACTTTTGTTGAAAAGTAATATATTTCCGCGTTACTAAGTGTATGTATAGTTTGCTTTTTCAAGTAAGATCAAAAACAAATGCAAAAATTAAATTTGTAAGAAACTTTAGAATTGAAAGCAGTAATCAGGCTTAAGCAACATAAGGTTTTAAAGAATGATTACGAAATATCTTTTGACTTAAATTAAAGAACCTAGAAAACATGTGATTGAGCAGCGCCAAAATGGCCATTTTGCATAAACGACTTAAGAGTGTGGTTATCCTTTTGAAGAAGATACCTAAATTAGCCATCAATATCGTTTGATTTTATTTTATTCGGAATCGTTCATCAAAAGACATATAAAGATCTTCAGAGTATAATTTAAGTCCAAAACTTTAAAAAAATTGAAAGCCTTATATAAAGATTAATACCAAAATTTAATAGCTTTTATAAGACATCCGTAACAAAAATCTAAAGTTGAAAAACTTTTAAATTTTTTTGTCAAATGGCAAAAAGATTTTGAGAGCACGTCAGAAAAGCAATTTGAGGAGTTTTTTGTTTTGGCGTTTTGATTCTATAAATTTCCAAAATTTTTGAAACAATAATTGACAGTTTTGTTTTAAAGCTGTTATAATATAAAATGGTAATTTTCTGAACTTACTGATAGCGATGTGAGCAGACATTGCAATTTTGTCCAAGCTTAAAGCCCACACTCTTAAATTATGAACGCGGCGAACACCATTAATTTTGAGAAGAATGGTCATCACATCATTAAAGTCAATTCCTTTAGGAGCTCCTTCCATCAAAACTGTTAACGCATCTTTGATAATAGAACAAGTAGTAAACATTACTAATATTGAAAACAAAAAAGTACAAATTGGATCAACTAGAATCCAATCTTCCTGCAAAATATTTTTTGGATTATAAATTTTTTCAAAATGGGTCAAAAATACTCTGAAGTAGATAATAGCAGCTGCGATAAATACTCCTAAGCTTTGGAAAAAATCGCCAATGACGTGAATAAAAGCTGCTCTAACGTTGATATTGTCGTGAGAGTGAGTTCCACCTCCATGAGTATGTGGATGCTGCTGCAAACTCAATCCCATTCTACAAAAAAAAAATACAAAACAAAAGACAAATATTGTTTTACTTCTTACACTAAATTAACTACGAGTCCAAGACCAGAAGTTATCAGCATAATTTTTGCATTAATATCAAAACTTTTATATATAACCCGAAGCACTGCTAAGTACACCAGAATTCCTGTGACCACCCAGATCAGAAGAACTGATGTTAAAGCTCCAATCACTTCAGCCCTATACCATCCAAAATGCATTTTTTTGGTCGATGGACGAGTTGCCATCCATAAAGAGAAGAGAGAAATCATAAAACTGGCAAAATCCGTCAGCAAATGAGCAGCATCCGAAGCAATTGCTAAGCTGTTTGATAGGTAACCTCCTACAAAAAACCAAAAAAAATCCATAAACGCTTGCCCAGATTTTAATAAATTTTTTCAAAAATTATAAGTTACTAGAAGCTTTTAGTCATATTTTCTCATTATCATTTATACTTTTCTAAATCACTCTTATTTTCACTTTATGTTTATGTTTTTGTCAGCTTTTTATTTTATAAAACAGTTACCCAATAATAAGAAAATGTTGAATAAACATAGCAGGTTTGGTATTTTTAATACTTTTTGAACTATTTTCCCAGTTTATGGAACACGTAAACAGAAAAAAAAAAGCTAGAGAAACTTGTAGAAAAACAAAAGAAAATCGAAAAAAATCAGAGCAACGCAGGAAAGAATTTTAAATCATAGTGAGAGAACAATGTCTCAAGTCCTTTGAACACATGAACAAGAAAAAAAATATATGTGAGATAATTTTTGGGCACCAGAGAAAATAGGAAAAGGAGAGAGTTCTTGAGAAAGGTTTTTTCAAAAACTTACTAAAATAAACGACTTTGGTTACAATTTTTTCCAAATATAAACTCAAAAAAAAATGCCAATTTTGTCTCTAGATTTTTAGAATGTTTTGTGTTTTATAAAAAAACATAAACGTTTGTCCCAGATTTTAATAAATTTTTTCAAAAATTTAAAATTACTAGAAGCTTTTAGTCATATTTTCTCAGTATTATTTATACTTTTCCAAATCACTCTTATTTTCACATTATGTTTATGTTTTTGTCAGCTTTTTATTTTATAAAACAGTTACCTAATAATAAGAAAATGTTGAATAAACATAGCTGATGTAGTATTCTTAAAATTTTTTGATCAAATAACCAGATTTTTAAGTTTTTCTATTTGATTTGTCTGTTGTACAAAATATGTCAACAAGCTCATTTTTTTATTTTGTGCTATATTTTCTAGCTTATTTCTCAATTTATCTTCTTATTATCAAAATAGTCAAAAAAATAATAAATATTGTTTTCTTATTCTTTATTTGTCTGGTCTATTGAGTCTTGTTGACTTTTATGTCTTACCTTTAAACAATTTGGTAAAATATTCTTTCTATCTTTTGATTTCCTTAGTTTTCTGCTTTGATTGATACCGGAAAAGTTACCAGATTTTCAATAAGAATAAGACAACTATTTTCCAAGTTCTTGGAACACGTGAACAGAAAAAGAAATAAGCTAGAGAAACTTGAAAAGAAAAACAAAAAAAATAGAAAAAAATCAGAGCAACGCAGGAAAGAATTTTAAATCATAGTGAGAGAACAATGTCTCAAGTCCTTTGAACACATGAACAAGAAAAAAAATAGACGCGAGAAAATTTTTTGGCACTAGAAAAAATAGAAAGAGGAGAAGTTCTTGAGAAAGATTTTTTCAAAAACTTACTGAAATAAACGATTTCGGTTACAATTTTTTCCAAATATAAACTCAAAAAAAAGCCAATTTTGCCTCTAGATTTTTAGAATATTTTGTGTTTTATAAAAAACATAAACGTTTGTCCTAGATTTTAATAATTTTTTTTTTTTAATTACTAGAAGCTTCTAGTCATATTTTCTCATTATTATTTATACTTTTCCAAATCACTCTTATTTTCACTTTATGTTTATGTTTTTGTCAGCTTTTTATTTTATAAAACAGTTACCTAATTATAAGAAAAATGTTGAATAAACATAGCTGATGTAGTATTTTTAATATTTTTTGATCAAATAACCAGATTTTTAAGTTTTTCCATTTGATTTGTCTATTGTACAAAATATGTCAACAAGCTCATTTTTTTATTTTGTGCTATATTTAGCTTATTTTTCAATTTATCTTCTTATTATTAAAATAGTCAAAAAACTAATACATTTTTTTTCTTATTCTTTATTTGTGTGCTCTATTGAGTCTTGTTGACTTATATGTCTTACCTTTAAACAATTTGGTAAAATATTCTTTCTATCTTTTTGATTTCCTTAGCTTTCTGCTTTGATTGATACCACAAAAGGTTACCAGATTTTCAACAAAAATAAAACAACTATTTTCTAAGTTCTTGGAACACGTGGACAGAAAAAGGAATAAGCTAGAGAAACTTGTAGAAAAACAAAAAAAAATTGAAAAAAATTAGAGCAACGCAGGAAAGAATTTTAAATCATAGTGAGAGAACAATGTCTCAAGTCCTTTGAACACATGAACAAGAAAAAAAATTTATGTGAGATAATTTTTGGGCACCAGAGAAAATAGAAAGAGGAGAGAGTTCTTGAGAAAGATTTTTTCAAAAACTTACTGAAATAAACGATTTCGGTTACAATTTTTTCCAAATATAAACTCAAAAAAAAGCCAATTTTGCCTCTAGATTTTTAGAATGTTTTGTGTTTTATAAAAAAACATAAACGTTTGTCCCAGATTTTAATAAATTTTTTCAAAAATTTAAAATTACTAGAAGCTTTTTAGTCATATTTTCTCAGTATTATTTATACTTTTCCAAATCACTCTTATTTTCAGTTTATGTTTAAGTTTTTGTCAGCTTTTTATTTTATAAAAAAGTTACCTAATTATAAGAAAAATGTTGAATAAACATAGATGATGTAGTATTTTTAATATTTTTTGATCAAATAACCAGATTTTTAAGTTTTTTTATTTGATTTGTCTATTGTACAAAGTATGTCAACAAGCTCATTTTTTTGTTTTGTGCTATATTTTTGAGCTTATTTTTCAATTTATCTTCTTATTATTAAAATAATCAAAAAAATAATAAATATTTTTTTCTTATTCTTTATGTTCCTGCTCCGTCTGGTTGACTTTTATGTCTTACCTTTAAACAATTGTGTAAAATATTCTTTCTATCTTTTGAGATCTTTAGTTTTCTGCTTTGATTGATACCAGAAAGGTTACCAAATTTTCAATAAGAATAACTATTTTTCAAGTTCTTGGAACACGTGAACAGAAAAAGAAATAAGCTAGAGAAACTTGTAGAAAAACAAGAAAACATAGAAAAAAGAAAATTTTTTCGGCAGCAGAGAAAATAGAAAGAATCTTGAGAAAGATTTTTTCAAAAACTTACTGAAATAAACAATTTTGGATACAATTTTAAATATAAACTCAAAAAAAGCCAATTTTTGAATATTTGGTATTTTATATATTTTCTGAAAAAATTGTGCTTACCTACAATTTCAGCCATCATAAAAACCAAACATAGAATACTAGCTATAATTAGTTTTCGCTTAGCTTTTCTATCAATTTCAGCCGTTTTAGGTTGATGACAATGTTTGTTGACTGGAAAAGATTAAATTATTAAAAATGGCCTTATTTATAAAAACCATTTGATTGGATATCAATTTATACCTAGTTCTGTGGCATCCTGATTTTCTTTAATTGGTTGAATATATTCTTTTTGGGAAATATCTATAACTTGTCCTTCGAGTACCTTGCAACATCCAGTGCTGGGTTTTCCATGAATACAGTATATCACAGTCTTAGAAGTTCCAGCATCAGTCTTTGAGAGGGCTCCATACCCATCATCTAGGCCTCTAAAAATTCAATTAATTTCATTATAATTTTTAATTAAACCTACAATAGTAGTGCGGTGGTTTCGTCATCCTTGGCCATCTTTAATACTTAAAAAACTGTACAAAACAAGCGTTATCAGGATGCCATACCACTTGATTTACTCTTGCAATACTGTCTCTTTTTAAAATAAATGATTATTTACTCATTGTCTGCACCCAACCCGACAGTTTCTTATCAGAAAAAAACTTATTTGATTAATAGAAAACCTTGTTGAACTATTCTTTTCTCATGTTTTGCTCAATCAGGTATCACTCAAAAACTGATAACAATTATCAAAATCTGCGGTTTTGATTTATTTTGTTTATTGATAACCAGATGGTTTATGTTTTAAATCATTATGAAATTTGATCTATTTACCAATACTAATTTGGTATCTATTACAAAAATTGTTCAAAATTTTGTAATAATATTTTAATAAAGTGATCATTTTGATAAAATTAGAAAGTTGCCCAGAATAATAATAATTTATTGCTTTTCTTAAGACTAATATAGACAGCTTGTTATACAGTTGTCTTAAGTAAAAGTAGTTACCGACCCACTCCAACTAGCAAAAGATGACGCTACACCAGAAATTTATAAAAACATATTTTCAAAAAAGAACTATACTGCTTATGCATAGTCCGTCAATTAAAAAGCATTCTAAAAAATTCTACGAAATGTTTTAACTATTTTTGCAGAATCTACTACAACGCTGTTTCGTTTTATTTAAAACTCATCAGAAAATAATTTTTTTAAAGATAATTTTATTTATTCGTTTTTATTATTATGTTGCACTATATCTTATATTCTAAAACTAATTATATTTATCACTTTAATTTGATATTAGTTTAATCAAATAGCTTATTTTTATTTATTTTATTTGGAGTTATTTTAACTGCTGCTTTAAAATAATTTTTTTCTTATATTAAGTCTTTTTTTTTCTACGATTTTTTTTATGTATGTTTTTTTAGACTTATTTTTTGTTTAGTTTAGAGACGCGTAGGCTTGAAGAGGTTTAAATTTCTCGTATTGATATTTCAAAATTTGAATATAATAAAAAAATAATTAAAAATACAATAGATAAATATTTGTTTGGCACCAATTTGAACAGGCTTGCACAATGCTAATTGCAAGAAAATTACTGACACTTCGCAAGCGAGCATCATTTGCTAAAGGCTAGCAGATTAAAAATTTATAGTCTTCAATAAAAAAAAAAGTGAGCAATAGATATATGCAAGTCACTTGCAAAATGTTAATGGAAAGTGAGTATTAACTAAAACAATTGTTTTGACCTTAACCTTCAGCATTGTAATCAACTAAAAATGACCGTTTTGCTTAACAACGTATTTTTTAATGCTAAGTAGATTGGAATTTTATAATTATTATTAGTTTTAAAAACATTTTTTGTTATATTTTGTTTAAAAAGACATTTTGAGTATTGAGAGCAATGATTTCATCAAGGTTTAACATGACCTATTAACCTGTTCTACAGAAACAATTCGTTTCCAATTTTTTGAAGATTTACTAATATTAATTGTCTGAAAATAATTCAAAAATTTTATTTAAAAAATTCATCAGATGCTATCATATTCGGTTCTTATACTGTGCGATCAAAAAATCCTTCTATCACGTAGGCGTTGAAATAAGAAAAAAACCCAAAATTGTGCTGTTTTGAGGTGGAATGTTGTTTATTTATTTGTTATAAAAAAAAACAAAATGGCTTTACCTATTCAAAATAAATAAAGCAATTAATAGCGAATCATTTTGAACTTTATACTTCATAGTTTTAAACAAGTGAAAAAGATTAAACCTGATCTAAAGATACTAGAACTATATTCAAACTAGATCTGATTTAAACATGTTTCGTTCTTATTGAACCTCTTCAGCAAGTCGCAATAGATTCACTTGCGGCAAATTTATTCAAATATGGTAAAACTAGCGGCATCTATTAGAAGCTACCTTACATCAAAAGTTGAGAAATTAGATTTCTACCTGTTTTAATGCATATAGGTCACTCTTAATGACATATGTCAATTTTGATAGACACAATGATATGGATTAAGAAAAAAAATTCATTTGAAAACAATTTATTTGATTTTTATAACTTACATATTATACTTTATTGTTATTTATGTATTTACAAAAAATGTTTTATTAATGTATAGCCTTAATTTGAATTATTAAAAATTAAATGCTGAAGATAATTACAAAGAGCGCAATGAGTCTTCTTAAAATATTCTAAGTTTTAATTATTTTTGTAATTAAATGTAATTAAACTTAATTTGCTTTTATACAACAACAATGGCTGAACTCTCGTTTTTCGACAAAGCTTTATTATTGTTTTTTGTGTTTTTTTTTTGTAGATTTAAAAATTTAAAATGCAAGTATTTTCACTTTCAATAACTTGCATTTTTTAGCAAAAAACTGATTAAAATTCTATCACGTAAGCGTTGAAATAAGAAAAAAAATTAAAATTGTGCAGTTTTGAGGTAGAGTGTTGTTTATTTATTTGTAATAAATAAGATTTAAAATGGCTTTACAAATAAAGCAATTAATAGCAAATTGTTTTAAATATTATATTTTATACCTTATAGCTTTAAACAACTGAATAAGATTAAACCTGATGAACTGATCTAAAGATACTAGAACTAGATTCAAACTGGATCAGATCTGAATATGTATCGTTCTTATTGAACCTCTTCAGCAAGTCGCAATAGATTCACTTGCGGCAAATTTATTCAAATATGGTAAAACTAGCGGCATCTATTAGAAGCTACCTTACATCAAAAGTTGAGAAATTAGATTTCTACCTGTTTTAATGCATATAGGTCACTCTAATTGACAGATGTCAATTTTAATAGACACATTGATATAGATTAATAAAAAAATTCATTTAAAAACAATTTAGTTGATTTTTATAACTTACATATACTTTTATGTTATTTATGTATTTATAAAAAAATGTTCTATTAATGTATCGCCTTAATTTGAATTATTATGAATTAATTGCTGAAGATAATTACAAAAAGCGCAATATTCTTAAAATATTCTAAGTTTTAATTATTTTTGTAATTAAACTTAATTTGCTTTTATACAACAACAATGGCTAAACTCTCGTCTTTCGTCAAAGCTTTATTATTGTTTTTTGTGCTGCTTTTTTGTAGATTTAAAAATTTAAAATGCAAGTATTTTCACTTTCAATAACTTGCAGCAAAAAACTGTTTAAAATTCTATCACGTAGGCGTTGAAATAAGAAAAAAATCAAAATTTTGCTGTTTTGAGGTGGAGTGTTGTTTATTTATTTATTATAAATAAAAATCAAAATTGCTTTATTTATTCAAAATAAATAAAGCAATTAATAGCAAATCATTTTAAACATTATATTTATAGCTTTAAACAAGTGAAAAAGATTAAACCTGATGAACTGATCTAAAGATACTAGAACTAGATTCAAGCTAGATCTGATTAACATGTTTTGTTCTTATTGAACCTCTTCAGCAAGTCGCAATAGATTGTATGCAAAATATGGTAAAACTAGCGGCATCTATTAGAAGCTACCTTACATCAAAAGTTAAAAAATTAGATTTCTACCTGGTTTAATGCATATAGGTCACTCTAAATGACAGATGTCAATTTTGATAGACACAATGATATAGATTAATAAAAAAATTCATTTAAAAACAATTTAGTTGATTTTTATAACTTACATATACTTTTATGTTATTTATGTATTTATAAAAAAATGTTCTATTAATGTATAGCCTTAATTTGAATTATTATGAATTAATTGCTGAAGATAATTACAAAAAGCGCAATATTCTTAAAATATTCTAAGTTTTAATTATTTTTGTAATTAAACTTAATTTGCTTTTATACAACAACAATGGCTGAACTGTCGTCTTTTGGCAAAGCTTTATTATTGTTTTTTGTGGTTTTTTTTGTAGATTTAAAAATTTAAAATGCAAGTATTTTCACTTTCAATAACTTGCATTTTTTAGCAAAAAACTGTTTAAAATTGAGTTCATAGAAATTATTTTTGTTGTTTAATAAATACAAATTATTGTTTTATGGTACATTTACTGTTTTCCTATATTCATTGTCTGTTATTACTGCTTTCGACTTCAATATCGGTATGAAATTTCTCTTAATTCTATGTAATTTTGTAAAATGGCTAAAATTGTGAGAGTGACATAAATTTGAAGGAATATTATAAACAATATTTGCATAAAAATAATAAAAGTGTTATTGGATTGGGGGTGATTTGCCGCTAGGTGCTAATTGATGGTAGTTAGTATTATCAGTGGCCTTATTACTTCTCGACAATAAAGAAGGGAGTAACTATTGATACCGTTACTTTGCTTTACTCGTACTGGGTCAACTTAACAGTGTTAACTTCAACATCCGAAGAGTGAAGTGCTTTTGGTGCTGGCTTGTTGTAGTGTGTGCTAAGTGAATGTTATTAACTCAAAATCAACGATGAAGTGTATTAGTTTATTACTATTTATAACAATATTTGGTATGTAAATTACTTTTTAGTTACTTTCTGTAAATATGTATAGTTTAGCATGCTGTATAAATATAATAATCTCAAAAATTCTGGCATTTCCGGATAATTTCTCATTAACTTTCTTAAATTTACCAATCTTTTTTTTACGACAATATTGGCCTATTTGACTACATGCTTGCAATAAACAGAAAGTGAAAAATCATAAAAAAATACAGTCATTTCGTACTTTCCAAAACGGTCTAAAGACTCGATTTTTTTTTTCAAATTGTACTGATAATTACTGTAACACCACTTATGCAATTTGAAACCATTTAACACGGATTTTTACATTTTTTCGATTTCCAAAAATTGACCTAAATTTTGGAAGCCACTTCCGTGATTTAATGGAAGCAAACCCGGATTAACCAAAGAAATTAGGCTTTCCCCAGATATCTTTCATAATTCACATCACGAGAAATGCGGACCTTGTTACATGTGTAATATCCAGTAATTGTGTATTTTTCTATTAAAAAAAATCTACGTACATACAATAAAATTGTTAACACGTTTACGTCATCTAATACAGAATTTACTCAAATATCCTAAATTCATCACTCAGTTTCATATGAAAGGTCAGACTCTTTGAAACAATTTTATTACTAAACTGTTTACGTCAATTTTTCATAAACCAAAAAATTGTAAGCTTGACCTGTCACCAGTTTTCACTATTTTTTAGCCAACTAATTTATGGTAAATAAATAGCTAATACAGGTTAATCGTTTTTTATATCTAGTTGGCTGCAAAGTCATGCTTTTCGGCACATTATCAATAACGTTAAAACTGTTTTCAAGCTGCTGACACGATTATAGAAAAGATTTGAAAAAAGTCATAGTTTCATAATTGTTTATTTAGATAAACACGATAACGACATCTATTAGAAGCCTAAACTAGGCTTTCCTAAATGACACAATTTCCTTTGATATTATTTTTTGGTTGAAATAAAAAAAAAAAAATAACATTGCGTTTGAGACAAAAGACGCTAATGTGATAACTTTGACCAATTAGCAATATACTTTTTATTTCAGTTTCTGTCTATCAGAATTTATATCTATATGGTTCCTCAACTTTTGATTTAAGGTTAGCTTCTAATGATGTCTTATTTTCCTCTTGTGAACTTAATCTGGAGACATACTGTATATATAGACTCGTGCAGATTAAGTGTTCACAATTGGTACTAGCAAATATTTACTATTTATATAATAGACTGAAAAAAACAATTAAACTTTGCGTTAAATTTTCACAAAAAAATTTAAATAATAAGGCTATTAAACCCATTACGATTTGATGGCATTGAGATAAGTGATACACAAAACTGCAGTTCTATGTACATAATTAAAAGACTCTGGCAGCAATAATGCGCTTTCAATGATTATTCATTTTTATGCTACTTTCAAAATGTGCGAAGGCCCTTCTTACATTTTTTGATAATTAGTATAAAATTATCAAAAAATTAGTATGAAATTTAGTATAAATAATTCGATTAAATTATCGAATAGTTGAGTAGATACAGATACATAATATATTAGAACTGTACTATGGTTCTAAAATTAGCTTTATTAAAAAGTTACGTTCAACAAACTACGCTAAATCAGAAAAAATGCGCTAATTGAAGACGAATATTTGTGACAAACAGAAACTAGAGTAGGAATAAAATATTATATTGCATAATAAAGTTTTTTTCGACATCTATGTGGTTGTGGTCTTGACTTCAATTTCATCCTTGCAAAAACATTGGTTCTGTATAGTAATCTAAATGGAATAATGTTATATGGTCCTTCCTCTGTTGCAAAAGCTAATAGCCCAACAATGGACCACTACTCAAAACACTATAAATTTTTAGCTCTTACCTTTTAGACATACGGCACAAATTTGGCCTTATATATATAAATATATTAGCTGTAAATATTTATAATAAATAAATTATGACACTGCGAAAACATTTTTATCTCTATCCGGTTCTGGATAATCTGTCGACACCTGTTCTAAGCTTATTTAGAAATACGGTTATAACGTTATTTCACTGGGACTAGTTTCCCTCGCATAAAAAATTACAAAAACATAAAATATTCATTACTGATGTTGAACAATAAAGAATATTTTTTAGTTGTTTTTTGTTTTCTAACGTTCCAGACATTGGTGAATTTGTCTGGTAACTTTTTGAGTGGTGCATTTTATTTGAAACTGAGTGTATAATATAAACAAAAAATTTTAATTGCAGGCGGCACATGGCGGCTAGGCCGACCGACCTGCGTTTTGGAATCTGATTTCGGATTTACCCTCAACTGTGCTTTTAAGAAATCTGGCCTGTTTCGAGTTAGAAATCTTGGTGGTGTCAAGGCTCACATAGGCCTGGGTAATCTATCTATCTTTGCTTTGTTCATCTTTCATCTGTGTAGAATAGCTTTGTAGACCATCTAAGTAATCATTATATATGCGAAGGTAATTAACATTAGTTCCTAGGGCAGAATACAAGTTGTCCAAAATCCAAAAATAATACTGCTAAACTTAAAAACCTTTAGTATTTCTTCATTTAAAATACATAAAATTTCTGATTTTGCAACGATTTTGTCAATTTCAAAATCAATGCCCAATAATTGAATGTTGTAATTAGTTTGATCCAAATTTTCAATGCCGGTATAGTAAAAAATTTTGAACAACTTGTTATCAATGATGATTTTTATATTTAACCTTAAAGCATGTTATGATTTTGAAATTATTTTCCTGTTTATTACATTATCTTGTTCATATTATACTAACTACCTGTTGTAACAACAAACTTATTTTTATTAGTATATGTTTTTTAAACAGCTTAAACAATAAACTTTGTCAAAAATCATAGTAGAATTTCATAAAAAAAATTACTTTGCAAAAGTACAAAAAGCAGCAGATTTTATAAAATGAAAAACTTTACACTGCGTACAACTGATGATTAGTAACAACAGAAAACAGTTTTTCTCGTATTGTATAAGTTTGTCATCTTATGAATCTTGTTAAATTTTTGTAAAATATTCAAAATTTGCTTAGTTGTTTTTATAATTTTTTTCTGCTAATGTAATATGAGTTAATGTATATAATCTTTATTTTGTCCATTCTTTATCCATATTTTTTAAATTTTATACTTTTTATTGATTTTTTCTCATATAATAATATTTATACCGCCTTAAATAAATAACATAGTAGATTCTAAACTCTTGCATACTACAAATTAAACTTTTTTCTTACATTTTTGCTATGATCTGCTCTTCTTTTTCATCTCTTGTTAATTTTTATTTACCTTTTTGTTCGTCTTTACCACATTTTTTTATCATTTGCTTTATTCTGTTTCTTCTACACGTATTTTATTTTTTATCAGTATTTTTCAATTTGTGCACTATTTGTTTTTCTATGATTTTATCTCAATTTTTGAAATCTGAAAATATTTATATGTATTTTGATCTTTTTTATTTTTTAAATGTTGATATTACTGTATTATTTTCTTTCGTAACATTTTTATATATATATATTTTTTGGTTTTGGTGGCGTTTTATTTCTCGTAGCATTTTAAATGTGATATTTATTTTTGTTAATTTTTTTCTTATCTTTTATTGTTTTCCAATATGTAAAAAATGTTGGTCTGAAGTAAAACAACTTAGTTAGCTCTATTAGCATTCTTTCGTTCTAAGATTATGAAACGAATGAGTTGTAGAAGAAGAACACTATTTTCTGACATAATTCTCTTATTTTTTAAATTACCTCTATTTTAGGCAGTTTTAAAGTACTCCAACTCTATAATTCTGAGATTAACCACGTAAAGTAGAGAAGTTTTTGATCTATTTCCTAAAATCCACAATTTGATGTTTTTTGCTAAAAATCAAAAATTTTTTTATTTATTTTGTACAAGAATAGAGTTTTTAAGTTTTCCTATGGCAATCCCTATCTTGGTTAATTTTTAAAAGTAGTAAAAATTAGTAAATAAAAAAGTTTTTTTTTAATTTAATGTTTTATTGTTGTTGTTTTTAAATTCATCAAAAATCAAAAAAACCAATTAACAAAAATTGCATCTTGATACAAAAATTTCAAAATAATAGTGATTTTATGATACAAGAGTAGAGTTTTTTTTTAGTCTTATAACTGTCGGTATTCTGCTAATATTCTAAGTAAAAATAATAAGAATAAATTATTATTATTATCATTATTCGCAGAATGCATAATGTAGTTTTAGAATGTAATAATAATGGTATATTATTATAAATAATAAAACGGTAAGAATAAGCAATGTATTTTTTAAACATTATCCTTTCGCTGTAAATAAATTTAAATCATTTATAAACTTAAATTACTAAAATTATCATAAATCTTTAATTAACTCTTCTAATTACTTCTTGAATGTAGAATTCATTACTTGCAAATAAGCAAGATTTTCTTCTTATTGTTATTCTAATTAACCACTAGTTTTTTTCATAAATTGCGTAATATGCACATTTTGTATCTCATGATAAGCTAAGTAATCGAATTTAAACAGTTTTTAACTAAGCTTGCATTATAAACTGCCGAATAATTTATGTACTGTCTACCCAGGCAAACATGAGCTCTATCTTGAAGGCGCATCTCTTTTTTTTTGAGCTTTTGATTGGTTAATTTAAATTTATTTCTGAATTTGCAAATTTAGCTCGGGGCTTATGTTTGCTTGGGCGCGCTTGTATAGTCAGGGTCCAGTGGGTTTCAGTTCCACGTAAAATACTTAATAGCATGTGGACGCTGGAAATGTGCAAACTTTATGATTTGCCATAGGGGATTAGTATGACAATGGGTTTAAACTTTTTCTAGGTTTTAGTCTGGGTGATGAACTGGGATTCAAAGAGTCTCTTTCAAATGTTGAAAGTAATAGACGAAGATCATCTCAAGCATCACGTCTGCAGGCTCAACTGATTCAAGCCCAACAGAAAATGCAGGCAGTAAGTGACTTTTTTTTTAATTATGTAGTCGATGAATATTTTTTTGTAGGATAATTCGATTAGGGTGCGATCGCCTGCAGGAGATGTTTCTAATGTACAGAATATTGAATCAATAATTAAAAAATCTTCAATGGTGACAGTTCCTCCTTTTAAACCTATTCCTCCAGCACCAGACAGGTCTAATCCTTCACGATCAAACATTCCAACTCCAGCTGTCACAGGAATTGCAATGCCTCCATACAATTCCCCTTCAATTTCTAGAGTGTCCACAGGGCATATAGATGGTAAACCTGACGTAATGGCTGTGGTAGTTCCAATGAATAAAGTACAAACAAATGACAAATTAAGTAGTACTAATTTTGCGCTTCGTACGTTACCTTCCCCAAATAATGAATTACCTCCACCTTTATCAAATTCTGTACAAGCTATTTTGGCAGCTAATAATATCACCGAATCTATGTTCCAAAACGCTTTGCTTCAAAAAGCTGCTGCAGCGGCTTACCCTCCAGCTCGGCCTAAACCTACACCCTTCACTACGCAGAAGCCTAGTGTAAACAAATTTGCAACCAGTGTAGGAAAAGTAATGAATGCCCCAAAAGAGTACTATCCGGTAGGTTACGACAAAAATTTTGACGATAACTTTGCCTCAAGAGTAGAACTTCCCGAAACGTCTTTCTACTGTGGAGACCAGAAACATTTTCCTGGGTTATACGCAGATGAAGATTTGGGTTGCATGGTAAGCTCTTTTCAAGATTGATTATGAATTTATCACGCCATTCACGACGGTTTCAAATAAGGTAATAGCCATTTTGCAATTGACAACCTTGAAATGAACAATTTTAAAAATTAAAGCAAATTTAATTGCAATATTATAAAACTTTCAAATATTTTTTCATATTGTCATTCTTAATGAATCTATCTTCTTAAAGAAGTTATTATCATAGTTGTATTTTTTTGTAATTGGTAATGGTGTAATAGCTTTCTAATTATTAAATGTTTACTCTTTGGCAATGGACAAAGTGACAAGATATTGTAAATAAATGCACCATTTAGATAAATGTGGGTCATTACAAATTAGTAAACTTGCACAATAATCAGAGATGTCATAGTTTTAATCTTCAATTTTCGCGCCAAAATAAACTTTAAAAAGTCGATTGAGAGAAAGTGCTTAAATCCGGGTTAGTAAGGAAAAATGGTGCAGAAATATAAAAGAAGGTCACAGATGGTTATTCATTAAAACTTTGTTTTAGGTGTTTCACGTGTGCGCTTTGACAGATGACGGCTTGATAATGAAGAGCTTCCTCTGTCCCGAATCAACACTTTTCGACCAAACGATTCTCAAATGCAATTGGTGGTTTTACGTCGATTGCAAAAATTCGAGAAAGATATACGACTCTAATATTCCCATATCAAAGAGCTATCAACTCATGAAAGCTCTTACATTCTTCTCGGGATACAAAAAAGATTCGAGTAGTACCACAACACCAAAATCGAAAGAAAAAGACTGATATTTGCTTGAATGACCATAGAATAATAGAATTTTTGTTAAGTGTTTGCAAGGAGATTTTGTTTTATTTTGTGTGCCGATAATTATATAATGAGAGACTCTATTTTGTGCAGTTTCAAGCAAATTTCCTGAACTGAAACTACTTTCACATTGATCAACCAATTTAAAACAGATCAACCGCATTTTAATTGTTTATCTACATAAATAGTCACAATTGTGAGAAAACCGACTTTTCTAACCTTGGGAACATTGTAGATTGTCTAGTGATGGTGTTTTAATTATGTAAATAAAAAAGGGCATTCAGTCTCCTTGCTTCACATACCTAAGCTCAATTGAAAAAATCTAAGTCTTATTAATTTATTATTACGTAGTGGTACTAATTAAGGTGTTTTTTGATTGTTTTAATTATTGAAACCAAATGATCCTAATCCTCATATAACAGTCTTAAAGTCATCTGTACTTACCAAATTCGTTGTTACGTTTTGTATCAATCATTTTTTTATAATTGTTTCTAATAAACGATTTATTAAATTTCTTAATACTGCATTTTTTATTGATAATTTCTAAGGCCAACTCTCACCATTTCTTCATTTTTTCTTTCATTGCAGCACCTTTTTAGGTAATGAAGGTGAGTACCTATTGTAAAATAATATAATGAGGCGATTTATTTTTAATAATTTTTAAATGTCAAATTGTTAGTGTACGTCTCTATTCACACATTGTGTAACATCTAACAATCAATATTTATCATAGATCCAATATAATCAGAAAAAAAAAACAATTGAACACCTTCAAGCATAAAAAAATAAAAGTGTTAACTAATAAAGAAAACTTAGGAGCTGGAAAGAGGAATCAATTAATCGAAACTAAAAGAAAAAAATAAATTTTTACTTTAATAATTTTTTGAAGATTAATAAAAGAAAAGAACTAGATTGTGTGACGAGTTAATGATCACAATATCATCTCAAACAATTTTCAATTATTTTTTTTCTTTTGCAAGTTATTGCATTTATTTATTTTTTAATTAGTTTTTGTTTTAACTTTTTCTATTTTGCTTCTAAATTTAGTCATTGTTTTTTTACATTTTGTCACTTTCTCAACTATAGTAGCTGTTCTTCTACAATTATGTGTCTATACCTCCTGTTGTGCTTTATTAACTCTGTTTTCTTTTTTGCTTATCTATATTTTTGTTTCTAGCTCTACTAAACTTTTTTTTTCTTATTCTTTATAGTTCTGCAAAACAATCTTATTTTTTCCTGTGTTTTGCATTTATTTATCTGTTAAAATATTGCTGAACGAAAAACTAAAACAGCTAAATTGGCCAAAATGAGTATTTATTTTTTTAAATAAAAATCTATGTACGCTAAGACACTTTTTTTTTTAAATGCTCCAAAAGAGAAAAAATACGTAGCAGTATTTACCAATATTTTGAGAATTTGATTAAATTGCTTCTAATGTCGAATTTCAAGAGTACACCGAAGTGAATAAATTCTGGCTACTTAAATGCTATTTTTGTTTTTAAATAAAAAGTATTTGGCTTTTGAACATTTATTATTTTATGTTTTGATATCGAGCGCTAAAAATAAAGTTGCTTTTTTAAACAAATTAGTCAAAAAAATACAATAATAAAGCTCTTTCTCCTAAAAAACACGTAACGACTTCTTTTATTTCTTGCATCTACATATTAATAAAAAAATTATTTGTGAAAAACATATTATACAACGTGTTCAGTGCTCAGATATCCGTAAAATTACGGCGAGGAATTAATCCTATATTTTAAAGACTTTCAACAACATTCAAAATAGCATAAAATTCCACCACAACACAAAAAAATTCTACAAAAAATTATCGATAAAGTTCTACAAATAACTTACCTCATTAGGATTAACTTAAAACCCAACGCCGCATAAACTGCAAGAAACTTTCTATTTTTTTGTGACTATTATATAATTAATCACACAAATATTTCATAGAGATGAAAAAATTAATTGATTTTTGTAAGATTTTGTTCTTTCCAAAATAAATTCAATCAAATTCGCTTTATAGAGAAATTTGCCTTGATTTTATTAGAATTATTATTTAAGCTTGGTGAAATTCTGTCTAGCCTAGCAGGCTGTATATTAAAAATAATCAACTCTGGCAACTGATTTTGTATCTATTAGGCCATCTTCAGGGCAAAATCTACAGAAAATAATAGAGTCAAAAAGAAAATTAGCTAAACAAAATACTTACAGTCAACAAACATTTTACAGAATGTGCAACACCAAATGAACTAAATTTTTGCAAAATTAAAATTATTTTTGAACACAGTTGCAAGGCCTTAGTAGTACTTAGTGCCAATAAGCATGTCTTATCTTTTAATGATATACAATATTATTGATAACGCACTTTTACACGCGGTTTCAATTCTGTTGGTAGTGTCTTTACATACCGAAAGTCTGCGTCAAAGACTGATGAGATACAACAACAAATTAAACAAAATCAAATTTTAGAAGAGGCTATAAACTAAATCATAAGCCTATTTAGCCTTGTTTTAAGCTTTTGAAAACCATTACAGTGTTTCAAAAACATTCAAAGCTATTAGCAATTTTTTTTAGTATTTGGAGTTTGTAAAAATCAACATTTATCTCATAAAATTTAAGAGAATTATTATAATTTTTTGTTAATTTATACTCTAAGGGCTTGTGAATTGTTTTAGCACCTTTTAAGGTGCTAAAACTTTTGCTACTAGTTTAGTGGAAAAGTAACAATTAATTCTCTTATTTGCATTCATAATACTAAATTTCATATTCTGTTTATTTGTTAATATTATTTTCTTGGCGATCTTATAGTAGCACTCATCTCCAATGAAAGTGAAGTACATAGTTTATATTTTCCTATTCTAATTGGTTTTGCTCTACTTATTACAATTCGTTGCAAATGTAATAAAAGATGTAAGTTTTAGAAATATATTTTATTTTTGAACAGCGAGAGTTTTGAGAAAGTAATTTGGTAGCTTTAATAAATATGATATATTATAAAAAAAAAATATATTTTAAAGAAGTTGTAAAAAAATAACAATTATTAAATAAACTATTCATCTCTACTGTTGGCTGTATTGAAAGGGGTTGTAAAAATTCTCGTCAACATACGCCACGCTGCCTTCAATACCCTGAATATACTTCCCTCCTCCTGCTCCTCCGGCCCCTGCACCAGAGCCTGAGCTTTTGCCCCCAGCGCCGCCAGCTTTCCCACCAGCACCCCCTGCACCGCCTCCGCCATTACTCCCTTTCCCAATAGCTGGTGCAACAGGAGCATTTTTAGCAAGATCTGCAGCAGCTGCTGCAGCAGCTGCTGCTGCATTTGCTGCCGCGGCCTGGGCTGCAGCTTGGGCTTTCTGGGCTGCGTTTCTCGTAGCTTCAAAGTCAATTCGCACGCTACCAAGCTGCTTTGTAAGCTGCTCTAAGCGTTGCTTGGCTGCACCAACCATAGATTGTTGAGCCGCCAGCTCGCCGGCTGCTTCTGAAGCCGCTTGGGTAACATGGTCAGCAGCTTGCTGGGCAGCATTCAAAGTATTTGTTAAGACATTTACGTGAGCGCGAGCTTCTTGAGCAGCTCTCATTGTTGCATCAGCAGAACGCTGGGCTTGCATCAACTGTTGCTTCTCTCCCATTAAGCCGGTTTGAGCATCACGCAATTGTTGCTCGAGACCTTGGAGAAGAATCTGTTTACCAGCTAACGCAGCCTGGGCCGTTGCTGAAGCCTAAAAGTTCAAAAAGTCCATCAATTCCAATTAACAGAGTTTCATACATTTTTTAAATCTCGATAAGCAAATGTCTTAAAAATTTTACATAATAGAAAGTACAGGTAAAGAGTCTTTCTGTAAGCACCATATTTTGAAAACTCAAGGTCCACTTTGTAACTTTTTGTTACAAATATAAGTTTTTAGTGCTTGTTCTATGAGTGTTTTAGAGTGGCTTAGAGTTTGGTAATAAAGTAATAAACAAATATCTTTCTTTGTCACAAACAAATGTTTTCCTTGCCTTCTTTGAAATTAAAAATAACAAATGTTTATTCAATTATTATTGCTATTTGTCTATAAAAACAAAAAAGAGGTGAAAAACAGAAAAAGGTGAAATGAAAAAGTGTAATAAAAATGGTAAGAGAAGAGCATAAACAACTATTTATACATGGTAATAGAAGAAAAAAATTGAGAACAAGTGTAAAAAAAATTTGAATAGATGAGAGAAAAAATGCAAGAAAAAGAACCTAGAAAGAAAAAAGTATTTTGAGAGAATCGGCCGAGAAGTAGAGAATAACAAGTGTAGAGGCGAAAGAGTATGCAAAAGAAAGACATAAGGATGTATGTAGGAGAATAGTAAAGAAACAAAATATAATAAAAAATACGTAAAACGGGCACCAAAATATTTGACAAAAAAATAAGAATAAAAGAGATACTATTGAAGGTTCCGGTGTGGAAGTGAAGCGAATGAAAATAAATATTGGTTGAAAGAAAAAGAGCGATTATTGTGTAGATGTGCTGGGAATAGAGAGGACATTAGGACATTTGAAGAATTGCAAAAAAGCTGAAACAGACAGAACAAGAGTTAGAGGACTTAATAAATAAAGACGAAAAAAAAATGTGCTAAAAAGAAGAGTTCAAAATAAATAGAATTTTTATTATAAAAAGTTGTTAATAGCTGAAGAATAAGCAGTGTAGCCAGTCAAAATAAAACTCTTTTCTTAAAAAAACTTGGTTTATTTTATATATAAAAAAAATTCTAGCAAAAAAGGATCCTTAAGACATTTCCCAAGTTGTTACAATTTTGTAATAAACTACGTTAGAAAATTAGTAGAGAGTATAATTATAATTGGTAATTTTTTTGGAGAAGCATAGTTCGTTGAACGTGGAAGAGCACCAAATTGACGTGAATGAAACAAAAAACCAAAGGTGCAGTTTTGGGTCCCGTTTTTCAGCGTAGCTTACCTTCAACCAATTCGTCTGCTTTTAGTAATACATCTAGAGCGTAGCTGCGTTGGCATTTTAAAATATTTTCGCAATTTAAATTATGAAATGAATATTTGGACAATCTTTTGTAAGCATACCAATTGATGTGTGGTGAGGTCAAGAGCAAGAATCAGGTTTACCAAAAAAATTAATTATTTTTGAGTCAGTATTGCAATAGTGGTAGGAATTATTAACGGTCTTCTTGCAAATAGGCATAAAAATTGATTAGATTCTGGCAGTCAAAGTAAAAGTTTGACTGATTTAGTTGTGGTTTTTCTTTAGACATCAATAATTGTCTCCAAGCCAAGCATGACAGGCAAATTGCTCGATTTGGGTATCATTACTGGAATAGAAAGACACTTTTTCAGCAACCGAGAAATGCATTCTCTTAACCACCAAATAGTCAATTACCATTCTTTTCTTTAACTATCACACGTTTTTAAGGTTACCGTATTTATCCTCTTGTGATCTCTAAACTGTGCAATTTACCATTGTCTTTGGAATTTTCACAGACATTATCTAAAGAGAACAAATTCGCTCAACATTTTTTGTTGCATTTATGTTTTTATTTTTTAAGTATAATTATTAAAGCATTTTTTAATTGAAAACGTGTCTAGATTGTTGCTCACTAGCATCTAATTATTATAACACAACTACACATTAAAAACTCATAAAAGCAATTTATTACACAATTATTCAAAATCTACATTTTATAACAACGAATAGTACATTTGTGGTGTTTCTCTCAATTGGGTTCAATCATATATTTTTCTTGGGGTTTTTCAAGGTTCTGTATTTGGCTCTTTCTTATTTTTAATTTATATGTATTAGTAAAATTGATCTCTTGCTGATGACGCCAGCATCACGTGCAAGAACTTGAAGCAACTTTTTTACATTCTATTATTTCAAAAGATCTATTTACTCTTAAAAAGTAATGTGATTTAACTATCTATTATCTTTAAGACAACACTAGTTTTGCCATCCATACAAGTTGAAATTGCAATATATTGCAATCTCAACTATCTAGCAGTAGCTTATAAGCTACTGCTAGAATTCTTAGGCTTTACTATTAAATAGCCATAAAATTATCCCAGGCTTGTTAAACAACAAAAAGAATATCTACCCAATTTGCTTTCTTAAGTAACTTTTTTGATACAATTTATCATTCTAAAGTGCTCGTTTTTTGGATCAATTTAATCTATATTTAAACAACACAAAAAAAGCAATCTGCTCTTAAGCAAAAAGTATTTTATTGATCAGTTTTACAAAACTGTGACACTTTTATGATTATTTAGCTCATTAACTCTTTTTCCTTCTACTTAAAGAGCTTTATTAACAAAAAATATAATATTGTAGCACCTAAACTATCAAATTTTTTTTTTAAATTAAACCAGACCAAAAACAAACGAAAATAAGCACTTTAAAAAAAATTTGTCAGTTTGTCAGGCTAGCATATAGAAACTCATAGAACACCATCAACTGAAAAAGTTTTTGAAATATCTAGTACAGAAACTCAGCAGTTTTCTAAAGCAAAAAAAAAATAGAAACCACGAAACTAGGAACAACTTAGACCATATACCTCTCAAACTTCAACTAGTAATAATTGGCCATTAAAGACAAATATGCGTTCAAAAAACAAAAAAATCTAGAACTAAGCCTAGAGTACCGGAAAAATAGCCAAATACTTTGTTTAAAAAAAAAAGAAAAAAAACAGAAAAATAAATCTGAAACAAAATAAATAAAAAAATATTTTTCTACACTTATGCTGTTTTTGTGATAAAACAAATATTTAAAATATTTGTTGTAAATGTTTTTATATTGTTATATGTTGTTATATATAATAGAAGCCAAAAACAAGATTCTATTCAAGTACAAAATAATTTTAAGAATTTTTACAAATACTTAAAAATTCTTGTTAATTTTGCTTTTTTTAGGTGATAATGTTCAATTAGCAGAAAAATAAGACAATTTCTGAAAATATTGTATGCAAAACTGTTAAAAAACCAGCAACAAAAAAGAATATTAAGAATTTGGCTTTAAAAAGATTGTCAGAAAAAAAATATTTAGAAAAAACAACAAAAACAAATAATGAGCTTTTTATACAATACAAAAAAAAAATATGCATTTTAAATTATATCAATAAATGATCTGAAAGTCCGTATTTAATCAAAAAAATTGAAAAATTAGATTAGTTACTTATTTTAGTCAAGTTATTAAAAAAAAAACTAGCAAGCTAGACAATACAAAACAGATGACTGAAAAATAATTATATTTTTTATTAAATTTGGTAAAAAAGCATTTAGTAACTAACAGTGACAAATAAAAAAAATTAAGTGGATAGTGGGAACAAAATTTGTTATATAACAAGAAGATTAGTAGATTAGATAAGCATTTTTTTTCTATTTTTCAAAAAATGATTAAAACAAAAAAGAAAATACTTACTGCAGCGGCCGATTGTGCAAGTGTATTTTTGGCGACAAAAGCGGCTTGGTGTCCTGCAGCATCTTGATTGTTGACAGCATCATTGGCGGAATTAAAAGAACCCTCGGCAATGCTCCTTAGGCCACTTCCGGCACTAAATCCCAATTTCCCAGTTGCCGCCGCTGCTGCTTGCGCTACACCACCCCCTTCAATTAAAGGGCCATATTCATCGTAATTATTGTACAGTTCAATCTCTTCATATTCTTGCGAATAAGCCACCGGGGCTAAAAGAAGATTATAAGATTGCAAGAACGAATGGAAAGGCCAATAGATTATATTCTTTCCGATTTGAAAATTTTCAAAAAACTTACCGAAGATAGTAATGGTGGCAGTAATCAGCAGAAACAGCATTGTTTGTGGCACTGAAATATCCTGAAAAAAATAATCCAAAAGGTCACATTATCACACACATCACTAATGGCACCTACCAGAAGAAAATAAAGAGCCGTTTTGGGATCACTAATGAACTGTCAATTGTGAATGGTTATTGAGAAATTTATAGAAAACCCTCTAATATTTGGAAGGGATTTAAAATATTGGTGGTAGAGGTGAAATAAGGAGAGCAACAAAAAAGAGAGAAAACTGTATCAAACACAATTAAAATATATAATCTTTTTTTTAGGAAGTAGCAACCGCGAAATGAAACCATTCAAGAATCGAATTGATTTATTTTACTAAAATTGTTTTTCTAATTCTTCAGTTAATATTGTGCATAAGATACGGTCAATTCTTTTAAGATTCATAGATTTCTCTTTATATTTAGATAAATAGAGTTTATTATCTAATAGAATAATTGCTGCAGACGATCTAATTTATTAGGTAGATTAATAGTTTTTATGCTCTATGCTCCTATTACCACTTAACTGGAGAATTTAATAAACAAAAACAATAGTTACCAAAATGAGTATTAGATAACAAATGTATCAGCCCGTATCATAAATTTTTAAACAACTTTTTCAATAAGTCTCCAACAAAAAAAAAACCAAAGCTACGACTTTTTTCCATCAAACATTTTTAAATTCTACCAATAATTAAGAAAAGCTTTAGAAAGTGCAGCAATTTCAGCTAAATCATCTAGTTTGATTATATCAAAGAAAACAAAAATTTTTAATTTTTTTCATAATTATTCTTGAAATATTTTCACTAAAATCACTCAGGTACCTACTTTCTTAAAATTATTTGTGTTGTAACAAAGGCCTAATTAACTATTTATCATTCATTTAACACATTGTAAAACTGGCTTAAAAAAATTAATTGAGTAACAGTCAATGAAAGGTAAAAATCTATACCAATCTTGTAATACAATTAAATTAATTATTTGGTAACAATACCCAATATCCTTTCATATTTTAATTGTTATAATATGGCCCACATAGTGTCAATAGACACATTTTTTGACAAAATTGTGACATAGCCTTTCGGGTAGTAAGTGATTGTAGTTCCTAATAACTAAAGCTCTAAGACACATCTATTAGTATCTATTAATTAAAAAGTGAGGCTCTTATAACAATTTTTTTTTACAAAATTATCGATCTTTTGCTATTGGATATAAATAAATAATTAAAACCATATTATTAAAAAGTTTTAAAAATGTATGTTTATTATAGTAGATACAGAAACATTTAAGTATTTTATGATTGATTGTTGTTTTTTTTTACAATACTTTTGTTTTGTTTCTGTCTATACCTTTTCACATGTTTTTATATATTTAGTTTGTTTTCTTCTTTTTATTTCCGTCGATTTTTTTCTAAATCAAAGTATATTGATATTTTGTTAAATTTTTTTTACTTGTTTTTGTTTTATAGCACAATATCTTTTCTTATTTTAACTGTTGCTTTGAATGTAGCTTAATGATTGATATAGTAGTTTTTTTTTTTATTATTTAAGCAATAGTTAATTTCTAGTCATAATTCTAAAACAAATGACTGCTTGGGCATAGAAATATGTGTTTTTATAAATAAAAAATTATTGAAAAAACATTTTTTTTTAATTTTTAATGAATTTATTTCATACTTTTAACGCGCACTGTATAAATTAGAGATTTCAACAAATGTTTAAACAATACTTTATTATTAGTGATAAAACCACTTCAAACAAAAACATTTTTTTAGTTTTTGGGCCACTCTAGTGGGCATATATTAAAAAATATGCTGGTTGTATTAAAAACTTTTTTTTGCTGTAGGTTGGAAAAAAAACAACAATATGTATACGAAATAGATTTTATTACAGCTTTTTACAAAAATTTAAAAATAAACACATATTTACATTTATGTCTAAAGTATAAATTATAAAACAGTTTACATTTTTTTGTAAAAATAAAAAAAACTAAGCTAGAAATACTGTATTAAAATGTAAAATTTTAATTATTATTATTCATTGTTTTACTATTTCACTGATTTCCACACCACCTTTGTGAGGTACAGTAAATGGTGCGTTTTGTTTTATAGTGGTGTCCCCAGTAGGCCTAATCCACTGTTATTAAAATAAAAAAAACCCTAAATATTGCAAAACCAAAAAAATGTTTGCTACGATCTCACAATCCGTTTTCTCCCCACAGAAAACGATACCACCAGGCGCCTAACAACTACAAAACCTAAAAGTAAACGCTATTTGCTTAGATCTCACATCCGTTTTCTCCCCTCAGAAAACGACACCACATAAACAACACAAATGTGCGCATTTCAAAATCCGCCTGAGAATTCCGCATTTTTCTAAATAAATCATAGCAAGACATAATCATAAAACGCCAATAAAAATAAGAAAAAATCATTTTTATGTGCAATAATCAATAAAAAACGTTTATTTGGTTAAAAATAGTCTGTTACTTACGATTAGACACTTATAGTTAATTAATTATCTCTAGACGCCATCTTGTCATAGAGATTATTCCTTCAAAAATATTATGGACTTGACACTTCCAAATAAATGCTATAATTGGATACTCATTATACTAAAAACAAATAATATTAATATACAAGTTTTTAAACAGTTTTTATATTTTATTTTATTTTCTTATTTCCATTTTCTTTTTGTATCTGGAGCCTACTCCCATATTTTCGATACAGCCCATGTGACCATTTCATTGATACTTTTGTTTTCAATTTAAACTAGTTTGGTTTTTCTACTGGCCAAACTGCCGCTCACCTACATTTACGTTGCCATCTATGTGAGCTTATCTAAGGAAACAAAAAATTACATAATATTTTGTAAAAAAAGTTTATTATTTTAAAAAAAACTTAGAAAAAGTGACTTTATTATATTATACAGTAACTAATTATTTCAGAAATTTTATTAAAATTTTGAAAAAAAGTTTAAAATTTAAAAAAAAAAGTTAAAAATTTTGTAAAATAGCCTCAATTGTATTATACATTAACTAATTTAAAAATTTTTATGTTTTTTTGAATTTTTGTTTAAAAAGTATTGAAAATTTGCTAAAAATTGTCATTGTGCATTATAAAAACATTGATATAATAAATAATAATATCACAAAAGTAATCACTCTGTATAATAATAGCGCTCACCCACCTTTACGTTGCCATCTAATCGAGCTTGCCTAAAGAAATAAATGTACAGCAACAAATAACATGATATTTTGTTGAAAAGATTTATAATTAAAAAAAAAACTCATCAAAAGTGACTTCATTATATTATACATTAACTAATTATTTAAGAAATATTATTAAAATTTGAAAAAAAAAGTTTAAAATTTAAAGAAAAAGCTAAAAAATATGTAAAAAAGTTTAAAATTTTGTAAAAAAAATTAAAAATTTTGAAAAAAACTAATCAAAAGAGCCTCAGTTGTACTATACATTAACTAATTTAAAAAATCTTATGTTTTTTTAAATTTTTGTTTAAAACGTATTGAAAATTTGCTAAAAATTGTCATTTTGCATTATAAAAACATTGATATAATAAATAATAATAGCACAAAAGTAATCACTCTGTATAATAATAGCGCTCACCTACCTTTACGTTGCCATCTAAGCGAGCTTACCTAAGGAATTAAAAGGATAGGAGTAAATAACCAGATCTTTTGTAAAAAAAAGTTTTTAATTTTAAACAAAGTAATCAAAAGTGACTTTATTATATTATACATTAACTAATTATTTAAGAGATCTTATTAAAATTTCGAAAAAATAGCTAAAATTTTGAAAAAAAAGTCTAAAATTTAAAAAAAAGTTAAAAAAATTGTAAAAAAGATTAAAATTTTAAAAAAAAAATTTAAAATTTTGAAAAAAACTAATCAAAAAAGCCTCAGTTGTATTATACATTGACTAATTCAAAAAATCTTATGCCTTTTAAATTTTTGTTAAAAAAATATCAAAAATTTGCTAAAAATTGTCACTTTGCACTATAAAAACATTGTTATAATAAATAATAATATCACAAAAGTAATCACTCTGTATAATAATAGCGCTCACCCACCTTTACGTTGCCATCTAATCGAGCTTGCCTAAAGAAATAAATGTACAGCAGCAAATAACATGATATTTTGTTGAAAAGATTTATAATTTAAAAAAAAACTCATCAAAAGTGACTTTATTAGATTATACATTAATTAATTAAGAAATCTTACTAACATTTAGAAAAAAACTCTAAAAAAAAAGTTAAAAAATTACGTTTAAAATTTTGAAAAAAGAATTTAAAATTTTTAAAAAACTAATCAAAAGAATCTCTGCTGTATTTTACATTAACTAATTTAAAAAATCTTATGCTTTTTTAATTTTGGTTAAAAAAGTATCAAAAATTTGCTAAAAATTGTCATTTTGCATTATAAAAACATTGATATAATAAATAATAATAGCACAAAAGTAATCACATTGTATAACAATAGCGCTCACCTACCTTTACGTTGCCATCTAAGCGAGCTTACCTAAGGAATTAAAGGGATAGGAGTAAATAACATAATATTTTGTAAATAAAGTTTATTATTTAAAAAAAAACTAATTAAAAGTGACTTTATTGTATTATAAATTAACTAATTTAAGAACTTTTATTAAAATTTTTAAAAAAAGTTTGAAATTTTAAAATAAAGTTTAAAATTTTGAAAAAAGTTTAGAATTTTTGAAAAAAATTTAAATTTGCTTAATTTTAAATTTACTTTAACAAATTTAAGAAATCTTATTGTTTTTTAAAGTTTTGTTAAAAAAGTTTTGAAGTTTTGCTAAAAATTGTCACTTTGCGTTATAAAAAAAAAGATGTTATAAATAATAATAGCACAAAAGTAATCACTCTGTAAAATAATAGCGCCCACCCACCTTTACGTTGCCATCTAATCGAGCTTGCCTAAAGAAATAAATGTACAGCAGTAAATAACATGATATTTTGTAAAAAAAGTTTATAATTTTGAAAAAAACTTATCAAAAGAGACTTTATTAGATCATACATTAACTAATCTAAGAAATTTTATAAAAAAAATTTAAGATTAAAAAAAAATTTATTTTGAAAAAATTAAACAACTGAGACTCAATTGCATTATACGTTGACTAATTCAAAAAACTTTATTGTTTTTAAAATTTTTGTTAAGAAAGTTTTACAATTTTGCTAAAAATCGTCACTTTGCATTATAAAAAAAATGTTATAATAAATAATAATAGCACAAAAATAATCACTCTGTATAATAATAGCGCTCACCTACCTTTGCGTTGCCATCTAAACGAGCTTACCTAACATGATATTTGGCAAAAAAAGTTTATAACTTTGAAAAAAGTAATCTAAAGTGACTCAACATTGTATTATGCATTAACTAATTTAAGAAATTTTATTAAAAATTTGAAAAAAAACTTTACAATTTTGCAAAAAACTATCAAATGGAATTCAGAGTTATTTTCCATTAACTAATTCAAGAAATCTTATTCTTTTTTAAAATTTTGTTAAAAAAGCATTGAAAATTTGCTAAAAATCGTCACTTTGCATTATAAACAAATTGATATAATAAATAATAATAGCACAAAAGTATAATAATAGCGCCCACCTACCTTTACGTTGCCATCTATCCGAAAAAAAACCTATAGAATGGAATTCACAATTTAGCACTAAACGATTGAACGAAATGAGAAAAGTGCACTTTTTTTTAAATTTTTATTTTTACTTTTTTAGAAAATAAAAAAAAATTTGAGAAAATCTTTGGCGTTTTTAAGTAAGAAAGTTTTCCGGGCCGAAACTTATCTCAATCGATAGAATCTTTACGAAGAATTAAACTTAAGCACTAGATTTCTACTTTTTTCGCAATTTTAACTATTTTTTCTTTAAAAACCGAGAGACGATACTGTTGTAAGTCGCGACGAAGACCAACTGACCCTAGCCCCAAAAGTTGATAGTCATTTGTTTCATAAGACTACTCGGTTTTTTATATTGACACTTTTCTTATCAATTCATATAACCATTATTGGAATTTAAGCCTTGGTTTTTTAGGAAGTTAAATACAAAAACATTCAATAAAACGTTAATATTTGCTTATTATAATAATTCTTCAATTCAACATTTTGAGATTCAAATAAAACTGTCAAATAAAAAAAAAATTAACTATGAAAGGACCATTTATTGATAAACCAGCGGCTCCACATGAATGTTATAAGTTCATGTCAAATTCATGTCATTTGGCATTTCAGTGAAATTATTTCCAAATTTTTTTTATAACTTAACACACAAAAAATGAAACAAATTTAACAGTACCTACATCAGGATAATAGACCTAAGAAAAAAAAATTGCTTAAACCAGCGGTAACGCATTCAATCTTCTAAAATAGAAATAAATGACTAAAAGAAGAAGAATTTTTGCAATTACGTCATTATTTTATTTTATATTGTGCTTTACCTTCAAAATATCTTTGTTTTATTAGTTTTAAAGTGCTCTAACTCTATAATTCTTTGAGATAGACTATAGAAATTGAAAATAATCTTGATTTACTTATTGAAAAGTATTCAATTGCAGCATGTAAACTATTTTAAATTTTGATGTTTTTTTTTCAGACAAAAATAAATTTTTTAGATTTTTTGAAAATCTTTATTTTGAGACTAAATATTGCATTAAAAAAAATTTGTAAGAAATAAAAAAAAACAATTATTGAAGAAACTTGCTTCTGAATATTTTATACAGTTTTCAAAATACAAGGAATTATAATATCAATCTTTAAGTTTTTATACCAGTTATATGGCAATCATTATCATTCTTAATCTTCTAAAATAAAAAAAAAAGATAATAAAAAGTTTTTTTGCAATAATTGTGGTTCAATTGAGTTATAATTTTGTGATATAACGTGTTTTTTGAAAATTCCAAGACTATAGTTTAAAGCAGCTTTGGGCTTCATTACTAAGTTTTAATAAATACAAGTTTGAGTTCCAACAACTTTGTAATAACTATTTTTTGTATAAAATTTTATCAAAATTATATATTAATAAAAATTATCAAAAATTAATATGACTTATATACTCAAATTGAATGCTTTTTGATGAATCAAGATTTTCTTTACGTTATATAGTCTATCTGAAAGAATTAAAGAGTTACAGCACTTTCAAGCCTAATAAATTTGAAAAAATAATAATTTTAACAAAATGCACGTGATATTCACAAAATAATGACTTATTTGAACCAAAATTTAAGAAAAATGTCTATTTTTTTGTTATTTCTTCTCATATTTCAAGATTAAGAATGGTGGTCATAAAACAATTTATTAAAAATTTTGAATATTGGCGCATCCACCATTTTTCAACATTTTTCTCAAAACCTGTAAAATATTAAAAAATAATGACTCATTTGAACCAAAATTAAAGAAAACGTTTTGTTTTTGTGATTTCTTCTTACTCTTATAATTTAAGAATGATAACAATTGATAAAGATTCCTACAAAAATTATAGTTTTTTATAATAGAATTAGTCATTTCTCAAAATCTATAAGAGACATTATGATGCAGTTTTTTTGGTTTGTTTCCTATTAGTCTTTCAGTGATTTTTTTATTAAAACATAATAATTCAAATTTGTTAATTGCTAATTTTAAAATTTTAGTTCGTTGCATTGGCGCTAGAGTGGTGTTTTTTCTCTTTTTTACTTATGTTAATTTACTGCTTCTGTCTTTTTTCAATAAATGACTAATTTGTTATCTGTCACTTGTCATACTTGTCACTTTTCTGTCAAATAATAACCAAATGTCATTTTCTCGTTGTAGACAGTTGTGGTAGTTGCAGATATCATGCAGCTTTTTATTTGTTGAACGCCCAATAATTGTTAACACATGTTTGAATCAGCTAACTAAAGAGTTAAAATAACTCAAAAGTAGGTAGAGTTACATTATGTGTGAGCTGTGAAGGGGGTGAGAAACGCATTTTGTAAGGGCAAAGTCAGTAAAATTTTTGATAATAAGTAACAGTTGTTTTGGGGCTACTTTCTAATTAAATTGTGCAAAAATTTCATGGGGGTGATGTGATTTTGACATATTGATTGTTTCAGATCCTTCCAAATATTGCATTTTAGTGATTAATATAAATAATGGTAGCGATTATGACTGAAGACAAATAGTGACGTCCAGAAAACATTTGTACTTTTGTGGGTTTATTTGATGATATTATTTGAAACAACATGACAACCCAGGAAAATAATGTAAGAAATATTTATCTGTTTAGAATTCTTCAAAAAATATTTGAACACCCACTGATAAGTGATGGCATTCATTAGAACTAAAAAACTTAGATGTTTAATCCGTAGAAAATATCTACACTTTTGTAGTCCCTCTCATAAATATTTTGAATAGGTCAAAGACACTTTTTATACCGAATGATCATTCATTATTCGAATTTTTAGGTTATGTTCACTTTCATTCTAAGCTTGCATCATCAGCTAAATATAAATAATGTCTGTCACTTTTATTGATTTTGCTATATATTAGTGCTCTTAGATTCAAGTGTAACACACAATTCAAACGTAACTGATACAATTAAATAGTACTTTACTACTTTATCAGTGTTGGCAATATGCTTGTTTTGCGCATGCGTCAGCATTAGTCTTGTTTTTTAAATTAATAACATAATAAATAGCGACATCTATTATCAAAGTGGAGAAAAGCAGATTACTGCATGTGTCACTGTAAATGACAGATATCAATTTTGAGACATATTTAAGAGCACTAATTTTTTTTATAGATATCTATAAACGGCTTCAAATTGAAAAAAAGATTGTTTTTAATCTAGAATTGTTTGTATATGTAGCATTATGTTTTTACTCCCTAATATTCAGTAATTAGTTCCAGATTATCTCGGTCTCGAGTGAAAAATTATCAGAGCAGCAAGAAATTTCAGATTTAAAACTGCAACTAAACGCTTGTCAGCAAACTATTGCAAGTTTAGAACTCAAAATTCGACAAAAAGAAGAAGTTATAATAAAAACCCAAGCAGATTCTATGAATCAAACCCAAGCGTATACAATGGAAATAAAAAAATTAAAGGAACAGTTAAAAGAAACTTCAAAAGTTATTGAAAATAGTTCTATGTCTGAACTGCAGCAGGCTCTAAAAGCTTCGGAAGACAAAGAGAAGAAAGTTTTAAATGAGTTACATGACAGAATCCAAAAGGATCAAAAAATGAAGTAAGTTTTTGGATGCTGGAGAATATTTGTATTGTTTAGAGTAATCGTAACTAAAAGAGAATCTATAGAGCTCACAGCGTCTGAAGAAGTTGAGTATGGTAAAATACTTATATTGAAATTTGTCTTGAGAACGTTTCACACCAACCTCTTTTTTTAGTCGAAAATGAGCTAATCTTACAAAATTGCGCTACTGCGCAGATTACGTGATTGGCTCTTCTTTTATTTTATTTTAAATTGTAGGATCTAGTCACTTATTTCAACGATTATTTATTGTTGTAGCCAAATCCTTGAAGATTATGAAAGAACGATGGCAACCCAAGCTGCTGATTATAAGAAGTTATGTGAGCTTCATGAAACAGTGAAAGGGAATCTAGCAACATTGGAAATGGCTTTTCATGATGTCATCCAGTAGGTTTTGTTAATTCTTTAAAAATAAAGTGTAAAGAATTTTTTTAGGAAATATGAGCGAGCGAAGGCAGTTATTGAGGGATTTAAGGCGAATGAACAAGTTTTCAGCGATAATATAGAAGTGATGGAAAAGAACATAAAATTAGAAGTACAAAGATATGAATCACTCAAAGCCCATGCGTCTAAACAAATAGAAAAGTAAGGAAAGAAAAAAGCGAGTGTTTTTATCTGAAAAATTTTTTTTCTAGAGCAAACAAAGACAACAATCTATTAAAAAGTCAATGTGAGAATCTCGAACTTAAGCAAAACGCCATTATAAAAAGGCTGGAGATTAAAATAGCGGCCTTAGAAAATGCGCTAGAGCAAAAACACAAGGAGTGCGAGGAACTAGCGGCATTATGTGATGAAGTCACGGGAAAAAAAGTGTAATAACTCCATGGCATAACTTTTTATTTATTTTTTCTATTAATTTTTGTTTTTTCTTAAATATACTTTTTAGTTACGTTTTACATTATTGTGATTTTTTATATTACAAACTTTACTGATTTGTTTGTCACGTAATCGCCAAGTTAATCAGTGAAGGTTTTTTTAATATTGTATATTATATTGTGGCTTAAACTTGTTAAAATTATAATACATCAATTTCATTTAAAATGGTGTTTTCAAAAAATGATTGTTTTTCCAAAAATAGATGTTCGGGTCTCCATTTCGAGCTAAAATCAAAATCGGACCTTATATAGGACGTAATCTTATTTTTGTGATCATGATCTCAATATAGGCAGAATTTTGTTAAAAAATTAGCAGCTTTAAGTAGCTCAAAATGTACCCCTACGAGCCTTCATCAAGCATTCAACCCGCCATTATAAATTCAAATTTTAGATTGCTCTCCGATGATCATGTTAACGAACAGTACCTACATAATTATAAATTTTAATTTTTTATTGTAAATAAATATATTTTATGGAGTCTCGATTTTTATGAATCGATTTTGATTCATAAATTTATTCACGACTCACCCCTACCGCATCCCTTACCTCAAGGCTCTTAATATGTAATAAAATCAAATCAGCAGATTTTTAAGCAGTACTTAGACTAAGTGTAGGGACTTGCACGCTTATAATAAGTTTCAAATTTCTCTCCACTGCAGAGAGCTAATTCAGCAATACAAATGTTATTTTGGTCCAAAATCGCTTAAGTGGATACCTGCGGTTGGAGTCTACGGCAAATCATTATGATAGATCTTGCGTTGTTTTTGACAGTGTTGCCAAAAAGATCATAATTTTTTTACTTTATTAAAAAAAAAAAAAATTTGTCCATAGGCAAACATTGTGATGAACTAAAAATCAATACCACCACAATACAAAAAAAAAACCAAACCAGGATACGTTGTTTTATTTTCAATACAAATATCGGCTGATAATATTAAAAACTTTGTTTATATAAGAGATTATTGATTTGTTATACATTCAATTTGTCATTTATATTTATGAATCAACTTTGATTCATGAAAGCATGACTCATCTTTGCTCTTTAATAGAATAATGGATAAAAACATTGCGTCACTCAATCTTGAGATAACGGGGAAACACGTAGGCGTCTTTAAGACATATTTATTTTTATGATGCACCCAAAACAGACGCTAAAAAATAGTCCAAACATTGTAAATAATTTTATTAACTTAATTTATGATTGTTCATTACATAATCAGTGTGGGTAATCAGCTCAACCGTGACTATTTTTCACACAATTATTAATTCGAATAACGAGATCTGAGTCAGTTTGTGTTCTAGGTTTCCAAATTGGGAACAGTAGCACAACACCGATAATAAAAATTATATATTTGTACACTTATAATCAATAACAGATTTTAATTGATTGTGTCTAATTAAAAAACTTTTATTTTGGTCTATAACTACCATGTGATCCACAATTATTTAGTCAGGAGAATACTTAAAAAAAAAATCAGACTTTTAGCTTAATTCAACGCATTTTATACAATTAGTTTATACATAAACCAATCAAACTAAGAGTCGGATTTTGTTTTCTACATTCTCTCCTCATTTAAATAATTGCAGATCACATGGTATAACTTTAAAACATTTACCTAGTATTAAATTTCATAAAACTGTAAAGTCAAGAAAAA
The DNA here is from genome assembly GCA_947359425.1 of Lagria hirta. NCBI lineage: Eukaryota > Metazoa > Arthropoda > Insecta > Coleoptera > Tenebrionidae > Lagria > Lagria hirta. Next base: position 1,155,948 of record OX375799.1, read on the forward strand.
TGTCTAGCTAACATTAAATCAAAACCTAAATTTTTTGGAAAAAATATCCAATGACGTCATCGGTTTGTAGAAATATGTACGATCACACGGTATAAAAATCAAACTAACTAATTAGCCGCGAGGGTAATTTGTAATAGTTCTAATTAAAAAACGACGCAATGATTCAAATGAAAAAAAATTTGAATTGATTAATGAGATTAATTTTCACAGTTTATGAATCATTGGTTTTTCATCTGTCAAATTTATGGGTAAAATGACAGATTAAAAGAATCAAAAATGGCTGTGATTCTAATGATATGGAAAGATGGCTTGTTTTACTTATTATTTTTGTCAGGTTTTTTATTTTGATTTGGAAAAATATTAATTTGCTTTTTTTAATTTTTATCTGAGTTAATATTTGAAAGAAGTTTAAACGTGCGCATGCGCTTATGTCTTTTGTTCTCTGGTGTGGTCTACGAGGGTGCGCTGTATTCGATTCCCTCTCTGTGGTTCGGTTCTGTTTCTGTTCATATGTCATTCCATAGCATGTCCCGCTGTGGTTATTTTGATTCTTAGATGAGTTGTTAATGTTGTATTTATTGACTGAAAAGTGATTGAAATCAAATAATGAGTGATCGGATTTAATAAATTAAACAAATATTGACATTAGTTAATTAATTTCATTAGAAAAATTCGATGATTGGCCGTCAAAGCTTTGTCCAGTCGATAGCGTTCCCGTCCGTCATTGCGGTACTCGAGTGGTGATTAAAGTTCTTTGTGTCTTTAAACATTTAATAATAGTGAATCAGTGCCTTTTGAGACCAATTATGTTAATAAAAAGTGCAATTGTCAGGAATTGGTGCCGTTTACGAATTGGATTGTTGGCGAGATAAAGTCGTTATCGCGAAAATTTGAATTCGATTCATAGTTTTTGTTTTCTCAAAATGAGTCTTTTTCGTGTCTTAATTTATTGCTGCCTTTTGTACACTGCTGTTACTGCTCAAGAAATCAACGAAAATCCCCAAACAGGTAAGGCTTTCATCTCATTTTGAATGGTCCTGGAGACTCAAGTCACGCCCTGCAATCTGTTGAATACCACTTGTTGCCCTTATCTCGAATTTCGAATCAATTGCTTTTTTATATTTATAAATCGCTCCGCGCCTATTTCTTACCTAATAACTACACTCTATTTTATCTTTTTTTTCTTTCTCAAATTGGGGCTGTAGACCTCATTTTGATAACGCTTGATAAGATGGAAAGGTGCGCCCATCTCTGGAAACCTATGACTCATTTCTTCGAAAACGTGCGAAAATACGATTTTACTTAATCACATCACTCATTGGTATTAATCATTGTGATGAAACATTTTTTAAATATATACAGTAAAACCCAAATCATGTTAACCAACCGGATTTACATAGGTTCAAATGCCATCGAAGGTAGCCATGGAATGGCTAAAATCAGTGGCGGAGTAACTCACGGAATGCAAAATCAAGACCTAAAATAACACTAAATTTTCCTTTGCGGCACAAAATCAACACTAATTTTTTAGAGAAGAAACAGAACGATTCGGTAACCAAAATAACTCTTGATCACGAAAAAAAAAAAACAATTGGTTGTGCTCCTTTTGTTTTTCACAGCGCTGTCTCTATATGAATTTACAGCGCTGTCTTGATATGAAGCACACATTAAGACCACTAGATTTTTTTGTAGTACCAATTTCGCTGTAATTATTAAAAATCTGCTTCTCTGAAAAAAAGTTAATTGAAAAAAACTGATTTTTTCTTTGAGCATTCATCCTGCTCCAAGAAATGCATTTAAGTCAGTTTTGTTTATCTCGATAGTTTGGGAGTTATGAGACAAAACAAAAACCGCTCAGTAAAAAAATCAAAAATTGTTATTATACCTCTTAGTATCAATGTTAAGGCCTCAAATTAACAATAATTTTTTTGTTATCTAAAATAATATTGTTGGTTATACGTTAAAAAAAGAAAAAATTGTCTCTTTTTTTGTTTAATCTAATATACAGTAAATCACCGAATTAGGCTCAGAAGAGGAAAAAAACCTTTTTTTTTTATTTTGCAAAAGAATAACATTTTTAAATAGATAAATAAATCATAACTTCAATATTATCAGCTGTGAGCTCAAAATAAAACAAAAACCAAAGAAAAAAAGTACGAATTTCATGACATTCAACTTGAATTGTTTCAATGTTTCACAAGGTGCAGGATTTTATATTTTTTTACAAACTTATGTATAACCAATCATGTACAGAGCATCACATCTGAAGAAGAAAAAAAAGTAAAGTTAGCGCTCAAACTAAATGCTCTGAAACTATTTTTCTAAAAGCAACTTTTATATGCGTTGCCTACATTCCATCACTTGTTAGTAAAGAAGTAATGGAATGTAGGGGCGGTGACTCATTTTGAAATAAACTTACTTTTGAAAGCTGCTATAAGGGGAGAGAAATTGCCGGTCAGCAAATTTGCGGTCAAGCAAGCCAGTGGCGTGCTTATAAATAGAAGTATAAGGCATCTTACGTGGTTTTAGTGAACTACTGAGTCACGTGTATTGGAAAAGTTTCTAAAAATTAAATGTATTAATTATTATAACCTATGCAGCTAGTTTATACGTAATTCAGCGGCCATAATTGTCAAAATGTAGAAAATATAATTATTAAAATAAATAATATAATTTGTGTACTTGTACCAGGGTGTACTTCTACCTCAACAAGTGTAGTACCTAAATCAATAAGAGTTTTAGACATAGAACCTTTGTAGCCTTGTCGATTGTCAACTGTTATGGTATCTAAATTTTGTCACATGTACTTTGACTCAAATGCGTAAAGACCTCCAAAAAAAGTGTTGCTTAGTCATAAATATAGTTTGACAGGAGAAGTTACTGCATTTAATAAGACTTTGAGATTTATGAAATGAAGACAATTGAATATTTTTGGTGCAACTTTTAAGACGTAATATGAGCCCACAGCTTCTGAGCTGTCAAACTTAACATTATTCGTGCGTTCGTCATTTTACAGCGCTCGGTTTTAAACTACATATTATGCTGTAATGGTTCTACAGTTATGTCTATCGTTGTGAACTTTTGCTTTTCATAGTATCTAATTATCACCCAGAATCTTTTAGATTGGTTTTTTGTGGCTGTTTTATCTTCATGGTTACGAAACTTTTCAATAATTTGACTTTGTAGCAAAATGTGCACTTTATAACTCTCGAGAAAGGGAAATGACTAAGCAGTATGATTCAATACCCTATGAAAAGTGTTTAATGGGTTTCTAAATGCCTTCGAGTTTTGGTAAACGGTTTGGTCATTTATTTTACCTGAGCCTTTGGATAATGATCCTTTGTCTTAGATATACTTCGATCGGTTTACATAACTTTTGTAAGATTAAGTGCATTCATTTCTGAAAAATTAGATTACGCCAAGGCCGTTAATTAACAGCGTAGAAGTAAATTTAGAGCAATAAATAGGTTTTTTGCTGAAAATTGGATAATACGGTTCAATTGCTTTTATTTCAGTTGAATGACTTGCAAGGTCGGGCCACTTATGTGTTTTGGATTCATTTTAATGCATTTTTCTATGAGGGTGAACTATGATATTAGAAAAGCGTGGAATAGATTTTAATGAACAATGACAACCTTCCAGCTATATAAATAAAATCATTTTTGTTTTCAATCTCCCCCTTCGTTTATTTGAATTCCAGCTGCTGCTTGAACAATAATGGATAAATTGAAAGCGATTTTGACATTTAAATAAATAAAAAATTGACCTCAATAATGAAAAAAGGTGAAATTTGAGCTTGTAGTGAGAATTTTGGTTATATTATGCCTTGTTAACTGAGTTATTCATACATTTTTTGACTTCTCGGTGGATGCTTTCAATGATTATAGAGGAAACCCCAAAAACTTTAAACTAACGTTATAATTTACAGTTTTTGTTCTTTATAATATAAATATAGAAAAAATACCGGTGACTCTTATCCGCTGTAATCATAAAGATAAAAATTTTTTATGGAAAGGTGCAATATCTGTATGGTAAATAAAGGGGATGATGCAGTTCCTGTTGACATTTATGACACATTACAAAATGCCAATAACATACAGATTTTCATTATGTTTCACTTTTATCGTCCTTCTGTGGTGAGCAACGAAAGCAAGATGCTGAGTCTTATTGATTCGGTGAAACATGATGAGTAATGCTGGAAAAATTCTCATATATAAGAGACGGTATTTCCGTTTTTTTTCAAATTTCATAGCTACAATAATTCAAATATTGTAGAAAACAAGATATTTGAGCAACCGTAAAACTAAGCCCATTGTCTGCAATAATGTTGCCAGTTTTTTGTAAATTTTTCCTAATAATCCAACTAAGGAGTTGAAAAGAGAACTGTTTTTATAGATTTCAATAAATTCGGATGTGTATAATTATTTATTTGATTGACTAATTTTAAATTGTTAATACTAATATAATGATTGCTATTAAAGGCATGATTGGCTACTCTCGACTTGTCCAATCTGCCGTATTTCAAGTGAGCTACCTAAGTGCTTTTTGTACATTTCCTGACGGTCGAAAGAGCTCTTTTTGGACTTTGTAAAGCTCTGCAAAAGACCATTTAAATGGACGCAGCAGATGCTGTACCAATAATCAATTTATTCTATTTTAGATTATTCAACCATCTGAATCAACTCCGCCAGTTATGTAGGGACTCTAATTTTAAATCCATAAACATATTTCAATTCTTCTCTTCCTCCAATCTAATTAAATCTTTTTCAGTAAATAATAACTCACAGAAAAAGTCGTAAACTTCTGACAGATATTAGTTTTACGTGTGCCGTAGTAAATTATTTGATTTTCTACCTTTTTTATGATGTAGGTTTTTTTTTTCTAGAATTAGAATAGAAATAAAAAATTTCTAGATTAGAAGTCTGTGTGCAACTTTTGTAATTACTCTGAAATATGTTTTTATTGATGATATGAAAGGAGCTGTTGACCGATCCTCGGTGAATTTCAACCAAAAGTTTTGAAAACAATTTTACTTTTCTTCATTTGATAAAAAGAACATACTAAAGTTTATTGTCAAAAAAATTACTGCAATATGCCGAAGAGTGATACCGCTTAAAATACTATTTTTTGGGGTATTATTTATATTTATTTGTTTGCGTTTAATAATTGACAGGAAATAATGTTGATTTTACTTTTCTTATATAAGATTTTGATCGCCGAGGCAAATATCCTGATTTTAAGTTGATAAAGTCGATTGAATTGTTACTTCTATAAAAAAAAATACTTGGCAGAAGTGACGAACAAATTAGAAATTATATCATTTATCGTCTGTTTTTCGATAAGGCGGATTGATTAAGCAACGAATCTGATAATAGAAAAAAACAATCTCTTATCAAATGATTGAGGAAAATTTATGGAATGTGTGTCAGAGACATTTTTGAAGACTTTGTTGTGTATTTTTTTAGTTTGAGCTAAAAAAATACCCAGGACTGTCTTTGGATAAACTATATACCGGGTGATCTACAATTATTTAGATGAGAATGCTGTGGAAAACAAAATCGCATCTTGACAAAAGTCAACAAACAAAAATGTCAGTCTAAGAATCTGAGATTGTTTTCTACAGCCTTCTTCCTATCTGAATAATTGTGAATCACACGGTATTAATAATTATATCATGGAGATTTAAAAAAGTGACTATTTAAGAAACATACGGGTGTCTGACATTCAGGAAAAGGTCTCAATTGGCTCAATTGAGTTTCATAATTGATCCCAGGAAATTAATTATTAAAATCTATTATAATTAAATTACCAATTAATTGGTAAAAGAAAAACAATATTTTGATTTTATAGAGCTTAGAAGAAAACACCTGCAGAAGCATTTATGCAAATTCACGGAACGCTTGTTGGAAATGTACACCGTGAGAAATTGGTCAAGGAAGTGACTATTTCAAACCACTGCACACATTTTAAAGTGGTTGAAAGAGTTTGCAATATTTTCCAAATAATTAAGTTTTGCAAGAAAATTTGTAAATAGGTGGAAAATGATTTTTGTAAAATGAGAACCGATCATTTTAAAGAAGAATCGGCTATTCACTGTCTTCAGCTATAATTATAGATCTATTAAAACAAATAAATTTAATGTTATTCCACAATGTGATGTTTAAAATTCATTGAATATTTATTTAAATATCTCAGAGATTCCACAATAGCGAAATAAAATCTAAAATGACTTTGTAATTTATAGACCAGTCTGAACGTTGACTTCAAGAATGTTAATTAAGAACAAAAGATTGCATTGTCTCCATTGCAGAAGATTTATTTTCTCCGGTTTGCTCATGTGACCTGTATGAATTCTGCAAAAAGAGCCTATTTTTAGAAAAAAAAAATGGCACCGGCGTTGTTTAAATTTTTTAAGAAAAATACTAAAATTTTGATAGAAATGATGTTTTTCGCTCTAAAAAACTCATTCAGAGTCAAAGGAGCAGAAAGGCGACTTTAAATTCTTTGACCAAGCATGTCCCACACATGTTCAATTGGATTGGCATGTGGACTGATTGCTGGTCACTGAGTTTATTTTATTTTTTTTGTTTTAGTTAGGTGGCCTATTTGATAATTATATTTGAGGTGTCATAAAGCTTGTTGGCAGACTGAAATTGTATTCTATGTAAGTATTTACATAATTTTACATAATCGCTATGTACTTACTTACATTGAATAGAAATTATATAACGAAAATAATTATGAATTGTTTGAATAGAATTAGCATGCTTTCTGCGTCCTTGGCTTGGCGTGATTTCGTTATTATTATTACACTCTCAACACTTCAATTTTAACGAAGGTTCGTTAAACTTTTTAGTTTGTGAATAAAATTTTGATTCTGTAACATGTGTCTCACACAAATAGGTTTTATCATAGTGTAAATACATTAAAGGAATTATGGTTTAACCAGAAGCCATAGCAAATCTATTAGATTTTGAAATACTCGTTCGGAAACGAGTATCCTCTACCAATTTGCTTTGGAATTTCTGTAATTGCAATAAATCTTGTGGAGATCCTTCCACTTCATTTTTTGATTTGGACCACTTTCCATTATCATTTCACTAAAACAAACATTGATAGCAGAGAGTGAAGTTTGAATCTTTGTTTTAGAAATATTCTATAAAATGATTAGGCTAATATTGATTATGTCAACCATATGAAATATAGGCTTTGCGACCGGATACATGGGAAAGTTACAACAGTTTTCTCTAGATTAATTAAAGTCAAAAAAACATCAAAATGCATTTAAACAGGGTTTGGGATACATTAAAATACTTTCGACAAATTGTTTTCCATGAAAAGTTAAATCATCATTTGATGAGTTCATGATGCTTATAATGCTCCTGTTTCTAGTTTGATTTTATTACCAGCTCTATCATTTGAGAATTATATACCTGTACAGTAAGCAAATATCGCCATAAATTCAAAGATTGTAAAAAAAGATTTGATACTAGTCGCAGTGAAGTAACGCTATATGGTCGTACTTAAAATCCATTATGCACCTAATCTCTCAAAAAAATGTTGGAAATAGTTTTCGAAAAGGTGTCGACAGATTATTTAACGCCGGACTAAATTTTAAAGGGACAGGTAAAATAAGATGTTAGAAAAAAAGATTTTTACCTAAAAGTCTTAATAAGTTATTTTGATAAGTTAACTGTAAAAAAAGACAAAATAGAAACGTTCTATTGTGCTAAGTAAACCAGCCATTCGTCATCCAAAAACTCATTCATTGTACACCTGATCTACTATAATTACATTCTGTGGGCTTCTGTCTTTGACCGTCCTGTCTGTTGTAATTTAAAACTTTTAATCAGTTTAGTATAGATCAAATTAGCTTCTTGCAAAACGCGATTTTTACATAAAAAACAAAGTCCTATTAGGTTTGGCTTATGTGTGGGGTAAATTCTTTTTTAGATTACATTTAATGACGTTAATGTGTTGTAGATTGATAAATATAGTAAACATAGTATCGAGGTGGTTTCTAAAATCTATTGTCTGTTCCTTAGAGACGTCCATCATGGGTTGGGCTTCTCCCACTAAAGTATTTTTACACAATGAGACCACTATTAATGTCGTACGATAAAAATGCCAATTAAGGCACTTAAATATGACTATGTTCAGTGGCGGATCTAGCATGTAGCCACGGACCCGGATAATACACAAAAAAAGAATTTTTTGTCATATTTGTGAGAGATTTTGTTTATTTTAATGACGAAAGTTAGACAAGTCACTTTCGACATAACAAAATAAAACATTTTGTTACGCTTTAAGCTAGCGATCCTGGAATGTAATAAAAGATGGGCGGCAGGCAATAAAAATGACTCAGCTGTAAAGAGTCTCTTTCCCTTGAAATTCTTTTTATAGATCTTTTTTGGCATTTACAAGTTTTTTGACTTATGCGACCCAGATGCACAATTGTATAACATAAGACAAGTCTAGTCAATATCTATTAATCTATTTGTATTATAAGATGTCTTTTTACTGAAAAAAGAAAAACACTTGAGCTTTACAAATTACTGATACTATTATGTACAAATAATTAACACTTTTTAAAAAATATACTACTATTAGATAAAGTATTCTTACTAATAAACTAAATACTCAAAATAAATAGATAATAAATTCTTCTTTTTTAGTCACTTTATGAAGCAAGTCAAATTTTGGCAAAAACTTTTTATTATTTTTCTAGAAAAAATATTTATAATGATGTCTTCAATTAAAGTCGCCTTTATTAATTAATTTTTTTCAAACAACTTATTATTTATTAAAAATAATAATTTAAAAAAATTGTCCTTACGTAAAAAAAGTTATTTAAATTAGTAAACAAAAGCTATCTATTTATAAAAACAATTAAATTAAAGTTGTTTTTTGTTTTTAACTATACCGGTCACAGTAGCATCTGCTGAACGCAGTTTTTCTAAACTGGAGTTAATAAACGTACTTACGAAATACTATGGACCAAAAACGATTATCAAATTTATTCTTGATTTTAATTGCAAACTTTATAGCGAAAGAGTTAGACCATTTAGTGACAAATTTTGCTATCATAAAAGCAAGAAAAAAATCGTTTTTATAGTTATAATTTGATTATAAAATATAATAAACTTGTTTTTTTTTTGCTCTCAGAATTATTAAAAATATTTTTTTATGTATAATGCCAATGTTTTATTTATTACATAAAATTCTAGATAATTTATTACAGATTAAATAAAAAGTGTTATAAAAAATTGAAAACAAAAAAAAAGGGTATAAGACCTATCACAAAGTTTAATATTTTTTGAACCCGAGGCCGCTATTGAGTTGTTACGCCACTGACTATGTTTCTATGAGCTCTTTGAATATAATTTGTAATTTACCTATATGATTTTTTCGTGTCTGGTACGATATTTTAAATTTTGAAGGTAGATGGTAAATTCCGTGCCGTGCGGTTGCTTTTAGGGATTATAGCGATTTTCGGGGTCGAAACCACAAAGGAAAAAAAAACCACTGTGACTCAAAAACGACATTTTTGAAATTCTTGCTATAGTCTTATTAATTTTGTTTGCTAAGGTATAAATCCATATAGCGTTTTTTTTTCTATTCAACATTCCATCAATAGAGGTGAACTGAATAGAATATACAGAGTCGAACTAGCAGTTATGTCATTATGCTGTTATTTTACATTAAAAAATGTTTTCTTATGTAAAACATATTTTTTTTTTGAGTAATCTTATAAGTAAGGGCTCTTCGGGCTTCTTTTTGGCAATCATAATATGAGTATGTACTGTAATTACAATGTCACTACGGACACAATAATATTAAATTCATTTTCTTCTATTTAAAAGAAGTTTTATAATACAACAGTTTCGGGCTTTTCTATTTCTGTCAGTTGCATATAATGACAGCTTCGTTAGAATTTGCTAAAAATATCATTTTTATCTTTGATAGTTGGAAGATATTACAATATTATAGGAATAAGAAATTACCAATTCTGCGAAAAAAAGGGGCTTTTTTTTACTTGGAACTTTAATTATGGTGTCTGATAAGCGCGTGGTGAGTAAATATTTTAGATAAAATCTGAGTTGACTGATAGCTACTAAATGTGTAATATTATCTAAAAGCTTAAATTAGAATTTATGGAATTTTGTTTAGAGAGAATATGTGAATGTCTGGTACGGCACTGGATAATTTCTATTAAGAAAAATATCTTTACGCGAGCTATTAATGGAAAAGATATTACAAACTCTTTGACGTTAAATCGTGGAGGTAACTTCCGGTTTATCTTTTGAAAGCTGCTTCAGTTATATTTTCTAATAAATGTTTTTGCTACACGCCTTGATGTTGTTGCTCAATATGAACTGCTTTCATACATTTTTTTTTATTTGTATATCAACAATCAATAACCGAAGTCAGTAAACTTTATGCGAAAATAATTTATCGGTTTTAATTATTTCCTCGATAGAGAACAATAACAAGATATCAAAAGGCTTAATTTATATAAATAAACGTTATCAGCACCTATTTTAAATTAGTTTCTAGGAAAAAAGAAAATCGTTATTTTCAACACGATATTATCGCATTGTGTAAATATAATGATAAAAAAACATACTTTTATTATCTATTAATATCATCAAGTTAGTTGCAAATGGATTAACACCTTAAACAAATTTTTTTATTTTGTTTTTTAATTGGATTAAATATTTTCATGTCAATTGTAAGCAAGATGATATTTTATTTAATTAAAATATGAAGGGAAATTGCTTTTTTCTTATCGTAGCCACAGATTAGTTATACCAGATTGCTCACTTGCCTCGAAACGTTTGATCTTTTGCGCATCGTTTGTATGACCTTGGCGTCTCTCGTCCCTTTAAATTGGTTAATAGCAGTGTTGCCGCGCGCAGTTTTTTGTCAGAATTACTACAGAAAATGCCCTGTTGCCAAAAAGTGTCGTCCTGGAGCTACTTGACACATCATAGGTTTTCTGAAGAAAACTTGTGTAATCAACATTAATTTTACTAATTAAGCATAATTAGGAGGTAATCGTTTGGTTTTTAAGAAAGATCCTACTTTATTCACATAATTACAAATGCATTAAAATAGATTTTTTTGTTTTTTGTCTAGAGGTTTCCAAATAGTCACGTTTTAAAATGGTACATTGACGTGCCTTTTCAAGTTTTTATATTTTCAACAGCAAGAAAGATATTAAGGGTGGGCCGTTTTATAATTGGTAGATAAAACCACGAGGCAAATAAAACTGGATCGGACAGACATCGGACCAAATCGTGAATGTAGACACTGCATACAATCATCTCGAAGCGTTCCGAGTGTATCTTTGCTTACAGTGAAATAAACTTCTACTGGGCATGCGTCAGCTGGACCTTTAAACTGGTTAATATTCTATCTCTCTCTTTTTTAAGCTTTCTTTTCTAAGTGAGCGATCTGGTATAACTCATCTGTGTCGTAGCTTTAATTTTTGAAATTACTCATCATTTTAGAGAGATTAGATACAATTTGAACAGTGCTCAACCCTATTTTTTTTAATCTAGGGTCATTTTTATTAAATAATTTTGCTATGAGGAAAATAGAATTTAGATAGATTATTTGCTATAGAAGATTAAAAATTGAACTTGCGACAAAGCCATACTTATAATGTGGCACAATATAATTTTTTATATTGAGTGAGCAAATAGTTTTCAGATTAAAGAAGGCGTTGAAAATATTTTGCATGTCTTTGATTAAAACAATTGAAAGTCAAATTCATACCTTTCAAAATCAAGAACCAAAACTTTCCAGAGTACAGTACTAATTTCTTTCAAAATGAGAGTCATTGTATTTTATGACCTAAATTACCTAAGTGATGTTAATTAAAAATTTTTTTTTTATTTTTTTCAGAAATAATTGACAACGACAACGATATTGATCAGTCACCAAGGGCAGCATTAAGTGGCAAATCGTTTACAGAAAATCGCAAGCCTCGTTTTAAAGATTGTGATACATATGCTCCTGAAGTGAAAGAAGGTCAAGAGCGATTGACACATGTCATACAGGTGATGCTGAATTAGTATTAATTATTTTAGATTAATAATAAGGAGTTTATATTGTAGGTGCGTGCGGAAGATCCCGATAAAGGCAGTGATGGAAATATTACTTATAATATAGAGGATGTAGCGAATGGGCGACCGCCTTTAATTATAAATGCCACAACAGGGGATATTTATACGAATATTGTTTTTGATCGAGATGAACCTACCTTCCAAAAAGAACTCTATATCATTGTGAAAGCAATTGATAAAGGACATCCTCCATTAGCAGATATCTGCACCTTCAAGGTTACCATTCTTGATATTAATGATAATGCACCAATTTTTGATCTTCCTGAGTATAAAGCTGAGGTATCAGAAGACCAACCAGAAAATAGCGAAGTATTAAGAGTCGTTGCGTATGATTTTGATGATGGAGAGAATTCGCGGCTAAATTATAAATTTTTATATTCCCCCCAAAGTGCATTTGAGGAATATTTTCGTATTGATAATACCACAGGTGTAGTTTATTTGAAAAAAAAGCTTTTTTTCAAACCAGGTATAAAATTGATCGCTACAGTAATAGTAAATGATAATGGAATACCATCTCTAACAGCATCGGCTGAAATTTCTTTTACGGTTTCTGATTCGTATAAAAAGCCTCCACGAATTTTGGATTATACCGATCAAATAACGATCAAAGAAGATTTCAGCGAATATGCAACACCACTCGTGACGATTCATGCTGATTCAATGATTGATAATAAGGATATCGTTTTTGAATTAATGAAGGGAAAAACAATTCAAACTAATAAGAAAGGAACTTTTGCTCTGTCACAAACAAATCAGTCAGCTGTAATAGTGCTGGGTAGTCAATTGGATTATGAAACTGTCACCGAATATCAGCTGACAGTTCGAGCACAAAATTCAGACGGGCTTTTTGCTTCTGTAACCATTATTGTAAAAATTGAAGATGTCAATGATGAAATTCCTCAATTTATTGAATTGATTCAAGGTAGTGTTGTGGAAAATGATGTAGTGGGTGCTCAAGCCATGACAGTCAGAGCCTTTGATAAAGACGGAACTTCTCCAAATAATAAAGTAGTTTACAAATTACGGTCACATCAAGAACTTTTTGAAATCGATATTGATTCTGGGGTGATAACCGCAAAACAATCATTTGATAGAGAGACGAATAATCTTTATCCTGTATCTATTGAAGCTAGTGATTCAGCACCTAGTGCTCTCTTTAAAAATGGTAAACCAAACTCTGCTGTTCAAACATTTTTCATTAGTATTGAAGATCAAAATGATAACTATCCACGTTTTACTGAAGCCATTTACATTGTTTACAATATTTCTGAAAACGCTAATAAAGGAAAAGATGTAATAGAAGTCAAAGCAGTTGATAAAGATACTGCATCAGAAATACGCTATAGTATCAGTGAGGGCAACATAGATGATGCTTTTGAAATTGAAGTATCTACAGGACGTATCAAAGTAAAAGGCAAACTAGATTTCGAAAAGATTGAAAGTTATAGTTTAACCGTCAAAGCTAATGATGGAAATTATGAAGATAGCGCTAAAGTTATTATAAATATAGAAAATAAAAATGATGAGATACCAGTTTTTGAAAAGTACGTAAAAGAAATTTATATATTAGAAGAAAGTGTCAGTACCGGTTGTATTATTACTTTACGCGCATACGATCCTGATATTAAAAATCGAAGTGCCGATCAAAAAATTATTTATGACGTTGTTGGTGATTATAAATCATTTTTATCTGTGACTTCAGAGGGTTGTGTTTCTAATACAATGCCTTTAGATAGGGATGCCCCAAATGGTGCTCCTTCATATCAAGCGTTTATTGTAGCTATTGATAATAATGGTGGCCCTAACAGTATGAAAGCTGCAGCTGAAATAATCATCATTCTTCAAGATATCAATGATAATGCTCCTATTCTAAATATTACTGAAGTTGTTTGGTATGAGAATGAAGCGCCTGGCAAAATTGTTACTTTGACAGCTATTGACTATGACAGTCCGGAAAATGGACCTCCATTCACTTATGAATTAGGTCCTTCAAATGATGATATATCTGGGAAATTCAGAATTGAAGGTGATATGCTATTTGCAGAGGTTATGTTTGATAGAGAAGAAAAGAAGTATTATGACGTTCCCATTAAAATTACCGACAGTGGCAAACCGCAACAATCTGCTGTTAGCATTTTACGTGTCATAATCGGTGATAGAAACGATAATAGAGCTAAAGATGGCTTCAGCGAAATTTTTGTCTATAAATATGAAGGATTTAATATTGACTTTCAAATTGGTCGAATTTATGTAGATGATCCTGACGATTGGGACCTACCAGATAAAGTTTTTCAACCTGATGATATCTTGAATCCATTCTTTCAAATTCAAGATGGTGGAATGCTTTTAATGAAAAAAGAAACCGCTCCGAATATTTACAATTTAATATTTAAAGTTACTGAAATTTTGCCGCCGAATGATGAGAGAAATATTGTTAAAGCCAATGTTACCGTAACTGTTAGATCTATCCCGGAAGAAGCTGTGCTCAAATCAGGGTCCATTCGGTTGAAAGGAGCTACAATTGAACAATTTATAGAAAAAGATCCACTGGTAAGTAAAATAATTTTTTATTGTAAATTAGATAACGTTTTACGTATAATTTTTACATAATACAAAAAACAGTTTTTTTTTTATTATTATTATTTGGCTATAAGCAAATAACATGAAATAGTCAAACTGCTTGCGTCCGCTTTCACATCTGAGTAATTCTAATTTTATTTTGTTGCAAAATAGAAAATTATAAACATAAATAAATATATAACGAGTCAGACATGATTTATCTATATAACGTCTTTGCATTAAATGGGTGGCCATTTTGTTGTAATGTGGGTCTTGTTTGCTTATAATATATATTTTTTTTAGACTCAAACTAGCAAAAAGGATCAGTTGCAACGCTTCCTTTCTAACACCTTGAACACATCTCTCGAAAATGTTGATGTTTTTACTGTTATGACGACTCCATCGAATTCCTCTTTTGTAGATGTGCGTTTTTCAGCACATGGCTCTCCTTACTACTCACCAGAAAAACTAAATAATAAAGCCACCGAGCTACAGGAAACCGTAAGTAGTTGTCAGTTATTTCATATGTGATTTTAATAAAGTATTTTACAGTTGGAACAAGATCTAGGTGTAGAATTTTTAATGGTGAGCATCAACGAGTGTCTTTTAGGAACAGCTTGCAATACATCCTGTACAAACAAATTAGTAATAGAACAGGAACCTGCTGTGGTTTTTACAAATAAAACATCATTTGTTGGCGTGAAAGCTCTAGCAAAAGCAATTTGTGAATGTGCAACACGTAAAGTGGCAGAATGTTATAATGGAGGATCGCCGATTGAAGATGGTATTTGTTCATGTCCAGAAGGCGTAGAAGGTCCTCATTGTGAGATTCTTGGTGTTAGTTTTGCTGGAGATGGATGGGCAATGTATCCTACTTTTGATTCTTGCGAAAGAAACGTTATTTCCTTAAATGTCTTGCCACATACGGATAATGGTTTGATATTTTATGTAGGACCTCTTACGGCCCGACATGCCACTCTTTCTCGGGGTAAGTCAAGAAATTGTTTCATTTAGACAAAAAATAAGACTTTTTTTATGTCGCTCTTGAACTTTTTTTTTATTATGTATTACAATGACAACTGGCAGTTACATCATATTGCCACTGGCACACCTTTGTGTTTTTACTGCTATTAAATAAAAAAAATTTAATGTATTAATTATTGTACCTATCTTTTTTTTATCTTATAGTAAAAACGCTTGAGATATACACGGCAATCTGTCACTGTCAAACTAAAATCAGTCAGCTGACTTTTGGCTTTTGTAAACATGCATGTTTTTTTTTTGCAGAATTTATTTCTGTGGAACTGCGTGACGCATATGTAGTCTTGAAAATGGACTTAGGCTCTGGACCTATTGAAGTTATTTCTAAGTACAAAAAAATAAATGATGGTGCCATGCATAGTATTAAAGTTAACTATACGACAGCAGTAAGTGAATTAATTTGGTGTAAAAGATGGACTATTTATATTATTTATTTATTTAGGATGTACAAATAGAAGTGGATGAATGTCCTAGTGATTGCCTAACATGGCGTGCATTTGAAACTGGGAAGGGTGGTATTTTGAATGTTAATGGTCCATTGCAAGTTGGTGGGCGTAGTTTAATATTCACAGAGGAAGAAGGGAAATTGCTTTGGGGGAATCCTCCAACTAGAGAAGGATTTAAGGGTTGTGTGACTAATTTCACATATAACTCTTATCTATACAACTTGGGTGCTCCTTCAGATGATTATCATGCACATGTAACCTGTAATTATGGAATGTTCCAAGCAGCCACATTTGGTATAGATTCGAATTTCTTAGTTGCCATTTTAGTGTGTCTTGCAATTTTATTGAGTAAGTTGAATTATTTTTATTAGGTTTGTGTTATTTATTGTATTGTTTTTGTAGTACTTCTTTTGGCCGTGGTGGTACATAAGAGAAAGCAAGATAATCTAAACGAAAAAGACATGGACGATACGAGAGAAAATATTATCAATTACGAAGATGAAGGTGGTGGCGAATGTGATACCAACTTCGATTTATCGGTTTTAAGGCCTATGGATGAAAAACAACCGATTAGAGACAATTTGTATAAACAAGGACCAGATGTGCCAGCCGACATTGGCAGCTTTTTAGATGATAAGAAACGAAGTTGTGACAAAGATAATTTGCCTTTAGATGATGTGCGTCATTATGGATATGAAGGTGATGGAAATAGTTCTGGATCGCTTTCTTCTTTGGCATCCTGCACGGATGAAGGTGATCTGAAATTTAATTATCTATCTAGTTTTGGACCACGTTTCCGGAAACTAGCTGACATGTACGGTGACGACGCTAGTGAAGAGGGAAGTCAAAATGGACGCGAAGAAGAATCCTGGTGCTAATTTAGTTTCACAATATGGCAGTTTTGTACTTAATCCATTACCGCCCAATGATTCTGTTTATGGATCATAGAAACACTCCTTCTTGAACTAGTAACATATATCTTTTGAGAAAAAAAAGTGGCATTGTAGTAGCTAATGAATGCTTTGCACGCATGAACAATATTTATTAATTTATTATTTTTTTAAAAAAATTGCGACTGACTAAAATGTATTGAGTTATTATTTTTTATATATAAATAATCAATTATTTATGTCGATTGCGTTATTTTCCCGCCAAAGACGATACAAAATTAGGTAGTAGCAGAATAAATGTTACTGGTCAGATTGAGATGTTATTTTGGCAATATAAGAATGTTTCTGCGAAACTATTGTGGGCGTTAATGGGTTAATCGTGTTTGACCAAAGATTTAAATTTTTGGGGTTATTACTATTATAAACCGTGGCAATTGTTTATTTATTTATGGTAAGCAAGCTTTCTGCAACACTAGTGAAGTGACTAATAGTGTTCATATTGTGATTTTCAACTGAATCAAGACACGAATAAGCGGACGCTTGGTTGAGGCAATGACCGTAAACAAATGTTTTATATGTCAAGTTAAATAAGTGATATTTTCTATATTTTTTACGTGTGATTTTTGTTATGAATGCGTCTAGTGATATATTTTTTTAACCAGTCTAATTGGATGAATCGCTAGATTTTTATAGGAGACAAACATTCTGACAATAAAATATGTGTATGTTATTCTGTATACTAGGTGTTCTAATTGCATTTGTACAAATGGCACATTGTGAAATGGTTGAATACGTTTCTAAATCACATTCGAGTGCCTTTAATGAAATGAAAACATAAAAAACGTCCTAAATTTGTTGTGTGATGTACTTAAAATGTATTTGACCAAAGAAACTATTTTTGGACCTAACCCGTGTAAATAAACTTTGACTGGATTTGTGCATTTAATATTATATAATTGTTTATATAATATAGTATAAATTTTTATAAAACGACTGGTTTAGATGCCCCATCAATGAAGCAAGCTATAGATATACTTTAGGTGTAATGTTTGTAGGTATTAACAACTTCGGAGTACATTCCTTTCTTTTTTTTTGTGATTTTGTTCTAATATGGTTATTATAATTTTTGCAAGAGTGATCTCTTTGTTATTAGTATTTCTAAATTTATTTTTTTTTTACTAAACAAGTATTTATTGTATGATGCAAATGTTAGGTTTTATTGAATTTGTCAGCTTTTGCTATTGATTTATAAGGCTGCACAATAAATAGTATGTGCCTTTTATATATTTAATAAAATTTAGTTATTTTTTGAGAAAAGTATTTTCTGTACCTAGAAACAATTTGCTCACTGCCGTTTCTCAACTGTAATAATTATTATACAATAAAGGTTATTTAGGATAAAATCGCCTAAATTCTATCTTTATTTTCCAAAGTCTACGCTTACACAACGTTGTATTTTGATACAGAGGGCCTAAAATAATAAAAATTCTAACAATCATTGTTATAAATTAGCGCACTAATTTATAATTTTGTAGTCCCATCCTTTTGACAGTAAACCTGTTTTGTTTTAATAAGCTTATGTAATGTTGTTATAGATTTTTTCGCCCCACGCAAATTATA
Source organism: Lagria hirta (assembly GCA_947359425.1). Classification (NCBI taxonomy): domain Eukaryota; kingdom Metazoa; phylum Arthropoda; class Insecta; order Coleoptera; family Tenebrionidae; genus Lagria; species Lagria hirta. The sequence goes on from OX375799.1 coordinate 1,174,635, forward strand.
AAAAGCAGCTAATACAAAAAAGTATTTATTGATATAACAATAAAATAAACGTCAAATAAAACAATTTATTGCATATGTGAACAAGAAAGGTATTCGTGGTCGATAGGTAGGCCAGCAACGTACTCAAGACTCGGCACACATATTTTGGAATGTTTCTGGATGATGTGTGACCAAATCGTGGGAACGTTGTTATATTGAAAATACGATCCCCAAACGGTCGAAGATAAAAAATGTTGATCTGGGTGCCATCGCTGATGACCGTGCTTTCCCTCTGCTTCAAGTTCTTCACAGACGCTTACTGTATCAAAATTTGAGTGAATATTTGGAGTAAAAATATCTTGAACTAAATTATCACCAACATATAAAAATTTCGGATTATTCTTCTGATTGTGTTTCAAGAGAAATTGTTCCAAGTTTTTCCAATTTCCGTGTGTATAAATCCCTCCACGCTCAAGGTTGTTTATCGAAATTGAAGGCCCTTCATGAACTCCATTTAAACTTAAAAAGTCTCGTTCCATGGTGAAAAACCCTGGTTTCTTCGCAAAGCAGATTACAATATCGAAGTATTCGCGCCAATTTTCACCGAGAGTATTTGTGGCAGTGTGTGAGGCAAAGTCCACGTGTGAACCAGTGATTAAAAATAACAATTTACCTTGACTTTTAAGCTTTTTTAACCACATTAGAAGTTGCGTACTGCATTTGTAGTAATACTTGTTGGGGTTAGTTTTCATTTCCTCAAAATAGCCGCCTTGATTTGTTTGGAAATGTTCTCGATTAAACATGTCTTGCAGAGACTCTTGAATATCTGGCCAAATTTGATATTTTTGTGTGGAAGGTCCCTTTTTCATATCAAGTGTATCGACAGCGCGAGCAAACACTAAACTAGTTGCAATATCAAAGTAATCAAGTAAGGTGCGCATTGTTTGTGAATAGGGACCATTCCATGTTACTAAGGGATTCTTACAAAATAGATCAGATGCTTCCCAATGTCTGTCAGGATAATAAGATTCGATTTCATCGGAGCTCAGCATTGTTGTACCATGCGACGCTTGTAGAATAAACCCATCAGCTCCAATTCGCAAAATATTCCCATTTTCATCATCAACAATCAGTCCTTTTAAAATGAAATTATGATCAAAGGGTTTTATCAAAAGGTCTTTACTGTACCCCTTTTTTTCCACCAAAAACTTTGCCATAACTTCATACTCCATTTCTATCATAGCGCCCACTTTATACCTCGACACTGTATTATCCAAGTCAAAACCAATACAATCATAGTCCGTAAACTTAAATCCAGAAGCCGCCGCCGTAGGGTTAACCATTGTGCTAAACAATCCTCCTTTAACTAAAGCCATCGCTCCACAATTGCGAAAAAAGTAACTCAACACGTGGGTGCCGGTTCCAAATAGTGACATTTCTTTTATCTCGTTTTACTTAAGTACTTTATGCTGATTAAGCGAGGGGACATTGTGAGTGTTTAGAGGAAAACTGGATCTGGACCACTTTGAAGATTTGGCTTGGCACTCAGCTGATCGACATTGACAGCAGCACGCATTTCACAGACGTGTCTAATTTTAAATTGAATCTTTCCCGCCAATAGGTACACACTGAATAACTACCGGTCATTAGATTAAATATCAATTTACTTTAATTCTATTTCAGATTACTTATCATAACTAATAATTGGTAGATTGGTACAATTTGACGTATAAGTGACAAATGGCGTTACAGTTTTTGACATTTTCATATTTTTACATAGATTTATTTTATAAAACGTTACTTAGCGCCATCTATAGTCAATGCTAACGTACAAATAAGTGTAAAAAATGTATGCATTAATTTTGGTTTGAAACTAGAATAGGTAATGTGCTTTGGCTACTGCATGATAGGTGGCGCTCTAAAATAAAAATTCAATTATTTTTTACATTTACTGTAAATTTAATATAAAACACAGAAACAAACAAATTACGCTCAAAATAAATTCCTTTTTTTAGACACTACAAAAAGCTTAATTTTGGCCTTATTTTTTTGCTTTTTTGCTGTAAATTAGATCCGCAGTAGATATTATTAAGAGAAAGACGTTAAGCATAAAAGATTAAAGAAAAAACAAAAAAAAATTTTTACCTCAAAAAAAAACTAAGGTTATAGTCTTGATTTTTTTTCAAAATTTAACATTTTTAGTTTTTTGCAAAAAGCAATGTAGAAAGGCATTAAAAGTCGATTGGTAAAGACCGTTTCTCAAAATTCTTTATAGTTTAAGAGCTACAGCAATTTTACGCTCAAAACTAAAGTCTTTTTTTTAGAGATTACAAAAAGCTTAATTTTGGCCTTATTTTTAATGTTTTTTTGCTACAAATTGGATCCGCAATAGATATTATTAAGAGAAAGGCGTTAAGCATAAAAGTTTTTGAAAAATCCAAAAAAAATTTTTTACCTCAAAAAAAAATCAAGGTTGTAGTCTTGATTTTTTTTCAAAATTTAACATTTTTAGTTTTTTGCAAAAAGCAATGTAGAAAGGCATTAAAAGTCGATTGGTAAAGACCGTTTCTCAAAATTCTTTATAGTTTAAGAGCTACAGCAATTTTACGCTCAAAACTAAAGTCTTTTTTTAGAGATTACAAAAAGCTTAATTTTGGCCTTATTTTTAATGTTTTTTTGCTACAAATTGGATCCGCAATAGATATTATTAAGAGAAAGGCGTTAAGCATAAAAGTTTTTGAAAAAACCAAAAAAAAGTTTTTACCTCAAAAAAAAATCAAGGTTGTAGTCTTGATTTTTTTTCAAAATTTAACATTTTTAGTTTTTTGCAAAAAGCAATGTAGAAAGGCATTAAAAGTCGATTGGTAAAGACCGTTTCTCAAAATTCTTTATAGTTTAAGAGCTACAGCAATTTTACGCTCAAAACTAAAGTCTTTTTTTAGAGATTACAAAAAGCTTAATTTTGGCCTTATTTTTAATGTTTTTTTGCTACAAATTGGATCCGCAATAGATATTATTAAGAGAAAGGCGTTAAGCATAAAAGTTTTTGAAAAAACCAAAAAAAAGTTTTTACCTCAAAAAAAAATCAAGGTTATAGTCTTGATTTTTTTTCAAAATTTAACATTTTTAGTTTTTTGCAAAAAGCAATGTAGAAAGGCATTAAAAGTCGATTGGTAAAGACCGTTTCTCAAAATTCTTTATAGTTTAAGAGCTACAGCAATTTTACGCTCAAAACTAAAGTCTTTTTTTTAGAGATTACAAAAAGCTTAATTTTGGCCTTATTTTTAATGTTTTTTTGCTAAAAATTGGATCCGCAATAGATATTATTAAGAGAAAGGCGTTAAGCATAAAAGTTTTTGAAAAAACCAAAAAAAATTTTTTACCTCAAAAAAAAATCAAGGTTATAGTCTTGATTTTTTTTCAAAATTTAACATTTTTAGTTTTTTTGCAAAAAGCAATGTAGAAAGGCATTAAAAGTCGATTGGTAAAGACCGTTTCTCAAAATTCTTTATAGTTTAAGAGCTACAGCAATTTTACGCTCAAAACTAAAGTCTTTTTTTAGAGATTACAAAAAGCTTAATTTTGGCCTTATTTTTAATGTTTTTTTGCTACAAATTGGATCCGCAATAGATATTATTAAGAGAAAGGCGTTAAGCATAAAAGTTTTTGAAAAAACCAAAAAAAAGTTTTTACCTCAAAAAAAAATCAAGGTTATAGTCTTGATTTTTTTTCAAAATTTAACATTTTTAGTTTTTTGCAAAAAGCAATGTAGAAAGGCATTAAAAGTCGATTGGTAAAGACCGTTTCTCAAAATTCTTTATAGTTTAAGAGCTACAGCAATTTTACGCTCAAAACTAAAGTCTTTTTTTTAGAGATTACAAAAAGCTTAATTTTGGCCTTATTTTTAATGTTTTTTTGCTACAAATTGGATCCGCAATAGATATTATTAAGAGAAAGGCGTTAAGCATAAAAGTTTTTGAAAAATCCAAAAAAAATTTTTTACCTCAAAAAAAAATCAAGGTTATAGTCTTGATTTTTTTTCAAAATTTAACATTTTTAGTTTTTTGCAAAAAGCAATGTAGAAAGGCATTAAAAGTCGATTGGTAAAGACCGTTTCTCAAAATTCTTTATAGTTTAAGAGCTACAGCAATTTTACGCTCAAAACTAAAGTCTTTTTTTAGAGATTACAAAAAGCTTAATTTTGGCCTTATTTTTAATGTTTTTTTGCTACAAATTGGATCCGCAATAGATATTATTAAGAGAAAGGCGTTAAGCATAAAAGTTTTTGAAAAAACCAAAAAAAAGTTTTTACCTCAAAAAAAAATCAAGGTTATAGTCTTGATTTTTTTTCAAAATTTAACATTTTTAGTTTTTTGCAAAAAGCAATGTAGAAAGGCATTAAAAGTCGATTGGTAAAGACCGTTTCTCAAAATTCTTTATAGTTTAAGAGCTACAGCAATTTTACGCTCAAAACTAAAGTCTTTTTTTTAGAGATTACAAAAAGCTTAATTTTGGCCTTATTTTTAATGTTTTTTTGTTAAAAATTGGATCCGCAATAGATATTATTAAGAGAAAGGCGTTAAGCATAAAAGTTTTTGAAAAAACCAAAAAAAATTTTTTACCTCAAAAAAAAATCAAGGTTATAGTCTTGATTTTTTTTCAAAATTTAACATTTTTAGTTTTTTTGCAAAAAGCAATGTAGAAAGGCATTAAAAGTCGATTGGTAAAGACCGTTTCTCAAAATTCTTTATAGTTTAAGAGCTACAGCAATTTTACGCTCAAAACTAAAGTCTTTTTTTAGAGATTACAAAAAGCTTAATTTTGGCCTTATTTTTAATGTTTTTTTGCTACAAATTGGATCCGCAATAGATATTATTAAGAGAAAGGCGTTAAGCATAAAAGTTTTTGAAAAATCCAGAAAAAATTTTTTACCTCAAAAAAAAATCAAGGTTATAGTCTTGATTTTTTTTCAAAATTTAACATTTTTAGTTTTTTGCAAAAAGCAATGTAGAAAGGCATTAAAAGTCGATTGGTAAAGACCGTTTCTCAAAATTCTTTATAGTTTAAGAGCTACAGCAATTTTACGCTCAAAACTAAAGTCTTTTTTTAGAGATTACAAAAAGCTTAATTTTGGCCTTATTTTTAATGTTTTTTTGCTACAAATTGGATCCGCAATAGATTTTATTAAGAGAAAGGCGTTAAGCATAAAAGTTTTTGAAAAATCCAAAAAAAAGTTTTTACCTCAAAAAAAAATCAAGGTTATAGTCTTGATTTTTTTTCAAAATTTAACATTTTTAGTTTTTTGCAAAAAGCAATGTAGAAAGGCATTAAAAGTCGATTGGTAAAGACCGTTTCTCAAAATTCTTTATAGTTTAAGAGCTACAGCAATTTTACGCTCAAAACTAAAGTCTTTTTTTAGAGATTACAAAAAGCTTAATTTTGGCCTTATTTTTAATGTTTTTTTGCTACAAATTGGATCCGCAATAGATTTTATTAAGAGAAAGGCGTTAAGCATAAAAGTTTTTGAAAAAACCAAAAAAAAGTTTTTACCTCAAAAAAAAATCAAGGTTATAGTCTTGATTTTTTTTCAAAATTTAACATTTTTAGTTTTTTGCAAAAAGCAATGTAGAAAGGCATTAAAAGTCGATTGGTAAAGACCGTTTCTCAAAATTCTTTATAGTTTAAGAGCTACAGCAATTTTACGCTCAAAACTAAAGTCTTTTTTTTAGAGATTACAAAAAGCTTAATTTTGGCCTTATTTTTAATGTTTTTTTGCTACAAATTGGATCCGCAATAGATATTATTAAGAGAAAGGCGTTAAGCATAAAAGTTTTTGAAAAAACCAAAAAAAAGTTTTTACCTCAAAAAAAAATCAAGGTTATAGTCTTGATTTTTTTTCAAAATTTAACATTTTTAGTTTTTTGCAAAAAGCAATGTAGAAAGGCATTAAAAGTCGATTGGTAAAGACCGTTTCTCAAAATTCTTTATAGTTTAAGAGCTACAGCAATTTTACGCTCAAAATAAATTCCTTTTTTTAGAGATTACAAAAAGCTTAATTTTGGCCTTATTTTTAATGTTTTTTTGCTACAAATTGGATCCGCAATAGATATTATTAAGAGAAAGGCGTTAAGCATAAAAGTTTTTGAAAAAACCAAAAAAAAGTTTTTACCTCAAAAAAAAATCAAGGTTATAGTCTTGATTTTTTTTCAAAATTTAACATTTTTAGTTTTTTGCAAAAAGCAATGTAGAAAGGCATTAAAAGTCGATTGGTAAAGACCGTTTCTCAAAATTCTTTATAGTTTAAGAGCTACAGCAATTTTACGCTCAAAACTAAAGTCTTTTTTTTAGAGATTACAAAAAGCTTAATTTTGGCCTTATTTTTAATGTTTTTTTGCTAAAAATTGGATCCGCAATAGATATTATTAAGAGAAAGGCGTTAAGCATAAAAGTTTTTGAAAAAACCAAAAAAAATTTTTTACCTCAAAAAAAAATCAAGGTTATAGTCTTGATTTTTTTTCAAAATTTAACATTTTTAGTTTTTTTGCAAAAAGCAATGTAGAAAGGCATTAAAAGTCGATTGGTAAAGACCGTTTCTCAAAATTCTTTATAGTTTAAGAGCTACAGCAATTTTACGCTCAAAACTAAAGTCTTTTTTTAGAGATTACAAAAAGCTTAATTTTGGCCTTATTTTTAATGTTTTTTTGCTACAAATTGGATCCGCAATAGATATTATTAAGAGAAAGGCGTTAAGCATAAAAGTTTTTGAAAAAACCAAAAAAAAGTTTTTACCTCAAAAAAAAATCAAGGTTATAGTCTTGATTTTTTTTCAAAATTTAACATTTTTAGTTTTTTGCAAAAAGCAATGTAGAAAGGCATTAAAAGTCGATTGGTAAAGACCGTTTCTCAAAATTCTTTATAGTTTAAGAGCTACAGCAATTTTACGCTCAAAACTAAAGTCTTTTTTTTAGAGATTACAAAAAGCTTAATTTTGGCCTTATTTTTAATGTTTTTTTGCTACAAATTGGATCCGCAATAGATATTATTAAGAGAAAGGCGTTAAGCATAAAAGTTTTTGAAAAATCCAAAAAAAATTTTTTACCTCAAAAAAAAATCAAGGTTATAGTCTTGATTTTTTTTCAAAATTTAACATTTTTAGTTTTTTGCAAAAAGCAATGTAGAAAGGCATTAAAAGTCGATTGGTAAAGACCGTTTCTCAAAATTCTTTATAGTTTAAGAGCTACAGCAATTTTACGCTCAAAACTAAAGTCTTTTTTTAGAGATTACAAAAAGCTTAATTTTGGCCTTATTTTTAATGTTTTTTTGCTACAAATTGGATCCGCAATAGATATTATTAAGAGAAAGGCGTTAAGCATAAAAGTTTTTGAAAAAACCAAAAAAAAGTTTTTACCTCAAAAAAAAATCAAGGTTATAGTCTTGATTTTTTTTCAAAATTTAACATTTTTAGTTTTTTGCAAAAAGCAATGTAGAAAGGCATTAAAAGTCGATTGGTAAAGACCGTTTCTCAAAATTCTTTATAGTTTAAGAGCTACAGCAATTTTACGCTCAAAACTAAAGTCTTTTTTTTAGAGATTACAAAAAGCTTAATTTTGGCCTTATTTTTAATGTTTTTTTGTTAAAAATTGGATCCGCAATAGATATTATTAAGAGAAAGGCGTTAAGCATAAAAGTTTTTGAAAAAACCAAAAAAAATTTTTTACCTCAAAAAAAAATCAAGGTTATAGTCTTGATTTTTTTTCAAAATTTAACATTTTTAGTTTTTTTGCAAAAAGCAATGTAGAAAGGCATTAAAAGTCGATTGGTAAAGACCGTTTCTCAAAATTCTTTATAGTTTAAGAGCTACAGCAATTTTACGCTCAAAACTAAAGTCTTTTTTTAGAGATTACAAAAAGCTTAATTTTGGCCTTATTTTTAATGTTTTTTTGCTACAAATTGGATCCGCAATAGATATTATTAAGAGAAAGGCGTTAAGCATAAAAGTTTTTGAAAAATCCAGAAAAAATTTTTTACCTCAAAAAAAAATCAAGGTTATAGTCTTGATTTTTTTTCAAAATTTAACATTTTTAGTTTTTTGCAAAAAGCAATGTAGAAAGGCATTAAAAGTCGATTGGTAAAGACCGTTTCTCAAAATTCTTTATAGTTTAAGAGCTACAGCAATTTTACGCTCAAAACTAAAGTCTTTTTTTAGAGATTACAAAAAGCTTAATTTTGGCCTTATTTTTAATGTTTTTTTGCTACAAATTGGATCCGCAATAGATTTTATTAAGAGAAAGGCGTTAAGCATAAAAGTTTTTGAAAAATCCAAAAAAAAGTTTTTACCTCAAAAAAAAATCAAGGTTATAGTCTTGATTTTTTTTCAAAATTTAACATTTTTAGTTTTTTGCAAAAAGCAATGTAGAAAGGCATTAAAAGTCGATTGGTAAAGACCGTTTCTCAAAATTCTTTATAGTTTAAGAGCTACAGCAATTTTACGCTCAAAACTAAAGTCTTTTTTTAGAGATTACAAAAAGCTTAATTTTGGCCTTATTTTTAATGTTTTTTTGCTACAAATTGGATCCGCAATAGATTTTATTAAGAGAAAGGCGTTAAGCATAAAAGTTTTTGAAAAAACCAAAAAAAAGTTTTTACCTCAAAAAAAAATCAAGGTTATAGTCTTGATTTTTTTTCAAAATTTAACATTTTTAGTTTTTTGCAAAAAGCAATGTAGAAAGGCATTAAAAGTCGATTGGTAAAGACCGTTTCTCAAAATTCTTTATAGTTTAAGAGCTACAGCAATTTTACGCTCAAAACTAAAGTCTTTTTTTTAGAGATTACAAAAAGCTTAATTTTGGCCTTATTTTTAATGTTTTTTTGCTACAAATTGGATCCGCAATAGATATTATTAAGAGAAAGGCGTTAAGCATAAAAGTTTTTGAAAAAACCAAAAAAAAGTTTTTACCTCAAAAAAAAATCAAGGTTATAGTCTTGATTTTTTTTCAAAATTTAACATTTTTAGTTTTTTGCAAAAAGCAATGTAGAAAGGCATTAAAAGTCGATTGGTAAAGACCGTTTCTCAAAATTCTTTATAGTTTAAGAGCTACAGCAATTTTACGCTCAAAATAAATTCCTTTTTTTAGAGATTACAAAAAGCTTAATTTTGGCCTTATTTTTAATGTTTTTTTGCTACAAATTGGATCCGCAATAGATATTATTAAGAGAAAGGCGTTAAGCATAAAAGTTTTTGAAAAAACCAAAAAAAAGTTTTTACCTCAAAAAAAAATCAAGGTTATAGTCTTGATTTTTTTTCAAAATTTAACATTTTTAGTTTTTTGCAAAAAGCAATGTAGAAAGGCATTAAAAGTCGATTGGTAAAGACCGTTTCTCAAAATTCTTTATAGTTTAAGAGCTACAGAGATTTTACGCTCAAAATAAATTTAATTTTAGCTTTATTTTTAGTGTTTTTTTAGCAACAAATTAGATCTTCAATAGATATTAAGAATAGCAAAAAAATTTATAAATTTGGTAATTTTTTCTATAAACGTTACTTAGCGCCATCTAGAAGCAATGCTAACGCATTAATAAATGTGAAAAATGTATGCATTAATTTTGGTTTGAAACTAGAGCTGTAGCTTTGGCTACTGAAGGATAGGTGGCGCTTTAAAATAAAAAATAAAATTATTTTTTAATATGATTGCAAATTTAATATAAAACACAAAATCAAACAATTTTAGAACAATGTAGATTATATTTGGTAATTTTTTAAAATATTTTTTTCAAAATGTATTTTTAATCATTATCAGCTATCTAGAATTTTGCGAAATACTACTGGTTGTCAAGTTAGCTACTACCAACAGTTATAGATCACATGGCCCGTTAAAATGCTGTTTTAATTAGTGACTTAAGTTTTACATCAAAAAACCTATTTCTAAACCAATTGCTTAGTACGGTTTATTTCTGAACCTCTAATAAATGCAGCCTAATATTTGACAAATTTATGGCGGTAAACCGCTAGCTGTTCAAATCTCTTGAGACGTCACAGTATATACCCCCAAACAAACAACAAACCTTTAAAGTATAACCGCTTTTAATCTCCAAAACTAGTTGATCATTATTATTACTTACTTTGTTCATAATTGATATTCTTATGTGATTTAATATGATTGAAAAAGAAAGTAAAAAAAAATCTTACGGGTTGACTATTTATTAGTTATCAAAAAAACACTTATTACATACATTTAAATTATTTAATATCATTAGTAGAGATTGCTAACATATTTACAATCGACTAGAACATGTTGCTCTCTTGAATAATTTACTTATATACAAAATCCCTTACAGGCAACATTAGAAGACAATTATCAATATGTTCAACGCCATGAAGACAGAGAGAGCTGAAATAAGGCAATCTTAATGTCAATAATTGGAACCACAACAATTGAAAAAATAATAACAAATAAAAAACGCAAAAAAACATTAAGTTTGCCTTTTCTATCAACATGAAAAAAATTGTAATAAAAAAAGTAACAAAAAAATATTAAGTAGTACGCACTGAGGCGAAATTAGACAGCCATATTCAATAAATATTTGGTAACACTTATAATGGTGAAAATGTATTTGGTTAACTATATAACATGCACAAGTTAAAATTTTTCTCAAAAAGAACTGGATACATCAATATAATCCAATTGTTCAGAGGTATTTACACTTCCGTCGACTTCACCACGACACTATTTTGTTGCTTTTTGTTAAACAGGCCGCCTAGAAATGACTGATGGTTATGGATTCCTGGTTTACCTTTATTTGCTAATTTATCCGAACGCGAGCAAGTACTCGCTGAAGTGGATTGAAAAGAAACAGACATACCACTATCCAGAGATCCGACACTACCACGGCGCTGCGCTTTTTCTCCTGCAACTGTTTTCAACAAAAATTATATTCTCAATCTTCCGATTATTCAGAGACTTACACTGTTCGTGAATATCTAATAACGAATTGCTAAGAGCCGAACGTTTTATTTGAGTATCGTGTGGTACTTCCTCTGTACATTCTCCACCGCTTAACGCAGGATTTTGTGCACATGCGCATTGGTATGAACACACTTCAACATCAGCTACTCCACTATCACGATTTTCAGTACCTACAAAAACTTATCTCTTTTATATATGTAAGGTCAATTCATAAATCATGATTTAGCACAAACAGAAATATTATCAAACTGTAATTACAAAAGTTATTAATAATATCGCACCATGAAATATGAACAATGACAAAAAAATATCACACCCAAAAAGCGATATATTTAATGTTATTTACAAAACCATTTTTTTAAAACTCTTTTTGTATTCTGTTACAACTGCTAAGGCACTGAGCAATTGACTGCTTGTACAGTGCTAGTTAATAGAGATTATAAAAAGACATGAAGGCGATTGCAAAAATAGTTCATTCAAATTTAATGTAGTGAAACGTGTTGAATCATATTAAAGTTATTATATTATGTAGATAAAGTAACCGCAATTTAAAAAAAAAAAACTACTAAACGTGTTTGTAAAACATTAAACTAATTGGGTGTGTATGAAAAAGCGATAACATGATTAATCACAATTAATATTACAAGATTGTGTATGATAAAAAATGTACATACCTGTTCTAGTTCCCCGATTCGATTTTTGCCGTTCGAGTTCAGCTTCAATTCGTAAATTTTCCATTTCATCCATCTCGCTAACAGCTTCTTTCAAATCTTCGGCAAATTTGCATCTATCATGTTCATTTCGTGCATTGAAAGTGACTAAAATTTTGCCGTCAACACGCTGTGTTAATCTTATTCCAAATGGATAATCTAAGATAAAACGTTTAAGATATAATGCCAAAAATAATAATACCAAAATACTCACGAGCTACTTCAAATAATGTAACAGTCATTCCGCATAAGGGAAAACTATTTCGGAACGTATAAGTGACTGAGGATTTTTTCTTACTTAAAATTTTTGTGATCACAAGAAGGTCATTAAACAAAAAAACTTCTCTTTGATGAACACCAGGGCGCTCCTTTTTATAGATGTCTGGAATTTCATATAATCGACAATAACATACCAGCCGCCGATGAGGTAACGCCATATTTGGTTTTTTGCCAACAATAGTTGCCTGAACTTTCATAACCTGAGTTACATGATCTGAGCCAGGTTTAAATTCATTTGCTTTGACTCGTTCATAAATACCAGCTAACATATCACTATCGATATCACCACAATCATCAATTCCTCGGAGATTTTTTGTAAAGTCTTCTAGTTTCATACGACGCTCAGGTTTAATATTCGGAGTATGCAAGTCAGTGTTCAACATTATAATTGCAAAAGCCAACACGAAAACCTGTTAACAAAAAATGACACTTATAAGCGACAAATAATTGCAAAATGTGACAATTATATATTATCTAGTACCATAACCATTATTATTCATCGAATATATTTGAATAAATGTTTCAAAACAACTCATTAAATCGACGCGACACAGCCAGCTCATTATTTCTGCTTTACTTGAAGTCAATTTCAATAAATTACTTATCCTTAACTGCTATTAAATCAAATCCTACTCTGAGTATACTCAATTCAAAGTTTACTGCAAAACAGCTTTCATAACAAGCTTATAGCTAAATGTACTCACCTCTACAAAAAAAAAACAGATTTTTTGAACAGCTTATTGCATAAACCCAAAAAATTGAAAAAAAAATTTGAAATAAAGTGGAATTATTTAAGCAATTTCTTGCGAGTCGTAACATCAAAATTGACATGTGTTGTTTTTTTTTAAATTAGAAAAACATTGTCCAAAAAAATTTATCCAGATTATTATTGTTATTGCAATACAAGATCACGGTCAGGAATTTTTGCCCTCTTTATAGCTGCAGTATGCAGCTTGCAGGATACATAAAATTTTATGAGATATTTAGAGCTATAAGATTTAATGAATTATAAATTTAGTATTAATACCGTTTGCCACGCTACATTGTACCTACTCAAATCAATTACTGTAGAAATAAAATATTTTAAACATGTTGTATTCACCTCCAAGAAAAACATTGTAACATCACTGAGACTAAACGACAAGATATATAAAAAGTTTTCAATAAACTTCAAAAGTTGTAGCAGGTCAAGTCTGCGCTCCAAGCAAAACTTGGCTTATATTTTGTGATTTAAAATTATTTTTTTTATACATTTGCTTTGTGTGCTTAATGTAAGTACATTTCCATGTTCTCATAAAAAGTTAGATATAAATTATAATCACATAAACAAACAAATAATCCCACTTTCTCCTGTCAAACAAAGTTTCTGTTTGGAGCGCAAGCCTTAGTTTTCATGACAACTGACGTCACACCTTCGGATTCTATTTAAAAAATAGGTAGGTATTAAGAGTAGATGAGATATTTCTGATACAAATATTCAAATAAAACTCAACTTTAAAAAGCTATTGATTGAAGTTAAAATAATGTAACCTATTACTTACTGTATCCGGAGATCTTAGTCTTGCCACAATATCTACATTACATTGGCAGTATCGTTGCGAAAAAATCTCCATAAGTCGTTCAATTTTCTGTGCTTCGCCCGGCATTCGAAAATGTTGCTGAAATTTCCGTAGTGCAACATCAACTTGCATTCCCGACAGGTCTAATTCATTGGCAAAACATTCTAAGACAGCCATGCAAAAGGGATTTTGCAAGTTGCCTAAATATTCTCCAATCATCTGTTTACTAAGTCCCTTTCTAGAAATCAAAAATCTTGCTACACCTTGAGGAGAGTTTTCCAAAAATCCTCGACGAATTAAATATGAAATACCTTTTTCAGGCTTTTTATTAAATAAATTAAGTCCGACTCTATATTGTCTTTTTCTTATAGTTTCAGTTATCTTATAGCTAGTAGGTTGCGGTTCGTTATTTCTTTCTAAAGTAAATGTAGATGAGCTTGTATTAGATATACTGCCTAAACTTGTTTCTAGATTAGGCTCAGCATATTCGGACATGTGGTTACCTTTACGTTTCCACACTGGAGATCCAGAAAATTCACATTGCACCCTGTCAGTTGAAATACTACTATCACTACCAGAGCTTTGAACACTCGATAAAGAGCCATTTTCGTTAGTTTTTGTTAAACCATTCGATTTATGATGTCGAGGATCTGCTACTGATCTTGAAGAAATACTTGAAGTTCGCTTCGGTACTTCAGGTGGTACTTTTCGACTATTTAAACTATGACGACTTCTTGAATATCCATTACTAGAAGTTGTTGGAGTACTGCAAGAACTGGGACTCGGCGTGACATGAGGACCTGGTGTTAATTCAGATTTCAAATCTGCAGGAGAGTAGTAATGTTGAAGAGAACTGCTCGAATAATTCTCCCAACATACATTCGGTGTTCCTGACTGACTTCTAGGAATTGGCATATTATCAATATTTCTTCTCTCTCTCAATGACATGGATCTCACTGGAAGAACTCTCATATTCCCACAATCATGACTTTCATACGTTCTATACTCATTACATTGTTGCTCAGTCTCTCCCATCGTACTCCTGCAGTCTTCAGTCGTCGCCGGAATTCGCCGACTTATTCTCTTTTCTGCTTTAGCCATTGCCGTAATAGCAGCAAATTTTTTAAGCAGAGTATACCGTCTAAAAGCTCTCTGAATTGTAAGAGCAGCATTTCGTGCCTTAACCCCACCGTATTTCCTCTCCAATACTTCGATTTGTTTATCAAGGATATCTTGAGAGAGCTCGTATCTATAAAATCTAGGCTAAGTGTTTTTTCTTTGAAAAAAAAAAAAAAAGAAAAGACTTACGTAGTTTGAACTCGTGAACGCTTAAGAACATCTCCTCCGTTGCGAAGAGAGCCCTTCTTATGGAGAGGTTGGCTGACATTCACATAAGTTGAGTTGTTGGGAGATGCACGGCTGTATATAGGGCTAGGGGTGGGTGTTGAATAATTTTGAGCCTGTACAAAACTTGGTGCTTGAATATAAGTTTGTTCTTGAATATGATCATTCGAACCCATCGAGCCCATTATTTGAGAACGCTCCATTTTCGGTGGAAAACTGAAAATAAATAAATTGAAATTTATTTAACGCATTATCAGTAGTTGTCGACAAAAAATTATATACGAGTGTGTGATGTGCGTCTTTACAAATCTTTTTTTGAAATGCATGTCTAGCAACACGCCCTTCTCTTACGTTTAAGGGCTGTGAAGCACCAAGGGGAAAAGTTCATCAAATAATGTGGCTGGATACAGTGGCGTCGCCTAAAGGTATATAAATTCAATAATTTTATTGAAAAATAAGACAAGCAAAATTATATCACATCACAAATAAATAAAAAAATATCGAATAAATTTTATAGAAAATGTCCGATTAGTTTTTGAATTAATCAAAAATGTACGCTTTCATTTTCATGGTATACACCAATTGCCTTTCCATTTATAAACGCTTTTATAATTTAAAACCAGCATAATTTGACAGTGCTGTAGCATTAATCAGACCCTGCAAGTTCGTGGTTAATATATTTTAATCTCAACTAACACAAAATAATATTTAAATTATTTGAACTAAAACAGTTTGGAAAGTTTCAGTAATAATGCAATTTGTTAAATAAAACTTTCACAATACCATTCAAATTTTTTTTTTATGAAATGTTGTACATATTTGTGTAGTAATTGTAAATACAAAGATAAAAGTGTTCTGAAAAAAAATTACATAACTTTTGATAAACCTCACTAGACACAAAAAAAATTCATTCAAGTGTAACAATGTAATTCAGCAGCAAAAAAAAATCTGTAACCGCATCAGTGGAAAAACCCTGATTAAAAGGTCATTTAAAAAAATATATATTTTTGCTAAATATTAATCAAGCAATTTTGCTTGATTAATATTTAGCAAAACCATATGAAAACTAACAAAAACAACATTTCTAACCTTGTATAATTACAAACTTTCTGCTATTGAGCTGTTACCAAGCGTACAAAAACCATTTTAATGTCACAATTACTTAAACAACAACAACAAAAAAAAAACAACAAAGAGAAACTTAAATTTCTTTTCATCTAGTCGCAACACTACATAAAAATGCAATTAAATTGGATTTTATAAACAGTTTCGTGGTGTCAAGTTTCTTTACGCCCCAATATAGAATGATGTCACATATTGGCAGTTCAGCGCCCTTGAACTATATGAAAAACAATTGAAATTATCAAATTGAAACATATCAGATGGGACAATATTATTCCTATCACTAAGAATTTACCATGAACTATTAATATTTATATTTATAAAAGATTGAATCTCTAAGAAAAAATATCTTTTTTATTATTAAAAAATAATAATAATAAGCGCTTAGAGTATATAACTACGTAAAAATCGCATTAATTGATTCCGTCTGTATACAAAGTTAATATTTTTATAATCAGTGCATAAATTTGCACATAACAAAAGCTTAATTTCTATAAAACCATTAATTATAATAAATTAATAAACATACTTTCCCACCAAAAATCCTGATATGCATATTATCATTATTATTTTTTTATTAATAGCAAGCACTACAATATAAATATAACGAACACACTTGAGCAAGAGCAACAGTTTGTACACCCTTCGAGGGCAGCTGGCAAACTAAAATCAAGATGGTAAATGGTTCCAATCCTAAATCACAGGTAGTCAGATGAACCATAAAGAAAAAATAAGGTCGTCGAGAAGCAGCTGCCACATTTTGTAACTCGAATAATATCATGTGTTTCATCATCTATCAAAGTTCATTTTAAAGCAAAATCTACGATGAAATGAACGTGACTATTTTTTCAATTTGAATCAATTAGAACATTCATTGACATTATTAGATTAGTCATGTCTCCGGCCTTAAAACCATTTTAATAAGACTGGGAATTGTAACATTGTCCAGTAGCCAGGTAAATAAAAATTGAGGTAATTGACACTAGCCATAACAAAGCCGGATTCATACCACAAAAAAGGAAAAAAAAAGCAAATTTCCTCAATTATTATTATTTTAAATATCATCAAAACTTGGCAACATGGCTTAGAACAATATTCATTAATTTAATTTTGAGTACCCACATCTTAATACATATCTCTAATGCCATCAATTCTTTTTTAACCTTGATAGGTGTATTTCCAGGAAGTACCACTTGTCGAAATTATTCATATGGTTTATTTGAACTCTCAGGCCACAAAAATGTTCAAAATAAAAGTCTGAAAAGAACTCAAACAGGATGTATGAGGTGCACAATGAACGGAATGTATACAGACGAATTAATAAAACTCTTATAAGCTAAAAGCATCATTTTTATCTATAATTTGATTTCACCATAGACGTCAAGAAGCGTGCCAAGGTATAGTAGTTTTACGTCTTCATTGTTCAAACTTATGGTGCATCCAATCATTTCAAAATTCATGGACAACTCAAGTCCACTCAAATCATTTTAAATTTAAAAAAAATTGTGCTCTTAGATCTAATCTTTTTGGCCTAGTGGATAATCCTTGACAAAATTTTCAACTGTTGTAATATGTACCATATGGTCATACCACTGTACGAGCATTTTATTCATAAAAAACAAACAACTCATGTTTCTAATATGTTACAATAAATCATATGGTGCTATCATACATTTTTTAATTTATGATTTCAAGTTATTTTAATGTGACACATTATTTTACATAAAAGATTTTTAGCTCAAGAATCTCGTAAAAGTTTTATGTAGCCTGCAAATCCTGAGAACAGCGCAGTTTTGTTTTTTTTTTAAACTCATAAGCTTAGTCTATTGCTGGAAACCTTCCACTTTTATAAGATTCTTAAGGTAAAAATCTTTATATCTAAATTATATTAGTTTTTTATTGTTACACAACCAACAATGTAAATGGTTAAGATTGTGGTAAACAATATAGTTATATCGTAAGATTATTTAATTATCATATCTAAAAAAATACTTGGTACCACAAAACCACTAAATAATCTTACATTTATAAACAATTGTATTGGTCTTCTTTATTTTACTAGTTGGTGGTTAACCAAAAAATATAGATTACATTATAATATATCATTGATATACGTTTGAGACAAAAGGCGCTAACGTAATAACTTAGTTGTCCAATCAGCAAAATGTCGTTTGTTTCACATCATTTTGAGTATAAACTACTTGCATTTATAAACATATAGAAAAAAATCTCTTTCTCGCTGCAAGGTAGCTTTTAATACATGTCCCTACCTTTACCTTATAAGCCGAAATTTGTCAGTGCACAATCATTCAAATCTAATTTGCTGATGAGTTCTAATAAGAAGGAAACGATGTAGTTTGAATGAATTCGCATTGGTCTTCCTTATTATGATCAAATTATCACTATATATAAAAAAAAAGAACAACTTCTTCAGAACCATTAAAACTATAATCTAAATGACTAGGATTTTAGAAATAATTAATGACAATTTCCACCTGCCAGAAAGCTTACATCATAAATTAACATAATGCCCCTATTATAAAAATCTATACTTTATTTTTCAAAATTTGTTCCAAAGTACAATTGATAATTTATTTAATAAGAAATTTGAAGAAAGTCAATAGAAAATTTCACCTCAACCAAAAAATTTAAATACTAATTCACAATAAAATATTGAAAGCAACAAATTTAAATAATTAACACTTGCAAACGTGCTAATATAAACTATTTGATTATTAACTATATAGGGTGGGCCATCGTATACCATGATCTAGCCTATCGATAAATGTTAAAAAATATTTCGAATTTAATTATATAATATTTCAATTTTTACAATCACTATAATTACAAAAAACTAATAATAATGCACGCATTCCGCAAATGCAGTTGAAGAAAAAAACTGATATTTTTAATAATTTAATGATAAATCGTTACCAAAATCAATTTTGATTTTTCAAAAATCTTGTATCAAAAGCTGCTTAAATAAACTTTAATAAAAAAAGCAAATTTTGAAATTTCATCTAAAACTCAAAAACTGTTCACCTATATATTTCTTTTTTGACACGATGCACGTGTCCGTCCGGCATCTAATCACCCCCCATCCCCTCAAAGACAGATGAGAGGTAAAGAGAGGCCTGGCAGGTGGTGGACCTAACGCATGTGTGGCGTGTGGCAGATGTTTCGAATTTCCCCTTTCGTCTTTTAAATTCCTCTACCACAAAATAAAAAAATTTCACTTTTTAAAGAAAAACAAAATAAGAAGACGCCGTCATTCTCGAGTAATGGCAATCATTTCCGCAAACTTTAATTTCGGTATTGTCCTCGAGGTTTTTTTTTCTAAGCGAAACTGAATTCAGCGGCTAGGTATGTCGTAATGTGATAAGAAAAGGAAAAAAAATGTAAATAAATATTTGCAAAAATAAGTCTTAACTTTCTTAATAATTTATAACAAAAAACATGAAACTTTTTCATACAATACTCAATTTAATTTGTATAGGCAATTCCAAGACTGCAGTGCCCTCTATAGGTTGTAATCAAAATTATGCTTGACAGGTAAGTATGTAGTAAGAGTGTAGCAAAATCAATAAAAATATTAAAAAATTATTATAAATCAATTTGATATTTAAAAAAAAAACAATAATAATCTTCATATTATTTCACATTAATAATAATTGAATTATATTGATTTTGGCACTCTCCTCTCCGGGTGCAATGTATTAGGTAATGAATTACCTAATAATTAGGTAATTCATTGGGGTGTTCTTATATCTTTGTTTTCAAGTCAATAGCGAAACAACCTCTTTCTTTCTAATAAATGATCGTTTGGTAAAATTATCAGTTTAAACACTGCTTTCATTAGTGCCTGTTTTCAAAAAAAGTCTCTAACAAATTTCTACTACAAATAAATAGTTTTTGTTTTTGACTTTTATTCTATGACTCTTCTGAAGCTTTTGATTTGATTACAAGTAACCATTTACTTGTCATAATAGAATTAACGTACCCCTACAATAAATCCCAATAAAATCATGTGTTGTTCATTTTTAATATAGATAATTTTCATTCGATTATACAATTGAGAACAAAATAAGTGTTTTTTTTTAATTACGTTTTTGTATGCTATTGCACTTTTATTGTCTTATTAAGATATCCCACTAAAACTGTCAAATATAAATACCACACAATCATAAATGCAGCAGATAATCCAATAATCTTAATTAATAAAAGAATTTCGATGACATTGTTTTAAAAATAAACCTCGACCTCATCCGTTTTAATGCATTTTAAGTCCAACGTTCAATTACAGCTTTTCACACATTTCACGTGATAGTTTTTAAGTAAAATGAAAGTTTCATTTAAATGTGAGACCTAGCAAAATATCGTAATTATAAACACAGATTCTTCAATAAACTTTCAAAGATAACAAAAATATATTTGAAAACAAAGTTTTCAAAATGATTTTTTTTTTGTCTACTTTTTCCCGGATATCTAAACTAATAAATGTGTCTCAGTAATTCCAATTACTGTTTCGGATAGGTAATGAAATAAAGAATGCAAATCTGCCTTGCTTTTGAATTTATATTCATTGAAAGTTTTTAAAAGTTAAATTTTTTAACCAAAAAAATTTTTAAAAATTTCCTAAGCTTAGCTAAAGCTTTCTGAATCCAATTCTATTATTCGTTTTTGTCTAGAATTTTATCTTAACGCCGGATTTGCCCACGACCAATAAAGTGATTTTATGAATCCATAGTAGAGTCGAAGTCGTAGAAAGTTCATTGATTTCAATTACTAAAGATTAAAGAACTGGAAAAAGTTGCTAATTTGTCGACCAACAAACATTGCCAATATGATAATTACCCGCGTTTTGTGTGACGCAAATGGGACGAAACCGCAACACACGAACAACACCAATTATAGTGGGATGCGCTTGATGATGTCCTCTATTTGACTTTTCATAGAAGAGAGAAATTCTATTCTAGTTTTAGAAACGGAAAAATTCAACTTCCTATAAAACAGCCATAGAAATGTCAGTTTTATTATTATTTTTTTTGAACTCTAAAAGTACACTTTACTGAATTTATTTTCAAAACTCATCTTTTGTACTGATCACATTATCAAAAGCATTTAGAAACTCCAGATCAATTCATTAGAAAGTTTTAAACTTTTGATCAAAACGACCTAAATAAGACTAAATTTTCGCTGACAAAGCTCCAATAATCAATAAAATCCATTATTCTATAGCAGTCTATAATAAGCTTTCAAGGTTTCCAAAAAAAATTAATAATAATTAATTTGTCAATAATTTAAAATACAGTTCAATAACTGAAGAAATCAAGGATGAGTAAATAAGCTTTACGCCTTAAATCTATAATTAATATTTCTAGAGCTATAACAACAATATTGATTAAAATAACGGTAAAATAAGAGTATTTTTATCCTCTCAATCCTATTATAGAATTGATGTATTTATTATGTCACCTATAGTTTAACCTCGACAGATGTGATTTAGAAAATAGTGAATATACACTGAAAATGAATATTGAATAACTTTCTCCTTTATGGGTTGATTATACGCAATTTTTAGAATGTAACAAATAAGTACTTTTCCTCAATTCGAATTTGTTTACACCGAATTAGGATTTATCCAAAAAAAGAAATTTTTGTTTTGTTTGCTTTTTCAGTCGAATAAAAGTATTATTCTTTTCACCGTTTTCAATGCTATTTACATAGACTTTTTTATGCAAAAGATTTAATGCTCTGATTCATTTCATTTTCATTTACGGCGTCTTTACGTGAAACGCTACTAATTGTAATTACTAGGTCCGTGAGTTAAATGCCTATCCTACTAAACTGACCCAAAACTATTATCTTTCGAAATTTGAAGGCTACTTCATATCAATTATATTTATTCAATATGGAGACTGGAGAGGTTGTCTAACCTCTAAGTGATTGTAGCTGTTAAAAGTACAATTTAACTAAATACTAATTTATATAATAGTTAAATAATGTCCAAAACACCACCTGCTCATAATGATAGAAGAAATAAATAAATGCCGCTTATTAGCCTCAAGCGCTAAAACTTCAATTACATATTATTATATATCAGAATACAAAAGTGTAATTAATTCTATTTGTATAAAATAATTCCCAAAACAATTTAGAAATTTTCCAATGCGATATTTAATTTACTTCTTTAACATTTCTTATGAGCATCTTACTAGGCTTTTAATACACTAAATTGTATTC
Source organism: Lagria hirta (assembly GCA_947359425.1). Taxonomy (NCBI): domain Eukaryota; kingdom Metazoa; phylum Arthropoda; class Insecta; order Coleoptera; family Tenebrionidae; genus Lagria; species Lagria hirta. Next base: position 1,196,835 of record OX375799.1, read on the forward strand.
ACATTTAGTAAATTACAATTTTGTTGAGTCGGGAGAATTTGGTGGCCAACTATTTAACCATTCTCTCGCAATCCAATGATTGTTAATTGTTTGTTTTTTAAATTTCTTCGAACATTACGGCTATAGCCAGCAAACGCTTCACAATGCTGAAACCTCATATTTAGACTAATGTCTAGTCACGTTTTATTTAGAATTTAGTATTTCATAGCAAAATAATAATAACATCTTCACCATCATGACTTTGTAGTTTTTATTGAAAAAAAAAATGATTTCATAAGGTATATTATTTATTTAAGAAAGAAACACGGTATTTATAGCACGTATCGCAAGAAAATAAAATCGACAACAGCACCGAAGACTTGCAAATATAAACAATGAATTAACATTCTGGCATCTTTCCAAAAAAGAAAAATCTAGAGTACCTAGATCCTTTAAAGAAAAATAATGTTCTTGTTCTTATCAAACTAGACCATGATGTGATGTTATGATAGCCTCAATCAAATTACATGCTTCAGTAATATGTGTCACATCGGTGCAATGGTAAACAGTTAGTTAAACAAATGTAGTACAAAATAAAAATAAAACTAATACAGTAGGCGAATGTTAATTATCCCAACAACGGTACACTACGAGGACGACGAGGACTGAGAGGTCTCTGCCCTAACCGTATGATTCACCAGACCACTTAGGGAGACAAACAACTTTGTCCTTAGTTTCACCCCTTACTTATTTGTCATTCGACTTGCTATTATTCACATGGTACAGCTTTGTGTGTTTTTTTAAATTACAGTGATTTTGCAAAAATTTTGAAAAAAAAAACCAACTGCATAATTGAGAGCAGGTAAAGTCATAAAACTTTGCAATTTCTTTTCCATACGTGGTTGTAGAATACAAAACAAACTTATAAAAACCAAAAATGTAAGAAAACGCAGACAAACTTAATAATAGAGTAAAGATTCTTGCAAATTGCAAACCTTTAATAATCATAATAATAACAACAAAACTTTTAAAGAAATGATATGCCACTTATCTATAGATCACCCAAATTATAAGTCAAATTTGTTATTATTTTAATTAGCATTTAGTATTTATAACGCTTAATTGATTGGTTTGGAATCTTTCGCACAATAAACTATTCACACGGTTTTACCTATCGAGAGCTCTTTCGACCACCAAGTGGTCATCATCAGCAGATGAATAACTCTCTAGATAGAATTCATGGATAGAAAAACAATCAATTTTTTTGTTATTATATCTATTTCTGCTAGTGAAAAATTTTCATCTTTTAAAGTAAAAAATAACAGTTTTTGAGTATTAACCATCAAAATGATAAGAAGGCTATGAAAACTGTTACAATTTGATAAGTAATTACTCATAAACCTAGAGGCTTTAAAAACAATGATCACTCATGTCACTAACACTATTTTTTTAAATGTTATGTCACTAATCAGACACAAACACGCTTTCCTAAATTGAAAAGTTTCCAAAAAAAATATTTATCTTTCATCTGTTGTGTGGAATGGAAAGATTTCGCAAGAGTGTAAAATCGCATTTTTAATCGGTGTTTGTACACTATACTGGTTCAACGACCACAAAAAAGTCAAAGTTGTTTCAATTTTTCATACCATTCAATACAAAAAATAGGTATGGGAAGGCATAATGAAAGGAAAGAAAAAGAGAATAGAAAATGATAGAAAAAGATTAAACTCAGTGAATGAGGTAGAATGAGAGAAGAAAATAGAAAAAGCAGGGCACAGGGAAAGAAAACTCGGAGAAAAAATCAAAAACCAAGACAGATTAAATCATAGTTTATTTTTATTTTTACATTATATTTAAACACTGTAGTGTAGAGTGGGAAAATAAAGTTGATAATATACAAAAATTAAGTTTATTTTATCATGAACAACTTCCAAATATTTTTAAGTTGAATAAATTTAATTTGCTGCTGCAAAGGTCAACTTAAAATGTCGTTCCATAGAGCATTCTATTTTAATCCAGAACAAAAAATTGTTACGAAAGACAGAGCCAGACATTGCTAATCATCTTTCTGTGTGCAAAATAAAAACGCACTTTGGACCAATAAAACTTTTTATTTCACACCAGTATGCCCTTCGTCCGCTTTCGTGTCGGGCATTGTTTGCAATTCTACACTTTCACTAAGGGAAAATCGTTCGAATAACGGCATATTTCATAGTGGACGTCGGAAAAAAAATAGATGCGCAATCGATTTATAGTAGAATACTAAAAACAATAATAATAACTTAACTAATTTTAGCACAACAAAAAACGTGTCAAGTTTTTTTGCAGATAATCACAAAGCGCTCTAATATTTCTGACGTAGAAATAGCAAAAAAACTATACAAGAAAAGTTATTCATTTTACTTTCCTTTAAATCAAAAAAAAATTTATCAATTTACTTTCATTTAAATCAAAAAAACTTTAATAAAGAATAAACATTTATTAAAAAAGTTGTGAAGAAATAGTAAATGAAATCATAAATAAAAAAAATTGCACAACTTTTCAATCAAAAAATTAAGAATTAGAATTTATTTCAATACCATTTGAACCTAAGATAACCAACGGCTTAATAGAGCATTTAGGATTTAAAGCGGCTTATTAGTCAGGATTGAAATTGAAAGATTTGTTAAGAGGTCCAAAAGACAAAACACCATTTTTAGAAAAGTCTGAAATTTATCGCATAGAGTTTAATACAAAAAGCATCAGTAACATCAGTATTACCATTAATATTCTGGAATGAAATCTATAAAAACAAGGCAAATGCTCAAACAATAGCTAAATGTTGATGAAAAAATCATGAGCGAAAAAGTACCAATACAAACTTCAAACTTGTTATATCGGAAACTTTTTTTCTTCATAAAAATAAATAAGTTTTAGGATATTGTTGTTTATTAAATATCTTAAAAAAGTTCTCACATAAACTTCTTGGAATATTTTATTGTTTACTTTTGTTTTGTGTTTTTCCATGTGTGGTATAAAACTTAATAAGAACTAATAACAAATTAAATAAGATGTAAAAAATATTATTTGTCTTATATCACACTTAATTTTCAAATATGGAACGATAAAAACAATTTTTTAATAAATAACCAAGTAATTGGTTATTCTGATTATAATTTAAGAAATTACCAAAAAAAAACAACAACAGGATATTATAGCTAGGTAATCAAAGTGATTTGGTTTCTTATTACATTACATAATATCCTCGGTATTGGTTAAAAATCAATTTCGGTCTAGAAGCCTGACATAACTAATTAAATTAGAAGTAATTTGTAGAGAAGTATGAAAAAACACAATATTCCAAAACCAGATAATATCCGTTGTGAACTATAAACAATAGAATTTCTGGAATTTGTTTATAATAAACAAAATAAATTAGGATCGTTCGTAATTATTCTTCATTGACTTTGCCTTGAACTGGTAGACCTTAGACCTTATATAGTGCAAATTAGGGTTAATAATACATGAATATTGCGTAAGTTCGATTGGGGAGGGAGTTGAATTTAGTTAAAGTGAATGTCAGGTTATAGATTTCATAATAATATGTTTGTTTCTATGATTTTTTTTTTTTTTATAAAATGTGACTTCCTGTTACCTGATGACTGTAACATGCTTCCTGAAGGGTGGAAGTGTGTGGCAAGCGTCAGAAACAGTGACCAGTCTACTGACATGCTGTCTACGAGTTGTACAAACAACCCTTATCCGTTCTTGTTGAACTCCAGATCTTCTAACTCTGACGACAGTTCTATCACAAACATCCACCGTATGCACTGGAACGAAGGGTTGCGGGAACCCTCCTGGCTCGTGAGCACGCATACTAATACACTAACTACACTTTCTAAGTAACAACTTTGTTAACTTTTGAAAGTTTTTAAGAAGTAAAGTAAATGTCAGCTGACCGTGCCTTACAACGAATAACCGAATGGAACGATCGGCACAGTTAGAAGAAGGTGAGCGGGGCTACCGTCTGACGTCACTTGTCACAGTCCTTGGTGTTACATCACCACACAACATAAACACCAACTGGGATCTGATTTTGCGGTGGTCACTCGCTGGGGCCAACCTGGATTATTAACAATTTCCAAGGCTGATGCACGACCCGTGTAGGATGAAGTTGTTCTAAGTTCCAAGCGAAATTGACAGCGCGAAGCGTGATCGAGACTAGCCCGAGGATATCCGTTCACTTTCCCTTATTTAGAAATCAATACGATCGGCTGTGGCATATATGACACTTTACGGGACTACTAAAGCCATTTCCGCGTTAAGAGTGCAACGAGGTGAATGACACCTGCCAAAATAGCCCCCGTAAAATAATTAACAACAAATTAACCTAAATTCAAAAGTGACATATACCTAAATAAATCAAATCACAGCCGACTTGATCTGTAATAACAGACGACACAACTATTCCCCTATTTACTTTTTATAAAATAAATATAATTTTTATTGTCTTTTGACCAGCAGTGTGCAACGGCGCCGCGACGCCGGTGCGCATGCGCACCACCCACGCATTGTCATATTTACGAAGCGTGGGAGGCGTCGGTGTTTATGACATTTACAACCATACAACATCCTATATTATAAATAAAAAACCACAACAAATGCCAGCAAAAGATAAATAAACAAACTTTTATCGTGCTAAGGTGGCCAATCAAACAACTGTCAAAGCGGTTCATTTGTTTTGCACCGATGCCACCTTAATAACAAACCTAATTAATCTACCTATCATTATTATCAGATAAAACAAAATTTCAGAATACGTAAATAAACATCGAATTTAGCGAATTTCTACATCTCATATTATGATAATCTGAAAAGTGATGAATTTACCTTTCATCTTGCAGCCGTTTGAGCTCCACCATTTCCAATTCGAATCTGAGGTTACTGTTTTCGCACAGTAGGAGATCTCGTTCACTCGCGACCCCATCCAATTCCCGTTTAAGCCTGATAATCTGGTCCCGTTGTTCACGAATAATCGCATCTTTTTGAGCTAACAAAGCATTAATATCGATGTCTAATCCTGCCATTGCACCTCTTCTATTGTTTTTCCAACCGATTTTCACACGCTCGGAGAAATTTAAGGAACGGTCCAAGTTCTTGATGTCACTAACATTTTATATTCACTATATTTCTCTCGTATTTCATACTTTATTTCACAGTTTTTTTACAAAATATTATGATGTCATACTCCGAAACGATATTGACAGCACAAATAGAACGCGCCGCACTCTACTTGCTCGTTTTTCTCGCTATTATTCATCCATCTCTCTTACGTCATGAAAACTCACACGGGACGAAACAAGACAAAAGAATATCCAAAGCGACATCTATGCATTTTATTTATTACTACAGTTGGCATTACAGAAACCAACTTTATTACCTAATCAACTTCAATCTATGTAATAAAATATTTTATTTTTTTCAATAGAAAAAAAACATTAATTAAGCTAAAATTAATTTTTATTGTTATTAAATAATTTTGTAATAATTAAGAAAATTTTATTAAAATATTATCAAAATAACTTTTTTATACAGTGTGATTTGAAAAGTTTATTTAAAATAAAAGCAGTTTATAAATTCTATAAAATAAGCTTGATATTTGCAGTTTGAAACTGATACTTTTAGAACACATGACAACTCTCTGCCAAAAAAAGAGCACTTTTAAAACTTGATAAAAATTTATTAATCAACTAAATTAAATCTACATAAAAATTTTATTAAAAAATTATTCTGTAATTTTCAACCGCTCTCAACAAAAACCTTATTTTAAAATATTTATTAAAAAAAATTTTATGCATTGCGTATCTGTGCTTTTTTAATAGCTGCTGAGTTTTAATACAAGAAGTGCAAGAGTCTAATAATTCTTAATCGTAATCTCTAGCATTAATAATTATCTACACGTATTTAACTTGTTATGTCATTCAGTAAACTGGCAAGTTTATTTGTTTACAGTCCGATTTTGTGAAAAAACTGTTATTTGTTCCTATATTGTCGGCGTAGAAAAAATGCTGTTAAAAAACTAAAACTTATTAGAAAGTATAGTAAAGAAAAAAGTATTTAAAGAGCAATAAAGTTAAGCCGATTACTAGTATTTGAATATACAATAAATCAAATTGTACAATAAATTAAATATATTAAAATTTTGATTATTTTTTTATTTATTGTGTGTTGCGTTTATGAAATATAATTTTTTAAATTAATAAAGAGTTATTTTTTAATATTTTAATTCGTTGTGTTGTTGGCAACACTGTGCTTAACTGTCAAACTGTTATTTGCAGCGCTATCTTTCGCAAGCTGGAAAACTAATTTGTCAATAGAATTGTCACTGTCAGTCAACAGTTGAAGGAGATTTTTAGAATTTGGGTGAAACTGCGAATAAAATGGCATCAAACGAGCAAAAAGCTCAGCAATTAATAGCTGAGGCCGAGAAGAAGGTTTCCCCTAAGGGTTTTTTCGGTGCTTTATTCGGGTGAGTACTTAGGCGAAATGAAATCCGCAAACACCCTCAAAACCCTTTCACTCAAAATATCTCATTTCCAGGGGCAACAGAATTGAAGAAGCGGTAGATTGTTACCAAAGGGCTGCGAATTTTTTTAAAATGGCTAAGAATTGGGCTCAAGCCGGAAGTGCATTTTGCGAGGCTGCCAATTTACATGTTCGTGGTGGGGCTAAACATGATGCTGCTACAAATTATGTAGATGCTGCTAATTGCTACAGGAAGTCTGACATAAATGGTAAAGATTCTTCAGAATGTGGTAAAAACACAAGATGTTTTAACTTTTTTGCTTTTTTCCATTACGTAGGTTACCAAACAAAAACAATGTTATCATCGGTGATTCATCTTGTGTCATGCCACTGAAAAAGACCTATATTTGCCTAAAATTTAAACATCTTGTAAATTGCTTAGCTATTTTTTATTGAATTTTTCGAATGCTTTACCTTTTTGATAGAACTAAATAATAGAAATATATTCAGAATCAGATCACATTGAGGATGGCCCAAGATGGCGTTTTTTCAAACGTCAAAATGCCAAGGAAAACAATAGTCAGCTGTTTCTGACTTGTTTATCCCTGCTTTTTCTTTAGTTTTTTGTCATACTTTTAAAAACGCGTTTTAATGTATTTATTTACCAAAATAACACCACAGCGTTGTATGGCAATTTATTTGTGACATTAGTTCATATTTGTAGCAATAGATGGCGCACTTTTTGTGCGTTTGTCCAATCCGATCTTATTTATTTCTTTTCATCGTTAATATTTGGGGTCTATTGCAGAGGCAGTCAATTGCTTATTGAAAGCAATAGAAATATATACTGACATGGGCCGATTCACAATGGCTGCAAAACACCATCAGAGCATTGCCGAGTTGTACGAAACGGATGCCGTCGATTTAGAGCGCGCTGTCCAACATTACGAACAAGCAGCCGATTATTACCGAGGTGAAGAAAGCAATTCATCGGCAAATAAATGTTTATTGAAAGTGGCTCAATACGCTGCTCAGTTAGAAAACTACGAAAAAGCGATTCAAATTTATCAACAGGTCGCGTCATCTGCTTTAGAAAGTTCTCTACTAAAATATAGTGCTAAAGAATATTTGTTTCGCGCTGCTTTGTGTCATCTCTGTGTCGATGTTTTGAATGCACAACATGCTATTGAACGGTATATTCAGATGTATCCAGCTTTCCAGGATTCTAGAGAATATAAATTATTGAAAACATTGATTGAACATATGGAAGAACAGAATGTTGATGGATTCACCGATGCTGTAAAAGAATATGATTCAATTTCACGTTTGGATCAATGGTACACAACTATTCTGCTGCGCATTAAGAAAACATTAAATGAGAATCCAGACTTACGTTAAATTTTTGTTAGAGATTATTTTATTGTTTGTTGATGTTGAGAAATTATTTATTTTCTATTTTTTTTATATCAAGTCAGCATTTCTGTTTACAGTAATTACTACTTGCTATCAATATTAGTTATTTCATAGGTTATGTTTGAATAGTTGCACTCTGTATAACAGTTGTGTTATTAATGTAAATATTGACTTTGTATTGTGATTCATATTATTGTAGGAAGTATAGGGTGCTGAATTTGACATTATAGCTAGGTCTTACATAAATGAAAATATTTTAAGGGACAAAATGTTTAAGCAACCATAAATGAATGCAAATTGTCGGTACTTATGTGAACAATCCTGATTGTTGATATTATATTTGTGGCAATGAGCTTAATTTTATGGTGGTCTTTTACAATGCCTAATAACGTATGTGGTAGGTTAATGTTATGTGAAATGTGGCATCCTGTACTCAGGGTACATCTAAGGTCACTTTAAGTCAAGCTATTGTTTTCGTATGCACGAGATATTCCTACTAAATAAATTCGTATATTTAGATAATTAAAACTTTGAATAAGATCTACTCATGATATGGTGTCGTAACTTCCAATTTTATTCAGAATTGTACTTATCTAAATATACATGTGATAAGAAATTAGATTTTAACATTGTTAAACCCTTAGTTTTTATTTCTGACAGGGGAAGATTTAAACGTGATCAAATTACGAACACCCTGTGTACATACTATTCCACAAACATTCAAACTTTACATGTCAATTCAATATTAATCATAACCACTTCTCATTGCAACGATCTTTCCACGAATTGACACTGTATTGTCTGTTTGAATATCTGTCATTTTTATATTGTCAATGTTAAGGCTATTAATGACCGTAGATATAATATGAAAATTGTGGTGTATCTATAGCACTTTGGGTAGGTCACTGGTTTAGGCGATGGAACCGACTCGACATTAATGCGGGTGATTTTTAAATTATCTAATCTTTTATAGCCGATTTTGTTAAACTAGAGCATCATCATTATTAGCGCTCATCAATTCCTGTCTACATTATATGTGACAAAATAAATAAATTTCACAATAAACTGCCTCGGTAAAATATCTGTATTTTATTATATCAATAAACATAGTGCCCTGTTTATTGATATTACTCTGAAGGTGTAAGGTGATATGACTCCTTTAAAGGCACTTGACCAAAGACAAACGTCTCTGATGTGCCATTGGAAATAGGCGGTAAATAAAACTGACAAAATAAGTAACATCAATATTTTATTAAAATTAATATAGATAACATGTACAATATAAAAGCAAAAAATAGTATTTAGTCTTCTCTTGTATTTAAACAGCAATGTAAAAATAATTTTTTATAACTTTAAGTATCACATTTACCAAATTAACCGTTGAGGAATGTCATAATTGTCCCAATGAATAGTTTTGGTATAAAATAAATGCAAAGTGCATATGTTAACTATGACGTAACTTAATAGTTCCGTCATAACTTGCAAAAAAGTGGTATTCTTTAATTGTGTTCTAAATAATACATAAGGAACAAAAAAATAACGAAACTCGAGCAGACGTTGCGTAACAAGTGCAACAAAAGTACATAAAACGTACATTAATAAAAATGTAACGTCATTATTATTATTATTATACAGTTTTTTAATAATAACATACCAGGAAAATAAATAAAAAGGAATGATTAAATATCTAAATAATATAAAACGTCCATAAAACCTGCTCCAAATATAGAAGACATAATGTCTATTATCTGCCAACATATATGGATGAACTAAAGTATTACAATATACTATAATTAAAGCCATGAACCCCAACGCTGCGACAATTACACAACGCGTTTTTATAACCCGATAAAACTTCAGACATTCATCGATAAAGTGAGGCCATGCAAAAAACAAAGTAAACAACCCGAAATAAAACATTTGTGGAATGTGTATTGTAGCCTCATGTGCCGTTTTATCTCCTACAACAATACTCCCATTTAAAATTATAAATACTGCGAAAAATAGCAACAATGATCCATAGCAGCCTGCGTTTAACCAAAAATTAAAAGTTGTTTTTAATAAAGTGGCCTTTGGATTACGTAAAATAGCCTTCAATAGGCCTCCCAGTTCCTGCAAAAAAAGCTATTATAGTGTTGTCTTTTTAGCTTGATTAATCATTTTCAGTTTTAATATTTTTTTTTAGTACAGCATTAGACCACGAGCGCTTAGTCACGTATTCCGATTGTCATAAAATATAAACTTAAACATGTTTCGTTCATATTGAAACTCTCCGATTTGTGTCTATCAAAATTCAAATCTGTCGTTTAGAGTGACTTATATGTAGCAACCTGGTTTCTTAACGTTTGATGTAAAATAGATATAGTAGTTTTACCACATTTAACTGTCAAAAATTTTGGTTTCACGTTTTACCCTCAATTATGATAGACACCGCCGCTAGAAAGCACTCACAAGCACAAAAATCAAACCTTTATAGATACTCCATCTTTTCCACTTTTCCAACTTTTTCTGTGAACAATAGTCAACTCTAGCAGTATATAGCGTGCAAAAACCATTCCTACCCAAATGATATTTGTTTGACGAAACAGAACTGCCCAAAATCCTTTAAATAATAAAGTTTTATACTTTTTTACACAGAATTATGAAATTATACCAAAAATAGAGGCTAAATAATGATGTCCAGTTTGTGATGTTAGGAACAAAAGAAGAATTATTGTTAGAGAGGCAACATCAGTATAGTACACATTACTGAAAAAGAATAAAGGTGGGAACAGTCCTAAAGCCAAAGCAGAAAATGCATTTTTCCATCCAGTCTGCAAGATAATGTCTTAAAAACAATAAAAAATTATTGTTTCCAAAATAATGTACAACTTGTTAATTCGTAGCGATAATATTAAAACTAAAGTGGCGCCGCATGTGGTAAAATTTAGTACTTTTTTTAAAAAACGGTAACATTATTTAAGAAACAACCTGTATAATACTACTTACATCATTATTGTTTAATTTAAAAGTGAAATAAAACAGAACCACATTTATACATGAAAAAAACAGAGAAGTAGTCCTTAACCAATAGGTGGTACACAGCTCAAGCGGCCCCCATAATACGCTACTTAGCAAATACAACCCCGGAAAAGTGGTAACTTTAGGGTGCCACTAAAATTTTTAGATTATTAAAAAGTAAAAAAAACTACTTCAAAAACCTTGTTATAGTCAAATTTACAATAAGCTTCTCCTAATACTAAATGAAATTCTTCATCCACTATGAGTTTTGAGGTTAGGTATACATCGTTAAAAACTTTTGTTGCAATGGCAATATAAAAAATAACAACTACAATAAGGCACAAGCCGGTTTCTTTAAAAGTAATCATTTGATAAAGAATGTTTTCTTGATTAATCGATTATGTAGAAAGAATATTCGATTAGATTTGTTTACTTGACTTGACAGTTTTTACACCCTAACACGCTTGCATCATAACATAACCATATCCCATTCGTCAATAAAATAAAACGTTTGATATACCGAATGATTCATTAATATTTTCAGTATAATAGCTGAAGAATTTTTGCTATTTTGAGTAATATGGCGTTTTTTTGACTGAGATTATCTCTATTTTTTGCAATGATTTTTAGTTAACTTTGTAACCCTTTAATGATTTGTAGAAACTCTTAAGCATCAAGCTGTTCTAAGCAAAAGTCACCAGATCAGTACAAAGATAAATCTTTTATAGAATTTAGTAAAAATGTTGAAAAATAGTGGAGGCGCCAGATATAAAATTTTTATCAAATTGTTCTATGTGATGTGTTACGTTTTTATTTGTGTTTTAATATTTCTTATATTTTTTAAAATCTGACAATTTTATTATAAAAAACTATAAATTTTTAAACTATTATTTTGTAAATTTAATAAAATTAAATAATTAATTTTTTAATTTATATAGTATATTCCAGTTACTTGCATAAATTGTTTATCAGTTTTCCTTTGTCCATAAAGAAAAAAACCAATGGTTTTATGCTTCCTTATCATCTTTTTTGTAGACTTATGTAAGGTTTTTTTGTATTTTTTAGAAAGAAGTATTGCCTACTATAATTTAGTTTAGTTTCAAGATTTCGTGCGGTTTGCGACGGGTATCGCGGCAATTAAATAATAGCCTTTTTAAATTATTTTAAAAAGTTATCTTTATTTAATGATTGATTTGTGAAAAGAAACAATTAGAAAACGAATTAGTTTCGCGGTCCGCTGTTATTCTATCTTTTTAATTGAAAAAATTCCGGTTAAAACATTATAATTTGTTTGTGTAGTGAACAACGGTTGGTGTGTCCTTGCAGATGAGTCCCAGTTATCCCAAAGGAACCTACATTAGGAAGGAATCAAAAAGGTAAATTTCCGTGTTAATTTTCCATTATATCCTGACTGATAGTTGGAATTATTGTGTAAATTATGATAGTTGGTTTATTCGACTTTTTGTATAATTTCCACCAATTTTGAACCAGAAAAGTGCTAAAATTTACAATTTCTTTTATTAGGAAACCTGTTTAAAGTTGCCTTTAAACGTAGTTTCTAATATAAAAAAGAAAAATAATTATTTATTAATTTTAATGATAGAAACTCCACTTGGAAATATTTTTGAACCAAGTATGCCGTGAATTATGACATTATAGGCTACTACTCAATTGTTTTTTTTATAAATAATTTTAGTAATGACGTGGCACTTTTCAAAGCGGTTGTTTAATCAGTTTTAGGGCTAAAAAAATTATTCAAATCGGGTTTCCGAAACATTAAAAGTCATTTGTGTAGTGCGTTTTTTTTTATTATGTGAGAATCTGGAAGATAACGCTTTGCGTCTTGTTCCAGGTAGGTCCCAAAGGAGGAGCCCCCAGCCCCCAGCTTTGTTCATCTGGCCAGGTTAGTGCAATCAAATTTTGGTGATGGGTCTTAATTATTATATCTTATCTGATAAAAATATTGCATAAATCAAGAATTATGAATTATATGAATAAGAAATAAAAATTTATTCAACTTTTTAGTAATTGTCAATTTTAAAGCAATTTTAAACAAACTAATAAAATTTACATTTTTCTTTATTAGAAGACCTTTCCGAAAATGCCCTTAAGAATAGTTTTTAATATAAAAAATAAATAAACAATTTTAATCATTTGTAATCATTGATGTTTCAATTGCAATTGTTTTTGAAACAAGTAAGCCGTGAGTTTGACATATAGCTACTTCATTTTTTTTACAATTTTTTATATTCACGGCGTAGTTTTTTTCAAAACGGGTGTTTTTGTGCCAAAAGAGATTAAAAAACGTTTTGAAACGCATTTCCGGGTATAATTCATTTGTGTAGTGTTTTTCCATTTATTCTGTGCGAATTTGAAGAGTTTTTATAGTGGGGTTCCCTTGGATAGTATTTGCAGATAGGTTAAGTATTCCGGGCAAGCAAATCCCACAACTTTCTGCGTTAGAAAGACCGCAAACTGGTAATGTACAAACAAATTTTGGGGTTGTTTATTAATTATATCCTCTGAGACAGGCATAACCATTCAATATTTAATAAATCAAAATGGCGTATTGAACTTTTTGGGAGTTTCACAGCAATTTTAAACCTGAAAAGTGCTTCAATTTACGTTTCCTTCCATTAGACAAGTTTTTTCAAGTTGCTTTTTAACGTTTTTAAAAATGAAATTAGTTGGGAAAAATATTGTCGTAAAATATGTCTGTACTTTAGTTGAAGTAGGTCATTGACCTACCTAATATCCCTTATTAGAAAAACAATTTTAACAATTTTAAAAGTGTAAAAATATTTATTTGATTTGAAGCAATCATTCAGAATAGCCAACGTAGTTTTATTTCTTTTAATCATAGCTGCCAACTGTCAATGTGTCATATTTTTAAAAATTACTTATAGTACGTTTAATAGAGATTAGCATCGCAGTAAGCTGTATTAAAAATGTATAGTTATTAATTAATAATAATAATTTCAGTATTTTTTTTTAGCAGGATAAAATTAATTAATTTTAGAATAATTAATTAATTAATATGTAGCTTGTAATTATTTGCTTGATTAGATAGTTTATAAGTTTTTTTATTAGAAAAAATAAATACATACTTTTGTTGTATTTGTTATCATCTTTTTTAAAATTTTATGTAATGCATTTATGTTGTTTTTAAAAGTGTTATCTTTTTTAAAAAGAGTTTCAAACTTTTTATTTTTACTGACGTCTTGGGATTGAAAAATGCGTAAATTTTTTTTCATATTTTAAAATGCGCACAAATGACTAGTATCGTTTTCTGAGGGGAGAAAACGGATGAGCAATATATGTGAACAGCGTGAATTTTTTGGTTTTCTAGTTGAGATAATTTTTTGCAGTTTTCTTGAACTGACAATAGATTAGGTCTCTTATTAGAGGCAGTAGAGTACATCATCTACTTTAGAACAAGTTTTTAATTTATAATAATAAACAACTATATATGAAGCCTAAAAAAATAATAAATGATTGTTGCAAATTATTTAACCATAGATTTATTATAACAAGATACAGCCATGCACTGCGATAGTCCGCCAAGACGTACCATCTATTGCCCTCACTCTCAACTGCATTAGTATTCGATAGCGCTATCCTTTAGAGAGGTTCCTACCAATAGCAAAGCAGAAATCAGTAGACGCAGAGTACGCTACGTCAGCATGACACTAGAATTATTTTGACGTCTCTATTCAAATTTTTCTAATCACATAATTTGAACAGAAAACTTAGTTCAATCACTTAAAAATTGAAAATAATTATTGTCAAGAAAAATATTTAATAATTTGAAGGTAATTTTATTTATTGAGATTTCAACCTCAACTTTTATTTTCTTCCAGCTTTCTAATGTTTCTCTATTTTCTTAAAGCTTAACTTCAATTTTTCAAATTCATAGGAGAGAATTTTTTTATTTTCAGTATTGTGATTGTCACGATGCAGTTGTGGGTTTGTAAGCTGATAAAATATGAAGCGGATAATAAAGTTTACATGGGTCTGACACAACTAAAAGTTGGTGAAATTTTGAAATTGGAATAGAGTTTTTTGATAAAATAATTAAGAATCATTAGCACTGATAAAAAAACCTTTATTTATAAATAATTATTCATTCCAAAATAAAATTGATTTTTAACCTAATTTTCGTATTTCATTAGATTGTGTATGACAAATGTCAATAAGTTGACAGCAAAGCATTGCATCGTTGATTGTCGACTAAAATCGTAGAAATTCGTGTCTGTTTAATCACTATAGACTCGTGTGCGACATACAACAAATATGATGTAAAGGATGAAAAATGTGTTTCATTAAATATAGAAAGAAATGGAGAGATGTACCAATTTCGTTGATATGTTTTTTGAGAACCGAAGTATGTTTACCAAGCATAGCTATATCCAATGTATTAAATCTATGTATTTAACGTATAAGTAGCGTCATCTTTTGAATTTGCACGAAAAACAAAATAAGAGTTGGTGTTTTTGGCAAGTTTTAATTTGGGTTGGCAGATCTGCATATTTAAAAAGTTGTTTTGACAGTTATGAGCTTAACCGTTTTGATGGGTATGTTTAATATTTATATAAAATTGCATGAAAATGGAAATATCAGGGAAAAATGAATTTAGACGCGTTTTAAGGTCAAGTGTATCAAAAGAAGATAAAGAAGCGGTAGGAGTTGTGTTATTAATTGATAGGTATTATCTCATTGTTTTTTTCTTAGAAGGAGCAAGAAAAAATTAGAGAAAAAGAGGCGTATGAAAACCGTCCATTTATAGAATTTAGTGGGAAAATACATTATTTGACTGAGTTTGGAGACATTGCGATGGCCTGTGATAAACTAATGTATAAAAGGCTTGCAATAGGTTTTTTTTATTTTTACTTTTTTTCAGTGAGCTAGCGGCAGGTTGTAGTGAATTTTTAGCGTTAGGATTTGATTTAGAATGGCCCTTTTCTTTTCAAACTGGTCCTGGTAAAGTTGCTGTTATGCAAATTAGTCCAGATTTGAATACTTCTTATATTTTTGGATTTAGCAAAATGGCAAAGTTGCCAATGGGTGTGTGTGTTCTGCTTTCACACCCAAAAGTCAGACTCACTGGTGTTAATGTTAAAAAGTGATTGCTTTTCCGCGTTAAACTAGTCATAATACATCCACGAATTGTTTTAGTGATGTTCAGAAATTAGGAAGAGATTTTAAAATTTTATACAAAGAGAAAATGCTAGAAAATTGCATTGACAGTGGGGTTTTAGCTAACCAAGTTTTGCCAGTTACACAAAGATGGAGTATGGAAAAACTTGTTGGATATTTGGTTTGTGTTTTAGTAATTTCTTCATTTTAATCACGACTTGCTCAATATAATGATACTAGATATAGCGTGTCTAAAAAATAGACCGTTTAGGTAGCGCTACCAGACGTTGTCTTGCGTCAGCGTCTTATTTCATATTATATGAAATTTGATTTTAGTTGAAAATGAAGATAAATAAAGATAAAAAAATACGAATGAGCCGATGGTATGAAGTCCCTTTATCTGCCGCCCAATTAAATTACGCAGCTACTGATTCTTACGTAAGCGGTCAAGTTATTTCTAAACAACATTAAAAGTTTCATTTTCAGGCTTCTTTGTTACTATATGAGACTCTTAAGCAGAAGCAAACAGAGTTGAAATGTCAAAAAGATAATTAATGAACCTAGTTTATTGTGGCGTACGACGTTTGACCTACAATCTACATCAGTTACTATCAATAGATCTTTGATTAGCTTTCATCTACTTTTAATGTATCACAAAGACTTTTTGTTATAGTCTATATTTTCGCTACTGTTTTAAATAATAAAGAAGTCTATATTTAATTGTCTGTTTTTATTATTCAATTGAAAACTGAAATTTGGATTAATGAACGGCGGTCTATGAATAATTAAAAAGTACAATAGAGAGTATGTACCTGTTTGGTAATAATTGTAGCCGCCAGCGCGGTTTTTACTTGGATGGGTGACCACTTCGACTAGTCACATCTCAGTGGTTCGCCCCATTATTGTTTGGTGGTTAATAAAAAACATTTGTAAAACCATGCCATAAATATTTTATCAGATCTACAAATATAGTAAAAAAATACATAATTTTAACACATTTCAATGGCAATAGCTATTCCCATACCACCGCCGATACACAGAGATGCAATTCCCTTTTTTTTATTTAAACGCTGTAAGTTGTATAGCAGCGTTACCAAGACTCGGGCTCCAGAGGCACCAATGGGATGTCCTAATGCGATAGCTCCACCATTTACATTTACTTTAGACTTATCAATTTGAAGCGTGTCCACAACTATGATACTTTGAACAGCAAATGCTTCATTGAGTTCATACAAATCCACTTCTTCTTTAGTCCATCCAGCTTTCTTCAGCTATTATAAAAAAAAATTGAAAATAACAGCTACAATGAGAAATTTTCGAAAACCGGCTATTTTTTTTGGTTTTTAGTAAAGTTTTGGTTTAGTTAAGATTGGCCTTAAAATGAACAGAAAATTTTCTTACAACTTTATTCACGGCTTCAATGGGACCCAAACCCATGCAAATCGGATCTAATCCAACTTCTGCAATTGCAACAATTCGGCTTAAAGGTTTCAAACTGTGTTTGAGTAATTGCGATGAACTGCAAATAACTAATGCTGCAGCGCCGTCATTAATTCCCGATGCATTTCCAGCGGTTACTGTTCCAGTCTAAAACATTTTTATATTTAAACTTGAGTCAGAACAGAATTTAATGCTTACAGACTCAAATGCAGGCCTAAGTTTTGTGAGAGTTTCTAAAGTAGTACTGCCTTTTGGAAACTCATCTTTATCAAACTGTTTCCCTGTTCGTTTTTCGATAACTGGTACTATTTCATCAATAAAATGACCATTTTGAATGGCTTCGTTGGTTTTTCTTTGAGAGTTTAATGCAAATTCATCTTGGGCTTCTCTGGATATTTTGTATTCTTTAGCTAAATGCTCCGCAGTGTTGCCCATGTGGATGTTTAGGGTTGAGTCAGTTAATCCATCTTTAAGTAAACTATCATTCAGTTGCAAAGAACCTAATTTATTTCCTCTTGCGTAAACAGTATGATTTGCTCTTGTCATATTTTCTTGTCCGCCAGCAACTATAAGTTCATTGTCACCGCTGTTTATAGCTTGATAAGCGAGAGCAACGGCCCTATAATAATATATAAATATCTCCACAAGTTTTTATATAGTTTAAAAGTGCGTACTTTAGGCCTGATCCACATAACATGTTAATAGTAAATGCCGGTACAGACGAAGGAATTTGTGCCCCAAAGGCGGCTTGTCGTGATGGATTTTGTCCTTGACCTGCAGTCAAAACCTAAAAATAAAGAGCCTTTAGAATGGACAAAATTAGAACATTTTTGACGTCATACCTGACCCATTATCACTCCATCTACATCTTTTGTGGTGAGATTCGCTCGTTTCAGTGCTTCTGCTATCACAACAGCCCCCAAATCGCTGGCACTAATTTTCTCAAATTGCCCTTGAAAACTACCTAGAGATAATACAGCGGTGAATTCATTGAAATAAAAAAATATCTATTAAACATACCTATTGCTGTGCGACAGCCTGATACAATAAAAACTTTATTTGTCATGATTAAATACTGGTAGTAGAATTTCTAGACAGAAAATTACGTGTCACGTTACCAACGCAGCGGAGGACGAGGAACAACTGTTTTTTAAAAGGAATATATTACTCATGTTATATTAACTATTTAACATAAATAACAATAAACACAAAACATAAAAAATGAGGTTAGGTTCATAGGTTGTACCATTTCATGTCACATTTGAATAAGGGCGGTTCGTGGAAGGGTTTTTTTCTCATAAAAATACTTATTATTGATCTAAACTAGGAAAATCTACCTCTTCATTGACCTGGATTTAAAATCCCGTTATGAAAATTCGCTTTCCAAAGGCATCAATTAGTTCGAACCGTTACATCGTCCAACGTCACTGAATTAACGGTTATTACTTAAATTAATTAACGCAAAACTATAGTATCTTAAAAAACTACTTTTATAAGGGTTGTTTTATGAAACGTGTTCTTTACATGGTCTTTAGACAATTTTTTCAAATTTGCCTCTTTTTAATTTATATAAAAAAAAATAAAATTTTTGATCTTTAAAAAATTTTTGTTACGAATGGTTGGTAGCAGCAACGAGTCATTTGATTTAAAATTCAATTTCAAAGCTTTTGGTTAAGATAATTAGATTAATTTTTAACTAACAATTAATATTGCAAAAATAACAGAATTTATGTACTCACTTGAAAGTAGGAAACTAGCCGTGACAACGACTACAAATTTATTACCTTATACATCAGTAATAGCCTAACAATCCGGAATGTAACGAGGTTTTCTTAGCAAACAAATTTTTGCCTTTAAATTGAACATTTTAAAATACTCTTTGTTTAAAATAAATACGTATTTTTTTTCATAGATATGCAGTAATATTCAAAAGTAAAAAATTAATTATTATGATATTGATGTAATTATTTTGTTGGCAGTTATGCAATGCCAACCTTTAAAACATATCTATAACAGCACTAGTGCTTTTATCAGTATCTATAAAATATTCCAAATTGAAAATATTGATACGCTTATTAGATTCAAATTGAAAAAATGTAATAAGCAAAAAGTATTTTTTTATATTTTTCTCTTCCTGATAAGCCATATTCTGTTTTATACATAATACATAAGATAAAAAAAAACATTTAGCTTCAACACGATAATGCACCCTCGCACTTATATATATCCTTAATAAGATGATTTAATTTAAACCTTGTACTTTTTCATTGAACTAGGTTTGTAATAAAACAGTGTTTGATAATTCATTTATTTATAAAAAAAGTGAACAAAATAAAAACCAAATAAAAAGAGTGCCTTAAAAATTTACAATTTTGCATGCTTGGAATACAGCAAATAATAATAAAGTTACGCAATTACAGCGATGATTAGTTTATTGTTATCTGCAAGATACAACATTTACTTTATTTTTGATATTATATAATCGAATAAACTCTCCCAATACATTAAATGTACAAAAACAGTAACAAAACGGTTATACAATAATTAAATCTATAATATAAAACAACCTTTTAATTTGTTTATTGATGTGAGGTGTGAATGATGTCATAAATAGGGTCAAACTAGGCTAATGTAATGATTGGAAGATTGCTTCACTTTGGTACATTGCTTAAGCATAAAAATGTAATTTCTTCTCATTACCAAAATCCTGCTGACTTTCCACCTGGTGGATTTCTTGTACTTGTGCGAATACAAGACTTTCGTTCGACATCAAGCTCTTCTATAATTTACAAAAGAAACATATTTATTATTTTTTCAGGATCCCTTATGCAACTAAGATAGTGCTAATATGAATGTATTTATATTCAATCAATATATAATTATAATTTCCGATAAAACACAAACTTTATTAAAAGAAACAAAAAATATATTTACCACTAATAGAAAATGTTGAATCTTGCATATTTCGTTGACCATCAGGTCTGGGACCCCTATGTGAAGGTGTGCTTACAGAAGAGTCTGGCAGTGTTGGCGTACTACAAGCGCGATCCTGAATTGTGACCTAAATAATCGACAGATTAAAAAAAGTTTAATTATAATAATTACAACGTTTATACTTTTTGCAAATGATCGTGCAATTCCTCATGAGTACCATTCTTACTCGGTTTTAAATCAACAATCTTGTCCGGATTATAGACAAAAGGTGCAAAAACTGCCGTTTCAATAAATCGACCATGGCCTTGGGCGACACGTAACTGATTTTCATCAACACAGACGCGACCATTCACAATAACATATTCTGCTACACCATGACAAACCATACCCTACAGAATAATCATTAATTACAACAATTATTACAAAACATCGTAAAAAATACCTCAAAAATATTAAAATCTACAGCTTGATGATGTGTTGCTGCCGAAATTGTGCGAGTTGCTTGCGCATCCCAAATGACTAGATCAGCATCAGAACCCACAGCAATACAGCCTTTTCTTGGGTACAGATTAAAAATTTTAGCTGCATTTGTACTTGTAATTGCCACAAATCGACATGGGTCAATAATGCCGGTAGTAACTCCTTTTTCCCAAATAACTGACATTCTGTCTTCAACTCCATTCACACCATTCGGTATTTTCGAAAAATTATGTTTACCCAATTCTTTCTGAGATTTATTAAAAGTACAATTGTCACTTCCAGTCACTTGCAATACATCCCTGCAGAATGGCATAATTATACAAGCTATAGATATGATTAGTTTTCAAAACTATACAAAATGAGGTAGTTACTGCATGCGTGTTATATTGTTGTGAGTGTATTGGTTAATGCACTTACGATGCCAGCAGCCCTAAAAGCTGCGAAGGTGTCTCTGGTCTAGACCTAATAATTGGTGATGTGACCAAAGTTGCCTTACGAGGATCACCCACAATACCAAGACTAGACGCAAGAACTTCTCCAAACACAGGCTGCCCTTTTACACGGACATCTCCAATAATATTCCCAGACTCCTCGGTTGTGACATTTAGCACATAAATTGGAGCATTCACCTGTACTTCTAATAAATTATACACAGCTCAAAACAATTTTCCAACACAGAAAAGCAAATGCAGTAGTGCACACTCAATTAGTAAATGAAATAATACGAGTAGTGATGAAAACAGCAAACCAAAAGAAACCAAACTTACTGTGCTAAAGAGTTTAACAAAAATAGTGGTGTTGTAGGATCCGGTCTAAGAGGAGGACTCAAAACATGACCAGCTGCGTGCTGGAAACACCCATGCTTGGCACAAATACCATCTGTTGCTATAGCAGCCACTAGAGTTTCGCCATATACTTGAGTACCACGATCACATGCTTGCTTTAATGCTAGCGTCGCGGATCTGCTCATCACATGCACTACATACAATGGACAATCTACCTATAAAGATAGTGGCTAGTAAACAAGCCTTCAAGTGCTAAAAGATTCTTATTACAGCATGCCATTAATCTTAGAGAATATAAGTGGCACATCTTTTACTGCCATTGACTTTTGTTTCTTAAACAAATTTTATCAAATTAAAAGAGTTGGAACAGTCTTCCGTCGCTCTAATAATAAGCGTTGTTATTATCTGACCTTTAAACTTAAAAACAAATCATTCCTTCAATAGCGCTTTCTGACCAGTTCAGCAAAAAATCATCCCTAAAAATTTGGCAAAACTGGCCTAGCGGTAAAAGATGCCATAGCAGATTGTCAATTTTTAATTAGGTATATTAGTTCCAGTGAAATTACGTTATATGGCCGTACTTAAAACTCGATTCTGATAATCCCCTATTACCGAGCAATGCACTTAATCACTCAAAAAAAAGTTGTAAATAATCTTATAACATAAGATGTTTGAAAATATTAATATACTAAGTGCTTCGTCAATCGTCGTACTTGCTGAAGATACATCTAAATACTAACTTAAGCCAAACCTGTGCCGTTGGTCTAAAGGGTGAAAGGTAAAAGATAGAGATTTATAATATTTTAGGTAGTGGTCCATTGTTGAGCTATTAGCTTTTGCGACAGAATAGCTGGACCATATAACGTTATTTCATTTGGACTACTATATCAAAGTTAATACAATGTATTAAATACATTTTGTGCTTTGAAAAACTCATTATTTTAGTACAATAGCCATTTTATTGAATAATATATAAATTTGTAGTAAAGTGCTACCTGTTTAGCAATAACGCATGCGCGATTCACTGCCTCAGCTTCAACTTCTTCTGGGCGTGACAGTTCATGTCCTTCTGGTCCCGTGACTCCTTTTGCTAAAAGTTTTTCGATGTTCCTGGCAATGATTGCACCATTTTCAGCGTGAACTTGTGCAATAGCACCCAATCTTCGACAATAATCAAAGACACTATACAGTTCTGAATCGTTCAACATAAAATCATATGCCATAAAGACTTTGAATGAGTTGATTCCATACTCTCTACACAGGATTTCCATATCCCGTTCAACTTGCGCATTCCATGATGTTATACATACATGCAGTGCATAATCACAACACACTTTTTCGTCCGCTTTCTGTCGATACTCAAAATATGCATC
This sequence comes from Lagria hirta, assembly GCA_947359425.1. NCBI lineage: Eukaryota > Metazoa > Arthropoda > Insecta > Coleoptera > Tenebrionidae > Lagria > Lagria hirta. Next base: position 1,219,879 of record OX375799.1, read on the forward strand.
AAGAAGAGACTCACCTTTTCGAGCCATAACGAAATCAACTAAAACATAAAATCATGCAATAGCGTTCCCTTGCTTAAGAAACGTTCAAAAAGCAATTATAACTTGGTTGTACGGCCAGAGATCTCGCTAATGTTCTCTGTCAGTCTTAATAGTCAAGTTTTAAGGGTGGTAATGAGTAGAAAACATGTCAAATTTGCCTTGATTTTATAATTTTTTGTAGATATTTCAAAGCAAATAAATGCACTGTTTGGTTTAAAAAGAAGAAAAATACGTATTTTTTAAACGACTTTCAAAAAAATTTACTTTTACTATCGTGTATTGTTATTATATTCTTAAAAAAAAAATTTCATGTAACTTTATTAGAATTTTTAGAAAAACCGCAAAAATAAATAAACAAATAACTGATTGTTTATTTCTTATTTTATGTCTAAAGAAAGTTCACACGCTCCTGCTATAAGAAAACAAAAATGTTTATACAATCCTAATTGGGATTCTGTTCCGGATAGCTAATGAAATAAGGAATCCAAATCTGCCTTGTTTTCAAGTTTCTATTGAGTGACCTCCACGTAGTTAAAGTAAACACTCACTTGAGCCAAAATTGAAAAAAAAACGTCTTTTTTTGTTGTTTCTTCTTGCTTTTGTAGTTTAATGATAACAATTGACATAGAAACGATAGAAAACACAAAAATTCATAGTTTTTTATAATACATTTTTTTTTCCATTAGTTTCTCAGTAATAATTATAACAATAAGAATCAAAATATAAACATCAAAAGACAACATATATTTTAAACTCAATGTAGCCAGCCATGAAATGTTTTGCTTGTTGTGAAATGTTTTAACGAGATTTCCCATCAAAAACAAATAATCTGTTTTTTTAAACATTTAGATGCAGTTTTTATCGATACAACGAACTGAAGTCATATGTGCGTTATCCAAACAACTTTTTACTGTTACTTATGCACTTTCTTTGTAACCTTGTTATTATGACCTTACAAATGGGTTTCACTGCTTATTGTTTGAGCTACATTTAGAATTTAAAGTCGGCTATGACAACAGTTTTTTAGAAAAATAATCTAAGTACTATACTTTTGTTATTTTTAGCTTAAGGTAATTAAATTGGTGGCTTTTTTATCTTTAAAACCCTATCAAAAGCTCTTTTTGATAGGAACTCGACTTAAGGTGGAAAACACATTGAAAATTGTTTTAATAACAATCTGGCCTAACGTTCACATCTTATTCAGCGATGTCTTGGCTGATAATTTAAACAATTTCAATATTTAAATGATAATAAACTCAATTCAGTCACTGGTTTAGCTAAAACTATTTTTTTCTTGATAATAATAAATTTAGCTTTTTCGTTTCTAAACTTTTGACTTTTCAATGAAAAACCCTGTATATTGTCAGCGTTCAGAAGTAAAGGCCGCGATTTTTGACAAAAAAATTGGTATTAGAAAAAAAGTGACGTCAGACTCAAAAATGTGATCTGATAAATAATTAATTTTAATGCTCAAAAAAGTAAATAAAAAAAGTTTTACGGAACTTTTCAACGGTTTAATTTTAACATAAATGGCGCCTCCTAATATCAGCAAGCTTAAATTTGTAATCAGAGTTCAAAGTGAAATGTAAATAAGATATCTACATATCATAACTTATCTACAACTTCAAAAATTGTAAATAAGTATAAAACATTTTTTGTGTGTGATTGCTTTTGATACGTATGTCGCTTGGTTGAACGGCACTATAAATGTCAAAAATGACAGATAACAAAACAATTATTAATAACTTATTTTATCAAAATATTAAATTTCAAAAAAATTTTTCCATTTTGCTTTTAATAGCCCAGTTTAAGCTTATGTGAACTGAAAAAAAATTATTCTAGTTTTTGACTGACCAGCACACATAAGCGTATGAATTTCGGAAGACGTACGTTCTCATTCTACCTTAATTTTTGTGATTAAATTGTACTATAAATGTCAAAAATGACAGTCGTCAAAAAAACCTTTCGGAAAAATTACGCTTATCGCTTATTTTGAAAATTATAAATGTCAAAAATGACAGTTATGTGATGGTGGTCAAAAGAGCTCTCAAGATTTGATAGAAACACTTTTTGGTAAGTGGTAAAAATGTGTTAATATAGTTTAGAATGCCGAAAATTTCAAAGCAATCAATTAATACGTTTTCAAAGTCATGACCACCTCATGTTTTGTCTAATTAGCAATTTAAACTTGGTTTAAATTAAAAACCTGGACAAGATTGTATAAAATGATAAAATAATTACTGATCATAGTGGTTCCCCCTGCGACCGCTGCCTTAGTGCCTTGATAGAAATCATCAACCGACGTTGTGCCCATAAATTCAAATTCGAAATGGGTATGAGGGTCGATTCCCCCAGGTAATACATATTTTCCTCGTGCGTCAATGACTCGAGTTCCCCCAGGAATAAATAGATTACGACCTAGTTGCTTAATGATACCATCTTCAATGTAAATATCTTCTTCGGTAATTTCTTCCTCGTTGACCACCTTGCCATGCTTTATGAGCAGCCGGTTTTGGGCGCTCTGTAAAAGAACTTAATTAATTTATAGAAAGTTTTATTATTAAATGATTTTTGGAAGGCTTTTGATATTGGAAGAATTTTTCGGTAATTTTATTATACCCAAAAAAGATTTTTATTGAATGATTTTGGGATGATTTTCCGGATTTTAATAGCTGAACATCTGGTTGAAACTTGAACGTGGGTGGGCCCACACTTTTTTTTTCCTAATTAAAAATTTAATTAATTCTTAGTTAGGTATATAAACCTTAAAACCGCTTTTGTAGATAATAATTAAATAAAATATTAACATTTTTTATTATTATATAGTGTACATAGTGCAGATATCTTTATTGACCATTATGGTCTGATAAAATGTATTGATTGGATGAGATAATCCTAATCTTTAATTCACTAAATGGTGTTTATTTAAACAATTTAACAATGATTAGCCAAGAGAAAAAAAGTATATTTATTTTATACATAATAAAGTGACATGAAATCTGAAAATCAATAAATATTCAGGACTTCATCCATTTGAGTTTTCTAAACGTTACTTCCTGTAAAAATTAATTTAGCGCGCATATTAATTAAATGCGTGCTTAAATATACCCATAACGTGTGTTAAAAATATTAAAATTTCAAATTACTTATGCAATCTGACTTACTTGCAAATGAATTGGAACTTTTTTCACTGGTGTACTCATTATTAATCTTTGATTATGTAAAGGGGCTCAATAGGTACGGTACAAATATAAACAGAATAGCCTTCTGTATTATTTCCCCCCAAACCAATCAAATCAATTAATAAAACTTAAAAGAGACAAATTTCACACCAACGACCGGGACGAGAACTGACAACTCTGCCTTGCCTGGACGACCTTGCCCGGCACAATATTTATAATGTTGGCAAGTTGGCAGCAATGCAAAATGGCAGCGCTGTTTCAGAGAACAAGTGGAGCCAATTAAAAACCATGTATATCAACAGATGTCGTTAAAATAATAAGTCTAATGAAAAGATTCCGTTCTTAACTCTAATCTATCGCCATCTATTAGAAACTACCTTGCATCAAACATTTTGAAATAATGTTTCCACATGTTTGTAAATGCCAACAGTTTGAACTCTAAAAAGATGTCAGTGCTTGATAGGTACTAATTATAATAAAACATTATATCGCTGATGGACAACTAAGTTATCACCTTTGCGCTTTTTCAAACTGATTCAAATCTGAATCAGTTATTACAATTTGCCGATGACCTTCAATAAGAGCAAAAAATGTCCAAGTTTTCAGATGTGATTTAAATGAATTTGCTTAACTCTAATACGACATTTTTTGTAATTTGAATAAACTAACCATTGATAACACCAAATGCAATAAATCTTTTAAGCATTAAATAAAACGTGTTCTTTAAATAAGCCATTTCAAAACTTTAGTGTGTTGACAAGCCTTGTTAATCTACATTTTTATTCATATTTAAATTTGACAAGTTATTTTAATTATTAAAAATTGTAGCAAGTTTCAACATCATCTCAAACGTCTATATTATTATAGCAATAATTTTAACTTATGTAGACTATGACATAAAGAACTTGCTTTTTTTTTAACAGAACCTATTATAGTTCGGCGTCTACTTTTGAAAAAGATTTTCTAATCAATTTCAGTTCTAAAAAAGCTATAAATAGTATGGGTCCACCTGAGACTAGGAAAGACTCTCTTTCTTAGTCTAAGGGTGGTCTAAGGTGTCCATCGACTCTAATTAGTACATGATGATTCACTGAAATCTGTCCGACGTTGAGCTTTTAGTTTACAAGCAGTGGCGTGGGGTTTTTTTGTTAGAAAATGAGATTTTAAAACTCAAATTGTACAAATGTTCAGATTTTGTAATTTTTAGCCCATTTTGATTAACTGGGGATATGCACTGCGACCTTTATGGTTCTATTGTACTTTCTACATTTACAAACATATAAACATACACACCCCATAAGCCAGACAAAAGCCTAACAAAAGCCCACAACGTCCCTGCCAGACCATCAGACTCCAACGTACCATCGATTTAAGAAAGTCTCAGAACGCACAAAAAATGACTTAAGAAGTGTTAGCCAAATTCAATTTAAAAAAGATATATTTTTGTCTAAGTGCTAATTATTTAAAAGAATTTACTTAAACAAAAGAAGAAATGTTTTTGAACATTCCAGTGCTACATATACTGATGTGACATTTAAAAACATAAAAAAAGCAATTTGCACGAGTTGTATTCAATGAACTGTTTAAATAAAATAAGATTTAAGAAATATTCTTTGAATCAAAGAAATATTTTAGAGAAGATATCAAGTTTTTGGATAATGAGCTATAGGCATCGAATTATTTAAATGTCAGCGATCACACATAAATTTTAAGTCTTTTTTGCTAATTTAGCAAAGCGCAGAGAGTAGAAATAAAAACACAGAAAATTTCTACAATTTATTACATTTACAATAGTCAAAACATACAACGCAATATCACGGTAAATGAGATATACGCGTTTCACCCTGATGCATGTAAGACGTAATCTAGAAATTAACGTTGGGATGCTTTCTATGTCTATGAGCTAGAATATAATGTCGCGTTTTGCATTTATGTATGAACCCGTTACAATATTATAAAATTTCGGTATTGACAATGCATTTCTAAAATGTTCTTAATCGATTGTTAATGCGGGGTCACCCTGTATGTAGGCAAACTGATACAGGCAGTCACCAAAAAAAAAACTTTGAATCTTTTCAGAAATTATTACAATAATTAGTAAATAAACCGTTTTTATGATCAATTATAATGTTAAGGTTGACCTGATCTGACCAGAGCAAATTTGCGTCGCTTAATTTTGTGCGTTCATAAAAAGTCAACACGTCATAAATCACGTGATAAGGTCTACAATGCACAAGATAATTTGATATAGTCAGGGCCTACCTTTTGGTATATGTGTAGGTACTTAAAAATATGTTTTCATAAAAAACAAACATCTTCATACATACACACTATTTATTACTAAGTTACACATTTGGGAAAATTGATAGCCTGCTGCTGCTGCTGTTTATATGTAGTAATTGATAACAAACGCTGACTATTTTAATAAGTTAATAGTCAATAATTTCTGTTTCAAATTTGAAAACTTAACATTTTAGTTTATAGTAATGGGTTTGTAGTTTTTGTACAGATTATTGTGCTTCGTAAGTCGACAAGAGATCAATTTTTTGTGTAACTTTCTACAACTTATTGCACACTCAACCGAAAACCATACTGGAAACGGAACAATATTTACACATTTAAAAAAATCACAATACTAGTATGGTATCTTGGGCTTAAAGTATGGAGTACTGGAGGTAATTGAGAGATTTTTTACGATTCTTCAGCATCCTCGCGAAATAAATATGTTGACCAATATATTACGTTGAAGAGTGCGAAAACTAATGGAAAAGTGATCCGCGAAATGACATCAATACGTTTTGACCTTGTGGGAAATTTCGACAACCACGATCGGCAACAATTTGGACGTGCTGGCTGCATGTGGACCTCACACTGTCGAACTTTTTCTAAACTCATTGGATCTCCGGGATGACGGACCAACGGCTTCTGGAAAATTACCATAGCTAAACTAGAAAAATGGTTTTTTGCGACAACACCAAACACCAACAAATTTTTAAGGAAACATTTTAATCGATTTGTCTTAAAAAAACACACACATGATAGATTCGTAAAAAAATTTTTTTTTCTTAGTTAATTTAGTTTTTTGTTTTTATTTTTATTACTTTCTAAGTATAATAAGAAGTATTATCGCACCTCTGCCAAAAGCGCTAAATTAACCCTTATGATATTGGTTCTTTAATAATATTATATTGTACCAGAATGTGTATATATTTTTAAATTATTCAAAATAACTTTTTTTGAATTAAAATACCGCCTTAAAAACAAAGGAAAATGGGTTGTCGACAACAACACATTACCATAGCGAAAGTAGCGTTACTGTCCGTGTCTATGAGGTCAGAGGTTGCATCCATAGAGGCGGCATGCTCCAGTTCGCATTGCCTCCTCTGTTTTTTCATATTCTCTCTGTGCATGTCGGACCGAGAGGCATAATTCACGAGAGCAAATTCGAGTAATGCTCCAAACACGAATGTCAAACAAACCCCTGTCCACACATCGATCGCTTTTGTATATGAAACAGGAGGCAATGAGGCATTTATTCCTGATGTCTGCGTTGCCATTGTAAGCAACGTTGTTACTCCTAAAACAGACATTAAAAACCTAAACTGTAAAAACGATAAACACAACTCGATATTTTATGCGCTGTGACATATTAATCTATTGTGCTCCTCTTTCTTGAGTTGTCTGAGATGTATCTCAGTTTAGAGCTCCACTCCAACTCCAAAACTTCAATAAATTCCAGCAGCTGAGATGGCACAACCCTATATTAGTTTAATAAAGCATTAACCTAGTTTAACCAATTGTTAAATTTTATTTTTCATTTGTTTTTGTAACATCAAAATAATATTACATAATATAATGCACCGGCTAGCAAACAGTCCTGGTTTAAACTCCCAAGAACATATATGAAATGCTTAATAAAAAAAAAGTAAAAAGTCCTAAATACTCTTAAAAGTAGGATAATATCTTTATAAATATATAAACTATAATTCTTTATTTAGAATTGATCATATTCAAAACTATAAGGAATATTAAGATAAAGATTTTTTGTTTCTTTTCTATGAGCTCATTAGAGATTTTTTTTTATAAAACCACAATTAAAATAAATTAGTTGGAATAAAATTTTTATAAATTGTCAAAAAAAAATTTTTTTTTTTACATCAAATTAAGTCAAAAATTAATGGCGTTTCAAAAGTGAATCAAGCTTAACTTTATTTTATTTGGTCTATATTAAAGAATTAAAAAGTAAATATCACCTTAAAAACTAATAAAATTGTAAAAAAATAGAGATAATTTTAACAAAAAGTGTGTTATATCACAAAATAATGACGGATTTCAACCAAAAATGAAGAGAAACACCTTTTTTTTTGTAATTTTAAAGATTATATATGATATCGACTACTATAAAATCAATAGAGAGAAAAGATTAATATGTAAACCTGTTCTTCATTATAATAATCATATTTTAACAACTATAAGGAATATTAAGACGAAGTTTTTTTTGTTGGTTTTGTATTAGTCAATGTTTTTTTTTATAATTACATCAATTTAAAAATCATCTTGATTAATTTTTTTAAGAATTCCACATTAATGACTCATCACCTATATATAAACCTATAAAGTCAATGCTATTACAAGTTTAACGCTATATTGGCATATGCTAGCAGAAATGTCAAAGTTCAATCAATAAAATTTGTAAATTAAAGCTGTAATTAATTTAAATGACAATAAAGGTGAAAATCGAGTTCGAAGCTAAAAGCTTTTCCAGGGGTGTAATGCATATTTGTTGATAGGGGTCTAAAAATAACCTGGAAGAATACATTTGGATATTATCAACCGCGTAATTGTCTCACAGACTCAATTGCGGATATTGAACAAAATTGCTTTCAATTTGTGCTTGGTCCTGTTAGCAATAATAACTTTAAGTTTCTTTATCTTGTCAATTGGAAAATGGATGATCAAAATTTTGATAATGGAAGATTTATGAGTTAATGTTTTTATCTTCTAACAAAAGTTTTACAGAATACATAGATTTAAAGTAATTGTCAAAAATATTTTGTTCTGAAAATTTGTATTTTTATAATTCACCGTATAATTGGCAGAGAGATATTGCCAAAAGTAAAAAATCTAATTTTATATGATAACTTACACATCAGAAGTGAGATACTTTTAAGAATAAAAAAGTTATCTTTTTAGAAACATTTAAAAAAATGTATTATAGTAATTATTTGAAAAATAAACTTACCCAGCGACACTCGAGCAGGTACGGCGCCTTGGTCCAGCCAAAAAGACACCCATGATACAATGACAAGCATACAGCAAGGTATATAAATTTGAATAAGATAGTAACTGAATTCTCGTTTAAATAACAAATCAACTTTTAAACAACTGTATTCACCTAGAAATTAAAGTATTTTTATTGTTTGTTTAGATTTTGAGAAAAACATACCAGTGTTAGTTTTACTGTTACAATAATCAGTAAGAAATTTCTCTAATGTAAATCGAGGCAGATGTAAATTTTTAACGACTTGTACTGGGTCACCTTCTTTCCATAGAAATACTAAGTCGTCGGTTGTCCAACCATCTATAATTTAAAATGCTATTGTACGGGACATGATATTTGAACAACATGAGTTTAAATAGTCTAATTAAAAAGTAAAATTTTCTTAATCTTTAATAGTTGTGATTAGTTCCCATTGCTCCACATTATTACTGACCAATGAGTATTCAAATATCTTGTCTTTCACAATATTATAGTTCAATCAAAACAAACTATAAATACATAGATAGACCTAGAAGTCTGTGACCCCTAAAAAAATACTCAAATCATTTCATTGGTCGAAATAAATTTTTGTTCTATCTCGAATTTATAAATAGCAAAAATGTGTGGAAATACCGGTGATATAAACAAATACGCAACTCTAATGGGGAAATAAAAGAAAAGATGATTGTAGATAAATAATTAGACCATTTGGCATCACGACAGAAAACTTCACATTAAAATGTCTTCGGAAGCTTTTTCGAAAACCTTTATTTACTAGATTAAAATCAATGACAAATTAACGGTGTCAAAAGTTGATAAAATATTATAATTTGTTTTTGGTTATTTTAAACTATGTAGTTATTGAAATACCAAGAAATGTTAATTTAACTTTAATTTGCAAGCAAAATACTTTTGGTAGTCTGTAAATAATTTTAGAAATATTCACGGTTTAGTATTTAATTAAAATTAATAAATAGTTAGTTTTAGGGTAAATAATATTAATTCAACGTTTAAATATTAGATTAATAATTTGCCATCAAGATCTGGTATGTAATCCAAATTTGAGATTGGCGCAGCCAAGCAACCAACCAGGACAGAGGTCCAGAGACAACCTTTCCTGGATTATTTACATCACAAATTTGCAGTTTTGATTAAGTTAGAGAGATTTCTAGATCATTAGATAAGCTATTTAATTATCCACTGTTTGTTATACAACATTTATAATTTTATTTTTATAAGTTAATTCGTGTTTCAGCGCCATGGTAAACCCTAATTATTAACAAAAAAAAAACAGTTTTTAAAAAGTTTAAAAGCAGTTAGTTTTTTTCCAGTTATTAATTAATTAATAATTAAATAAAGAAATTATCAATAATAGTAAAATGTAATATAAACTTTTATATACATCTAAAGTAGTTTGCTTCAGCGAATGCCTCTAACGTTATTGTTTTTGTTTATTTTTGTTATAATCAGGTTTTTTAGATTATTTTTCAAACGCAACTCTTGGTTCTTAGACAGTTTTAATAAATTTATTAATAACCTAGTAATATTTATTGATACTGAGCTTGCTTGGTCATAATTAATTGGAAGAATTAATCAATAATTTCGATCAATTATACATAGACCAAATCAAATAGTTTCCAATAGGCTTCTAAATAGTAGAATAAAATCACGTGTTGACTATAAGGATAAACTGCCATTTTTTTTTAATTAACACAGTTTTTTTTTTCTAGTTCTGTTTTTTATTCTAAAAACAATAATGTATTACAAGTATAAGCTTACATAATGGCAAAAAAATGTGAAAAAAACACTAGTTTTGGAAAGAAATGACCAGCAAGCTATTAAAATACATTGAGACATTCTGGTCAGCGTGCTTGCCAGAATTTACCTCATATCTTCAAGATACGACGTTATTTATTTATTTAACTACAATTTCTAGTTAGTTAATTATTACGCAACTAATAATTTATAATGATATAGTTAATAAGTTATTTTATCTTTCTTTAAGCAATATTTTAGTAAATTAAAATCTTAATTTTATCTATAGTTTGAATAACTGCCAGTACGATTATAAAATTAAGTTTCGGAGGTTATTATTATTATTTATTGTTTTTTTATGTCATGGAACATACGAACATTGTATTGATCGCCAGGCTCGCCAGATTTTACTCCATTAACATTCCTTTGAACATATCTTTAAAATCATGTTTATGACGTGCCCAGGTACAAACTAAAATTATTGAAGTTTGTCGAATACTTTGAGTTTAAATATTTATATGAAACTGTACAATGCAAAATAGAACGCAGCTTAAACATTTTTTATTATTTTGGTTTTATTTAAAGCCTATAATAAGTGTCAATTTAAAAAAAAATATTGTAGCAGTAAAATTAAGTAAAAAAGTCTTACCTAAAAAGTAAAACACTGATAACCACGTACTTGAAACTTCTTAAGACAAATTATCTATGTTGGAAAATTTTTAGTTTCTAAGACACATTTTCTTAAAAGGCAAGTCTGAATTGAAGCAAATTTGCGCCGCAAATTCGTCACGTTTATTAAAAAAAAGTGTTTTGTAGTCCGAGTCTTGTCAAAACAGCTTTTTGACAGATAAAGCAAATAATTTGAGATTTTTTTTTTAGTAGAGATGAAATGGGCTTATGCCTCTCTTGAAACCTGACTGAATTTTGAGTGATAGCCTCAAACTTGCTGATCAAGACCCTCTTTTTAAACACACTTTTACATCTTAAACACCGATATTGAAATACTTACAGCTAGCCATCCGTAAGGAACATATTTGTCGGTCAAGAGGGTACAACTTGAGATTCATTGGACATGATAGTGTGAGAGATATTCTGAAATAGTATACATACACCAGTTTTATCGTTGAATTTGCAGTATTTAATAGTTAGGAACTATCCATAGCATATTCAAAAATTGTAGCCAAAATACACTTTAGACGAGGGTAATACGCAATAGAAAATAATATCTAGGTGATGTAATAAAAAAAAAATAATAAAAAAATAGTTACAGTTACATTTCAGTATTAGCCAAGTTTTAATTAGTTTAATTAGTGTGAAACTGATGCAAAGAGAGAAGAGATGAGAAGATAGAGTAGAAAGTTTTGCAGTAAAATTAAAGTTAGCTAGTAGTCGCATTTATTATCCTGGCTATTGATAGTTCTCTATTATATTAATAGAGTTTAAAGTTACCTTATACTATACAAAACTGAACCATATGGAAAAATGCGAATGTAGACATTAGGCATAATGATGTTGTGAAAGTGCCCTTCTTTCTCATTTGAGAAAAAAAGATCAGGCATCCAGACGCGGTTGGCTTCCGTTAGTGTAAGGTATTTGAGTCGACCTCCAAAATCATTAAATTTTAATCTTTCGTCTAGCCATTGCTCCCGAAAGGTGAGTTGTACACTGTATTCCTGAAAATGTGAATATTGTGAAGTAGTGTGATGATGAATGTTGGAAGCATGCAACATGCGTATTAGATTAGAAAGAAATAATAATCAGAGAAAAGTTTAAGAACTGTTTAAGTGAACCTGCAAAGAATATGTTTAGAGACATGCATTAAAGGCTATGAAACGGCGTGTATGTTGGTACTCGCCGGGGCTGCAGCGCCTCTGTCATGCTCGCGCTGGTGCTGGTGCCCTCATTGCAACATCACCTCTCGGCCTTGTGCAAGTGAACGCAACCACCGAGTAGGACACCCATCCAATACTTGACATGACTGGCAAACCGCGCACTCACTCACCATTTTATAATCGTCTATTTTGCTGATAGATCGTAGAAAGAAGTTGATGAAAACAACAGTTGGGCCATCTCCTAATATAGTAGAACAGAATAAATAAAATAAATTACTAAATAAAATAATTGTCATGAGTATTGGCTGAGGGGCACGGCGCCAATCACATCTCGCATTGGCCATGTCCGCATGCAAGCACGCGGTCGCCGGCCCACCGCCCCACAAAACACGAAAAGCAGGTACACAGCCGTCCCGCCCTTATAGAAGACCAGAAGATGAACTATGCTACCAATATCATATCAAATCATACAATTTCATCCAAACACTACACAAATAGAGAAACCAATAAGTAATATGTATGATCATTCCTTTCCCAATCAATCCACTTACCATAGTTACATCATCTATCTTTGAGATACTTCTGACAAATATGTTGACACGGACAATTGCGGGACCATCTAGTCATTTGAAAAAAGAAAAAAAAACGCCTTTATTAGTGGACATCATCACCGGGCACTTGGGCGGCAATGAGGCACCTGCACCGGCTCTTATGGCTCGGTAAGGCACAGTACAGCAGAGCAGCAACTTCTGCATTTTAAATTAGTAGCCCACTAGGCCTTTCGTTAAATTTTATAGCATTCAGCAATCTATAAGCTAGACGGACTTGATAAGAAGAAACCTATTGTAAGATTTTCAGCTTACAGTAATTCCTTCTTGTCACCGTCCATGCTGGCTGGCTGGTGTAGCAGCATCTATTTATATATATATTTTTATCAAAAAATTAAAACAATCAACATTTTAACTTTAACTCTATCATCTACAGAACGACGTGGTGGGCACGCACTTACCATCTTGATGTCACTAATTGTGGCAATGCTGCGGACAAACAGGTTTACTCGGACAATGGCTGGCCCATCTAAAGCGATGGACAACGTGTTACATTACATATATGTACAACAAGCAAAGGCAACAAAAGACAGAATCCCGGAGCTTGACTCAACCTAAATTTTGTATTTATTTTGAAAAAGCAATGTTCATTACCTGTTCCATTAACACCAGACGGTCGTATCCTAGCATCATACATTCCAGCTCCCAATATTTGATCCAAGACTTCTTTTTCTTTTTCCCTGAAGTTGATCTTCGCATTGGTACACCTATTCCAAACCATTAAAACCAAAGTTGTTTTCTAAAAATTTCTAAACTAACTTACATTGTCACGTGGATCAAGTGCACTAGCAATGCAATGAGGGTGTGTATATATGATGTATACATTGCAACTGGAGCTGGCCTCCTCTACTTCTCTTCTAGGCCAGTGCTCCGCAACTGACTGCTTCACCCAATCATCAGACTCTTTATCTATATCAGTTTGAATAATAAAAAAATTACACCTTCTGCTCTTCAACTCCTCCTCACAAATCACACACGCCGCACACTACTGGCTACTGACATCAGAGGCCTGTAGCCCCTCGTACACCAGTCGATTATTATGAGTATGAGCCGTACCTCTAACTCATAGGAAGCGCTATATTGATCGCACTCGCTTGGACCTCGCGCACTAACAACGTCTATTTTTACAAGCGCGCGAGCCTGTCAATTCTAAAGACAACCAACAATCCCTTACTTTTCATTTCATCAACTCGTCCTCTCTTAGATTCAATATCACAACCAATACACTTTCGACAAACTAAAACATTAAACACTTGAAACACTTTCTCTCTAATCATCGTCACCAACTTTGCCAAATTCGTTTATCGTCACTTTCGACGTCGAAACGCGTACGCCGTCGCTGTCATCTCTGACGTCATTCGACGACGCACAATGAAAAATCTAAAACTCCTTCCACTATGTGTGTTCACAAATAAACCCTTCCTCTATATTCCCTTCAAATCTAAAGTAATGTTGATTTTTCTCTTAAAACTACTTATTCAGTATTAATTTTCAACTGTTTGCTTTTTGGCTTCTTAACATTGCTACTTTTCTTATATTAACTCGATAATAGATGTTATTGCATTATCATAACAATTCTTATTCATGAGATCATTCCAAACAATGATTCAAATGGAAATGAGCGCTAGTTATATCAGAAACGATATAGAACAAACTTCTTTTATCTACAAATAATTCCTTCAATTTGATTTTCTCTCTTTCCGATTACTCTTAATTCCATAATCCCACTGACAGTTATTCAGACTGAAGATAAAATTAAGATTTTGATTGCTTAAAAAAATGATAATCTAACTTAATAAATTGTAATAATTAGCTAATTAGAAGCTTTAATTAAATGAATAAGTAACATTGATCCTGAACGTATTCCTAAAGAAATGTATTCAATGGGATAAATTCTGGCAAACGTGCTGACCAGCATATGGGTCCGTATGTTCCAATGTATTTTAATAGCTTAATAAAATGTAAAAGCGGCTTTTAAAATTCATTCTCTAAATTTTTCTATACACATTTAAAATATTGAAACGAAGAGAGGAAAAAACAACTTATTGAAAATAATTAAAATAAGAAGAAATAGTTGAAAATGAATATTATCTTTAAAAATATATTAAATTATAGTCAAATATCAATCGCCGAGAAATTTTTATAATATAATAAAACATAAAAGCGGTTCTCAAAATTTATTTTCGGAATTTTTCTATACACATTTAAAATATCAAAATACATGCTTTTCGAGCTCTGTTGCTAGGTTTAACAAATGCTTCTAAATTATTCTTTCATTGTTGTTTTTGCGTTCACTGGTTATTTTCCTGTCTATTCATGTTCAATTCCATAGCTAGTTTATATCCCAATTCAGGCCTTCTATCCCTCCCTTCTACCATTGCTTTCACTTGATTGGAATTTATAATCACTCCATTATTTTTAATAACAGTATTTTTGGTTTTCTCAATATCTAGCAAATCAACGCCTCTACTACAATCGTCTAATAAAATTGTTCTATAGCCAATAGCCAACGCATCTACAGCGGTAGCACCTATAAAAAAAACATTATACATAGTGTCTAGCAAAAGGTTTTTAGTTCCTACGAAATGGAATATAATGTTAAAGTTGCAGATTACAAAAAACATTATTAATTTTATAAAAGCAAGAAAATCTTACCGACACAAACATCATAGGCTAAACCGCAAATGTATATATCAGTTGCATTGCGCATCCGAAGTTGTGCGCAAAGAGTCGTATCGGTCATTTTTTTATTGTCCCAAAATACAGAATATGAATCGACATCAGGGTTAGTACCTTTATAAACTTTTATAGCGCTTTCAACCACCTAAAAAACACATAGCAAAAAATGGGCTATTAGTTTTTAGGATTATATAACGTTATTCAATTTGGACCACTATAAATGATATTTAGGTTTCAGCGGGTGTTTGATGAAGATTTTTCAGGCTTCCTAGTCTTCATCCACGTGGAATAATTTTTGAGAACGTTTAGGCAAAACCTTGTTTGTGATCTTCAGTTCAGGTCGCTTGACTCAGAACCGCCATGTTAAAAATTACAAACCAAGAATTTCACGCGGATGAAAACTCATATCACGCATGAAAAAAAAAAGTTTAGTGCATAAATAAATTATGTTTGGCTAAAAGACATGAACAATACTTCATTGTTCATGTCTTTTGGCAAATTTTCAAAACTTGTTGAATGTCCGTCTCTTGGCAAAATTGTGCTAAACCATACGTTCAGTACTAAAATACCTTTAAATTTTTGTGAAGTTCAGAGCCCCAAGTGTCTTGTACACAATGCCGTGGCCAAAGCCTTTGCTTCATAGGTGGAGACCCAGTAAAGATGACTGTGTCATAAGTTTGGGCATTTTCGGCAGTGGCAGGACTTGATGGATGAATTTCTCTTTGACCAATATTATCGATAAAAGAGACGTGATTGCTGGGATGCCAATCCAACGAATAAAACACCACATCGAATTGGACTGTATCCAACAAGTGATTGATAGGTTCTACAACTTCTAATCCATTTTGTTGTGCCGAGCAATTACTTATATTTAATGTGCCACTTATGAAGTCATTTTGAACATCGACTATTAGAAATGCTGCTATAGGCCGGACAATCTTCAATGAAATTATTAATAGTATTTAGACTTTAAAGTCAAAATAATTCATGCTGCCAAACTGTTGAAAAGATTTTCAAATTCGCTATACTAAAAAACGAGTTCATTAGCTTTACTTAAACGTCGCCAATAGACTATTCGTTTAAGTAAATTTTGAATTTAAAAAATTTGAAATTTTTTACAATTACGATCCTATTTTTGGTTCGATTATGACATAATTTTTGTTTCTATCAAAATAGAAAATTTTTGTAACTATAAGTGTATACACACATATTTTATCAAATAAAACACAGAAAATTAACATTTTATTGTATATTAATACCAATATGTTTTAAAGCTAAAGTTCAAATAAGATTATTTAGTTTAAAAAATATGTGGTATAACAAAATTGCTGACAAGACATCACATTGTGGCGCAAAAAAAATCCACGTGCAAAAAATCATAACATTTAAGATAAAAATGTTGTGAAAAGATTATCTTCACAGATGTAAAAATAATAGTCTATTATTCTTTGTGTTGCATTTTTAAAAAAACACCTTATATAAGTTCAAATAGTTCCACGATTAAATCAGAAATAATCTCCTAAAAGAGATTACTAAAAACAGGCAACATAATACATACTTTTGAGGAAAACTATTTTAGTTTACAATTTTATAGTTAAAATTATTAACATAAAAATATTAACAATTTTGTGTTATTCTATGGTTAATAACTCATAAACCGTTTAAATCCAAAATAAAAAATAACTCCTTAACTGAAATTTGATGGTATTAAATACTTAAAACTATACAACTTTCATATAAGAAAGATGAAAGAGGTGGGTTATATAACTTATAGTGAATAACACTGTATACTATTGTTTTGTAAAAAAAAAATCCATGACAAAATTTGCTGTTCCAACGATTTAAAATATTATTTTAGCATGAATTATTTTAGGTTTATTGAAAACTATGATTTTTTCTTAAAAAACTTACAATTTTGATCCAATGATTCCAGCAAAACACAAATTCTTCTCTATCGATAAATTCATCTTGATTTGAGTCAAAGACATCAAATATCTCTTTAAGTTTTTTTTCTTCTAAACTGTAAATTTTTCCTTTATCGTTTCGAAAAAGAGCGCGAGTTAGTAATCTAAACTCCTCAAAATCCAAATAACCATCACTAAATCAAATTTATAAATATGAGCCACTTCTGATATTAGGCAATATAATTACCTGTTCTTATCAAATGCTGTGAAACACGCGTCCATGTTACACTACTAAAGAAAATCAACTAAATCGATCATTTTCATCAACCTGAACTACTTATGTTGTGGTACAACAAAGCTTTCCAAATATAAAGTTGGGGTGCCACCAGCTGGTACAAGATGGTGCAATAAAAAATTACATTGTACATTTTTATATACACCTTTTTGAACTCAACATCTGCATTGAAACGCATTAAAAAAAACTACAAGCGATGAAAAGACTAAAAAGTTTTACATTTTTTTAATAATAGAATAAGAGGCTTTTGGGCAAGTAGCAATAAATAATTATAATAGTTGTACAAAAACTGAAATTTTAATACATAAAAGATTGTATCTCAAAATATCTCATAAAAGATTTGATAATTTTAAGTTTTAACTTTGCGTGTATTATAAATTTAGAAATAATAGTGTTTTGCCAGGTTAAGCTAATGAATGAATTCTTAAATAATTATGATAATAAGATTTCTTAAGCATTTTTTTGTTTAGTTAAAATGTGAGTGTTTAGTTTTTGACCGTCCGTCATTCTTTTGTCAAAGGTTATCAGTTATTTGTTGATTCTAAATTTATATAATACATAAAATATTACATCTCGAAAATCTCATCTATCTTGCAAGAAAGAAACAGCGTTGTCCTTAGGTTCTATGATTATAGTCGTTTGCATATTTTAGAAACACGAAATTTTCCTAGATATGTTTGGATTTGAAAATATATTTATTTTTTCTAGACGTCTTTTTAAATATTTGTTCTTTTGAATGTTGCGATAATAAAGTCTAATTTGTTTCCAGCAAATTTTTGTGATTGTTTGCTTTCGTGATTTTCTGCAGCAGTAGTTTTATGCAAACAATGTCGATCTGATAGCCAAAATGTCAAATTCATTTTATATTAAACTGATCTCATCCGAAATAATTGTTCAATATTTGACTTTGAACTTCATATTGTTTATCATTACATTCAACTACTTACCTATAAATTAATTAAACAGTTGGCTGATCAATAAATCGGGCATCCGGTATCATAACATGCATGTTGCTTGCTCCTTGCTTCCTTATTCCTTTATGCTCAAACACAGAGACGAACTTAGGTTTTTAATATAAACTTAAATTAAAAAACATCTGAATCAAAATTTTTGAAAAATAGTTGATTTTTTTTCACTAAAAAATCACTGCAAAGGCAATCAGACAAAATAAAATTTATTCTGTTCGCAAGTATTTGAAGATATTTCTCCTCCATTTAAATTTTTTAATCTTACGCTCTAAATAACCTTACAAAAAATACCTGATCTAAACGTGTGAGATCAGGAAATTTTGCAGGCCACTTCATTGGTTGCCGTCTTACAATCCACCGCCTAGGAAATCAATTATTCAAGTAATAACCTCCACTGTTTTATTTAATAATTAATTTTGCTTGTTATAAAGCCAATTGGCTCGAAAGATAACAAACTTTTCATACTGTCGCTTAGCCGATAAAGAAAGTCATTGAAATAAAGAAAAAAAAACTACAGAATTTTAATTTATAAATACACATATCTGTGACGTCATAACGGGTTTGAAAATTTATTTGGTAGCAAAATATGTATTTTTATAAACAAAAATTATAACTATTTTTCTATAGCAAAGCAATTTGATGTAACTTTGCTATTTGGTGGAAACTTACGCCGACTCTGTTCATGCGCTATTATTTACATTGTAATTAAATTGCAAGTCGAGAACAATTAGACATTAGTAGACAACAAAAGCAAACTATTTAATGGCAGATATTATTATGTATAGTAAGAATTTCATTTAAATGTTGAATTTCTAACAAATTGGAGCAGAGTATGACACAATATTAAAATTAATAATTTTAATAAAAAAAGGAATGTAATTTTACTTTTGCTACAATACAATATTAAATTTCTTTATTTTTGTAATCTAGATTGCGCATTTAAATAACTTTATAATTATGGTCATATCAATATTTTCAGACTTTTCCAAACATTTCACGAACTTTAAATCCAACTATTCAGTTTTAAAAACCTTTTTGTTCATATAAGTATTAATTATTTAGGTGCATAATAAAATTATTGTTAAAAATACTTTTATTGGCAATCGTATGATTTAGTTTTTGAAAGACGAGGAAGAACAAAATTGTATACAAAAAGCTTGCATTTTTTGTCGAAAAAACTTTTGGTAAAAATATAGCTCTTTTTGCTCTGGTTTATAATCCACTATTTCTGTATTTTAATACGTTAAACAGTTGCAAAAAGCTGCTGCTGTGATTTAAACACATTCACGATAATAAATCTAAATAAACACAGTGCTCCATTGCTTTGCATTATTAAAACAGTTAATATAATTTTCGATTACCTATTATAATTAGTTTGACCAAACGTTAATAAAAGGTTTTTGTGGGGGGTATGAACATCAACAACTTGAATTTTTTAAATCATAATCTTATCTAATCATTACGTTTTTGCATCAATTCTCAAAGTCATTACGATTGCTCGCAAATAGAGAAAAGATTTCCACTTATTAAAATAAAATTAATTTTTCATTAGAAATAGCGCTGTGGTTTAATCAAGTGCCACTGGGGTAGCTTTTCAATTAGTTAAATCTTCTTACTATGTCTTATGTCTTCAGAAAAATACTTTTATAAATAATATTAAAAAACTACCAAATGAGAAAATAGTACAAATCGTTGAAAATAGAATCCTATTAGCTGTTCAAGCTGGAGATCGATGCAGCGACGGCAATTCTTAGAAATCTAAGATTGTTACAGATAGACGTTTCAATCTTAAAAGTATTTGTTAGGATGTTTTTTGTAGAATAATCTAAAAATTTGACTTTTTTCTCAGTAAAAACTCACATTAAAAATAGCAACAGGCAAATTATATCCTAGCATTCCAATTCAAAAAAAAATTATTTATTTAAAAAACTTGCGAATACAACAAAATTGAGCCAAATCTAATTAACGAACATAATATTAGTATTAACAGCCAGGCAAATAAATAACTAAAGACATTTGGATGCTGCCAAATTTATTAAAATCTACAAAAACAAGACAAATGCTTTTAACAAAGATAACGGTTTTTAGTCCCTTAATCGGATTATTAGAAATAATCAACAAAAAATTCTTAAGCCAGGTAAAATCAAGCAAATAATAATTTTAATTTATGTTCTGATGATGAAGTGGTCGAAACAGCTCTTGAGATTTATTAAAAAAATTTTTTGACAAGTGAGTGGTAAAATTGTGTTAATTGCATTTACAAGAACAAATAACTAAATGAACTAAATTAAAGTACAAACTTTGGTTTTAATGTTTTCTTGAGATTTGTGACCGAGTGTATACGATCTAATCACTTGGTATATTAAAATTAATTTTTCAAAACTAAAAACATGGTAAAATAAAAAAATGACGCAATAAGTTAAAACTGACAAGATAAGTTTTGTTATTAGCCTCTTAATTTAAAGTGACCTATACATTAGTTATACTAATGTATTTGTTTGCCAAAAAAAAACACACTGTTTATATTTTCCCTAATTTTTGGATCTTTAAAAACCGCATTCTCTCAAACAGTACGATCTGATTAATTATTCTAAACTATACTTCTTATTTTTCAATTCAGAGCCGAAGTCGTACAACTATAATTAGTATCTATAATTATTTTAGAAAAATCTATTTGGCGTTAGTTCTAAATTTTGTTCTAATTTCCGGCAACATTTATTTGTTAAAAATAAAAGTTGATGATTTTTTTAAAAATAGCCTAGTGTGAGTTTTTCTAATGATCTGCTGAAAGATTTAAAAGTTTAGAATTTGCGGTCTGATTGATGTTAATTCAAGCTTGTGGTCAGGCTAGAGACAAGACGTTTGAGCTTGACAACATGTTACGCCTAATAAATATCTGAAAAATTTCAGATGTCTAAATGTTTGGAAGATACGTGCCAAACATATTTTTTATAAAGATTCAAAACGACATGTTATTGTAATAATAAATAATTGCCATTAGAAATATACAAAATGTGGAATATCTTGAATCGCCATTTTGCTGTTATTACCTTTATTAAATACCTCATTAAATGTATATTCCGACATAAGTAGCTACTTGAAGTAACTTGATGTATTATGCTGCTTCCCAATATCCAATTTGTGTAGAAAAACCACAAATAGCTTTTTAAATATAAAGAAACGTTAAATTGTTTGTATAAAGGTTGTTTACTACTTTTCTTTTTGATTACATTTTGTAACTGATACGTAGATTTCATATCATCAAATTATAAAAAAAAAAACAATATAATTGCTTTAGGTTCAATAAGGCTGTTTAGAAACTTTGTAATTGTTTTTGTTAACCGACTGTATAAGATACTCATTAGAGTTTCCATTTGAAAGACAAATATTTAATAGCTTTCTGGGTATGGAAGCGTTAAAGTGGGAAATTTTCAACCTAACACGTCGTAGATTGAGAATTAAATTCTATTTTTGGATTGATAATGATCTGCCAAGTGACATTCACAGTTTATATGCACGTAGGCAGTCAATCTAATAAGACTATATCACAATTTGTAAAATTTTATATTAATTATCTAGCACATAACCTGCAGATAAATTCATTCAAAACAAAAATTGTAATCAGAGAAAGCTTGGCTTACCACCTCAATTTAAAAACCTTTCCATAGGTGTTACTTTACTACCCATGGTAGGTTGTCAATTCTTTTCTTCTATGCGTTTCTCTTCAATTTGTTCAGTGAAAATCATTAGGATTTAAGAGTAGAAATAGGGTTTTATATGCACTTGAGGTTATTGTGCTCCCCTTTCTTGAGCTGTTTCTTAGTTTAAAGCTCCTCATCAACTCTAAGCAATAGCAGGAAACTGATTCAGCTTTTCTAAACCAGAGAATGGTTTTGGCCCTACAAAGGAGGTTGATGCGCTCTCTTTTGCGAGCGTATCAGCTTTCTAATAAAAGTGAAATCATCCTTGCTCTTGCTAAATCACCATAAACTGAGTTTTTTTTTAACAAGAGTAATTGAATCTAGTGACTTTTGAAGTGTATTAAGTTTTGTTTTGTAAAAAAGATATTATTTTGAATGTAATAATTATAGTATATTAAAGAGCTAGTTTTATAGGAGCTTGTTTGGCACACAAATTTCAGGGTAGAAAACAAGCCGCAAGCGAGTATTCCATACAACAGGCCACAGGTCAGGTCCTCAAGTTTGCGTTTTTTTATTTTAAAAAATTTTGTTGGTCTAAACCTAACCTCAAATTAATCAGTCTCGTTAAAAAAACTTGGTTGTTTTTGTATATTAAGTTTAAATAAAGTAGTTTGCAACTTACTAGAGAAACAGTTTCGGGTTCCTGCTTATAAATATGGGAAATAGGGATATGTAGGATAAGAAATAAAAGACTTTAATATTAGAAGTCATAAATAAATTTTACATCTATTAAGCACTTTTCAACAAGCGTTTTACAGAATTGTAAATAACCACATAGTATTATTATTGAGGGTTACCTGGAACCAGACATAACCTATAATTGCCTCCAATAGTGAATTTGTTTAAGATATAAATAAAAAAATTAATTATGAGTTATAAGAGAAAAAATTTACAGTTATTGATCCAGTCAAACAAAAATTATACTAATCTATACAAAACCTATTTAACACGCTAGTTCATAGGTGATGCAAATAGGTAATTTCAAAAATATATTTAACACTAACAACGAAATAACCCTTTTCCATGACTTTTGTTTATAGAATTTTCAAATGCAATAATATAAACTGTCAATAAAACTCTGTTGGGCGTCAAAAAACCAACTGGTCCAACAGACAGACAAGAGATAACATTACACAACAATTCAACATACAAGATGACTAGCAAAGACTGAGTTTTCCTATCAACTGGAAGATTCTACAATCTCGACCAAAGTTAAGTTCAGTTTAAAAAAAGCGGAGCAATTTAACATAAGTATACAAAAAAAAACACCAAAAGTAATACTGAAGAATCACAAAAAACACGGCTTGGCTTGCTTTTTGATCGAGATAAATTTACATTCTCAGTCAAAATAAATGACCATATATAATTAAACAAGTTATGAATAGAGTTGCCATACTTTCCATGCACCCAAAAGTAAAATATGTACACGCATTCAGCGCTAAATATCAAATAAATTACTTTAACATTAGGATAGGGCAATTCTATACATGTATAATATAAATATAACTAGATCAGATGTTCACATTAATGGATCTGGAATTTATTTCATTTAGTTGCAACTAAATCTTAATTTACAATATTTTACCATACTGCTGTGTAGTCTGCCATGTATTATTTGAATTTATTGAATCAGTACTATTAATCGTATCCATGGACATGGTGTTTGCGTTTTTCACCGTATCGTCAGGAATTCTATAAAACAATTCAAGAAATTTTTTACACTTACTAACTAACGCTCTATACCTACATATTATCTACTAAATCCACATCTTTTCCATTTTTTGTCCCATTTTCTTGCTCCGCAGACTTCGTACCATTTAGCTTATTTTCAGACTTATTCTCATTTTTATCTTCGGAATTCTATCAAACCAAAATAATATCAAGTAAGTTTATAAAATAGAGTGTGAGTCATTGCAAAAACACTTATAATAAAAAAAATATTATATCACACCAAATATCAATAAAAAAGTTATCTAAGTAAAGAACTAAATAAAGCATTTTCATAATCAATTTTTTAATTTACTTTCTAATAATATCATTTTTTTTTATAATTAAGATCTGGTTTTAGCTTATTTGACTCGACTGAATTAATCAAGCGGTGAGAAGACACGCTCAATGTCCATCTTTGCATTTTGAACCATTATTTTGAACACGTACGTAGCAAAATAAGTAAAAATTTTGAAAAAAATTTATTAATTAATCATCGACTTGCAGTAGAATTATAATCAAAAATAAATTGAGTTTAATCTATCATGTTTGAGATTGTAACATGACTCTCACTGCAAAATACCTTTTCACCGACCTGTTGCGAAGGCGCATTTGCATTATTTACCCCTCTGGTCCTACGCATGATTGCTTCAACTCTTTTACGTCTTGCTTCCCTCTCCTTTTCTTCATTTTTCAAACGCTCTTGTTGTTCAGCAAACTTTTTTTCGGCTTCCTCTTTTGCTTTTCGATCGGCTTCTTCTTTTAATAACTTTGAGCGCTGTTCTTCTTCTCGTTTCAATCGTTCCTCTTCTTCTCGTCGTTGAGTTTCTCTTATAGCCTAAATTATCAAAATAATAGTAATTACACACCAAAGAAGAGAATATATATTTTATAGCAAAGCTACATTATACAATAGTGAATATCAGACTATAAAAATCTTCTCACCTATAATTTATACTAGTTTTTTCACTACTAGCACCATCTCTGTATTTTTAATAATAATAAAAAAAACGTGAATATAAACTTTACTCAAAATACTTAGTAAAAAGCCTCTGAATTATTTTAAAACTAAATAAATTGACACTTGACGTGAAAAAAATCGTACGATTTTGACATTGTTTAAAACAATTTTTAATAATATTTAAATCTGCCAGTAAAATTTGTACTCCTCTTGAAGTGCGGAAAGAAGCAGAGTAAAAGTTGAGTAAGCTTTTACCTATTTTATTGAACTGGATGAAGGTTGAAGAAAATAATATTACTTCATTTTTTTTTTTTATGAAACTCAGTAAATTGATAAGTAAAAAAGATGGAGTAGTCAACTTTAGCTGTTTTAACTTGTAAGAGAAATAAAACATTATTGATTAAGGTGAAAGAAGTCAAGGTCTGGGATTAATGACATAATGGTATCTTCTGAGTAGTGAAAAAAAAAATTTACATTTATTACAAAGTATGATTCAATAACAACGTACCTCTTCCAACCTCTCTTGTTCTGCCATTCTTTGCTGTTCAACAAGCCTTTGAACTTGCTCTTCTTCTCTTCTTTGCCTCTCAAATTCCTCTTGCGCTTCACGTTCAATCCGTAATCGTTCTTGTTCAGCTTGTCGTTCTGCTTCTTCTCTAGCAAGACGTCGTCGTTCTGCCAAAGCAGCTTTTGCTTCTTCTTCAGTGTTAATTCTAATTTTTGTCATAGAAGTAGTCATTTCATTTTCTTTTTGATCTTGGGGTGGTTCATCGGCTGGAACAAGTAGCTGAGGAGTCGACTCAACTTTGATTAACTCAGTTGTTATTTGTTTTATATGTTCGGTATTAGTTACATTATTTAGGCACTCCGTCTTTACAGATTCTGTCGTAACCTCTTCTTTTATTTCCTTACTATTATTATCCACTTCCGTTCCCTTATTAATGTTAACCACTACTGGTTCCTTATTCTCAATATTGACTATCGCTTCCTTACAAAGATTAGTTTCGTGAGACAAATTATTATCTTTTTCTTTCAATTCTACCGTCCCTTTTTCAATATGAGATAACGTAACTTCTTCAATACTTAATTTACTTTCAATTGAAACAGGTGACGCTAAGCTCTTTGGTGTACTATCAATTGGCGAATTTTTACTTCTCGTCATTGGTTTATCTCTATTGGTTGATTTTCTAGTTTTTGGTAAAGGCGGTTTATTTTCACCTTTTCTATCTGAATTTTTAAAAGGGTCTTGGGAAATTCCGGTTATTGCGATACTGGCCGGTCTCGGACGACGAGGTGTTGTTGATGGACGATGTCGAACACTTACTGAACTAGTAACGCTTGTTGTGCTTTGTTGACTTAACGAACTACTTGGTCTGGAGGAGGCTGTGTAGAAACAAAAATTATTTATATATTCGCCGAAATATGATGCTACTGATCAGAGTTTTTTTTATATCTATTAGACTTTTCTTTTTTTAATAAAAATTAGCCACAAATCTAATAAATATAAAGCAATACTTATACAGGAAAGGAAATCCGTATGAGCCACCACCAAAAAAAATGATAAAAGCCCAACTACATACAAAATTGTTATTCACATCTCATAGGTAAATGTAACTTATACCATTACACCAGTTTTGCGTTAGTTGTTCCGCCCCTATAACCAATAATGAAACAGATCAAAATAAACAGCAGAAGTTAAATGACTGTGTGAGGAAACGGACATACCATCGCTGCAATTCGAGCTGGCTAATAGCTTCTGTTGTCTGAGTTGTTGCGCACGAGTTGTGCGTGGTGAAATAAGAGGAACATCTGTTGAAAGTTGATGCATACTTCGACTATCAGTTTTGTTGAGTGTTTTTCGTACGGGTGGTATACTTGATTTACTTACAGCTAGGTGGCTCATGCTACGTGTTACAGAGGACTGTCTAAGGGATAACGGTTTTAAGGATAACGATGATTCCACAACGGCTGGCAAATCTGATCTCTTGCGTGGTTTTGCTAGTTGATCTAAACGCGACATTGAGTAAGCCCTACCTGGTGAATGATTAAGTGATTTGCGTGAACTGGCAAAAGGTGATTCTCTAGAAGGAATGGTTGGCATTAAATCGGTACGACGACGACCTGCGTAGCCACTTGCACAACCGGCAGGTGCCAATGGTGTGCTACCTGATAACAAATTTATTTTTATTATTTCTAATTATTCACTAAAAAAGCTAAAGCATATATAAAGCAACAAAAAGCAACGTGAGCAAGATCTGACGACTATCAAGAAAAACTTGTAGATACATACTATCTTATAGACTGAGTACGAATTTAGACATATATATATAGTAAGAACATTTGAGAAATACCCGGTAGTAACTTTTAATGCTCAAGATGAGAGGGACAGGGTAATAATATTTAAGGTAAGAAATTCTTTAATTTATGACTGTGGTTTCAGGTGTCAAACTTTCTGAGAGATTTGTGCAATAAAATTTACTGCCGGGTATATCTCAAACATTTTTACTATATGTCACTAATTACATCCGACTTAAAAACCTAATTTACAACTATATAACCTTAATGTGTTATACATCAACTCAAAAAACAAAATCATTATGCAGTGTTTCACAATGTAAAATCGTGATAAAATTGTTTAGCCTTCTATAAAAATTTTCTCTCTCTTCTAATAGTTGAAATTTTTGACAATATCACTGAAAAAGATAGATATAGCCTATCCACAAAAAATATAGATTTTTCGTCAGAAGACCTTTAAGTACAGTATATTTCATCGATGGTGGTATTAAAAATTAAGGTACCTAAACACAAAAATCGTAACTTAAAGTAAGATTCATTATTTAAGACAAGGTGCAATTATTCAATTGACCTATTTTTGTTGCTTAGAAAAGAAAAGCAATATGTTGCAATTAATTATTATATTTTGCAGAAAACAGCCTGTATATACTTATAAAAATAAAAGAATATGAAGACAATTAATATCTTATAAGTCAAAATTTTAAAATTATTAATAAAAACAAATCATTCTAGCCGTTATTAGTTTATTTATAATAATAAAAAACTTAAAATAAGTCCGGATGTACTTAATAGACACCCTTCTTTATAATAAATTGTTATTAGTTCAAAACTGTATTTTAAAATTACTGTTTAGAATTCCGTTTAACTGAATTTAATGATCTTATCTTATGTGCAAATCTTAAATCCATAAACATTTTATTGCCTTTCTAAAATCTTAAAAATAGTAATTTATATTCAAACAATATATTACAAAGTTCTGTCAGTGGGCAAAGATACAAATAGTCCACGTTTCAGCTACCAATTTATATTCATATAAAAACAATACATTTTTACCTCAGAAATTACGGCTGATGAAGAAAAAATGTTATGATTATACTCAAATCTGCATAACATTAAAATAATACTTGATAAAAAAAATTATTAACATATTCTGTTATTTAAATTTAAATTATAAACTAATTATGATTAAGTCACCGAAATCATTATACATTTGTAAAAGTCAAATCCAACGTCATTTACAAGATATAAATATTATTCATACAAAAAAACAATTAGAAGTACTGTCCGAAAAATTCATAGATTTATCAATTAAGACAAGCTTATTAAAAGAAAATTGTTGAACAATATGCTACAAAAAATTGTAATTTTATTCAAAAACATTATTATGAGTACGCAAAAACACATTAACGTCTTGTTTAATGTTTAATTCGGCTTCTATGAATCCACCCGAAAGTTCGAGTGTTTAGTTATATAATGAAAATTACTTGTAAATTCATTTATCGAGCTGAAAAAAAATAAAAAATCAATTAAATATAAGTTTATCTTATCTAATATTATCTCTCATTTGCAAACACTAGCAGAATTGCCTAAAATTGTAATTATCCTTTAGACTATTTATTTAATAAATACGGATATCACGTCAAAAGCAGGATGTTCCTCGGCTAACTAAATAAAAATTCCAATCCAATTGACGAAACATAAGAAAAGTTTGTCATGGAGACAAAACAACAAGATAGAACAGTAATCATTCAAGATTAGACATCCTGGATGACTAATTAAAAAAAACAATTTTTCTCAAAAACAAAAGCATGCAGTCAAAAAAAAAAACAAATATCCTAATTACCCTATCTACCCAATAAATTTGAAAACTTACCATCTAAAGATCGTTCCAATCCGCCTGCTGAAGTAGCCCTTTTTTTGCTGCCCCCATCCAGATCTCTTTCAGATTGTCGTCTAGTTAGATTTGTTGATAATGACGCACTAGTAATGTTCTGTATTGAAGTAGCTCTTCGTTGACCCCAAAAAGATGATGATAGATCTGTGGGATCCAACATCCTAGGAGTTGAAGATCCAAAAGCAAAAACTGCATTACTTCGTTCATTTCTCCTTTTGGATTCAATTCTAACCTCTCGCTCCTGATTTCGTTTGAGAATGGATTCTAACCGATCTTGTTCTGCTTGGATTATCGCTCGCTTGCGTTCCTCTACTTGTACACGTTTCTGATCTTCTTTTACTTTAAGATCGTCTAAACGCCTTCGTCTTTCAAACTCTTTTTGTTCTTTAAAGCGTTGTGCTGCTAGGGCTTGTGCTTTAATTTCTTCGAGTTTTTTTTGCCTTTCTTCATTTTGACGTTCTTTAACATTTTTCAAACGCAGATCAACTGTGAAAAAAAACTTGCTTAAAATGCCATCGCCATAATCACAGAACATACGCCCTTTAACAGAGACACACTAACAATGCACTAAGTAGGTGTAGGTTATTAAGTTTAAGTTCGTCGGTGCACGTAATGAATAATTAAACAAAGGATTTCCAAAATAAAAATCACAACCAGTAAAGCCGTCTAGGTATGTGGGTTGCCTCTGCAGATGAGTTCCTTCTGCTTTGGTCAATTTCTTTAATATATTTTTAATTGTTTCATTAACAAAACTGTAAATATTAATTTCATAGTTTTAAACGAGTTAAGAGTGTATATTGCAAGCAATTTTCTCATATAATGAAATTAATTGTGGTTGCATACCGTTAAGGCCGCTCCCTTGCACTTAAATGATTTCCGTTCATTTAAAATATAAGAAAATTATTAAATAGAAGAGCATTATTTTGTGAATTAAATATTTGTCGAAAATGAACCAAGATCAATTACCTCATTCATTTCCTGCTTGTCAAGTGCTAAAACTTCCGGTATTATCTGAATATGTATACAGTCAGGTTGTAAAAAAAAAACTACAATTATTGAAAAGATATATTTATCGATGACTAAAACTTGAAAATTCGTTTGCATACATTAGACATGAGCGAATACGGACAAAGTGGGACATTGCAGGTTATAAACAAACAACGTTAATCAGTAAGGTCATATGAAGGCTATCGTTGAGAAAGTATTTTGATTTGTAACAAAAAAAAAATATTGGTATATCCTTACCGGAATCAATAGAATTAAATGTAACCCTTTTATTCGATTTAAATTTTTTCACTTTTAAAACATCACTTTTTCCCACATTTTCCGATGATAATGATTTGACAAGAATGCTTCTTAAGTAATCAAGAGAATCACTATTAACACACTCTGGAACCATGTTTCATTGTTTCTAATTCGTGACATGCAAGACAAAAAGTTTTAGTATAAATTGCTCCAGTTGTTTTGTTGCTTTATTATTATAAACATTATCACTTTGATAAAAATGAAAAATGAATAATCTTTTTGGTGAGACCGAGAAATCGCAAACCTGCGCACATGAATCAACTATAACCTTGGCCATTTAAGTATTTGTGTTCTAACAATTATGTGCATATTAATTATTTAATAAATAATAAAGTGTTGAGAAGATAGGTGAGACAAGTTCCAAGACTTCCAAATCCGACCAGCACACCATCCCACAGTATAACCCAAAGATTCCCCATGCATTCATTCATTCATTCACTACTGCTCTTTTGAGTTCTAATTTTAATCGAGTCAATCAACGCATAACTTCGGAAGAAATTGATTAACGACGTTGTTAAAAACAAGCTTCCAGGGTATTCCATCGCTTAGTGTCTAGTGTTTTATTGAAAATTCAGCATACAGTCCTGGTTTTGTAAGCATTTGTAACAAAAACAGAGCAAAAAAAAAATTGCACCCCGTTGTAAGCAATGGGTCCCAAACCTTGTCAATTTTGTGGCTACCTAGTTCATAGCTGCTATGACATAGTGATGGTAGCGAGAAAGGATGACATCAAAATACCCTTTGACAAACTCTGTGTTTTGTTAATAAAGCCATTATAATACAAAATTCTTTAAAATTGCAAATAAGTGTCTAGATAACCATAAAAACAAACAATACAATTTAAAATGAGTCTGCAAGATAGCGATGCTGAAGTCTCCACCACATAGCAGAATAGCGTGACCTAATATGTAAATGTCGACACAGAGACAATTATGTAGTTCATAATTTAAAATAAAATCGTCTTCATGCAAGTATTATGATTTTACCTTTAAAATGTCTGATACAGACAATCGACATAAAAGCTCTTATATTTTTAGTTACGGTTATGTTGAATTTTTTTTTCCACTTCAGATAACTTTATGTACTTTTTGATAATATTTCAATTTTCAAATTAAATATTTGATCCGTATGTTGTAAGATAATATAATAACACCTTAAGAATTGACGTTTGGGCCTCCAGGAGCTAACAAGCAAGCATTTCTATGACTAAGAAACGGATTCTTTGATTTTACATAAATTAGCATTTAATTAATGCATATAAGTTGCTCAATCTCTGTTCAAGTCTAAAGTTTTTTTTTAATATATAAGACGTTTTATAGACTCTCATTTGTTTAACTAATGATTTATAGTTCGGTAAAGTTATTTGTCTATGCCACTCCACGTTTCAAAGCAGTAAAAGCCGCAAACGTTAAACTATTTGGGTCTATGATCTCACGAATAAAGTTACCGTTTGCTGAATATAAAAAGACAAAAAAGACATTAAAATTAATAATTAATATAAGATTTGCTTGCGCTCATTTTTTAGCGTTTTAAAGACTTTTTTTTCAACTATATATTGAAATTGTGGCCTTATGTGTTTTATTTTAATTAATATAATTACCAGAATTATTTTATTACCTAACACACTATTCCCATTCAAAAATATATCTATTTTTGTTTCGCTAAAAACCTAGAATTTGAAGGTGATGTGCATATTTAGATTGCCACTTTTTTCAGATATAATTAAAACAAGTTCCGTCAATTGGGTCAAGGTTCAGGAAACGTCACTATTGTTTTCTTTTAAATGGGTAAATACGACTTAAAAAACCAAAGATAATCTTCACTTCTTTTATAAATAAAAACAACTTTTTAGTATATTTTTAGATTTCATAATAATATCAACAAAAACACAGCATAATACTCGGTTATAAAAAAGGAATTATCGACTGCAGTTCACTTACATTTGAAAAAATATATCGCTTAGCCTACTGTATAACTTAAATAAAATGTCATTAATTTCTTACCTAATGACACTTTATGTTATGAATTTTCATTAGTTTAAATAGAAAGACTCTTAACAAGAGTAAATAAGTCAGTACTATTATTATACTCAAGATGTGAAAATATAATATAATTATAGTATTATTATACGGTTCAACATTTTTCACTAAATTAGCTCAATTTGAATGAACTATTTTTGCAATCGCGCCATGTCTTATTAACTAGCACTGAACAAGAAGATAGCATGTGCTGAATTTTTTCCGACGAATTGAAACACATTCTACATATATTAACTCAATAAGTGCTCCTTAATTATAAATTATTATAACACAAGTGTAATTTTTTTTTAAACCTGACTTTGAGTCTAAGCAGTTGGACCCTAATTTGAAGTCTATTATTGTTGTTTTCTCTTGCTTGCTTAAGTAACTTTCGGTATTCTTGTATTTATCCAAAAAAATTCAAAAAACATCAAATGTCAAAGTTTGACACATATATTACTTTAGCCATTACCAAACTTTAAATGTCAAAGTTACTAGATGGAACATTTTATTCTCATTTTTTACTATATTGTAAGAGCTGAAAACTAATCATTGGGCTTTAAAATACGGGTGACGTGCGTGTCACAACTGCAAAACCAAATATTTCGCTGAAAAATAGCTTCCTTGAAAGAATATTGATTTAATTATTTTGTTTAAGAACGGAATCTCTTTTGTTAGTATTTTTTTTTGGTTTACCATTACAAAGTCAAAAAGATAGTTAACGTTGATTTGTCACCCTGCCAGCTGTTAATTTTGTGTCGTCAGTCTTAGGATGCTTAACCTTGACAGAATTTAGAACTTAAAGCTTTGAAAATAATTGTAG
Source organism: Lagria hirta (assembly GCA_947359425.1). Taxonomy (NCBI): domain Eukaryota; kingdom Metazoa; phylum Arthropoda; class Insecta; order Coleoptera; family Tenebrionidae; genus Lagria; species Lagria hirta. The sequence continues at coordinate 1,253,105 of OX375799.1, forward strand.
TCTTCATCACTATGAAATTGTATAATCTCATCAGAAAAAAAAAAGTGACAAAACATAAAAATAAATATTGTCTAATCAAAGTGTCTTCAAATAACGGTGCTTGAACTACGATCTTTGTTTTATGTCAAAGATAATGTTTGAAAATCTTATCTCAACTAAACAAGAAAAAGTCCTAAAAAATTCGAATAACGCGTACTCTGGAGGAAGTCGACATCTATAAATACAGAAAGTTTTTTCTCCCGCTGTTGCTGCAGCAAGAGAGCTTTAAATATACCGAACCACATATAGAGCAAAATGTAAACAACAAAACCGACATATTTCGAATTTCAAGCATTTTCAAAAAACGAAAAAGACTTGCGGCATCTAGTTGGCCAAAGTCAGAATTAATAGTGAGAGATCAATAAGAATAGTCGAGAAATTGTAACGTGTTGTGTCAACATCACACACAACCCAGCAATCCATTAACACCTCGCCCACCTTTTTTGTAAATTAAAAATTTGAAGAAAACTAGAGTTTTCATTGGAGGCCCACGTGGCATTGATTTTACACCTGTTTTGACAATCAGTTATCAACTAAATAAAATTCCCTCTTTCATGCAAATGATAAGATAAGTTTTGAGGGGAGGGGGGGGCATTATTATAAAATTAGAAAAATAACTCAAAAGCAACACAAATAAAGACTTAAAATATATGACAATTAATTAAGTTAATTTAAATTTGTTAATAGGTGTTTTGTGGCTATTAATTACCGGTTTACGTTTGAATTTTGACAGTTCGCAAAATCAAGTTACCGGAGCTTGAATTATCTGTCATTGCTGAATTCACTCATCTTTTTATATCTATGATAACACTTGATTATCATCCACGAATTGACCCAAAAGTAGCCAATCAATCATTGAACACTTTAAACCAAATCATTTAATTATGTAGTCCATCAAACGCACAGATGGTGGACTTTTTTCACTTATATAACTTAACTCTTAATAATGATAATTAGCAACCACAAATCATCGCAATTAACCTAAAAACCATTTATTAATTTATTTATTAAAAGTCTTACATGATTGTTTAGGTTTTTCTACAATTTCCCGACCGTTTTCTGCCATTTTTTGGCTCACACAAACTCACCACACTCACTTACATCAACGACATAACGTACATGAATCTGAAATTTGACGTGACGTTTCTCGTTTACTTTAACCACCGCCAGGGAGCGACCCACCCCATTTTTTTAAAAACTATTTTGTGATTATTTTTTTTTATTTTCAACCCTTAATTTTAAATCCAACAAAGTAACACAATTTGAAACTACAGCGAGCCTCAAGCAACACGTTTTTCACTTCTTAAATTACGTCTAAAAACATGTAAAAATAATGGCGCCAAATTTAAACAACTTACTTTTAGATAAGAAAATAATGAATATATAAAAATTAAAAAGTGATAACATAATATAAAAACTGTTCTATATTCTTATTATATTACTTGTAATATTAAATTGTTATGTATAATAAATCAATTAAACTAAAAACACAATTTAGAGTAACAAATGAAGTAAGCTGTCAAAACGTGATTTGAGCCACAAAGCAAAAATGTAATAATACAAAAATGTTTAAACGCAATTGTAATAATAAAACAGAAGTAAAAATATAACATATTAATAAATAATAAGAAAAACTACATAACACAATCTACCAAGTGATTTTTAAAAATGTATAATAGTTGTCTTAAAAATCATAGATGGCGCTGTGCTTAAAACTTCTACCCAAATAAACAGTACTGTATTTTTTTTGACAATAAAACAAAAATTTTTGATCTGAGAATAAATATGACTTTAAAACCATATTTATGTTTTTAGCTTTTCTTAAAAAAATATAAAACGGAATATTCATCAGTTTATACCATGGAGCTATGGTTTATACAACCTCTATACAAATTTTAGTTTATTAAAAGTATACTTTTAGATCTTCTACTTTTTCTTTGCGTTTTTATAATTCCTAGTCATTTTGTGTGTGTTTTGTTTATTATACTATCGCTGTGTCTACAGATTTTGTAAATTTTTCAGAAAATAAAACTTATCATTATTAAAATGTGAGTTTATGCTAATTTAGTTAAAATAAAAATAACGGCAAATAGGGGCTTCATATTTGAAAATTCTTATGTAGCTTAGTTTTGGCCTCATTTTGCATTTAATACAAAACGTCTGTAACTGCCTGCTACGCCAGATTTTTTCATTTTGAAAGGTTTTGGGCTTGATTCACATTTATTTGATAAATTGTGAAACCTCAGTGGTTGGCTGGGCTGGCTTTATCACACTTTAATATAGCTGATTATATAAAGTTTGTATTAAACTAAACCACTTTTGGAAAAAAATATAATTGAAGTTTATATAATTGAAGAAAACATTAGCGAAATATAGTCCTCGCAACAGCTAACAGACGTCGTTTCAATCTGCGTAATCTTTCTGCTCTATTGGGTAAAAAAAGTCCGTCAACAAAGACGTAACATGATAAAGTAATACTTTGAATTTTTTTTAACCCAGCTTTAGTTGTAATTCAGTTTTTATGTGTTTGAAATAGTAAGACTAAAAAAATGTAAATTTCTTTGGATAAGAAAATTAAAACTTCAGAAAAAGCAACATTAACTATTCTTCTAATTAGTGCTTTGCGTAAATAAATTGTAAACATCTCAAGTCTAAGTGAGTTTTAAAGCTTGTTTTGTTTTAAAAACCACTTTTTCTATATTAATATATATAATATATATTTATTTGTTACCTAAATGCTATTTAAACAATAAATGATATTTGTCAAAAAAGCATTTATGTAATAAATTTAAAAAATAATAAAAAAAGAATACAGGGGTATATCACAGAACATTTAGTCCTAATGTTACATTTAATTGTCATCGGCCATGATAATAGTAATGGCGCTTGTAGCGGATGGAGATTGATCCGCAAACACATATCTGCTTGGGTTATTCTTTCCCAGGGCACTACCACTTAAAGACCGCTGTAAGCCCCTATGGACAGGCCTGATTTTGCTTGTCAAAGAATCCATTTCATGCGTATCAGGGAGCGAAGAATTGACAGGACGATTTCTGTCGCTCGAGGACGTCTTTGATTTACCAGACGGACAACAGTTAAGTTTGGAATATTGAAGTTGGCCAAAGTTATTTTGAGGTCCTATTACTGCCAGAAGAGACCCCAAATGGAATGTGGCATACAACCAACTAACACTCATTACAGTTACAAGGAAAACGCCGATTCGAATATAAGGAAGGACAAGAGAAGGCATCATAAAAGCTCCTGCTGTGCCAGTTGTTAAAGCTGCCATAAGTACAGGACCTGCCATATACGACAAAGCATACCTGAAATTAAATTTTTAATAATCTAAATACAAATCGTATAGTAACGCTAAAGGTATAAACTTATTAGATACATTAGCAGTAATCTATCTTAACTCCAATAACGGTTTCCATTATTGGAATTATTTTATAATAATATAGCTTTAGTTTTACTATATAAATATGTCCATTCTAACTGAACTTAAACATCTACAGATAGATTGTAATTAATTAAATTTTAATAATAGTACCTAGTTGCCGCGATACGATTGTCAGCTAGTCCACGAGGACACAGTCTATAGTTGACGCCATAGTGCAAACTAAAATCTACTGTTAAACCAATTGCTGTAGATACAGCGATTGACTCTAAAATATTTAGTTTCCATCCCAACAAAACTAATATTGCAACAGTTACAAAAATACTGCATGTAATGGTAAATATTGCATATAAACTTGTCAAAATATTCAACGTAGACATGAATAATACTATTAAAGCTAATCCCATAGACATTACAATTGCTAGAATAGTACTGTATGACAGCTCCCTCTGTAGATCGTAAAACTCTAATTCGCTGATAAACCATCCATTTTTCATTGTTTTTGGAGCTGTTTCTAATTCTTTAATCATCCAATTTTCTACTTTTGTGTAAAAATCGTGCATATATTCATAAGACATTGAATAACTATAATTACTATCATATTCTACAATAACAGCTTTTATTGTCGGAAATTGGTCTTTTGAAAACTTGGGACCAGCCAAACCAGGTATCAAATATTGACTAGGAGTTTCATAGATGTTTGTCATTTCCTCTATAATGCACTCGTAGAAAACACTGCTGTTGTATGGAAATTGAGAAATCTTGCAACAAGGACTTCGGTCACGTAGATAAAAGGCATCAACGCATTCTCGCTGCATAGACTTCATAAATGTTTCAATGAAACAATTTGGCAACAAAGGGCCGAAAGTGGGTTGGAAGAATGGTTGTTGCCGCAAATTTCGGCAAAAGTTTAGCAACCATTTCTGAGACTCAGGTTGCGAAATATCAAATTCTGGATCTAATTCTAAATGTCCAAAACTTTCAGGGTTTAAATGATCACCATTGTCTTTTGGAAGCACTCCCCAAACAAATCTTAATGGTAATAGTTTATAATTGACCCCCATTTCCTGGTTTAACTAAAAATATATTTATTTAGAGATTAGTAATTTGATAAAGCTAAATTAAATACTCGCTCTTCACGCTTAAACCAAAAGTGATTCTTATACTTGAAATCGTACTGTTCGAACAAATGTGAGCTATCAAATAATTGCAGTTCTGACGAATCAGGAAGTTGTAATTTAGGGTAGTAAATTACAATAATGGTGCTTATGACCGCAATTATAGAAAGGGAGATTAGCCATACATATCGCAAATTGATAATGCTGTCTAAGAGAAGACGTTCCTTCGAAGCCCAGAATTTCGCTATTTGAGAGCATCTAGGCCATGTTGCCGATAAGTTCCAAGTGGGTTTAATAACTCTACCGCAGCACCAACGATGTAAAACAAAGCAAGTCATGAAAAAATGTTGAACTAAATCAACGTTTGAGAAGCATGACCGTTCCCAAATCACCACACTTGCGGGAAACCAGGTAATCATCAGTAAAAAATTCGTTATAACAGCAGTACCAGAAAAAATGCTAAAAAAAAATATTTCTACAAAGCACAATCGGTTTAGAAATATTCCAATACCTGAAGCAACATATAGCTGTCACTGAACTTGTATAAGAAGCTAAGAAAGCTACAGACGTAGTCAAAGATGTGACAAACATCGTCAAGAATGCATGATGAAACGTATCACCCATGAGCTTTACAATTGAACTATTTTTTTCTTGCTTAACGGTACGCCAAATTTTACAAAATATAAAAGCATCATCAGCTCCAATTCCTAAAACATGTATGGTTAGCATGTAGAGAAAAATAATTAAAATAATCTAGACTTTATTATACAGTGTGTGTCAAAAAAAAATTATTTGTTTCGTTAAATTTGCCTGTTTAATAAACACTCTTTTAAAAACGTTATTTAAAAAAACTATTAAAGCCTAGCTATTCGTAATGATTTACATTACGAATAGGCCACAAAGTGGTATAAATATCTAAAACGCTGAAATGTAGATTTTGTAATTTTTTTTAGTTGCTAAAGTCATTTATTTAAAATAAGCCCATAAGCGTAAGTTTAGCATAGTTTGTGGTCTATTCCTAAACGTACGATTTGGTGTAAATTATTAAACTCCTCTATAAGCAAGTGTTCTATTACCGCGCCTTTTTTTGAAGTATAATATAAAAAAACAATTGAACCAACATTATTCAGCCGATCTAGAAACAACTAAAAATCGAGTTAACTGCTTTATGATGTGATGTTTATAGGAATTTAAAATAAAAAGAAATATAAATGTTGATTCGTGAGAGTAAAAACGGTATTAATACAATGTTTAGTAATTTCTGGTCAGACTGAATAATAATTGTCTTGTGATATCTTACCTATTGCAACAATAATGGCTAGCAGGTTCATAAATGGAAAAAAACTTAATTCAAAAATGAGCATATAAGAAAAATATGCAATGCCCAAAGAAAATATAATTGCGATTATTGTCATTATAGTTAGGAACAATGATTCTGTGTACAGCCACATACAAATAAAGACAAAGATGGCGCTAGAAGTCATCAGCCAAGCGTCTCGCAGTAGGCACTCATCAAATAAAGCACCTTTTATTCCAAATTCCATCGCTACAACTGATATGCCTTCATATTCCAAATGCATTTTAATTATCTCGTGGTAGTATGGAAGTATTGCCGTACTACATGCTAGTGGGAGAAAAATCATTGTTTCTTCTAATTTTGCCGTGTCAACTGTTCTCTAAAAAGTATAAATATTAAAATGCTATCAAAATAAGAAAATAAGGTTCATAAAACAAAACTATAATGCGAGATACAGCCATAAAGCTAGACCGATTGCCCACCTTGACCTGCCCCAACTTCTAAAGTTCGTGGAAAATGCAGGATGTATGGAAGACAAAGAGAAACATTAGAGCACATGATTAATAAATGTGCGGAGTTAAAAAAAAGCAAGCTGAAAAAAAAAGACTAGAATGGATGACAATGATAATAAAAGAGAGAGAAAAAAATTAAACAAGATAGTGAATGAAGTAGAGTGAAAAAAGAAAAAAAAAAAGCGAAAAGAGAAAAAAAAACAATTAATTTTTAAAAAGCATACATTAGGTGGTAAAAATGTAGTGCCAGTCAGAAAATTCAAGATATTATATACAGCATCATGGCGAACACACTCAAGGGGTACATCTGTGCAATAGCCTTTTTCGTTACAATCTTGTAACAAATGCAACTTGTGAAAATGCTGCGAGCAACTCACTAAGAGAGCTTTTGTAGAATTCACATCTTCTTCCTGTTAAAAAAACAACAGCGTCAGAATGGATTTTCTAAAAACAGGCTATCTTTTTAGTAAAATAACTAATAAGGATTCTCTTTTCGTATTACCGTTATTCCCAAACATGATGTTCTGCCATGTAAGATTGCAATGTAATTTGCAAGAGACCAAGGTTTGCAACATTTGTTCTTTTTAATATTCGTTTCACATAAGTCCGTGTAGTATTGAGCTTCAATAAATTCTTGTTCTATTCGACACAACGCTAAAAGCGAGTTTAACGTAAACAAATCTTCATGATTTTTCGATGTCAGCACAACGTGAGCGTATCCATCATCTGTAATTATTTCAATTGTTCGGTTGTAATAATAAACCTGTCTATTGTATAAAATTTACTGCTAACCAACTAAGCGCCAACAGGTCATAAATAAAGGTCTCACCAGGCAAAAGCAAAGATATAATCTTATCTTATACGTATTCATTTTAAACCGAGAATCGTTAAAAAAAGGTTCAATGAGGTTCTTGAATTTCGGGTAAAGTAGCTACATTAATCCTGTGCTTGCTTGCCTATTGCAAATAGAGCTTGAAATTTATTTTTTTTTTTATAAAAAAACAGATACAAATTTGACAAAATAGCATGAAGAACACGTTTTATAATGATTTTTGGCGCACTGTGCGATAAATCAACTCTTATAAAACTAAAATGACATTTTTTTTGAAATAACACTTAATCTAGAACATGAATTTTTGTCCTCAGAGGTAACTTTGATGGCAATTTTATTTGTCATTATAGTATGACAATGTGTTAGTCTAGAAGCTTAAATAATCACTTTGTATAGTTTATGAATGATGAATGTTGTATGTAAATGACTCACCGGGATAACCACAGAGGAATCCATCAATCCCCGGTGATAAAAAATATTTGTTGCCTAATGTTTTTGGATCTTTCATAGCCATTTCGTGTAAGACTTTGTATCTATTGTCAGAATGGTTATTATTATCATTTTCACTAACTACCGTTTTTATCTGAAAATGGGGAATTATTTGATAATAGGAAAAATCGAGAAAACCACTCACTGTAGAAAAATTCTTGATTTGTTTATTTTTCTTCTTTTTATTATTTTTCTTAATTTTTGGTTTAAAAAAGGTAACATTCCTGTGTATCAAAATATCTTTTGGATTGATCGCAAATTGGCCTGATGGCCTTGTTGCTTCTTCCAAGTTTCTCCATGCTGTTAGTCGGTCTGATATAACTGTTCCTCTTGTAGTAAATCCCTTGAAATGCAAGTTTTATTAAATTTAATAGAAATTATTAAGAAAATAGGTCACTTACTACTTTGGGATCGGAGAAATCTCGAAAAGGTTTCGCTCTTAGTGTAAAGGGTATCACAATGCAGGTGCAAGAAAAAACAGCCACCGCTGATATAATAACATAGGGGTGATGAACGATAATATGAGCGAACCAATTTAAATTCATTTTCATTTAGGCCGTTTTCGGTACTTTTCTTCAAACGAGAGATTCACGTTCTTTTCGCATCGCTCGCCGAATTTGAATTTTGAAAAATTTGTAAAAAATCCAATTAGAATCACTCATGTTCACGCTGAAATTTATCAAGTAAGCCACGATAATTTATAAAAATAACAAAAGTAGTGTTTTCCACGCAGCCAAAGCCACCCTGGATTGCTGGTCCGGGCGGCCGGGTGTGCGCGGGTGCTGGGTAGCGGTAACAGAAAACAAATACGGATCTAATCGGAAACAACGAAAAGAATTTTTAAAGTAAATTTTGCCGATTGGAATGTAAACAATACATCTAGCGATTAAATATTAGAGGAGTTTTACAGAAAATACTATTTTTTTCATCTTGAAAATTGAGAGAAATCGGTGAGTGACCCGAATCCGGACATTACCGAAGAGGTACGTTTTTCTTTGTTTTCAAGGCCATTTCAGATGGAAGTCAGCTGTTTATAAACAAATACAATATTTCAAGGCCGCAACCACTCTTTTATGTCGAAGAGTCAAGGTTACTACCTGGATTTGCAAGGGATCACACTTTTTATGTATTTTTCCGAAGCTATGACAAACTTTTAAAATTTCCTTTCTTATATATTCTTTAAAATTGAAAAAAAATATATTTTAGTAATGAATTGAAATGTGTAACCTAGGTTAATACCCCTTATTCTCTGGAATTAATTCTGATAACATAAGTAGGTAGGTCTAATCTTATTTTTATCTATCGATTAATATAATATATTTTATCTTTTTTTTTCTATTGTATTTATGTATTTCATCCGAAAAAAAGCTTATATCAAAAAAATGCTCAAAGCCTGGAAATTTATTTCCAATGTAATCAATACCTTCGGGTTTCTTTTTACGCTTCAAAGCTTTGTTGCTAAAAAAAAGTTAAGTAGGGATTTTTTCATAGGCGGTAATTAATCTTTAGATAATTAAAATATGTTTTTGATCAATAAGTATTGTTAATATTTTTATAAAAAAAAAAAAAAAACACAAACGGTTATTTTTAATTGCACAAGACGTAGGTAAGATATAAAACGTTATCTTTTGATAAGACAAAAAATAAACTTTTTGATCACATTATAGAAAGCTATACGTTTTATCTAGTGACTTTTTTATTCTCAATGTTGGTTAAACTCTGCGGCGTTGCCAATTGGTAACTGGCATTAACCAGAATTGGCGGTTAGGTTATAAAAACTGGAATATTATATAACGATGTCATCGCGAGGCTCTGCACCCGCTTATCATTTTTTTTTGATAAGTTAATGTAATGAGTATGACGTAATTAGATTGATAAAATTGTTTTTGAAGCAAAAACTTTCGAATTCACGTTACCCTTTAATAAATAACCTAAAATTTTTATGATACGGGCTTTAAAAAGTTCGTTAGGCACTTTGGGGGTGGGGAAAAAACTGATCTTAAGAGAACAAAATGTTTTTAATGTAGTCACAAAGCAATTTGTAGAAACCTGGTTTTTAGACTGATGTAAAAAGCTGCTAATGTTGCATTTTTACTCTGAATGTATATAGTTATCTAAATGTTAGTTTTGTGTTTACAATAGTGCAATAACAATTGACTTTGTGGTAACGAGCTGTAAACAAATTTGTCATAAATAAAACTTGAAACAGTCGACTCTAAGACTGAATGTCTTCATAATATGAAGACCCGCGGTGCCGAAAGGGTTAAAACACAAAGTTAAAACTTTTCGAAACTTTTTTCAAAAAAATACAAGAGCCAAAATAGCTGCTTTCAACTATTAATTAATATTTAAGAATCAAAGCATGAAATACTTTTAAAATATGTACCTACTTTGTACTAAATTTAAACATTTGTTACAATAATCTAGCAAAATTGTGAAAATATTAAATTTGTAGATTTCAAAAAATTATAAGAAATATTGATCTACAATTAGTATTTCTAGTTTTAAATATGTTTGTTGAGATTGAGTGGTGCTACAGCAGATTATAGATGTATTATGCGCAATATACCGTTAGTTAAAGTGTTCCGGTTGAAAACCTCTCATTTTCTACGAGACATTAATAACTTAGAATCAATAGATAGTCTCTCATGAGTTCTCTAAAGAAACAGTGGTGAAAAAAATAAGATGGGTCTATTCAGTACCAAATATAGTTCAAACATTCGTTTGGATGGCAAAACCGCTATTGTCACCGGGGCAAATACTGGAATTGGAAGAGAAACTGTCAAGGACTTTTTTCAAAGAGGTAACGTAAGAATCCTTGATATCAAGTTGAAATCAAAATATTTTAAGGAGCAAAGGTCATACTCGCCTGCCGAAATTTAGACAAAGCCAACACAGCCGTGGAAAACATTAAGCAAGAATGTACAGGAAAGGAGAATTTAGGCCAACTGCAAATTACCGAATTAGATTTGGGTAGTTTAAAATCGGTCAGAACGTGTGCTCAGAATTTATTGAAAACGGAAAAATCAATTGATTTATTGGTGAATAATGCTGGAATAATGATGTGTCCGCAAGGCAAAACTGAAGACGGATTCGAACTGCAGTTTGGCACAAATCATTTGGGACCATTTTTGCTGACAATGCTTCTTTTGCCGAAAATTTGTCAAACTCGAAATGCAAAAATCATCAACCTTTCTTCAGTAGCTCACAAAAGTAAGTTGGGACTACAATAAAAAATGCTGAATAATTTATCATGAGAGATAAGATATTCACACAGACAGTAAAATGTATTATAAATAATTATCTCTACTTCTTTACGTCATCGGTTCCTATTTGAGAGGCGCTATTTGCGACCAAATAAGCTTATATAATAATTATTTAATTTATTAAATAATTTCAAACTTTTTTGTCTTATCGTTGTACTACGACGGCGCTACTATGACATCAAAGCATTGGAAAATTACTATATACATATATGTATATATAATAAACCCAAATAAACAATAGCTTCACAAGTCTCTTATTAAGTACTTTTACCAACTAATCTTATTAGAGTTTAGAATTTGCATGCTACTTTAATTCCGCAAACTTTTGCAGGGGGCGTAATCAACTTTAGTGATTTAAATTATGAAAGGCGTAGCTACAGTTCGATGGGTGCTTACCAGCAAAGCAAGCTCGCCAATGTTCTTTTTTCGAAAGAATTGGCAAAACGTCTACAAGTAGCTGACATAGAAAATGCTAACGTCTATTGTGTGCATCCTGGAGTAGTATCAACAGAATTAGGTCGACATTTGCATGTTACTTTTCCAATTTTCAGTTGGATTTGGCATTATGTCGGGAAATGCTTCATGAAGACACCTGTAGAAGGTGCACAAACAACAATTTATTGTGCGGTTGATGAAAAATGTGCCAATGAAACAGGTCTATACTATGCCGACTGTAGTACGGCTTCAGTCTCAGCCAACGCGAAAAGTACTAAGGATGCAGAGAGATTATGGAGCGAAAGCTTAAAACTTGTAGAGCTTCCACATGATTATAATCCTTTTGATTACTAATTTACTTTTTTTTTTAAATATAATTACTACACAATTAAACTTTATCCTCTTATTTTCCTTTCATCAGAAATGAGATCTAAACGTGAAAAACATTATAATTTAGAAAGCTTCATTCGTGTGGCTATATTAATAGAGATATTCGCCGAATAGCTCCCAGAGTTACTTTATTATATTAGTCTAATTGAATTTATCTAACACAAAGATCGGATGCCATCGAGTGATTTCAGTAATTTAATTATACATTTTGTTACTAATTCGAGTGCCATTATCAAAAATACAAAATTTAGCTAATAGCATCAAATATACATTTCTAAGAACATTTGCAATACGAGTAAAAATAAAACTTTTTTTTTGCATACCCACAGTGGTTATATTTATAATGGAATTCAAACTTAACTAAATTTAACAACAATAAAAAAGAAGAATATATAATATAGAATTTTATTGTTATCATTTCATTCATGATTACTCATAAAATGTACAATAAAATGAATAACAGATGGATAGAAACAAATTATATGAGCAATAGTGAAATCTCTGTCATAAAAAGGACTAAGCAAGTCCAACACTTAATGATTAATCTAAAGTCTTTCTAGTTTATGGCAAATATACAAATCCAGAATAGCGTAAGTATTCAGGTGAATAGAGCCCTCGGGGGCAGGCAGCTTTGTACACGAACAGTGGATGCCAACCCTTAACTGCACTTGAATTCGATGCGTACACACGTAAATGTACAAAAAGATCCTCACATAACAGTTATTATTGCCAGATTACTCATTAGTAATATCAAAAATAAACCAAAATACTCTTTACACACACTCAGCACCACAACTGCTATTTAGGATTAAAATATGGCGGCTGTTGAGTATGTGGTGGACCCGGTCCTGGTCCTATCGCTTGTCCTCCCATCTGATTTCTGGTCCCAGTCGCATACAATTGCTGCTGGAAGTTATGAAACTGTTGTGCATAGTTGGGATCTGACGTTGTTGGACCTACAAACGGGGAATTCTTAAAAGTATTATTTTGTCCCATTGACGGTGGTAGAGGTTGGCTCGCATCAGGTGCCATGCCCATTGGGCTACCTTTCGGACCACTTACAAACATTTGCGCGTTCGGGTTATTCATGTTTGGTCCAGGATTAAACATGTCTGGTCCGCCAGGAGGAGGTCCATTAAAACCCATTTGGGGCATGCGCATCATTCCCGGTGGTCGCATCGGTCCTCTCATCATCATCGGCATGCCCATATTACCACCCATCATCGGCCCGGCACCATTACCCATTGGTCCACCCATCATTTGAGCCATCGGTCCATCTGGTTGCATTGGACCATCCATATGGTTCATATGTGACATTGGGACTCCTGGTCCACCAGGCATAGGCCCATTATTCGGGAAGTACTGCAAATTTTGCGTGGGCATTTTGTTCTCCATATTAGCTAATGGATTGGCAAACCGCTGAAGAAAATCCAAACTAGGAGGTCCTCGTGGACCTTGGACTCCTCCAACCTGCGGCTTCGCTGGGAGATATTGGATAGTGTTCGGGGCGTTAGGTTTCACTTGTACATTAGCCCCATTATAAGGGTTAGGCGCAGGGCCTGGTCCAGGTGGACGACTCATCATCCGTGGCATAGGCAAATGGTTGGGAAAGGCACCTGGCAGTTTAGGCGAAAGGGAACGTATCGGACCCATCGGCGAACCTGGATGAAAACCATGCATACCCATAGCCATCATGCCAGGACCTTGATCTAAATCCGGCATGGTATGACAATTGCCCATATCCATCATTTGCATTGACGGTGAACCGAAATTCATCATGCTGGGGCCCTGAGCACTTTGTCCATTTAACGAACTAGCTACACTATTGGTTAATTGCTGACTCATTTGCGCCAAAGATGATATGGGATCAAAATGTGACACTTTTGGGTTGCCCGGCATAGCACTCGTGCAGTTTGGATTTAGAGGTACATTTTCTCCCCGAGCGCAACCATAGTTAGGCAATTCTAATGGAGATGGTTTACCAGAAGGAGAAACATTTACGAAGCCTGCTCCCATTTTAGCACCTGGAGAGGCATTTGGGCCGGGAAAACGAGGAACATCCATCATATGTGGACTTGGAGTAGGAAACAAATCTCCTTTAAGTGGATCTGAAGTGGGGCCTGGAGCTGTTTGTGGACTCATGCCAGGAGCCGACGTAGGACCCGGCCCTGTCAATCGCTGAGATTTGTCTCCTTAAAATTTCAGAAAATTAAACATAATTCAAAAATATATTACATAGTTTGTATAATAGAAAAGTACAAAATTTAACATAAAAAAAAAGAGAAAATATAATTACCTGCAGTTACAGCTGAAGGAGTGTGAGGGCTGGGAATTTGAAACCGACATCCTTCTGATGAAACACCAGGAGTAGGAGGAAACCTAGGGCCTACATCTAATGATGTAGGAGTATTAGGTCCTGATATTCTAGAATGAGGAAGATCAGTTGTATTGCCGGGAAATCCACTGTCAAGTGTAGTAGGTAATATACTAAACAGAAAAAACATATCAAGTCAAATATAAATATAACATCTTTGCAGTTTAAACTGTTTGATCAACAGCAATGATTTATAATATTTTCTCTGTTTAATCTTTACTAATTAAAAATAAAGTAACTTACGGAGGGGAAATAATATTTCTTTCTTTGAGACTGGTATTGGGTTGTTTTTGTATAATAAGCTCCTGGCCTTCAAAAGTGTTGAGGTATTGTATTTGTTGTGGTGAAGGAACAGGCATGAGATTAGGCTCCTTTCCCACTGTCGTGGGAGTACTTGAACATGTACTACTAGAAGTGTTTAATTGTTTTTGTTGTGCCATTGATTGAAGTGTGCGACCAAACATTCCATCAGCTGTTTTAAAGAAAATATATATATAAAAATTATATACAGGATTTTTTACCAACCTGAAGACTGATGAGTAGAAGTAGGTTCGGCGTTGCTACTATTTACACTGGGCGAAAGATGTGCAGAGACTGGAGTGCCAGGATTGCTATGGTTGTGTCTAGGATTAGAGGGAGAATCTTGTGAAGTAGGACTTTGCCCTGTACCTGTGCCACCTCCACCACCAGCGACATGCCGTCCCATGCCGAATTGGCGACTGGGATCAGCGGGTGAGTTTAAAGCAGACGAGGCGCGTGGAGATGGCAACGAAAGGTTACTGGTAGGGTTATTAGGAGAAGCCGGACTAGGACTCTGCAGCGCAATGGGTACGCTGGCAGACCTTGGAGTTTGGTGATATGGCGGAGGTGGCCCCTGAAGTCGTGGTGCTGCCCCCGCTCCCGGAACACCTCGAGGAGTCCCGGAACTTATAGGGCCAGGAGGCACCGGCTTTTGATGCTGCTGCTGCTGTTGTTGTTGTTGCTGCTGTTGTTGCATCTTTAGCCAATCCAATTGATTTGGAAGATGTGGTGGACCATTATTTCCGCCTCCCATCATATGCTGCAAGTCCGGAGGTTCTTGATTCTCAGGGAACAGCATTTGTTGCATCTTTCGGATAGTCGCTAGCTGCACCTCCCGATGCTGTCGCTGCTGTGGCGTCAAATTTTCGTCAGGCACTTTTACGCCCTGTAATGAGGGCTGAACGTTAGACAGAGAGGGGCTACACGCGTCCATGTCGGGCCCCACGTCGGGTAGACCATTGCTTACGCCCTCCAAACCCTCCAAATGATGATTGTTTTGAAGCTATATGAAATTCAGCTTTAGTAATAGTAACAATAATAAAAAGAAATAAATAATAAAAAAGAAAAACAATAATGTTGATCCATGATTTTCTTTATTTTCAATTTCCAGAATGAAGTTGCAATTATTGATGGATATTATTCCGATGAATGTCTAGCCATACAATTTGAAAATAATTGTACATCTTTAATAAATATGATGAAATATAATACGTAGATAATCTTTACTGCTATAAGCAGACCGTGAGATGATTTGATTTTGCTATTCAGTGACCTGTTTATTTGATTTGTTTTTAAAACAGTTAAATTATTAAATAAATTATCATAAATTTTAGTTCCAATAAAATGCATTACACTAAATGAAAAAAAGTCAGTCTTTTTTCAACTTTTTATTATTATCTTTCCGGCTTTCATTTATCAAAGCGGCACAAATTTTTATTTGCATTAAAAATGGTTATTTTACTTATTTACTACTTAATTTTTTTTATTCCTCTCTGAACTTAGACTTTTTAAGTATTTTCAATTAGTAAATTCACATTTATTACTTTTTCAGTGGACACAATGAGAAAATACGACAAACATTTATTTTTTAATTTATACCGTGTGATCCATTAATATTATCTTTTCATAAATGCAACCAAAGAACAATGAAAATATTTGAAAAACGCTAGAAAAATGCTTTTTTTCTGCACTCTAATGATCAAATGTTAGCAAGACATATTATACAGAGAGAGCAAAAAAAGCTAGCCTGTTATATTAAAAAATTATCATTGTAAAAATGTGCTAATTTTTAATAGATCGTATTAAGGATAACGGTTTTTTGTCGATCAAGGTTTTCTAAAACAGATGTAAGCTCTCCACCTCAGTAGAAAGCTAGCAGACTAATGACGGCAGCTGGGACACTCTGTCGATTGAAGTCACCATCTCCATCATCCCCTTCTTATAACGATTCCTTAAGAAACAATGCTTGAAGGCGCCATCAAGCTGCCATTTGCATTTTTAAATTGATGAACAGGCACATAATTATATCTAACATTTCATAATAAAAATAATCAAAACAACATTTCGATATAAGAAACAGTCAATTGCTAAAACTAAAATTTCAAAAAAGTGGTAAAAAACAAACTAAAAAGCCATTTATAAAAGCAAACTACTACTGTAAAAAAAAGCCAAAGTACCTTATACCGTGTGATTCACAAGTATTTCAATAAAGGAAGGCTGTGGAAAACTAAATCAAAGTGTTAGCTTGATTCAGTGCTGTAAGTTTGACATGACAGAAGTCAAGAAACAAATGTCAAACAAGAGTCTGATTTTGTTTTCCATAACCTCCCCTTATCTAAATAATTATGGATCACACGGTAGTTGTAGTAGCTGGAATAGAAATTTGGTATTTTGGTCAAAAATTGTTTAACTGAGCATGAATGCGACCGCAGATGTTTATTTAAAGGATTTTGGACCAGAATGACAACTATTTCAGCTACTGCAGTAAAAGGCAATATTTTGAGATTGTGGTACTATCTTGAGAGATTACTATGGAGGTAAAAATTTAATTTAATTTTTAAAGTGTTATATTAAATACGTGTTGACCTTACCTGGTGATTATTCTTCTGTTCCCATGGCAAATCTCCATCTCCCAGTCCAATTTCATCGAGTCCGTCAGAGCCCAAGAAGTTGTCAATTGAAGGTTGATTCTTTGGTCCAAGACCCGGACTGCGATTGCAGCTTTTATTTTTCATCATTGCCAGATTATTAAGCCACTGCGCGGGATTTTGCCGATTGAATTGTGTGACTTTAAGCGGGTTTTTCTCCAGGTACTTTTTAGTGCCCGGTTGGGCACAATGATAGGCAATGATCGAAGGAAAGCGCTCTTGGAGCACCTCTTCAGCACCAGAATTAGCCAAAAGAGTTGAAAAGACAAAAATCTGACTTTGTTGTTGCATATATTGCACTTCCATACTAACGGGGCCAGGTTGTTTGTTAATTACATTGCTAACAAGAGGTTGTACCCCGTCAGGTGGTGTGGCATGTGGAGGTGGTCCCGGAGGCCCCGACAGCCCTAATGTAAAAGCATCGCTTGGCAGGTCGTTGTCGATGCACTCCTCAGTCTTGAGGGTCAGTGTTGAAGAATCTGCTGTTGAATCTTCTCCGTCAGACTTACGATCTGGGGGCGGTTGTACTAGTGAACCAGCATTCGTAGAACCTATAATGCTCCCATTTTTGGTGACTGGGCGACCAGGCTCCTTTTTCACAGAACAATTACTTGGAGCAGCCTCGTCTTCTTTTTTAACGCGAACATCAGCTGATGGGCTTTCCTTATCTGAGCTTCCGGGCTCTTCTTTCACCGCATCGGAGCCTTTTTCGTGCTTTTCTTTGATCATCTTGATCGGTCGGGATCGTATCACATATCCCTTTTCATCATCCTTTCAAACACTAACACACTGTCCTAAACCCCACTGAGTCTCTGATTCACTTAATAAAGCCTGTTTTCAACCATTTCGGTGATTGGAACAGCACGAAATTATCGTTCATATCACATATGTTCTAATGTTTTTATTTGCATTCCATCATTTTTTATTTTCATCTCTTAACCAAATTTGAAGAGACGCATACTGCCAATTGACGACCTTCTTACCATTGCACAAATACTGAAAATGGGAGATTTTCATAAGATGAGCCCCATTTCACCCCAAATCACATCGATGATTACAACTATTTTAACATTTAGACCATAATAAAAACTTTTAATAATAATCTAACTACACAAAATGCCAAACTGTCCACACACGCGTTGCTACCAACTTTGACATTTTACACTAAACTTTAAACGTCAAAAGTCACTGACTATTTCTGTACATCCTAAGAACGTTTCAAACATAAAAACCCTAACATTACTTCAAAAAATTATTATTAATATTATCCTAATTTTTATTTATTGCTTATTGTAATAATAAAATTAATAACAAATTAACTAATTGTTTAAAATAATATATAGCGCATTAATAACGATATTTTATTGTTTCTTAAATAACTGTTGGTGTTATTGTTGTTATATAAACAAAATATGAGAGTCCACTAATTAATCAAGCTATTAACACAGCTTCATTATTTGTCATAAAGTTTTTTATTGATCTCGAAAGCTTTTTTGACAATCATGTAGTCATCATCTAACAAATAGTTTAATTTATTTTTTAGCGATTGCCCCGTCAAGTTAAAACATCTTATTTGTTAGTGTTTTTAACAAAATAAAAAACACTTTATATCGTTACATAAATTTTGTAGTAAAATCTCCTTGGTGTATTTTAGGTATCAAAGTTTTCCCTTCAGTATTTTTCTCATATTTGTTGTTAATCAAAATAAACTTCCATATTTATTGGGTTGTTTGCTACTACTAATAAAACTAGTTAACATAAAAAAACATTTATTGAACTGAAAAATCATTAGTGTATTTATTGTAAAAACTGTCAAAAAAAAAAACAAAACGAAAACAAGACATTCTGTCGATAAATCAAACATCAAAAGATAGCATTATTATTTTTTATCCTGTTATTACATAAATTCAAGTAAAAACAGGTTAATTAATTCACTTAGTTCTGAAAATTTATTTTCTTGCTAACCATCGATTAATAATCTCTTTACGATCGTTCTGGTTTAAATTAGTAACGCCTTTAGGATTTTCCAAAATCACTGTGCCTCGCACACCGTTTTCATTAAAATTACTAATGCCACAAAGCGGTACATTATCTTGTTTTTCTGGTAGTGCAACAGTTTTATGTTTGGGAACAACGTAGACTGTTGTGCCAGCTAATGTTGGAAGAGTGTTTTCGGTAATCTCTTTAGCATTTTTATCAACCAACAGAAAAACATCAAGGCCAAAGAGCGCCACTATGTCCTTTTTAATTTCGGCAAGAGTTGCTGGGCGATTGGCTATTTCAATCAATGCAATCGCTTGAGTTGAACAAGTTCCAAAACGAGGTTTCAGTCCAACTACTTGAATATTTATCCATTTATTTGATGGTAGAACTATATTTCTGACTTGCGTTAAAACTAGTTTCAAGCTTTGACCTTTTATATCTGAAATGGTTTCAATAATGGCATAGTCTACATCTGATTTTTTATTTAGAGGATTAAACGTTGTTTTAATTGCAGTTTCAATATCAGTGGTATAATCAGTAGCTACCCTAAGTAAATCACCAGAAGTTTCATAAAATACTGATATTTGATCGGTTGGAACTAAATGTGCCATCTTCCTTAATTTTTGTATGCGATTAATTATTTCTCTGGATGTGCCTTCATCTTGCATAGAGACATCAGCTTCTACATTTAACAAAATTAATACATCATTATCACTATTAACTTCATATTGTCCGCCTGTTTTAACATCTGCTTGGAAGATCAGTTTAACATCATCGATTTCAATACGTTCTCCATGTATCATTTTGTAGCCATCTTTCACCATTTCTTCAATTTCCTTATCTGCTAATTTCTTAATTCCACCTACAATGTTACCGAGCGCTTTCCTAAAACGAATACCTAATTTCTTGTAATCAGGCTCTGCGCGTAAAGATATACCATAAGTACTTTTATTAGTTGTAGTCTTAATCTGCCTCACATTCAATTCAGAGTAAATGTAATCTTGAAGTGAAACTATATCATCTAGGTATTCAGGATTTTGATGAACGATTATGAGCTCAGGAAGAGGGTATTTAATAGGAATTGTTTTTCGTTCTCGGAGAACGCGGCCCAATTCAATAACACTTTGCATACGAGCCACTGCTCGCTCAATGTCTTTTTTAATCAGAGAGTGGTTAGGTTTTGGAAGCATCAAATAATGCACACTATCACCTGATTCTTTCATCAATTTTCTTATATATTGATACATGTATTCAGTGATAAATGGCGAAAATGGTGCCATCATTTTCACCAAGTTCCACAAAACTTCAAAAAGTGTTAGAAGAGCTGATCTACAATCTTCAACACCACCATCTCCTTTTAGCCTCTTTCTATTCATTCTTACATACCAATTAGTAAGATATTCAATAAATTTTGTCAGTCTTGGTATTACATTATACAAATGATACAAAGCCATTTCCTTTCTCACGTAATCTAATAAAGACTGAGTAAAAGAAAGAATCCATTGATCCATAACATTATCTGTATGAATTGGTTTCTCTTCGTAGTAAAAGATTTCTTTGTTATCCTGAACAAAGACTTCAATATTTTGCATCAAAAATCTAAATGCGTTATACCAAGGCAAAAACACATCCTTCAATATATCTTTGACACCTTCTTCTTTAAATCTTAAATTTTCCGCTCTAACAACTGGTGAATTGATTAAATATAAACGAAGTGCATCTGCTCCAAGTTTCTGCACAACATCTAAAGGATCAGGGTAATTCTTTAGACGTTTGGACATTTTAGTTCCATCAGTCGCTAGAACTAAACCATTGACAATAAGATTCTTGTATGGTGCTTTGTCAAATAGAGCCGTAGAAAGAACTAGAAGAGTATAAAACCAGCCTCGAGTTTGATCAATGCCTTCAGCAACAAAATCAGCTGGAAAAGCTTCCTCAAACTCTTTAACATTCTCAAATGGATAATGCTGTTGTGCATAAGGCATCGATCCAGATTCAAACCAACAGTCAAAAACCTCAGAAATTCGTTTCAAAGGAGGATTTCCTGGAATTTTAGATGGAATTTCAATATGGTCAATGCTTTCCCGATGAATATCTGTAATTTTCTGACCAGATAAAGCTTCTAGTTCTGCAATGGAACCTACACAAACGATTTCTTCGCCGTTTGGTGAGATCCAAATCGGAATGGGAGTGCCAAAGTAACGATTACGGCTAACTGCCCAGTCTCGAGCGTCACGCAACCAATTACCAAAACGTTTCTCTTTCACAAAATCGGGAACCCAATAAGTAGCGCTGCTAGCAGCTTGAAGACGATCGGTCATCTGCTCGACTCGGATAAACCATGAAGGAACTGCACGGTAGATCAAAGGAGTATCAGATCGCCAGCAATACGGATAACTGTGCTTAATCTACAAAAAAATATGAATTAATTGATTAAGTTTTTTTTTATTATTGCACAATGGTCATCAAACAAATTAGTAGTATATACTCATGTAACTGCATCAACTATCGCTTTCATTTATATTTGTAAACATTACAGTTTATGTAATGTTTATATAAACATTACATTTTTTATTGATGTCGTTATCTGAGGTTGAATAACAAACCTGCGATTGGTGAATCAGTCGTTCAGTAATTTTTAAAGCAGCAATAATTGCTTTGTCTGCATCTTTGACGTATATGCCTTCAAAATCTGTGACGGGTTTTGTAAAGCGTCCACTGGCATCTACGGGACAAATCGGATCTTGATCTTTTGTTATTATACCATTAGCCAAACAGACCCTGTAATCGTCTTCACCAAAATATGGTGCTTGATGTACAACTCCTGTACCAGATTCTGCAGTAACGTAATCATCTACCAAAACACGAAATCCTATATTTTCATAGCAGTTAAAGAAATCAAAAATTGGTTTATAGCGTAAGCCTTTTAATGTCGCTCCAGGAAAACGATCTATAATATTGTAGTCACCAGATAGAAAAATAGTTTCAATGCGTTCTTCCAGCATTATGTATTTTTTATTTGTGCTTATTTGTTCAAAAAGTGCGTAGATTAAATTCCCATTTACACAGGCTGTTAAATTACTTGGAAGAGTCCATGGTGTAGTGGTCCACACAAGAAGAGATGCCTCTGCGGGGTGTCCTATGAGAGGCAAGCTCACTGTTACAGCAGGATCAACAACGTCCTTATAATTTTGACCAGACTCAAAATTAGATAATGGAGTATTGCATGCTGTAGAATAAGGCATCACTTTATTGCCTTGATAAACTAAGCCTTTTAAGTACAGTTGCTGAAATGCCCACCAAACTGACTCCATATAAGAAGGATAAAGTGTTTTGTAGTCATTTTTAAAATCTGAAAAATTAATTTAATTAACATTTTTGGCTTTCTCTGAATCATGTTAAATGTACAGAGTGACCTATGTATATAAAATATAAAAACAAAATGCATGAAACATTTCATTGAGAAATCACTAATGTAGCTCAGCTAGAATTATAGCAAATTTTAAAGCCTCAGATTGACAGTGAAAATTTGAGTAAGGCTATAACAAAGAAGTAGCCATTTAAAACTAAACAGCGCTGTTCTCGAAATACATTACACTCTTATGGAATATCTAGAGATATAACCCTTTATGCATTATATCTCTTGCAAATCTCACACCATGCGTTATTGGTGTGACATTGATCACAATCAAACTTTTCAATTTAGACTGTTTTCAATAATAAAAGAAACAAACCTATCCATCGACCCAAACGTGAAATAATTGTTTCCCAGTCTTTAGCATATCTCATCACAATTTTGCGACACTCAGCATTGTATTTGTCAATTCCTAATCGCATTACATCATCTGGTCCCTTAATTCCAAGAGCTTTGTCAATTTCAAATTCTACGGGTAGGCCGTGTGTATCCCATCCAAATCTACGTTCCACGTGGAACCCCTGCTGATGAGCATATCGAGTAACAATATCTTTAATGGTCCCCGCTAAAATGTGCCCATAATGCGGCAATCCAGTGGCGAAAGGTGGTCCATCAAAGAAGGAATAGCTACACCACAAAAATAAACCAATTTTTATTCAGACAACCGTTTTTTTTTCGTGGCAACATACCGTGGTTTTCCTTTAGATTGCTTCAGACATGTTTGAAATGCATCAATTTTGGTCCAATATTTTATAATTTTCTCTTCTTCTTCGGCGAAATTAATGCTTTCTGGAACGCGAGGAATAACCTGCTCAGGTTCGCCAGACATTTTAATAAATATCGATTCGATGACAAAATTAAATATTGTTTTAATCTAGTTTAATTCTATATCACATATTTTGCCGAACTACTACTCGTGTAAATACGACATAACCACAAATTTAAGGTGGTCAGGCCACTATGAACAGTTGCGCAAACGCAAACAGCAAAACTGTCAAAAAAACATTTTTGACTAGCTGGTATTTAGCGCGTTCTTTTAAAAGCAATTTTTTCAAGCATTAATTATTTGAATTAAATTAAAATATAGTTAAATAAGGCAATTAAAAATAGTATGACGTAGTTGTACTTTGCTTGTAGTTTTTTTCATTATATTTGTAAAAAACACGTCTAACATTAGACCTAAAAGTAGAATTACGGATGAAATATTTAAAAAAAAAGAGCATTAATGAAGTAATATAGAAAATAAAAAAACGTATCTATAAAAAATTTGAAAAAAAATAGTATAAGAGCTAGAAACAAAAATTAACAAAAAATATTTTGTAATAATCTTTTCTAATAAAAATGTAAGATTAAGTTTTATTAAAATATCTCACAATTACATATTATATCACAGGTCTTTTATTATAGTTATATTATGTCGGATTTTAAAATATCAACTTCTATCGTAATATCATTTTTCGAAATTCCACACTTTTCTAGTACTGATATACCAATCAAAATTTCTTTTTGGGAATTTTTGATATCTTGATATGATACTGAACTTAAAGGAAAGACGCTACTGGTGGCTGTAATTACGGGATCACTAGATGGTCCACAGATAGTTTTCAACTTCATTTGATAGTGCTTGGATTTGTTTTGTGTGCCGAGAATCCAGGTCCACAAAAAAACATTTTTGTTATTTCTAAAAAAAATCTTGTAGTTACCACAATACAGTACAAAAACAAAACAGTGTTTACATCTCAATTTTAAGAAAAAATGTATTTTTTTCAATAAGCAGGATGTATGATAAATTTTGTTCTTCTGCAATTTTTGAGTACTCAATTCTAAGATGTGGGGTAAAATACTGAATCAGAGGTCCTTTATGGATAAGCTGAAAATGCTCAATTGGAAGCTCGCCTACAAGAATTGTATTATATTTTTCTTAAAATGAAGATTATACTAGTAGAAGTGAAATAACGTTATATTCCTGTTTTTATAATCCTCTATTACTGGACAATACACCTAATCTTTCAACCTGAGCCGTTTGTCTGACCGCTAAGAGTTTAGAGATTTATAGTGTTTTGGGTAGTAATATATTGTGAATCTATTAACCATATAACGGTATTTCATTTGGACTACTATACCTAAATACCTTTGATCAACGTGTTACATTCTAATGCAAATGGACAATGATATAAAATCTCTTCTTCTAAATCAGAAGAGCAATTTAGAGATTCAAATGAGCCATGACAAGAGACTGATTTGTTTGGAGTTAAATAAATTTTATTTTTTTCATTGCGACTCAGTCGAGTAACTGAGCTAGTTCTTGAAAGAGCAGGACTTTTATCATCTTGAAAAATCTCTTGATTTGATAAAGATTTTATCTTTAAATTGCATTCAGTGCTAATTTGATCGTTGGATAAATTATTGACTGAATTGCTTTTTCCTACGATTTTTGCTAGAAAATTATTAGTATGCGCAAGGGTTACTTTTATGTTAGGAACATTTTTAGTTTTTGCTTTATATTTGAAGAGTTGTTGCATTTTGGCCTTGCGGCTATCAGAGGAATTTTCTTGTAGGTGGAAAGCATCTATAAGAGAGTTGTAGACCTTAAAAGCTTTATTGTTTTATTGATGTTTTTTTAAAAGAAATGTAGTTTACTTGATCGGCTACTAAAGAACGACCTCTTCCATATCTTAAACGACAGATGGGACATCGTTCTGATCTTGTCCGACATCGTATGCAGATTAAATGACCGTTTTCGCATTGGTAGCTAGGTGGAGGAATCGTGTCTAAACATACAGGGCACTCTAAAAAGGCTAAGATCGTTGACATACATGCTGATAGACGTTGCAAGTTCGTTGGCATAGGCCCACAACACATAGTCTACAAAAGAAACAGCCTTGAATGTTGAAGCTTTTACATTTTTAATAAATTATTAATGATTAAGTTTTAGTCATGTAGCATAATATGCTTGATTAGATATCGAAAAAGCACAGACGGATGTGGAAACTCTGTCGGATAAATAAGAATTTGATAAACTATTCTGTGAATGGCTAAATCAGCGATGACACCATTATAATCACGTAGAAACACACAATGAGAGTACTAAATTAAAGCAATTGTAAAGAAAGTTTTTTTTTTGTGGATTAGATTTTAGTTTACCTCGGGGGTACAGTTAGGGTCTACTCCTGCGTTCCACGATAAAAGTGAAACTTTGTTGTTTAATTTCACTATTTCAGCAATTTCGGAGATTTTCTGTCCGATAACATCTTCGCCATTGACCTCCAAAACGCAATCACCCGGTTTTAATCCAGCAATTCCTGCAGGAGTATTTGGGTCTACTGAACTTACCCATGGATACGGATCCCACTTACTTCTTGTTAATTTAAAACCGCAGTTTTGGGCAGTTTTCTCAATTTCAATTTGACGAATTTTAGGGCTGTAATGAGCGTCGTCTGTATCACTCAACATTTTCAACTAAAATAAAAGACCTTTGCCGATAATACTTTCATCTTAATTTCACCTTATGCTTAGGTGCTCAAGGTTTATTTCAACTTGTTTACCTTCATTTAACATCTATACCGCGGGGTCGGACCCGCATCTTCATTTATCGTCGGAATTTCAACAATTTATCGACCAAAAGGCATTCAAACTAACAAAATAATTTGCATTTTTTCAAGAAAGACTCGCTTACAATTCCATTACAAATCAACCTAGTTTAGTTTGTTTATCTATTCTATCAAAACGTGATAATACTTCTAAACTAATCAACTATTGTGAATCTAATTCCTTTCAATCGATTTAACTTTATTAGCACTATGTTCAAAGTCATTTTATCCTTATTCCAATGATTTAGAGGTTCTGAAACATATCGCACCCCGGCGAGAACAGTGACACAACTCAAAAATGTAAATTTTCAGCTTTATGTCAGTAAAAAATACATTATAATATCTCGCTTGTTGCGATATTAATTCTTCAGAATAAAATTGAATTTACTGACAAAGATAGTTATCTGTAACGTAAAAGCAACTTAGACAATCTCAATATGAGTTTAAGAGTTTCCTGCTTTTTGCGATTTTTGAACTACTGCATGTGTTTTTGAGTTGTGTCACTGTTCTTGCCGGGGTGCGATATGCACCTACCCAGTTTACACAAAATTATTACTTATTGTTACAAAAGAAATGTGAGTTTATCGTTAATCTGGTTAAAAATATAGTAAGCTTTACTTTTGGACAGTGTTTGATGTGCAGACATTTTGCGCCGAAATCCGATTTACATCGAACAAGGACGCTAATAAATAAAATAATAATAAGTATGTCATATTAAAATTATATTATTAATATTATAAATAAATCTCCACTTATTTAGATAGATTTAGATTTGTCATTGTCAAGTGATTTGTAAGTCTGTAGACGTTAATATCTCAGTGTTTTGGAAACAGAACAGATCATCTGACGATTGCTCATTACAACAAAAATCATAAGCTATAACTAATAAAACATTATTGATTTTTATTTAATCTAGTTTTGCAAGGTGTTTACAGACTTTAGATAAAATCGCTGGCGGCTTTTGCTGAAGCCTTTGCAATTTTAGCCAAAAAAACAAATAGAGTTAATACTGTTTTTTTCTGTTGGCAAATTTTGTGATTACAATGGCTTAGAGATAAGCTGCTTTTTAATCGAACGTATAAAAATCGGGCCTACAAACTTTGTTTCTGCAGTCGCATTTTTCAATGTCACGCTGACTATAACTCTGTACAGCCATTGCCATTCCACTTTGTTGCTAATCAGCTGATAAAAAGATAAAAGTTTGTTATTGTTTTCAAGTGATAATTTTTAACCACACATACTTTTCATTGTGCAACAAATGATTCGTAAAAGTTTGTATTTCCCTTGTAGCCCTGTTCTACCTAAAGCAGACTTTGACGACCACATTAAGATTTGTTTCTATTGGTTTATAACTATATATCTGTCGAGCGGCTCAAGGTAGAGACTTTATACATTATAAAACATTACCTTCTCTCTCTAAGAAGCTATTGTGACAAAAAAAACTTTTTTGTGAACATTCCAGAAAAGTATCAAAAAAGTCTGATTAATTTAAAAAAAAAATGTTTCTGTATTTTTCCATATTGTAAGAAAAGCAATGTGATTATTTTTTTAAATTTTAGCTTATCATAATAAAAATAAAAAAAAATGAAAATGTATAAGTTTATTAAAAAACATATTTTTGCTGATTTAATGTTAATTTATTGAATCACTTAATTTCTTAAAATTTCTTTATGTTTAAAACTGCTTTAAAATGCTATAATTTTTAATGTGAACTTAAAAGTAATCAAAATCAAGGTTGAATAGGCGACAACGCTTATTTTACTACTGATAAACTGTAATTTTTTTGTTATGTTTTCAATGAACAAAATAAATGTTCTTTTGACCCAATTGTTTTTTTCTTAATAACATCAAAAAAAAATTGTAGTAAATAAAATACTATATAATAATTTTTTTAAGTCTAATCTAAGTATTTATGTCATCATTTTATATTGCTAAATAATAATCGTTTGTTTTAAAGTTAAATATACCGAGTGTATTAAGTTCGGGCGACTGTAAATTAAATATCAATCATAATGTTTTTTATTGGACACTATAAAATAATAAAAACAACTATATAAGAAATGATTATCTTTTGAGTGATAATTTTGTCCAAAAAAATTACCAGTGAATCAGCACAATGCCATTGTAAGCCGCAAACTTGAAAGAAATTTATGACAGTGCACCGAGAGAGTCTAATTACTTTTTTGATATCTATTAATTGGCCGCTATAAAAGTTTATAGCAAAAAAAAAAGATAATTATAGTTTTTTTGAAGCTCTATAAAAAGATATCTCCGTTATCTTTTCATCTTTTATTTGTTTTTCTTCTTTTTGCCTCTTTTTTGTCATCTCTTCCTATATATTTTTTTCCTTCTAGGAAATCGCTTCTATTAACTTGCGTTTTTTTAAATTCTTCTAGCGCTTTTGTGGCTCATTTTTTTAGCTGGTAGCATTCTTTATCCCACTATTTATTTTTCTTTTTTGTTCATTTTTTGCCTATTTCTGATTTTAGCAACTACATATTCAATAGAAAAAAATAAAAAAAGCAAATTTATTCAAATCAGAAATTTGTAGACGCGCATTAGTGAAACTTATACTGAGTTTTTTTGTCAGTGTCTTACATATCAAAACGTGAAAGCTAGGCTTTCCAACCTTGATTGAAGAATCTTTTCATAGATGTCATTACATAAAATAAATAGACAATTTAATAGATCTACAACGCTGATGGATGCTGAACCGGACCAAAAGCGTTGCTAGAAGTTAAAAAACACTTTTTAATAAAATAAATGCAATAAGATCTATTTAAAAGTTGAATATTTTTAAAAAGTACCTGAAATGTTTTACTTATCACGCTCGAAAACAAAATGTAGCTTAATGCGTTAATTTTAGAACTGTATCTAATTTTAGAATTGTTATTATATATGTATAATGGCATACAAATTTTGAGAAAAAATTCCACTCTTAAGTGCTTTCTCAACTATTTATTATATTTCAGTCGACTATTTTATCTTTATTATAATAATTTAGAGCTATAGATTATCTAGGAATAAAACAATTTTTAATATTTTATTTGTATATTTGATGAAAAGATTTGATGTGGAAGGTTTGTAACATGAAGTATAGAAACACAGCTGAGATAAAACCTGAAATTGCATAATAAAATCTTACGGATTTCCTCACACGAAAGTGATTTCAACGATAGATGTAACGGGAGCCTCATTGTTTACATATTTTAAAAAATTAACTAACGTTTCAACACAATGCCGAGTTGAAAATAATTTTAATTAGTTAGGTAGTCAATCTTCTGTTATAGTATTACATTTGAATATAAAATATAAAAAAAATATTAATGATAGGAAATCCAAGATCATTATAGTTCCGCTACCTTCTCGGCAACCTTCACCCAAATAGAAAGAAGCCATGATTATCTTTCAAGCATAGATGAAGGATTGTTATTTAATAAAACAGTAAGATTCTCATGCTATTTGTTTTTACATATACACTGAGCTTATGTACTTATGTAACATGATCATGCTCTGACACACCATGGCTGTTCCTGTGTGTATGGCATTGATAAATTTATTGTTCGACTAATAATTGCAGTCACTGAAATCACTAAATCCTATACTTTTACAGCAATTCTTTTATCCGACATTGATAACATCATAATTACTTACGTTAGCTTTTACGATTTAAAAGTAGCTACGCCACTGCTTTAACTTATTTTTCAGGTTTTCAAATCGCACGTAACCTCAGCTTATTGTGAAAGTGTACAAATTTACATTTTTATTTAAACTTTATAATTTTATGTGCTAAATTGTTTACCTTGAAGAATATACAATTTAATTTTTTTTTTTCAGTAAAATTTGCTATTCTAGAAAATCAATTCAAAATTTATTCCAAGTTTTTTAAGCCTTGAAGTCTCCAAATAATGCATCTGGCATTACGTCAATTTAAATGTTCAATTATACACATTGTGACATTGAAACATATTTGGAAAATTTATTCATTTTTTAATTTATGAAGTTATTTATTATACTGCAATAAGAAAATTTTAATAATCCAAGCTTAAAAAGCAATTAAAACCAAATTTATAAAATTTTTGATTAATCTGCTATGTCGTCAAGAGAAGAATATTACGCTCGTAATCAAATAGGAAGTGAAATTGTTAAATCACCTGTGTCAAAAATCCAAACAAAGTTTCTACATTCTAAAAATACATCATATATAAAATAATTACTTTTCATTTAAACATTTTTATTAAATAAAATACTGTAGTTTTTTAAATAATTTTTAAAAGTTTTCTTTTTCTGTATTAAGAATTTTCTATACTCAAGCCTACATGATTTAAAATTATTGAAATTTTTCTTACAATTGATTATAAAATCTAGTTCTATAATTATTTAGCCCAAATAGTGTGCTGTGAAGAAAAAGGGCTAAGCAAGTGTGTAGACAAAAAAAAAGAAAGTAAGTATCTGGATCAAAAACTACAGAAAATTGAAGAACACTACAAAAAGAAAGAAATTAGAAATTTCCACCACGATATAAAAAGAGCAAGAGAAAGAAGACTTATTAGACCATTAAACTCTTGTAGAGATAAGGAAGGCCAGAGTACTTTAATGTAATTACACAAAAGACGAAATAGAAACGGAAAACAATATAGCAGATCTGTTCAGATTCAAGAAAGAGTATTTTGGTCATTTGAATTGTTTTTTAAGCCATTCAAATGCAATATAGAATTTTTTCTGCGGCCTGCCCTGTCTGAAAAACCGTCAACCATCTCCTACTTCATAGATGTGATCACGTGGAGCCTGCATGCATTTGTTTTCATGCACTCTGTCTTGAAAGTGAATATATTATAGTAAGGTACTATTTGGAGGGTCAGGAGCAAACAAAAAAAAACAAATTGAGAAAAAAATGGTAAAGCAACATTACAACGGATCTAGCTGAGAGGAATAGAAAACTGGAAAAAAATGGCGAAAGATAGAAGGAGAATAAGAACAAGACAATCAACCTCTTGTAGTAAACAAATTCTTACTTTTATATCATCTCTTGTAAAAAATGTTTAAAAAATAAATTATTTTTTTGCGACAATTAATTATACAATTGTATTGAGCAATTTTTCCTATAAGCCTAAAGAAAGAAGTTTGCATTAAATTACAAACAAAGACATGAAAGACCAATCTCACACTAATGGCTCACCCTGTATATGCATTTGAGTTGAAGACTATCATTTTTTTTTAAATCCGGTAAAAATAGGAAATAAAAAGTATATAACCATTAATAACATTTTTAAATAATAATGTTTACTTTTTTGTAAACACAATGTGTATAGCATATGTAACTTAGCTCATGAATTATGGATGCTCTGAAAACTACCACTAATTGAATTTCAAATTGGAAATTTAGGCAACATATAAAGGGCCTTAATAGCAAATTTTGTACTAAATTAATTATTAATTACAATATCAAGTATTTAACACTAGAGAGTTCCTAATTAATTTAAATTAAATGAATTGTAGTCAAATTGTTGAATAAACTTATTAGCTTCATATTATATTATGTCGCAAGTTAAATAAATAAACAAACAAAAATATGAAGGTTTTTAAAATTTCTAATGACTTTGAAATACATAAATATTTAATTTTTATTATAAAAACAAAATTAGTCAAGCTGCAAATTTAAAGAAAAATTTCATTTTTAATCTCGAGACTACAAACTGAAAAATTCAAATCTTAGAAAAATTGTTAAAAAAATGTCAATATTTTAAATTTTTTTGGTTATTGATTATTGTAAGAATTTTTCTTCTACTTTTTGATAACTTTTTATACCACAATGTTTTTCCAAAAAAAGCTACTTTGTCAGAAAAAGTGTCTGTAGTGTGTTAATGAAGTTTTCAAAAGCAATCAAGCGAATATTTTAATTAACTATTAATTTGCGCATTTTTTTAGCAAAATAACTTGCATAATTTTTACCATTTTCACTTTGAATTTTCTGAATTATGATTTCGCAATTATTTGAAATGCTTATTTAAAAGTTTTTATTTATTTATATTTTTCATACAGTCATAATTTCAAAACATCAACAAATAAATAAACTATTTTTTGTTTATTAGCAATAATTCGTTTATAGATTTTAATAACTCCAGCTGCAATAACAATTTTAAACAACTCGATTATTTTTTTTTAATTATGACCAAGAGCACTCGAAATTACCTGTTTTCAAAAAAAAAATAGATCACAGTCGGCTGAGCCGTTTAGTGCCTACATGGGCGACACACGTATACACACTATTATGAACTTATAACACTTTTTTTTGCCAGGAGTTGAAAACATCAGCCAATGAACGTAGCTTATAAGATTTTTCTGTTTTAAAATGCTTATATTTTCAAAATTACAGTTTTTTCAAAGTTTGAAAGCTTCTTACAATTTATTCAATGCCATAAGAAATCTAATTAAAAAATATACAAAATAAAAAAGTTATATTTTTGAAAAAAAATTGATTCATTTTAGACTAAAAATTTTGAGAAAAGTGGTTTAATGGTTCAAATTAGATTACTTTTTAAGGTTTTTTTATACAGTAAGTGATAATAATGCGGCCAATGTAGTCAAGTTAATTGTATATTAGCAGTAATACATGAAAGATCTTATCTTAAATGTCTCGTGCATCTTGCAAATCTTACAGACAGTTTTGTTTCATTAACTCATTAGCTATTTATAAAAGACTGATGACAAATAGAGAGACTTTGCGTACTTGATAGATTTATTTTTATACAATTTATGCAGTTTTTTACAGAGTTTGGAAACTCGTCAAAAACAAAACAAAAACAAGTCGTAATCTCAAAAAAACTATTCTAAATAATTCTAGAAGTCACTAATTGAGATTTGGGATGATGAATAAAAGGTAATCCTTGCAGTTTGCATTATTGTATATATGGTTCATTTTTTTCGCACTATTATGGTGTCTATAAGAGAAATCACGTTTGGATTTTATGTAAAGTAAAACTTGTGCCATTTCACACTATTAAAAATCACCGATATATCTATGCAACACCTTGTATATTGTGATTTTTGAATTGGAGGTCACTTTGAACGATCGGATAATAAATCTCCACTAAAGTTTTTGTACAATATCAAACTTCTGCTTAAAGTCCATAGATTCCTTCTTTGGATCGAATTTCTTTTTTGAAGCCAATTTGGCCCGAAGCTCAGCAGCTGTCATACTTAGATTCAATGTTCCATTTTCTTGTTCTTTCTTTTCGTTTTCAGAGTTTTTCATCTCGGTCGGGATGATGGCATCTTCGACATCTGGATCCACAACCAAAAGCTTGGTTTCTCCTGTTAGGGTTTTGATAAGTTCGACCACTTGTTTATGAGTCTTTGTGGAGATGCTTTCGCCATTGACTTCTAAGATTCGGTCTCCTTGTCGTAGCCCCGCGGCTTCTGCTGGCGAGTTGTCGTCGACTTTTCCAATATACTGTCCCGGTTTACCTTTTTCCGCGTGGAGATTGAAGCCGTAGCCATCGAAGTGGTCCCATTTCTTGATGTGACACAGACGAGCTTTTGGATTCGAGTTTTTCCTTTCAGAAGACATTTCGATTGCGATTATTGATTGGTAATCCGTAGTAGTGATGATAAATCGTGTAACATCGCGCACTTTCAACTTCAACAGGTGCTTCCACTGTGGTCGCCAACTGCTGCCAACTAGAATGTGGTGTGGAACCCGATGGTGGGTGATACCCACTGGAAGTGGTATGGTAGGATTACCAAGTGTCCCCTGCCCGCGCTTTTCAAAGCCCCTCTTGCCCCAAGCCACCAGTCAGCCTGAAGTCTGTGTGGCCTGGTGCTTAACCAACTTACCTTCTGCTGTTCTTGCACTATGAAACCGCTCTCCATCACTTCAATACCCGACGCCGATACTCATTGATTTCCATTGTCCCCATTGTCATCGTAGAAAGCGTAATCAGCAAAATGATAATAGCCTGCGCCTGCGGTATTGTCATCCTGTCTTTTCAAAGGTCCAAAAATTTAATGCAAAATGTGACTTTTTTTACCAAACTCTGATAACAACGTTCTATCATTTTTGAGATATTTTGATTAAACTCTTAAATTTATATATTTATAGGATAAAAAAACTAATTTTTCAGCTTAGAGAAGGCGTTGCACATATTAAAACAATTGAAAATCGAATTTGGACCGCTCAAAATCAAGAATAGGTAACATTGTAAATTATAAATTTCTCAAAAGTCTTGTTTTTTTTTGGAATCGTTTGAATTTTTTTCTCAAATTTATACCAATAAGTTATTTATAGGATAATAAAAAGTAACACTTTTCAGATTAGAGAAGCCGCTGGAAATATTTTGCAAGTCTTTGCTTGACACATTAAAACAGATGAAAATCAAATTTGTACCTGTCAAAATCAAGAATAATATTGTTAATTACTCAAAAATCTTGTTTTTTTTTTTTAAACATTTTGTTTATTTACTATTTGATTGATACACGCTATTTTTTTTATTCAATGAGTCAACGTCTTTTAGTGTTTACACTTGGACTTGTAGAGTCTGAAAGTGTGACGTCATTTGCTATGAAAACCATACCTTGAGCTACTTTACAGGTACATTATGTGTAAATATGTGTCGATTTTTCTGACCGTTCGAGCGTTTCTATGAATTTAAAAGAGTGAGTTGAAGTAGATTGTTGATGATAATGTAGCTAGCTGTTGCTATTTCGTACACTGTTTTCAAATGAATATTTAGTGCTAATAATCGTAGAACATAGCTATAATGACTTAATAATCAATAGTTTTACACAATATTAAAAAATGTTTCTTGACGGAAATTGGTCTGATAACACTTTTTATAAAGTATACTTCCTTCAGAAGTTAATTGCGATTGAAGTGGGAAAAAATAAAAAATTCTCTTTTTTTCATTCTTGACTGTTTTTGTTTTACTCATCAATGTAACAAATTGATAGTCTACATTATAAAAAATCATTATTTTATTAATTTCATCACTAAAAAACTTGTAGTTTATGCTTGTCCTTGTTTAATAGCTATTTATTTGACGATAATGTAGTTGTATTGTCTTAAATTAATTAAAAATTTATAATCATGTTAATTATCTGTATTTTAAACTGACTAAAATATGATCAATTTTTGAAATATTGGTTTAAGCTACATTATGGGTTCTTAACTAAATTGATAAAATAATCCTTTTATACGCTCTTTTATTACGTTTAGAAAAGATACGCAATTTTTTTCAATTGCGACAAGAGAGATAATTTATTTCTAGAAAGTCATGCATTGAGAAGGATTTTCCCGATGATTCTCAAAAGATGATGAAGCCAAGGTTGCGTTAAGTCACCTTCTTTCTAATCATCGCAATTTGCTTCAAAGCAAATAACATTTGATTAACATCTAATTTAATACTTCCGTTGAAAATAATTCAAGATTATTATTGTTATCAATTAAAAATGCCACAGTGAAGTTCCGATCAAACGCAATAATATTTCGCAATGCAAGTTTTTTTTTGAGTTTGCATTTTAAAAAAAAAACGTTGATAAAGCAAATGGTTGCTCCGATTTATTTACCTATAGTTTAATTGATTTTTTTTTAAAAACTTTCACTTTATGTAATTGAATAAATACACTTGAGTAAAGTCTATTTTATTTAGGGAATTACTGTGTTTTCAATTACCATACTACAAATTGAATTTTAATAAGCAGTATGACTCATCGGTAATATAGTTTAAATTTTCGGTTTGCTATTTTGCACTAAATTAATAGTAGGTGTTTGTTTGTTTCTTCAAAGAATTGTTACATCATTAATTAGCTATAAATCCGGCTTACTTTTGAAACAATACCATATCAAACATACTAAACCAAACCTATCTCCGTAGTTTCGATTGTCTGATTAAGTTGAGACACTGTATTGAGCTTAAAGACATTTTTAAAAACACTGATATAACTAATTATTATTTGTAAACGTTTAAAATACAGCAGATTAGACAAGTCAAGTATAGCAGAGCACGCCTCTAATAGCAATCATTAAATTAATATTAACAGTTTTAAATTAGTCAAGCTAATAAATAACTATAGACATCTGGATGCCGCTGAACTCATTGAATTTCATAAAAACAAGGCTCTAAAGAAAGATAACGGCTCTCAATTTAGCTCTTTGGTTGGATCAGTAGAACAAAACCACAAAAATGTTCTAAACCAGTTAGAATTAGGCAAATAATAATTTAGTTTTATTCATTTTCTGATGATGATTACATAGTGGTTGGAAAAACTATCGAAATTTAATTAGGAACATGTCTTGGCAAGTGGTAAACTGTGTTAATAATAAAATAACAAACTTAAATTCTTTATTTCTAACGCTTACTTATTTTATATAGATAACATATGAATGCTTTAAAGATGTTGTTTTAAAGACTTATTAAGTTTTAAACTTCAAAAATGAGTGATTTTCTATAAGTGCAACTCGATTAACAATTAAGACTCGGAAAAGAAAGGGTATCTACTATTTTAAAAAAGTCCTCTTCGCATCTCTTTTTTTTTTGAGTTTCACTTTTTGAATAAAACTACAATTTCCAACAAAAATATATATTTTATTGATATATTTGACAATCAATACAATTACACAGCCATTTCCAAAAGTAATAATACACTCAGTGCTTGCTTTTTCAAAGTGCGCACAAAAAAAAACAAAATTCAAAATATCTGAACTCCCACATTAAGAAAAAAATGGTTTTAGGATATTCAAAAACAGTTATTTTAATAGTTCGATACAAATCACAATTATGTTAATTTAAATATAATAACAACCTTCAGTGTTCCGCAAAAAAATACTTTTATATAATAGGAAAAAACCTTATCTTAGACAATAAATTTTGTGATTAGAAAAATTACTACATTGTGACATTTCTTTTTTTTTTATATAAAGCGTTCAATAAAAAAAATCACCAAATTCTAATGTTAAATATTTCTATCAATCCTATTGCCAATTACAGTCATTTTAAAAAAAAAAAGTAAAAACAATTTAATGAAATATATTTTTTTTGAAATGTGATAATTAGAAAAACACGTAAATAAATAGAGAACGAAGACTAGATAAAAAAAATGTATTGTTTATTCAAGAAAAAAGCAAAAATTCCAACTTTTTTCATAAAAAGAGCTTGATGGCAAGAACATGGAAGACATTTTAAACCCAAAATCATTCTATTTTCACAAATTATTTTTAGTCGGACTATGTAACAAACGTTCCAAAATAATAATTTATTTAAAAATACTTTTAGAATAAACAATACAGAATTTTTTTTATCATTATTGATTTATTTTCTTGCAAAAATACTTTGTATAAAAGCAGATATTTTGTTTTCAAAAAATTATCTAAGCTATTTGAAAGAAATGTAATTATTTAGGCTTTTTCATTTCTGCCTTGTATTCAGTCAAAGCAGTATGTATTCTAAAATGCAACCTGGATTCTAAAGAGTATCCGGAGAAGTTTTTCCTAAAAATTATATAAGTATAGTAAAAAAAAGCTTGCTATAGTAAAATAGATATGTGATTTGTCATTTTGATCCAAAATTGCTTGAATAAAGACCCGCAGGAAGAACCATATAACGTTATTTCATTTAAACTACTATAATATCTTTGACGTTT
The DNA here is from genome assembly GCA_947359425.1 of Lagria hirta. Classification (NCBI taxonomy): domain Eukaryota; kingdom Metazoa; phylum Arthropoda; class Insecta; order Coleoptera; family Tenebrionidae; genus Lagria; species Lagria hirta. The sequence continues at coordinate 1,290,827 of OX375799.1, forward strand.
TTACAAAACGGCAAATCATATATCTATTTCAGTCATTATAATTGATTTATACTTAGCATCTTCCAACGCAAGAATGGCTTTTTCTCTATTTCCACGCTCCCATTCAATTAGTGCCAACTCAACTATAGCATAAGGTATCAGATAATGATCAACTACAATATCTTTTTGGAGAGAAATGACACTTTCTAGACAATTTAGAGCCTGCAAAGGACTTTTCATTTGTCTTAAACAAGCAGCTTGAAGTAACAAGATTAACGCTCTGTCATCTACATCATATTTGGAAATTTTAGTTCGACTATTAATGTCTTTTAGAGCTTTTTCTATTATTTTATATAAATTATTAGCCATAGTAAAGTCTTTTAATGCTTTAAATAAATTCCAGATATACATTAATTCTATCATTGGCAAGATCAAGTTATTGCCTTGTTCCGAATACTTTTCAGCCTTTTTTATAGCAAATTTTTCCATTGGTAGAGACTTTCCAGCAATTCGTTGCTTATACATAGGCACATCTCTAAAATCAAAACTGTTTTCAAAATGGCTTTTTAAAAAACTTACCTACTTCATTAAATTGTCGATTACAACGCGGTCAGTGGGTGAAAGATCTTCCTTCATCATAATCATCAATGCTGCCTTTTGGTAACTATAGATGGTTCTGGACCACTTACTTCCATCGAGTAAATTGGTACAATAAGCTAAAGCTTCTTTCCATTCGCCTTTCAAGCTAAAACATTGTCATTTATTGATTATTTGTAATATAATTTGAAGACCGATATAATCGTAATTACTGAGAAAGTTGTATATCTATCTCCAAATATTACTACATTTAATTACCAATGAACCCATAGAAGTTCCCAAAAACAAACGTGGTGGAACTGAGGCCATAAATTTTGAGACTTCCAAGATTTGTTATACCATTTTACACTTTCAGCTAAGTTCCCTTGCATAAATTCCAGTCTTCCTTTGAAAAACAAAAACCAAACACCGTCCGGGTGTTTTGCAAGTTGTTTCTCTAAAATCTCTTCACACAACGCAATATCCCCCTCCTGATGACTCAAAACATACAAAACAATTAAATTGTATCCCAAGAGCGTCATTATGCAAAGAATTTGACGCAAACCGTCGGTTTTGTAGCCGTCGATTAAATCATTTAGACCAGTTTGCTAAAAATTAAATTTAAGTTAAGCAGATATTGACATATGGAATTGCTACTTTATTTCCAGAAAAACCTATAAACTCTAAAAGTTTTATAACTCTGGAAGGTAGAAGTGATATCATAAGGTTGAACGCACCAATTCCCATACGAACGCCACTTTGAAAATCTACCTTGGACGACGTATTACCCCAATTGTTTCTGCTCAAAATTTGCTGACAATCTCTAAAATTGCATTTTAATTATTTTTTTTTTTTATAAAAATACCAGGTGTTTTAGAATTGATAAAACAAAAAAAAAGTACGTACTGAATCTAACATTTGGTATTTGGTAACAAATAAAGCCATACACAAAAAACTGATGCTTAAATAAATTAACAACTATATGAAACCTACACTCCAGTTTTTTTTTATAAGTATTTCAAAAACACCCTGTATATATATAACCCATACTTGTAGGAATGATAGCATGATCTGATTTTTATGCCAGCTTTGATAAAACTGCTGAGGGTTTCATCTTCCATAAAGGTAAGCATAGACTTGAGTAACAAGCACTCTGCATGGCACAACTCAGCATGCGCTTCTTCTTCTGAGTATTGGTCAAAATTATTCTTTTTAACCATTTTCCCCAAAGATTCACCAAATGTATTCTTTTTTCTATGCTTACTGCACACTCTAAGTGCATGTTTAAGGCTCATGGAAGCGCTCACAATAGATTTGTGCTCAAAAGTTAGAATTGCTTCAAGGAACTGAAAAACGGAGTTTCCAAGAGAATGATATATACTAGTAGAAGCACTACAATAACAATTTAGAATATTCAGACAAAATAACTATAATGATTACTATGGCTCCATTAGATTCTTGGCCTCAAGAAATTGGTTGTTAAAAAAATAATTTATAGCTTTTTGGCTTTCCTCTATGGCCCGCTCTAGAGTCATATTCGTATCAGGGCTAAAAATATGGTTCTATAACTGTAGAAAGATAAAATAAAGACAAAATATAACTTACGCCGGAACATCCAAATCATTGACAGCATCCTCAAACTAAAAAAAAAATTTAATGCAAATAAATATACAAAAAAACCAAAAGGTACATCCAAGTAAAAAAACTACAGAAAATCATATCAAAACGAATTTACTCAGAACAATGAATTTATAGTTTCGAAAATCAAAATATTTTTAAAAATTAAATTTTAAATCAAAATTTGAATGAACAATTTTTGCAATCGCGTCATGACTTTTTCTAAAATGTCTATTTAACTAGCATAGAATAAGAAGATAAAACGTGTTCAATTGTTTTCGACAAATTGAAACACATTTTACAAATATCATTAACTAATTGTTCTTTAATTATAAACTTACGACTATTTTTATTGTTATTTAATATAAAAAAAAACCTTCAGTTTCTGGAAAAAGTTGACTTTTATTAATCCGAACAGCTCCTTATCTAAAAATCTATTTGTGTAATGTTTTTTGTTTAATTTTTAATAAAAAATTATCATCGTGTTTATCTAATTTATTTTTGATAACTTTAGATTTTAGATGTAAAACTTACAATAATAAATTCTGCCTGTTTTATAGGTATGAAAAAAAATTTGCAACAAATATAATTAATACGTGTTTTTAATTTGTTGAATTATATTAATATTTATTATTATTAGTCAAAACTGGAAGTGTATAGCCCAAGTTTCCTCGTTAAATAGCCAATGAAATTCTTCGGCGAACGAATTGTTTAGCTCGCAAATTAATTTTGAACCAATAACGTAAAAGAGATTTGGTCTCTATGCGCCAAGGACCAATGATTCAAAGGCAAGAACCTTGAAAATAAAATTTTAAATATTTTATAAATAAAATTGAAAATCAAATCTCAATGGTATTTACAAATTTTTTTTGACAATAGTATGAAAAAATCTAATCACAATAATTATTATTATTAGATAACATGATACGCTCAATGTACAATTTTGTAGAAAGTGTAATAGTTACCTGATTATTATTTTTTTTTAAAAGTGAGCTAAAATGATAAAAAAAGTCGAAAAAAGTAGAACTTTTGATGATGACTTTCACAATTTTATCAAATTTTGTGGTATACATACCTCATCCCAGTCGTGTTCCTCAACTTCTTCATTATCAGAATATGTAGCCATGACCGCCGTTAAGCAAAGAGCCACTAAAACAAATCCATAATTGAAAATCACAGAAAAAACTAATAAAATTTATACTTTTTATTAAAATTATTAGTAATGAGAGAATATATTAGTTTCACAAACGTTTCCAAACTGTCGCAGAGAGACAAAGATTTTGGTAAAAGCTGAAGAAAGTAGGGATTATGTTTTGAGGACTAACCTCGATTGGAAAGACTCTCTCTTGACCACATCAACTGCGTTCGAGTCTATTAATCAAAATCTTTTAAACAAAATAAAATTGTGTAGGATGCATTTTTTATATCAATTTTAATTTTCTAATTGCATACCGACAAGAGTACCTACCTAATGAGCTATTAAATCAATTAATCATAATAATTGAATTTGAAACAAATTAATAGACCACTTGAATCACAGGTCATAAAATTTAAAGAAAAAAAAATCAAAAAGAAAAATACCTTTATTTTGGATTATTGTAAAATTATGTCTATTGCTTGCAATATTTGCTTATATACCACAAAAAATCTGACTTGCATGTTTACTAATATTTTTATTATTACATTAATTAACTCGCTTTCAAGCAAATAATGAGATTTTAACGAGCTTTGCTCAAAGCCCTTCAATTCCTGACGTCATTTTCAAAACCCACCTTTTTGGTTGGCGGTTCTGATAAATTTTTTCTACGTTGTTGACTTGTAATCAAATTATTCTGTGACACACACACACAGTGGGCATGAGAAAATATTTTATACTGTTACTAAAACCAACAATTAAAAGCAAAAAAAAAACCAAGCTCACACGTAAAATATTTTACCACATAATTAAAAACAGTAACTACCTGGCTTGCTGATAAGAGGGTCATTTTGACAAGTCAAACTTTTATACTTTCACCTAGATACTTAAAATAGACTCAATCTCAACATTTATATAATAGATTTTATCTTAAGATAAATTAGAAAAAAAGCTCATTTCTATCAATATATTGATAAGGGCCCTACTGCAACAACACCAGCTGTATAATTGATTAATTGAGAACCGACAAGCAAACCAGCTTTTGCAGTGTTGCCACATGTATTCTTTATATAAACTATTATACATTTTAAGTTAAAAAATTTATATAAATTAAAAAAGAATGCCGTAAAATAGTAATTTTCACATAATAAAAGTGATTATTAATTGACGATAGCCAGGTTAAATACTACGTTATTTTGCTAAAATGTTATTTAGCATAATAGTCGGTTTGGTAATAAAACAAATAAAAATTAATATTTTAATTAATTACAATAAGATTATTCATATCATTATTTTTAAAATAAGATACATTTCTTTCAAATCAAGAATTAATCAGGCAGTTGGCAACACTAGTATAACGTAATATTATTTTGACGTTGACGTCTTTGTTGACAATTAAATTCAGTTCATAACCTCAAAATTTCGATTTTTGGTTGTTAAAAATGGCAAATTATGTCCTAATATCGAAATAATTTTAAGAAATGGATAGAAGTAAAAATTCAGAAAATGATAAAACCTCATTTTGGAAGAAAAATAGTAAGACTGTACCTGGACGGTAAGGTATTATAAATGATTGAAAATGTTTGGAATTTATGAGTAATGCCGTAGCCCTAGTCCTAAAAAGGATGTAAAAGTCAGCACAAAGCCTAAAATTACTGGAACAACTTCCTTCCATGCCTTTCAAGCTTCTGTGAGTGACGCGTGGGAAATTGATGATGATGATGATATTATATCAGGGTTGGAATGTGAGTAAAGGGCCAGCCACCACCCAAAAAATAAATTGATTTTATGACTCTTTTTGGTACCAATAAACCCAAAATACTGACAATTCAGTTTTAAACATGGTTTATAGAACACGTATTAAACCGGGTGTACATGATCAACAGCAGTCAAGGGCGGCTGTGCTTTTTTTGGCTGCAGGTCTTAGATCAGTTCGTACTAAAATAAGGTAAATTAAGTAGTCAGCCGGCATTTTTCTTGAGGACACAGATTAATTGAATATTCCTATTCTTCATTTTCTCGCTTTATTTCATTCCGAAAATGACATTGATTAATTATTAGTGCCGGTATTGCACGTGTTTATTCACAATTTTTATTGACATTTGAGTACAGTGCCGTGCATAAATGCCGGGCGCACTATTTGCGGCATTTTCTGAATGTAAAATGAATTTTTATTTATTTAAAAAAAAAACGAGAAATTTTCAAACATGATAAAAAATGTATTTCTTATTTTATAACGCTTAAAAACTATAACGCAAACGAATTAAATTAATATATTCAAATTTTATGTTTCTCCGGATTTAGTACGAACCGATCTAAGACTTTATTTTTAATGTATATTCGCTTATATAAAGTAAATTGGATTGCAAACAAATTAATTAGTAAAACATTTTGGATTAATTAGAGACATTTGCGCCGAAATCCGAGGAGCTTCGAGGATAAAGGCCACTAATAAACCGACAAGGCAATTAAATTTATTTTAGTAAATAAATTTAACGCAAAAGCGGAGGAAGCTAAGCTTTTTTCTTAGATGAATGGGTGTCTTAAGCCAAGAAACCCAAAAAATCGAAAAAAGCCATAAATTAAAATGGCTTATATGCTGAAATAGAATTCATTTTAATTAGGTGAATCAAGATAATCTTTACTTTATATAGTCTATTTGAAAGAAATACAGAGTTACATCACTTTCAAACTTAATAAATTTGCAAAAAATAAAGATAATTTCAACAAAAAGCACGTTATGTAAGAAAATACATAATGACTCATTTGAAACCAAATTAAAGAAAAACTATTCATTTTGTTATTTGTTTTTACTTTTATGATTTAAGAATGCTATAGAGTCGACATAAAGCTTAAAGATTAATATACAAACTATAGTTTTGTATAATAAAATCAGTTGTATTTAAAAAAATATATTTTTTTTGTTGCAAGGAAGAGTTACAATGTAAATTAGGCTAACGCCGTTTTAACATTATTTTAATTTAACCAACAGAAAAATTACTTTTAAATTGATGGAGTTTGGTAGGCGGTTTTATTACTTTATGTGTTAAAAATCATGACAGCTTTATCAAATTAGTCCATTCTCTTTTTTGTTTGCCGCCAAGACTATGAATAATGCTGTTTGTAAACTGTAAGTGAAGAATATTCCCTTGAAATAAGTTCTATATATTCTAATAAGGGTAGCGACGATTAATTTATGATAGATGCTCGTGTTTTCTCTGGTTTTTATGGCTTGTTTTTGTGTTTAAGGTACAAAAATTTCTAAGAAAGTGTCACAATCGGCCGCCTTAAATGTTTTAAACAGCCATCGGAACACCTCGAATGAAAAGCTTGAAATAGAAGCACCGCTTCCGGCACCAGAAGTGGAATTTGTGCGAAGTCGAATCCCTGGGCGTCCACAGCAATTGCGTTGTTTAAATCCTCCTCAAGACGAAGACAGTGAATCGAAATTGGAGCGTTTTGAATGTGTATTGGCCAATCCAGCCAGTTTACAGGAATTGTGTAAAATCAGTTGGTCAGGAATACCTGTGAAAGTACGTGCGATAACGTGGCGACTTTTATCAGGATATTTGCCGATTAATTTAGAGAGGAGAAATGGAGTGTTGGAGAGGAAAAGGCAAGATTATTGGAATTTAGTTGATAAGTATTATTATGCTGAACATGATGAAACTAATCGAGATATTCAGCATCAGATTAATATTGACGTGCCAAGAATGAATCCTTCGATTCCATTGTTTCAACAAAAAACTGTACAAATTATGTTTGAAAGAATTTTATTTATTTGGTCTATACGACATCCGGCCTCCGGATATGTTCAAGGGATCAATGATTTGGTTACGCCATTTTATGTTGTCTTTTTACAAGAGTTTATAAACGATAATCAAGCTTTTGAAACTTTTAAAGTTGACAATTTAACTGAAGAGCAACTTAAAATAATTGAAGCCGATTCGTTTTGGTGCTTATCGAAGTTTTTGGATGGTATTCAAGATAATTACGTTTTTGCACAAGTCGGAATTCAACGAAAAGTGCATCAATTGGAGGAATTAATTAAAAGGGTAGATGAGACTCTTCATCGTCATTTAAAACAACATAGTGTTAGTTATCTGCAATTTTCATTTCGTTGGTTGAACAACTTACTCACCAGAGAGCTTCCATTAAGATGTACTATACGGTTGTGGGATACATATTTAGCAGAAAATGATTGCTTTGCATCGTTTCAATTATATGTTTGTGCTTCGTTTTTATTATATTGGAAAGAGGATCTAATGCGCCAAATTGATTTCCAAGGTTTACTTTTATTATTACAAAATCTTCCTACTCAATCATGGTCCAGTTCTCAAATTAGTATGCTAGTTGCTGAAGCATATAAATTGAAAGTTATGTTTGCAGATGCTCCTAATCATTTACAAAGTAATACTGGTGATAGCTGATTTATTAAATTTTTATGTAGACTGTTTAAACTCGTTATTTTAATATTTGTAAATACCATATATGACTTTGACACATATTTTTATATTGCATCATACGACGTGATTTGGAAAAAAATATTCAAAAATCATTGTATCTAAGCCTCAAATTAAACTCATTCCATTTAATAAGCATTTTTTTTAGCGATCTAATTATTTTTATACCAAAGGAGACAAAGTGAAAATATCTTTATCCTTCACATTATCAAAGGTGCCTGCTTTTTGGCACAATTTGGCAACTGATGCAGATTCCTCTATCATTTTTTGTTAGGATTTATCGGGTAATAAAAGGTTTAGTAAAAAAAGACGCATAGCATAAAAAGCACGTTTTATAAGAGGTATTGTCAAATCGCCCTTATAAAACTAGTTCTTTAATATATTATTAAAATAAAAAGTTGAAATTAAAACATCACAATGGTTAAGATTTTAGCAAGTCGGTATAAAAAAATATTTTATTTGCGCAATTGGGCGACGAAATCGCTTAGGCGGCGTTCAGTCGGCTCCCAATTGGCGGTGGTGTTGAAAACATGAACTTTTCTAGCGCCGTCCTCAATAAGTCCTGTGAAATTATAGTGCAAAAAAAAATAGATTTATATGCAACAGAAATAGAAATACCTAAAGAAATTAGTCCATGATATTGTGCAATGCCATGTAAGAGGAGTCTGCTAAAATAGGTCTCAACAATTTTCGCGTAGATTTCATTTGGCGTTTGTTTAAAAAAGGCAACAACGTCATTCTCAAATTGTTCAACTTGTTCCAGCGATAAATTCTTTTTGATTTTGATGGTTCGCTTAATTTTAGGTGAGATTTTGGAGAATGGTTTTTCTTGAGCAATTTGTTTGGTGTTCGCGCTTTTCTCAGTAAAAGCGGCAACAAAGCGAACTTGTTCTTCGTCCGATTTCTCTATCAGATCATGCCAAATCAACAGAGCCTCCTTGTCTTGCAGAAGTCGGGAGAAAGGACCGTCGTAGAGCTCCATCAGGACAATATTGCTCTCCGCATCGTTCTCCTCGACCAATGTTTGCAATACGCAACCTACACATCATTGCTTTAAGTCATATAGCAAAGGATGTTTTATACAAACGATTCTGGAAACGGCGCAGCTTTTTCCTGCCAGAGTTCTTCTTCAGATTTATCAATTCCTCGGTTTTCATGGATCTGTACGTTGGGGGTACGAAAGGGTGGCCCCTTGAGGCGGGCTCATTGGATAAAGACTCAACATCACTTCCAACATTGCTCTCTAAACTAAAATTACATCAGTGATTATATCACCACCTCGAAAATTTCATATATGTACTTCGATTCGACGTCTGATGCCTGTCCAGAACTAACCGGGAATGATATATATTTCTTCCCTTTAGTCACTGTCATTGCTGCTTTTCCTGAGAATTAAACAGAATTGGATTGAAAGACTACAAAAAATCCATATTTCTTGTTTGATAACAATTTAAAGTCAATAAACGTCAAGTTTGTCAACTTTCCCTTTCAATTCTATAGCCAACTGACAAACTTAATAGATAACAAAGTCACTAAATGTATTTTTTGGAGACTATAATTGTCAGAGCGTAACCCATAAGAATAAAAAAGCTTAAAATCAAAGATGAAGGTCTTTATTAAATAAGTATTCACAATAGGTTAAAGTAATAGTTTATTTAGGAAACAAAAAATTGTATATGAACATAATAAAGAAAAAGTTGTAACTTTGTTATGTAACAGAATATTTTAATTTTTCACCAAGTATTCTCAGAAAAAAATATTTATTAAAAAAACGTTTTAATAAAAATAACATTTACATATTTATAAATTGATCAATGTAATGAGTGAAAAAAAAAATAAGAAACAATGCATTTTTTGCAAACTTCTGTAGCAATAAATTAACAAATTTTGTTCAGACTTCGACCGGTAGTTCATTTGTGTGTTACAAAATTGGCGTTTCGATGATTGTTCTAGTGGATTTAATGGATTTTCTTTGCTGGTTTAACTAACTTTTCATATTTGCTCTTGCTGTTATACCATAAAACCAAAGGAATAGCTAATGAGGGAGTAGTCATTAAAGTGAAAGCTAGCCAATCCCAGGTGTGAGAAGAGAACTTCTTATCATAATCTCGGAATGCGATAATGCCACCCTCTCCGGGTTCACTACTCAAAGACACTTGAACCTAAAAACAAAATATAAATAAAACATTGAGAGATTAAACTATATTTTAAACGTACGGTGTTAGGATCATCGCTGACACTGTAACTGACTTCGGCACTGGTAAAATTGAAGTAACCATAGCGTTTCGGTCTCACAACTACAACATGTGAGACATTTGTCTGAGGAGCAATTCTATCAAATCGTACAGATAAATGTCCGCCAACCACTGTGAAAGCATCTGGATGAAAACCAGTATCGACTAATTCAACTTTCAAAGCAGCTGCAGTTCCCACATTGTATAATGTGTACTTCACTTCAATGTCCTTATTTTCAACTAAATATTTATTGAGAATTTGTTTAGAAATCAACAGCCTGGGCCCTGAATCCTCTTCGTTACACGAAATTAGAGCACATAAAGTTAGGATCAAAATTGAGAGAAATTTGTACATCTGCAAAATATTCGAAAGTTATAACAGAAAACCCTGTTTAAAATAGTAAAAACTTACTTTATTGCTAAATATATATTAACTAATCCAGAAATACAATTTAACTAAAGGAATTTTAGTTCTCAACTGACCAAACCACTCATGTGCAATACAAGTAAAAGCGCCACGCGGAGCCACGTCTTGTCGACTTGCTGACAAGTTGACAACTCGCTTGACAGGTGGAAGCTACATGACATTGTTGACAGTAGCAAACACCACCACCAACATAAATATTATTTTTAATTGAAGCAACTAAAATGAGTTTCGATCATAGATAACCTATATCTAAGCTATAGAAACATAAGTATGTAATAAAAAAGTTATATTTGGTAATTTTTTAAAATATTTTTTTCAAAAACATAGATTTACTTGGTAAACATTTTATTGGTCCCTACCAGGGAGCTGTAATAGGTCCCTACTGCTGCTGCTTTGTCTTTCTCATCTGTCAAATACAAACTTAAATTTTTTGGGTTAGATAGATAAAAATGTCAATTTAAAATTAGTATTTATTTATTATAGATAGCCCCCCTAATGTCGTTCAACGGAGATTCTGATTTAGAAGTTAAAGTCCGTAAAAGTATTGCCTAAAACTATCCATTTTATTGTCTAATTCAGATTTTTTGTAGCTACTGAACGAATTTCTGAAAATATGCATATTGTAGCAAATGAGCCTTCGCTAGCTTTTTATCGATTGCAGGAACATGTTCGCAAAGCTCTAAACCCCATGGTTGACCGCAGAGTAGATGTTAATAATTTACACCAAGAACTGCAAGGACATTGCTATGATATTGAATATGCAGTCAGGTAGTGTAGGAATGAACATAAACGTAGGTATTTAATTTTTTATTAGATTTATTTGATTTTTTAGTGCAATTAAATCAATGAGTAAAGCAGAAGATAGCTTTAAAAGTATTCAAGACAATTTGAAAAATGCTATTTTTTTAAAGCAACAGCTTAAATATGAAGAGTCAAGGAAGAAAAAAGCTGATAGTAATTCGGTTTATAAGCGATTATCAGCACATATAACACTTGATCTCCCTGAGCTACCTGAATTATCAGATGTTGTTAGGGAAACTGCGAATCGAGTGGAGAGTATGATGTCGAAAGCAACACACTCTTCTAATTAATTAATCTATTTGTAATCTTAAACTAAAATAAATTATAATTTAAAACTTTTATTCTTCATACATTGTTTAATTTTACTGATTTCCACACCACCTACATGAGGTACAGTAAATGGTGCGTTTTTTTTATAGTGGTATCCCCAGTAGGCCTAATCCACTATCAAAATAAAAAAGCCCTAAATATTGTAAAACCAAAAAAATGTTTGCTACGATCTTACAATCCGTTTTCTCCCCACAGAAAACGATACCAATTAGAAAACTTAAAAACTAAGAGCTATTTGCTCAAATCTCACATCCGTTTTCTCCCCACAGAAAACGACACATTTGCGCGCATTTTAAAATTTGACCAAAATTTTCGCATTTTTATAGATAAATTATCGCAACACATAATCACAAAACGTCAATAAAAAATAAAAAACACATTTAATACAAAAAACAAATTTATTTACAATAATCAATAAAAAACGTTTATTTGGTTTTAAATAGTTTATTATACACGGTTAGACACTTATAGTTAATTAATTATCTCTAGACGCCATCTTGTCATAGAGATTATCTTCTCACAAATGTTCTGAACTTTGATACTTTGAAATAAATGCTATTATTATTGGATATCCATTATACTAAAATCAAATAATATTAATATATAAGTTTTTAAACTGTTTTAATATTTTATTTTTTCTTCTTGTATCTAGAGTCCACTTTCATATTAATCGTTGCAGCCTTGGCCATATCATTGATATTTTTGTTTTTCTACAGCTATTTTTTACATGTACATATTTAAAGGTGCCGTAAAAGGCCAAATAAAAAAATATTTAGAAAAATTACGCGTGTGCAATCTATGCAACAAAAGTCATTTGATTTTTATGATGTTTTATCAATAAATACATAAACAGCAAGAAGCATCAAATGTATATTAATTACCCCACAATGCTGACCCCCCTCACATGCCCTCACCAATGTATGTACAAGACATATTCACCAGAGAGACCATGCCGATTCCTTCTTGCCCCCGCAAGAAACAATCGTTATAAGAAACACTATTATACCTAACTCCTTAACGACTCTTAACGAGTTTTGGAGGCTCGCATTACCAAGGGTCAGAGTTGATACGATCCTCAGTGAGGATTTATCGTGCCCTTACGCGAAGCCAAACAAAGTTAAAGGTGATAAATATACATTTAACACTAATTACTGCAAATGTTTCCATTAATAAAAAGAAAAATGGTGGAAAGCAAAATTGATTCGTTTTTTAAATATTTTTTTTTACAAAACTTTAATTAATATAAAATAAAACTAACAAATTTTTATGAGACCACTCTTTAAACATTCTTTTTCAAGCTAAAAAACAATTATTAAAATCGGTTTATAAATAAATTATAATATAGTTGCAAATTGACTTATCTGTATATTAAAAACTGGACGTCATCCCCATGGATAAAATGAAGACACAGAATAGCACTGCACTGCACTTCACAATAATTATCACAAACACGAGAATTTAATTAATATATTTCTTATTTTATTATCACACACAACCGTATCAAAAGACACGAAGTCTTATACTAAATTATCGTAGGTAATTCTTTTGAAAACAAAAGAAAAGCACATTACATAAAACTGCAAAAAAACTGATAACAATTAAAATTAAAGAAATGTTTTTTTTTTGAAAAAAACTTGATAGTTATCTAATAAAGCAAATAATTCCAATCTACACCGATTGGAAGGAAAAAACCTAAAATAACTTATTAATTTAAAATTAGTTGATTTTATTTTGCTAAATAAAGATCCAGCGGTTATCATGTTTTATTAATAAAGATTTTAATTTTAATACAGCTTACTGCAATGATAATCTAAATAATAATAATCTAAAATTAATAAAATGTAAATTTTATTATTTTGTTTAAAATTGCTTTAAAATTGACAATTACTAAAAAGTTGGAAAAATTCTTTTGATTTATGCAATAATTTTATCAAATAAGATATAATAATTAATAACCATCATCAAAATTTAATTGCACTAACCTGGCCTCGGATGTAGGAAGCTGGAAGACTCTTCCTTTGGGACCTACCTGGAAAAAAGACGCAAAGCGTTATCTTCCAGAACGTCACATAATAAAAAAAACGCACTAAACAAAGGACTTTTAATGTTTTGGAAACTCGATTTGAATAATTTTTTTATTCTTAAAACTGATTAATCAACCGATTTGAAAAAGGCCATGTCATTACTAAAATTATTTATAAAAAAACAATTGAAATAGTAGCCTAATGTCATAATTCATGGCATGTTTGACTCAAAATTATTTTCCACTAGAGTTTATATAATTAAAAATAATAAATAATTATTTTTCTTTTTTATATTGAAAACTACGCCTAAAGACAACTTTAAAAAAGTTTCCTAATAAAAAAAAATTGTAAATTTTAGCACTTTTCTGGTTCAAAATTGGTAGAAATTATTCAAAAAAAGTCGAATTATGATTTACGCAATAATCCTTTCTATCAGTCGGGATATAATTAAAAATCAAAATGAAAATTTCTTTACCTTTTTGATTCCTTCCTAATTCAGGTTCCTTTGGGATAACTGGGACTCATCTGTAAGGACACACCAAGCGTTGTTCACTACACAAACAAATTTTAATGTTTTAACCCGATTTTTTCAATTAAAAAGATAGAAAAACGGCCGACCGCGAAACTGATTCGTTTTCTTCTTTTTACAAAACAATAATTAATAAAGATAACGTCTTAAAACAATTTAATAACGCGATTAATTAATTGTCGCGATACCCGTGACAAACGGCACGAAGTCTTAAATTAAACTAAATTATTTTAGATATCAATTCTGAGAAGAACAAAAAACATTACATAAAACTGCAAAAAAAGCTGATAAGAAAGGATAAAACCATTGGTTTTTTTTTCTTTTTGGACAAAGGAAAACTGATAAACAAATTATATAAGTAACTTGAATATACTATACAAATTCGAAAATAAAGATGATAACAGATAAGACAAAAAAAGCTGATAAGAAAGAATAAAACCATTGCTTTTTTTTTTCTTTCTGGACAAAGGAAAACTGATAAACAAGTTATATAAGTTACTTGAATATACTATACAAATTCGAAAATAAATTATTTAATTTTATTAAATTTTCAAAATAATCACAAAATAAAGGACTCATTTGAACAATTTACTATTTAACGCATCTACCATTTTTCAACATTTTTACTAAAGTGCTAAAGTCTATAGAATATTATAACGGTTTATCTATTTCCTAATCTGCTGATCTCTGCTTAGAATAACAAAGAGTTTGTACAAATCTGTAAAGAGTTACAGCACTTTAGACACTAATTAAATTTTATAAATGAGAAAACTTTAACAAATACCACGTTAAATTACAAAATATTTAATCTAGGGACTTTATTTTAAGTTAAGTTTTCCAAATTAGTTATCTGAGATCTCTAATTTCTGTTATTTTAAATTTTTAAAGCGTCATCTGTGCTTGTTAAGGCTAACTTTCCAATTTTGTAAGACAAAATATATATAGATAAAATGTGTGTCTATAAAAATACAAAATACTAAAATACCACGGATATAATCGATCTTTTTGGATTATTAATAATGCTTTCGAAATTATTTTAATAATTTAGGGAGAATGAGTTTATTACTATTAATGGAAAATGTTTGTATTGGTGTGACTGTTTCGCTAATGTCATTGAAGATGTCATTTTCTAATTTGTCAGACGCAGTTGTAAGAGTTGTTATTTAAAGAAAAAATGTTGCAAACAATAAAATAAATAAATAAAAAACCATAGTGAGTGTTTCTTCATTTGAATTTTTCAAAGGTAATTGGTTTTTTAAATATTACATAACCTGTCACTAGGTGCTTAGAGGCCTAAAACTTTTTTAGGTTATCTGTCACAAAATACATATTTTTTAAAAAAACTGCTAATGCAATGTGCAGAATATTATTATTAACGCATTATTCTTCTTAGTTTTTGTTATATATTTGTTTTTGTAGTTCCTTTTTTCCTTGCTGTTATATAATGTTCTGTTTACTTTAGTCGCTTTTGTTTATTGTTATTATTATGACGTCTCTGTAATCGCTTTTGCCTCCGCCAAATTTGCATTAATGTATTTGATAATAATTATAACAATGAGACATGCGTTCAATAATTTTACCATTGACTAAGCAAATTGCGACAGTGTTGCCAGATTTTTTGCCTATTTTGCCTACTGCAAAACTACCACTGACTAATGATTAGGGTCATTAGTCATCTACATCAAATTACATCTCGTAATCAATTATAATCCCAACTCGAAGTCACCCAATAAGGCTTCTATATTACATAGGCGCCCTAAGAAATCAATGATTCCACCAGAAGACAAAATTTGCTAAAATTTCAAAATCTAAGCAAAAAAACCTTCAACTGACGTTAGGAATGAGTTATTTTGAGAATTTATTGCAGATTTTAGGATTCGGCAGCGAGGGCATTGACTTGTGGGAAATTATGTAGGGGTAGCCAATAAAAACAAGAAATTGGCAAGAAACTATTCAAGGGGTAGCGCCAGTAATCAATAAAACCTTTATAAAGATCAAAAAGCAAAACCTCTTATAAATTCCCTTGTATCGCTTTATAATGTAAGGGACAAGATATTTGAACACTAAGCTCATAGGCAGCAATAATGTCAATAATGAGGTGCTTTCTAAGTATATTTAACCTGCATAATGTGTATAGTAATCCAAATGGAATAACGTAATATGATTGCAAAGCTAAGAGATGATGGACCACTACCCAAAACACTATAAATCTCCAGCTTTATACTTTCAGACAAACAGCACAGGTTGAAAGATTTGGTGTATTGTTCAATCATATTTTAATTTTTTTTATTCAACTGGGATGTTACACAATCAAAATTGAATATTAGCTTAACCAAATTTTGAAAAATTAATATCGTTTGATAACGACCGTGTCGAAATCTTTGATTTTTGTGTTGACGTTTTGCACTACATCAGTGGAGGCATTAAAAATTTTATTAAACAATAATATATTTCTACTAAAGTTAAATTGAGACTTTTCTAAACAGTGTAAAGTTATACTTCTTACACAATAAACACAATATTAAGGAATCTTATGCAACTATAGATGACTCGCTCAGATAAGACCTCATATTGCTTCATTACGAAACGATTAGGGTGCAATAACGCTAATTTCTAATTTTTTATAAGCTGTTGCCAGCTGCTAACTGTCTTCCTCTGAAAGAAGCATGCTTTATAATAATTACGTTGTTTCTCTTATTGTACTACTACTTTATTTAATGACAGAATAAAAGCTTTCTCCGAATGCAAGAAAGTATATCTACAATTTATGTTCGACGATTATGTTATTAATGCACTAAAATTTTTATGAGGTCTTAGCTGAGCGAGACTTTTCTAACAATAATAGAAAGTGTTTAAGTAGCAATAACTAATTTGGTCTGAAATAATGGTCTGATTTGATCATAGAACTATGTATCTGATCAGAAATGAAGTTTATTGAACTCCAACGGAGATGTGTCGCTACTGTTCTAGATATTGAATGATTAAGGGGTATGGGGTATGTTATTGGAAATGACAAATCGACAGATATTGAGCAGATGCAGTGGAAATATGTATATTATTTATAGACAAGTTTCAAATATAATATTGAAATTAGTGATAAGTGACGTCGTCTGGCAACACTGTATTGCGACGTCGCGAAATTCGGCGCATGGCGTCAGTCCTGATTTAAAATCGGGAATATATAGATTG
Organism: Lagria hirta; assembly: GCA_947359425.1. Classification (NCBI taxonomy): domain Eukaryota; kingdom Metazoa; phylum Arthropoda; class Insecta; order Coleoptera; family Tenebrionidae; genus Lagria; species Lagria hirta. Next base: position 1,308,131 of record OX375799.1, read on the forward strand.
CAAGTAAATAATCCTCTCGTGTGCTCTGCTATTCGTGTTAAACTATTGGATTTTTCTAAAATAAGTTGGTAAAAACTTTAAATGGTGTTGTAAAAGTCAAATAATTTCTCTGCGCCGCTTTAGTTCAAATATTGATTTTGGGTTGGAACTGCTCAGTTGTGGGAAATTCTCTTATGGACTTTTATCGCACCGCGAGTATTTGACGGCATGTAAATAATCGAAATAAAATAATAATAAAAAATAGAAAAAATTTGGAAAAAAGAAGTTTTAAAAATGGTGTGCTTAGAGTAGCCATGTCTATTTTGAATAAATATTTGAGGTTTGTTATGAACTTAATTATCGTGGTTGAAGTCAAATAGTCAAATATTACTCTTTCTTTCGAAAAACCGGAAGCAAATAATTGAAATTCAATCCAAGTGGTAACTAGTAAACAGAGTGCTTCACGACTGCGATGATTCATTTACTTCCCCTTTGACAGTGGTTCCATGTTCCATTATTTACAAGGGGTGTCTGTCTTATGATTCATTTTTATTTATTTCACTTAATCTAATATTTAAAAAATAAGTGCAACTCCTGGTTCGCAGGACCGCTGAAAAACGCTATGGTTGCGGTGATGGTGGTGGTGGCACTCGATGGCAATTTTAATTAAGTAGCAATGACTAGTTTGACTCTTGCATTAGATAATGTGGATGTGATTGAAAATACTGAACAAATTAGCAAATTATTCCCAAAGTGTCGACCAAGAAGTGATATTAATCTTAATCCTATTATTGCCTCGGGACTAGAAAATGAATGTACAGACAACACCAATAATACTGTCATGAATATCGACAGTGACAATGACAGGTAAAGCAGTCTATACTTTTCACTTTAAACCTCAATTTAGTTTTTCATTATTCTTGCTAAGCCACTTTAGCCAAGCAAATTAATTCAATCGAGACATGTATAGTAGTAGTCCAAGTTCTGGTAGCATACTGACTACCATTGTTGGAAGGATTACTAACACCACAAACTGACTTTTTCGAATTTGAGTCTCCTAATAAGCTCATTAATAATTTCAATTTGGAGTCTTTTATAAGTATCTATAAAACCACTACTGTTCTTATATACATAACTGTTAAAAAAATAATTATGTCATATGCCAATTATTAATGCAGAATTGTTAGGCTCTTTCGGATTTATAAGATGACACATTTTTAATCTTTGCCTTGGCTACTTTCCGAATTTCAAATGGGGTACATAAATTTGTTTTTCGTCTATTATATTAATTCTTTGTTAAAAATGGAACAAATTATGTCAAGCAAAAGTTGTCAGTTGAATTTCAAATTAAACCGTTAGCGATCAAATTTCCCTGAGCTTAAAAATTAGATTTTTTTTATCTAAAATCAAACTATTTGTGGCCTATTTTTACACTCCGTTTAAATTTTATACAATAAGGCCTTTTATAAATTATCTACAGAACTTGGACTACTATAAAACAGTATTTTTTTCTGAGTTAGCTCACAAGTCGTCTATAAATACACAAGGAATGTTTTTGTTTTCAAGCCTTTTCTTTTTTTTTATGTTGATAGATTTCTAGTTTTTTTTTCTTTTAAATTTGTTAGCTTAATTTCCACAATAAAGCCATGTTATTTGCTCTCAAATAAATAGTTTTTTCCAGCAAAAATGGCTTGGCTAGACAAATTTCTTAAGTTTATTCCTTTTTGGTTTGCTTTTTGATATTCTGTAATTAAAGCTCCTTTATTAGATGGATGGCGAATAGCTCCTGTAACATCAGTAGAGATAATGTCAGTCAGCTACACTCCACTGATGATGAAGACGTTGTAATTGAACGTGAACATTCAGGAGGAACGTACAAGTTACGTGACTCTAGGTACTTTCCCTAGTATGTTAACCCTTTGAGTATTACAGCTATGTCTCTGTCTGAGACTTTGGTCATGAACCTCTTGACCTCTCTACCATTAAAACAAATGGAGCCTTATTGATCTCTGAAGAGTTTTTTTGACATCTTACATAAGTGACCGGTTGTCATTACATATATGTAATAATATTTTTGACTATATTACCTAAATTTGCGATTGTTTTTTGAGATATTTACGTCAAGGCTGTACACCCACTGCATGTGAAATTGTCTCATGTTTTTTTTGCAAAATCAATATTAATAATCCACTATTACACTTATACATATGGATAAATCAGATTACGTGCATAAATTATTCAAATAAAAATGATATTTTGTCGGTGTAAATTTGCCCCTTCTTAAAATAAAAAAGCATACAAACATTATATTATTTGTGAAGCTACTGGAAGAGGCAAATGAAATTTATATTCATGATTTATGGCTAGTAATGAGAATATTTTTGTATTATATTATTTTCTAGCGTTCTGACGTCATTCAAACAGCCATTTTGTAGTATATCAACTATAGATTATTGACTATGAAACACCCTGTATATCTATTTTTTTTATTCAAACGTGGAAAATCATTTATCTTAGTAAAAGCGATTTGCACGTCATTAATGTTTCATCGGTATTATTGACAAACCAAATAAATTAGTTAACAAACACATGCGGGAAAATGATGCAGGTTTTAGGTTACGTTACTTTAGAAAATAGAAATTGAATCAATTAATTTTTAAATGGAGAAATGATATCACCACTCTGTCATTTTTTTAAAAATTTTTTGCTTTTGAAAATGAACTGCTGTCAAAAAAACAAAAGGACTTTGCTTAGTGTAATTTGTAACTTTTTTTGATGAATTGCGCTAAGGATAATGTTGGACGTTTACGCTTATTTGATCATATTTTCTTGTTAATTTCAATTGATTGCATATAACGCCAGCAAGACATATACAGAGAGAGCAGAAAAGCTAACTCTATCGCTATCTCATTGTAAAATTGTGTCATTTTTAGTGGTTTTTAACGCTTATTTGCATATTAACAATTGAGGTTTTCTAAAAAATTATAGTAGTATTAAATGGAATAACGTTATACGGTCTTTTCAAGAATGGACCACTACCAAAACACTATAAATCTTCAGTTTTCACTCTTTAGAACAACGTCTCAGCTTTGGCTCAAGTTAATATTTGTCCGTATCTTTAGCAGGTTTGACAATTGACGAAATATTGCTTGTTTACAAATTTAGTATAGCTCTGGATAATCTGTCGATCTTGTTTGAAACATTTTTTTTTGAGATTAGGTACATTGTTCAGTGATAGGTGCTATAAAATCAGAATTTTTAGTACGGCCATATAACGTTATTTCACTGGGAGTAGTATATTATAGTGTTTTTTTTTTAAATTGGTTTTAGAGCATTAGAATCCTGTATAATGTAAATTTTGAGTTTCAGTAGTTTTATTAAAGCGCTAATAAGAGTGGTTGAGTGTATTTACTGATGTAGTCAAGTGGTATAATTAAGGATGTAGATATTGGAAAAAGTTTTTGTTTTCATTAGTGGAGCCTTGGGGAGGTGTTGGTTTCATTTGTTTTGATGCTATATGTTTATGCTTGAAGGGTTGATGTGGGTTGTGTAATAAAGTTTAAGAATCTGAGCATTTGAATTTTTAGGATAATAGAAATAGCCGGAGGTAGAGAATTGTTTTCTCAAAGTCGTAGTAAAGCGGTGAGAAAGTCGCGAAACTCGAGTCTTGCCGAAGATGGTGAGAAGAAAATTCAGAAATCGCCAATGAGACAAGGTATTTGGGAATTACGTGGCCGTAATAATGAGGCTAAAAAATTAAAAAATTCCCGGGAATATACTGAGACGGTTTTTTCATCGGAGGTGTGTTCAGTAACACACCAGCAACATGAAAAGCAAAGAGACGTTGCGGAGGTTGAAATTAAAGCGTCAAGTCCGGTAGGGATGGCGTTTCCTGGTGAAGTTGTGGTGTTTGATGATATTGGGGAAAATTGGTATTTAGATGAAAATAAACGAAGAGAAAATGAACATTCCAATCACACTGCCACTAATTTATTTAATTCAAGCGATACTGATAGTGAAAAAGTTACCAAAGTCATAGGCAATTTGCCAATTGCTGTTTATGAAGGTTCACCACGTAGATACGGACCTAGACAAATGGAAACTAATTTTTCACACCCGCAACTTCCTAGTGCACAAAGTTTATTAGCTTCTCCAAGTGTCTATCCTCCTAGGCCTGGTTTTCCTCAGCGAGTTGTTTGCACCCCTAGTCCCAACGAAAATGAAAATAGCTCTACTCTTGAAAATAATGTATTTAATAATGTGAGTGCTAATCAATGCTTTTCTTTTTCCGCAATTAACTAACGCTTGTTTAACGCTAGAAGAAATCTTCTTCTCCGCCTACAACTACCACTACAGCTACTACAACATCCACTTTTGATTATTTATATGAATTTTCGGAAACTAGGAAAGTGTTAGAAGAATTTTTTAAATGTCCCCCGGCTGATGAAGAAAATCGATTGGAAGTTGAGTTCCAAGATTTGGAATACGAGCTACGACGACAAGGTGATTCAGGAAATTCTTATGTGGGACAAAGGCTAGCTAAAGGCAGAGAACAAAACGATTTTTGCATGAGAATCGATTCCCCTAGAAAGTGCTTTAATAACACGATGACTCATATACAAGTGCGGCTTTATTCTTTTTAAACATAACATTAATCTTGCATTTTTCTAGGACCAAGATATGACGGAATATGAAAACAATTTTTTAGATCTTTCAATAGGTACCGGTTCCAGTGGTGATTTGGGAGAGACAGAAGTGGGACTTCAAGTAGGGCATAGCAGAAATTTTACTTTATCTCCAGAGACCACAGATTGCGACTCTAATTGTGGTGATTTAGATAGCGAAGTATCATTAATGTTAATGGAAAATGAATTGGGACCTTCTAGTGGCCTCTTAGGTACATCTAGCACGCAATCTAAACAGGCAACTTCCAGTGACTCACTCAAATCATTTTATATTTTATTTTGTACAAGTACAAAACATGGAACTTGCTTTTACATATATTTTTCTTATTTAAAATACTTTACTCTTATTTTAGGATCAAATACAGATTTAGCAATTCCCAGTGATTCATTACGCTTATACTCCAGTATGCCTGTACTTGAAGATGGCTTGTCTTCAGGCCATGCAAGCGACACGGATAATAATAATCCCACCGTAATGCTCATGAAAAGACAGATAACCGAAATTGAACGCGAAATCAACCAAGGAGTTTGTAAAACTAAACCAACACCTTGCAATAAAAACCAAAATCGAGAGAATGGAATTTCACCGAATAACATAGATTGCGTCACTTCACAACTCAATGATATTAATGGATGCGTCAATAACTTTGAAGAGACTCACATTTTGACGCAAATGGACCAGCTAGGTACTTTTCTCACATCTATCAGAAGCTAACTTTATATCAAAGTTGAGAAAACTTCTGATATAAGGTTAGCTTCTACTAGATGTTGCTAGTTTTACCATATTACAGAAGTAATAGTAATAATAGAAATCTTAGTTTGAATAAATTTGCTTTGATTTTTTTTTTGATTAAACTGTGTTTAAATGTTATAGAGAAAACGCCTCCGCCGCCAGCACCTGCCCCACATCGACTGTTACAAAATGAAAAATCTAACGATGTTGAAGCAGCTATTAAAGATATTAGACTAACTTTGCAAAGAACTAAAACATTACCGCTGAAATGTCATCCGAAAGAGGAATCTGAGGAAAATGCCGTCAGTCCTATTTGGGTACCAAGGTAAATTGAAATCAGTCTATTGCGCTTTTATTTTAAAGTTTTGCTAAATTCAAAAGTTTTATAAAGGAATTTGAATTTAATTACCAATTAATTTCATTTGGAAACATTTTAGAGCTTTTGTAATAAGATAAATCTGTTTTTAAGGCAACGGGGCATGTCAGCAGCTAGTGGCGATTCAGATCGTAAAGTGAACAGTGGAGAGGAAGGTAATTGTTGTGATTATCGTTATTAGATTAAATAAGTTGAAATTTTTTGTATTTATAGAAGAAAATGACACCGACTTGGAAACGGACCGACTATTAGGTCAACAAAGGACCGATGATCAAAGTTTTTACGACGAGAAGGTAAGAATAGGAATCTTTTTTATTGTCTATTACAATCATCATGTGTTTTTGTGGTGTATTTTTTTAATACGAAATAGTTGATGTAAAGGTCGGTACAACTAGTTTTTTAGCTACCGTAGATAAGTTTTTATGGTGGAAAGAATGTTTTTTTCTTGATTGAAGTTATCACATCACCTCTTTTGTTTCCATCTTTTATAATGCATGAACATTATCAAATAAATAATGAGAAAAAGGACATTTTAATTAAAATTTAACATAATACTGAGTTTAGTTGAAAATATTTTCTGAGCATGCCGTTTAACCAGATATATTTGTCTTGGTAGGGTTGGAGAAAACCTAAAAGTCGGACAATAATGCCTCCACATACTCTTTCCAATCCTAAACAAATGTTAAATGCTATGGACGAAGGAACTTTACCTCTTGTTCCTTCTGAACCTCAAAATTCAAACCCCTCCTCCCCTACAGCAGTATCCGAAAAAAGCCAGTCGCCTCAGAGTCAGAAGGGATCTGTGTCGTCAAATAAAATTAAAAAGGTGTGAGCCCGGCATGTACAAATTTTTATAGATTAGTTTCAGCTTTGTAAATTTCATTTTTCATTTTAACACTTAATTCAAATGATATGCTAATTTTGAAAACAGTACTAAACACAACCTCAAAATAACAATTCTTCTTAGATGCATGCGGTAGATGGTGCTTAAAATTATTAGATAGTAAAATTCTCAACAAAATGCTCATTTTTTGCACTTTTGCGGCGTTTTATTAATTTATTTAAAACCCTTTTGGTCACAAATTATTATTTCTTCTCAGACAAATTTACAAAAATTGTAAACCATTTCATTGATTTTTTACTTGAGTTTTTCTATGGCACGGCATATGTTAAATGCAATATGTCGGTAAAAATGACCTAACTAGATAATATAGAATGTCTTCATATGAGGACCCGGTGACCGAAAGGGTTAAGAAAAATAATTAAAGACTTTGCACAATAAAAAAAGTTTCATCACTTCGCTAAACTCAAAGCGGCACATGTTTTGTTAACTAAATTATCATCTTCAGAGATTAAAATATTTTAAAAAGACTATACACTTGAGTCTGAAACCCGGTATTGCGCAATATATTAGATCATGATTCTTTCAGACTAGCCGCTTTTTAAAATTTTTTGCCTAAACATTCATTTCAGATTGTATTTTGTCTGGTTTTCATTTAATATTTTGCCACTTTTGGAGTCATTGATCTCAAAATTTTATTATTAAAAAGTTTAAATTGAATAAGAGTTTAGGAAAAGTTTTTAAATTGAGAATTTTATCTTGGGCTTTTTAAGTTTGAATGAGTGAGCATTTTGTTAGATGTTTTGTACACCATCGTCAGTCTTCTTATTGATTGGGAGTAAAGTTATATCAGATTGCATCCATGATCAGTGCTTCGTGACTTGTATATAGGCACTTTTTTATTTTATTTTCAGCAAAGCATCATAATTTTTTTATAAAATATTTCTAAAGGCATCTTTATTTTCAGGAGAAAGACAATAAAAAGAAAGGGAGAAACAAAGAAGGTAAGTATCTTATTTCATTTAACTTAGTTACTATAAATAACTACTTTATTTAACTTGCAATACATTTTGGATTTAATGGTAAGTTTATAAATGGGTGGAGAAAATAATCATTGTTATTATCTATCCAAGTCTTTACATCCCTAAGTGCCCATAAACCAAATGTAAATAATTGTGTATTTGGGTTTGTAATGCATTTGGTACGCAATCTCCGGATTTGTTATTTGATATTTATGTTTTATTAAATCTATCATAGAACGAATGCAGTTTATTTTTTTTAATTGCAGATGTTATTCAACCGTCAGTATTAATAGAAGGAGTACTATTTCGAGCAAGATATCTGGGCTCTACACAGCTTGTCTGTGAAGGTCAACCGACAAAAACCACAAGAATGATGCAAGCAGAAGAAGCGGTTTCTCGAATCAAGGTAATGCATGCACAATTTTTTAAATCCTACCGTCTGTTGCACGCGGGCATACAAAAGGCGCATTTGATTGGCTTTGCAAGTCTGACGTAGTAACGTAAATTCATTAAACGATTTATTTATTATTTACAATTATCAACAGGTACAAAGCCTAATTACAGATAAAGACCGCTGTGACTAGTTGAAATGGTCACCCATCCAAGTACAAACCGCGCGCGACGTTGTTCAACTACAATGATCGCCGTGGCGGGTGTTGCCTCTCTACCGTATTTGTCGCACTAAAGACTTGCAAAATCAGTTTTTGTAAAATAACCTATTCTACTCATCAAACTTATACATATTCCATTTGCATAAAATATGAAACAATAATAAAAAAAGGCATGATAAAGGCATGCCTTTAGAACCAGCACGGATTCTATTTTATCCTGATTTTAGTTAAAAGAGTGGGTCATTTGACTATGGTTTATGGACACCTAAAAATTGATTTTTTACCAGCCCCCTTCCCCCACTCTCGACTTCGCAGTGCCGTGGTGCACGCTTAATGTGCTCTATTTGGTTGGTTGCCTGCTACATGTCTAAAATACTTGGATTTCACATTGTCGCACTTCCTTCTCTCCATTTATGCTTTGGATGTTATCTTTTTTTGTTTAAAATGTATATATTTAGAAATCTTGCACCACTGTAAGGTCATTATGTATTGTTTTTTCTCAAATCATAATGACCCTATATGTTTATATTACATAAGAATTGATGTTAGTCTAGAAAAAAATAAATAAAACACAAATCAAGGTAAATGTGCGTGCGAAAAATATAATTGTGGCACAGATGACAAGGTAAACTTGCAGGAGGCATCCAACCAAATGATTCAAAATTGTGGGCACCAATATATCCCAAGCAGTCCTGAAAGCGCTAGTTATGATGACGAACCGCTAGTGGAAGTTGAACAGCAAAGTATTTCTTCTGAAACTGTTATACAACCTGCTTTATCTGGTGAGCTTTTCCAAACATTGCTAATTTGTTTCACCGGTGTAATCGGTGTATCTACAAGGTAAACTGCTTTAAATTGGGCAGCACACGAAACGGCTCTATAGAAAGGCTCTGTTTTGTGCACTTTTAGATTTAAAGTTCTCTACCTGTGTATTGAGCACGAGAATTTTTTGTAGTAATTTTTTCTCTAATTAAATGGTATTCTCTAATTCTATTAAGTTTTCTTTTTCAACAAGCTATTCAATTTCTATAAATGTTTATAGGAGCTTAGTATATTTATCAGTGCAATAACAATTGAGTTAAAGCTAGCAAGCTGTGGACAAATCCATCACAAATCACATTTCAACTAGTCAACCCAAAACTATACAGAGCCGTCTTTACCTCGAATTTCTGTTTGCTTTCATGAAGTAATAAATACGTACGCTTCAAATAAAATAGATTTAATACAAATGAAATAATAATGTGTTACATTTTGAATTTATTTAATAAAGTTTTATATACACACAATTAAACATAAAATACTGTTCTGTATAAGACCGGACCTCTGGTGATAGTTTTATTTATGAAGTAAGTTCCTATTGTGAATAGTATTAACTTCTACACAATAGACACCTTTATGAAAACAAACTAGCTCTTAGACGACTTGTGCTTGAGATTTGGGGCATTGACAAAATTGTCACTGCAATGAAATCGGCGGTAAACTGTTATAAAGATTGGTGGAAGTTGGATAGTCCATTGTAAGAAATTTAAGAAGGTACCGTTAGTTCAATTAAAAAGTCAAAGGGGTCTAGACAAAATTATATGCACAACAAAATTGCAATGTTTTCAAAAGTCATTCTATAGAAGGATCTCGAGTGTTCAGTTCCAATTCAATGGTAATGGGTGTAGGAGCAACCGGGACTGTTTTTCGCCTTCATTTTCTGGGCTCAGTAGAGGTGGATGAGGAAGGGGGGCGCAAGCGTCGAAAACGGTTGAAGAAAAATATGGTTGAAGTTGCTGTTAACAAAATTAAGGTCTGTTGATGTTTGATTTTTCAAATTTTATGTAAATGCGAAGATGTAGTAGTTTGGCGAATCAAAATGTAATGGATTAGCCAGGCTATGCTTGTGCATGCTTCACTGGGGTTCGAATGAAATTTCAAATTAAAACTACTAACACTTTTTTTCTCTAATGCTGCTTACGGATACTTTAGGCATTGGTAAGATAAATAAAAAGTAAAATCGAATTATTACGTTCAATCACATTTTTACATTAGGCACCGGATGGGGAAACACAGCCCAGCACAGAAGTTGATTTATTTATTTCAACCGAAAAGATAATGGTTTTGAATACAGATTTAAAAGAAATTATGATGGACCATGCGTTACGAACAATATCGTATATAGCGGATATTGGGGATTTAGTTGTATTAATGGCCCGTAGACGATTTGTTCCACACGAAATGGAAGATGCTCCTAAAATAAATAGAACTCCTAAAATGATTTGTCACGTTTTTGAAAGTGAGGAAGCTCAGTTTATAGCGCAATCTATTGGACAGGCTTTTCAAGTCGCTTATATGGAATTCTTAAAAGCAAATGGAATTGAAGATCATAGTTTTGTTAAAGAAATGGATTATCAAGAAGTACTGAACTCTCAAGAGATCTTTGGGGATGAATTACAAATGTTTGCTAAAAAAGAAATGCAGAAAGAGGTATATTTTATATTTTAACATGATTAGTTAACATCTTGGTAGACCAGTTGGCCAAGCGAAAGTACGTTGGAGACTGGTCTTAAGAGGTTTGGTTCGATTCGCACCCAGACAAGAGCATTTTTCCACAGGGAGAATTGCTCTTGTCTCGCTCATGGGAGTGTGTGAATGTATAAATGTCTGTATATGTCAATATTATTTTCCTATCTAAAATCTCTTGAAATGAAGAAAATTACAAACTTTTTAGTAAAATTTCTTATACAGATTCTCCAAAAGTTGCGTCTTTTAGGAGAAAACTAGCTGAAGGAAGAATATCTTATACAAAAGATTGTATCGCATTTTTTCATCTATCTAACAGTTAATTCAGCCGAAACCGGATACATATAATCTCTACAAAAAGCACATTATATAACAAAATAATGACTCGACAAACGTCGTTTTTTTTATTTAAATGCTGAAATTGATAAGTGAATCAAAATAAAATTTACTTTTTATGGTCTATCTGAAAGAGTTACAGCACTTTAAAAACTGATAAATTTGCAAAAAATAGAGATAATTTTAACAAAAAGCATGTTACATATATCACTCTTATCAATAATGACTCATTTAAAAACCAAAGTTTTTTTTGTTATTATTTTTTTAGCTTAAAAATGATAACGATTGATATAGAGCTGAGGGGAGAGCTTAAAGATTAGTTATATAAAATATAGGTCACATTTTAAAAATTTAAACTACATTTTTTATAATTTATTATGATCAAAAAAAGATGGAAGCGACTTCATGTTTACAGATTGTTACCGATCTGCTGCCAAAAAAGCACAGCCACGCTTGATTCATGTTAATATTATACACCTTGTATATAACACGTTTTAAAAAATTTCAGGTCAAGTAGGCTATGAAAAACAAGCGAATTGAAATCGTATGTTTGTGTTTGTCACAAACGTCATTGAGTACATATAATAATTTAAAACAAATCGTATCAATAAAAATGGTTGAAAAATTAAAATGAAAAATAGGCTTATCAAATTGAATCAGGTTTTAGATAATTCACGACATAATTTAGCTTTTTTTTGATTTAATATCTCACTATTAGCTGATTTATTTTGACTTAGACTTTTGTGTATTGTGCTTATTAACTGTGTTTTTAACAATATGTAATTGTTTAGTTAATTTCAGTTTTTTTTGCTAATTATGGATTGTTTTGCTATCTATTTTAAAATTATCAATAATGTATTGTTTACTGGTTTGTCTTGTAGCTGCTGAAAAATAAGATATCTAAGCTAATAAATTTTGACTTAAAATTTTTTGCAACATGTATATTTTTTTAAATAATATTCGATTCAAGGAAGAGATGTTACTGATTACAGAACTGCAAATTTTAATTATTTTAAATAAAATATGTTAAATGTGATTATTAATTATTTTGGGTTTTGTAGGTGGTGGTTCCTAAAGCGAAAGGCGAGATTTTAGGAGTGGTGATCGTAGAATCGGGCTGGGGTTCAATGTTGCCAACTGTAGTCATCGCAAATTTGGCTCCAGCTGGAGCAGCAGCGCGCTGTGGTCAACTAAATATTGGTGATCAAATAATAGCTATAAATGGTGTTAGTCTTGTTGGCCTCCCCTTGTCAACATGCCAGACTTACATTAAAAATTCGAAGAATCAGACTGTTGTGAAATTAACCGTAGTTCCTTGTGCTCCAGTTGTCGAAGTTAAAATAAAAAGACCTGATACTAAGTATCAATTAGGTTTTAGTGTTCAAAATGGCGTGGTATGTATTGTATAATGTTTTTTGGAAATCTAGCTAAGTTTGAGAGGTTTAGATATGCAGTTTACTGCGTGGTGGTATCGCAGAAAGAGGAGGGGTACGGGTTGGACATCGGATTATCGAAATCAACAACCAAAGCGTCGTTGCTGTGCCGCACGAAAAAATTGTTAATCTTTTGGCGACATCTGTTGGAGAAGTAAGTAATACTTCAGGAGGCTAATGTTAAAGCTGTAGTAGTTTCTATTAGTTGAACCATCAATGACATGCGTTGATTGGTAGGTTAGAGAGGGTTGAGTACGTGATATTGATTACTTCCACTTTGTTTTTAATTTCAAAATACTATAGTGTTATATGTAAAGGTACTGCGCATGCGCCAGTCTAAGTTGGTTTCTTCGCGCAGGATTATAATATGTATTTGTTCTTATCTAACATTATATAGTGGAATTTATAAAGCATATATTGAATAATAAGGTGTTTGTATGTAAAATAGCCTTGATAAATAGTTGTGTGGGAGGAACATTAGTGTTAATTCGATTTTAAATATTTGTCATTTGTTGACGTAAGTGGATTTGCATAATGGTATTATTTGTTATTATAGATTTTAATGAAGACAATGCCGACGTCGATGTTTCGGCTGTTGACCGGTCAGGAGAATCCCGTGTACATCTAGATTGAGCAAACCGAAGGTCTGAAAGTGCCTACTTGTAGTTGATATTGAACTATCATTGGGAATTGTTTTAAGTTTGATCGTGCTTGAGTCGCAGATCAATATATTTTTTATTGTTAGTATAAGTTCTACAGACTGAAGACAATACAAGCAAAGACCTGCGCTCTGCACATTGCGCTGAGCTTTCGTGATAGATCATATCTGCTTTGTCGCATACCCTATTTATTTGTTGTGAATGTGAAGAGCATAAACCAAAGACTGGTTGGCTTAGCAGAATAAAATTAAATCATAAATTATTCCCAAGCAATGATTTATGTCACTGACTTATTCTGTATGTGACCTGTATAATTATTTAAGAACTATGCAATTTACCCAATCTTCTAAAAATAAAATGCTGGCTCAAACTCAATGTAGCATTATCTAGTCAGCATCATTAGGTATTATTTATCTGTGTCTTATGACGTAGTAGACCATCTCTTTCAATCACTTGTTAAAGAAGGTCTATTACCAAAAAAAAATTTCGCAACTTTCTACTACATTCTATTATGAATAAAATATTTATTATTTAATTTACGCTTCGAAAGAAAGGTCAACACAGACTGATTTTTGTTTTGCAACTTGCACAACAATAATAATACAATCATTTGTTACATTTCATATATTTAATGAAATTATCGACCAACCACATTATTAATGTTGGCTCTTTTTCTGTTGTTGTAATGTGAAATTGTAACAAATAAACTTTATTATTTTATAGCTTTCACAATATCAGGCAAATATTCTTTTCTTTTGTTATCTATTTACGACGGCACTGTATGTTAAGGACGTCACTGTTAAAAAACAAAAAAAAAAAAAAAGAGTACAAAGCAATTGTTATATAACTTACTGTGTTGGCTATTCTTTTTGCAAAATACTCTGATTTTGTACATTTTGCTGTTATTATTTATTATTATTATATACTATTTTGACCATACTTGATCATCATCTTTACGTGTTATATTAAATAGAATTCGATATTTATTTATTTTTTATTTCTTATACGTATACAACTACCGCCTAGTCCTATTGAAGATGAAATATAGATGACCATATCAAAGACTAATCACAGGTTCCATTGTTTCATTTCATAATTGTAATTATTTCGTCATATAATGCGATTAACTTATGTGTAAGAATAAACATGTACAAATAAATATTTGTTTCTGCGACTTTGAACCCTACCTTTTTTTTCATACTACATAACCTGATAAGAGTTTTTGTAAATGAAAATATGTCTCAAAAATCTCTCTCGCAACGCCGAGCTTAGATACTTCAGTCATACATTTATTATTAAAAAAAAAAATTAAATGCTCTACAAAAAGGGTCGGTTTAAAATTTAGCAGAAGAGAAACTAATAACATAACACCTAACCTTCGTATAGGTGCGCGTTTCTTAGAAAAAAAAAATTTGAATCTTTTTTTGTGACTTGTTTTTTTCCGCTCAGACGAAATGATTGTCGAAGTTTGTTCAAGAGAGAACCAAAAATTACAAGGTGAACGTAGATTGAGTGATCATAACAAAATTAAAAAAACACTATTATTAAATTGTTTATAAAAAAAATTACATATTGTATAAACATCCAATTTGAAAAAATTAGCACATATTTTCGAGTTGATTTATGATTAAGTATGAAGATTTTGAATACCCTTAATGTTCCATCTCGGTCTTGTTTGGTTTAGAAATGAAGAATGATTTTATTCAAAGTATTTATTTTTGTAAAAAGCCTTACATACCATTATTTACATCAAACTACAAATCCATCTTTCAAGTGCAACTAAGCATGGAATTATGTTGCTAAGTTGTACATAAGTGAAGCAAAGAAGTTCAATGAGTAAAACGTAAGTATTTTTGATTGTAAAACGAATAAGAGTATAATAATACAAAATAAGATACGCTGAAAGGAACAGGGTATAAATTGAAATGGTATTTTAAATAAACCTTTATCAGGAAACAAAAATGCACGAGTTATAATAATATACAATATAAATTAACAAGATATACCTAACGTATTCTCACATTGCATGTTGTTTATTGATAATGACTGAAATGTGTAAAAAACATGAAAATTCTACTTTGTCAATGCTTAGAATGATAAAAGAAGAATAAAGAATATATTTGAAATAAAAATAGAAAAAAGTAGAATAGTTATGTTTATTACTTCAGCGATTAGCGAAGGCCTAAAAAGCCCTAGTGAGGAGACACTTTTAATTGTCCATTGCGTACCGACGAGTCCATTCCTTTGCGTTCCGAATCGCCTCCGATTCATTAACTTTCCACAATTCGGCTACATCATTGGCTAAAGGATCATCTGGATTGGGGGCACTCAAAAGGGCCTGAATAGATAGAAGCACCGTACGAATCTGCAGTGCAGGACTCCATTTATCCTTTAATATATCTAAGCAAATACGACCCAATCTATCGATGTTTGGGTGGTAAATTTTAGTGATAAACCTGACTTTGGGCGCCGACATTGGGTAGTCTTCGGGAAGAAATAATTCTAATTTAAACAGCCCCCCTTCGAACGGCGAATCTTCTGGACCGGTCACGATAACGTGAAAATACCGGGCATTACTGTCATCTGGTACAGCACTTATCCCTGGGACTGGTTCCTGCATTAAGCGTTGTGTTTCTTTGATTATTCTGCGTGGTAGGGCTGCCATATTTGCTTATCAAACCAATCACTTTTCGACCTTTGTGGTTGGAAATTAGCGCACTATTAAATTTAAAACTATATCGCGACACTAATTTAATTCAATTTTAGAAATACTCCACTCATTTTCCACCATTTATTTCACTTATTTATTACTTGTCTTACTCGTAACGGACACCCTCGTCCCTCATATTCCTTGATTCTTTCGACTTCGACCTTCGACTCATTACCTGCACGAGCCGGCTGCTGCTGCGCATGACACTATTTTGGTACCAACTTTAAACATTTTATGATTATTTTACATCTTTTTATTTTCAATAATATTAACTTTATTCCAATAACTGCACGTAAAATACATAATTTAACAATTAACATTTATTGTCCTTTGTTTTCAGATACTCTAATACACGTACAACCAATCTAATAATTATTACTTAAATAATTCCAACTTAGCTTCTCAAAAAAATTAAAAAATTGACTATTAATATAAAATTGTTTATAAACATATTTTATTTAACACTTTAATAGTTTATTTAAACTACAGAAAATGCTGCTTATAAATATTTCAATCGTCTGTAGAAATCAAATTTACTTATAATTATTTACCAACTGTCAAAACCGTCAAATGTCAAAACTGTCAGAAACAAATTATTAAATAAACGTACTCTACAATACAATCTATGATCGTAGCGTATTATAGTTATCTATGGTATAAGCTTCATCATAACATTAACCTAACTTTTATGTTGTATTTGCGATTACAATGTTTTTGAATGATATTGATTCTCAATTTATCAAATCGTTGCACTATTTGTATTCCAGTGATCTATCATTGAAAGGAGATAATGTCCCATTGCAGTTTTATTTGGAAGAAGCAATAAAAAACAAAATGGGGCTTACTAAAGATTTATCCCCTATAGTCGCAGCTTCGTTCAAACAACGTGGATTGTTGGATTTCAAACCTTTTCTGAATTCTCTGGAGGAAAGCAAAGGATCTAGTTCAGATAATGAATTGGAATTGGACCTTTTGAAAGAAGATCTAATGTGCATTATTTGCAAGTGAGTTGAGGAGTTGTAAAGGGTATTTGAAACTTTGTGGTTTTTTCAGTGGAATGGACGTTGGGGCCCGAAATAGGTTGTTAGAGTGCTCCGATTGTCACATGCTGTACCATCAGGAATGCCACAAACCTATTGTGACCAACCAAGATTCTTTCGATACCTGGATCTGTCAAAACTGCAAGGTATTAAGATAATTTATTATCTACCTTAAATCCCTTTCTCTCCAAAGAAATTTTTATCTTTTGGTGCTTATTAACTTTCATCAGTGCTAAGCTAGTAAAGCTTAAATTTCGAAGTTTTAAACAGAATCATGTAATAGCGACATATATTAACTTTAACGCAACTCTATGTTGTTAAATTATTTTTATTGTTTTCACCCCACTGGTGAAGGGTAATAATTCCAAAAAAATCGATTCCATAGTCCGAATCACTTCTAGATCAAAGTGTCAGTCTAATAGTCAATAAATTCACCCTAACACACTTCTTGCTGTATTCCAGCCCCCAGTTGAACCACAAGCACATTGTTCTAACGAAGATACACCAACCCTAAGTGACAGGGCTGAAAGAAAAAGAAAGCAACCGGGAGTTATGTACTACACTCAGTCATTTACAGTAATTGATGCAGAGTTTCGCGATGACGCGATGCTATTAACTATACAAAATAAAGTAAAAAAAAATGACTTTTTCTCTGTCAAATTTTTTACTGCATAGACTCGTAGTCGTAAGTTTGTAGAGAGGCTATAAAGTCATTACGAGTTTTGCGTAAATCAGTTTTAACTGACTATCTATTAATGCGATTAATAATTTTTCAGAGTGCCAGTAAAAAAATGTTGTTAACCTGCAGTCTTCCTCCAGTAACGCCTACAAGTGAATTAAAAGTGTCTGATATAACCATATTGCCAGCACCATCCGCTAAGCCTACTTCTTCATCTTCTTCTCATCGGCATTTTAATAATGCTGGCACAAACATATACAAATCCAAGAGTGATAAATGTATGCTTATATTTTATAAATTTCCAATACAAATTAACATTTTTAATTATTTCAGATTCAAAATCAAGTACATCTAGCTCAAGTACTTCCAAACCATCGTCAAGTACGTCAAAATCTGCAAGTTCTAGCTCTTCCCGCACAAATACTAATATAATTAGTGCTGATAAACGCATTCAAATAATGAAAAAGAAAGCCGCTAAGCTGCAAGAGAAGCGAGCAACTCGTGCGGCTCGCTAAAATCCTAAATTTGACCAGAATTTTTTGCATAAATTAAAAAAAAAAGTAGAAATGTATTTCATGTATTTAAAAAATGTAATTAGTGGACCAACTTTAATAAAATCATGTGTTAAATTTTTTCTAAAACAGTCTCCAAAAACAATGCAACTTTAGTTTTACGATTGCTTGTTTTTTTTTAGTCTCTCATTTCAAACATCTTACAGGCTTCAGCCACAACCGACTCAAGTTACAAAAAGGGGAAGTCAGTTATAACTTGTCTTCTGGCTCAACAAGACGCTGACAGACTGTCTACTTACGAGGTAAGGACAATAATAAATTATATTTGAAAAATCTTGTAACATACATCAATAAAGGTATGTGTTGTGATAGAGTTGCATTTTTTTTGGAAAAAGGATCAGTCCACTAATTGGACTTTTAATAATAAAAAATCTAATTGACAGGAAAATTTTATTCATATAAACAAATACTGCATGGAATGTAACAACATGAAGCAAAAAGTTTTTAAAAGTACAAATGGGGTAATAATGCCACAACCTTATATAATAATGAAAGTAATTATTGTGATGTAGGACGTAACATAGGCGTTGTGTCAATATGAATATAAGTTAACCCTGTCTAATCGTAAAATATTGAAATCATATCACATTAGACAATACAATACACCTGTTGTAGTTCTGCATCAATTTTGAAGGAACATTATAATTAAAGGTCTCACAAGCATTTCATAAATAATAATAATAAATAATTATTGACTTTTTGCATAACTCGTATGAAGTTTTAAAGCTATTCACACCAAAAATAGATTCTTTTTCTTATAATTAGAAATTAATCTAAAATTTTGCTGTGATATGAAAAAATATTAGTCATTACTAAAAACTTCTCTAACATTGTTATATATTTGAATTTACAGCAACGCTTAAAGGATTTTTGACTAAGTAAAAACTGTACATATTTCTCTACCTGTACAATATTTACAGTATCATAACTTACGCTAATGTTATTTAATGGCAAAAATTCAAATGAGATCGATGTCTATGAAATATTACTAAAGAAAAACCTCTTTTCATTGTCTAAATACGTTCAACTTTATAAAAAAAGATTCATATTTTGAAAAAAAAATTTCGAGTTTTTTTGTTTTATCTAAAATGGAAAAAATATCCATTCGAATTTATAATAATGATTGAAAAACTTACTTTACTCGTCTTCGTGCTATTTACAAATTTACATATAAACACGGGACTTATTGGTAATTTATACAAAAAATGTTACTGTTATATGTGTGGATCGCATTTGTTCATATCTTTTAAAATATCTCCGAGAACATCAGCTGACTGCGATAATCGTGGTCGTTTAATAATTTTCTGTGGCTTTTTTTCTTGTTTCGGCTTTAAAATATTGGAATCGCTGGTTAAGATTTTTTGGCTTACAGTACTTGGTTCAGACACTACAGGCGGCTTTTTACAACTATTTGTTACAGAAACTGTACTGGTTGTTACACTTGTTAATATTTTGTTATTTGTATTATTAGTTTTAGAACTATCACTTGAGCTTTTCCTTGATTCTGAATGCTCTCGGTCTTTGTGGGATGAATGACTACTATACTTATGTTTACTTTTATGTTCGCTGCTACTACTTTTATGGCTACTACTTTTGTGATGATGATGATGATGAGATTTGTCCTTACTTTTGTTTTTATCTCTATCTTTATGGTAATGATGATGATGCCGATCTTTATCATGTCTTTTATCTTTATGGCTATGTCTATCTTTGTCATTACTTGATTTATGACTACTATGCTTATCCCGATCTTTATCTCGCTTTTCTTTATTTTCATCTCTTACTTTATATTTCTCTTTTTCTTTATCTTTACTACTAAAACTCTTGTACTTTTGATCTTCGGATATTTTTTCTTTCTCAATTGTAACATGTTTCTCAAAATCTAATTTGTGCTTCACTTTGACAATATTTTTAATGTGGTTATTCTTTTCTTGTTTATCACATACTTCTATTGACGTAGGAGGTTTATTGGTTTCGGGATCATAACCTATGTTAATGTCCACATTCGGATAATACTGCGCTAAACGAACATGCCAAGCTAAAACATACATTAATGATAACTATTCTAAATAGAAATCACAATCCAATACCTATACTAGTAACTGCCGTCACTGTCCTAAACTGATGAATAATATTTCTTGGAAGGAAATAAATATCGTTATCATATAGGTTAACTCTAGCATACTCAATCCCTTCTCGTCGTAATTGATTCAGTTTGGCATCTTCCAGCCACGTGACACACTAAATACAATAAGAAAAAAATTAATACAAATAAATGAACAACAGTATGAGTGATCTATACCTGAGAAATAGGGGGTTCATGTAAATCTAGCTGCAGTTTCTCAGCTAATACATCAAAATGCTTAGCGCTAAAAGCAATAACATCTTTCGTAATTCTATTAACTGGTCCTTCATCTTGGCCTCCATGAATGGCTTTTAGAATGCCAACAGCCGCTGTTGTTTTCCTGTCGAGGCCTGCACCGACATGATCAGCGTGAGCTTTGGTCCTATCTTCGAAAAGATGTTCCCTTGCTTCTGACATTCTTGGTAAGTACTGAAGGTTTCTGAGCTCATTAATGCCAGTTCTGCAAACAATTTTATTCAATTACCATTACTTTTATTTGTGTAAATTTTAATATTACCTTTTTCTTTTTAAAGGTGTTTTAGAATCCGCAGTTGGTACAAGTTGTTCACCAGGTCGACACCATACAATAGGCCCATCATTAGATTCGGTAGGTTTCATATCACGGCAAAGAGATAAACGACCCCATGGCATCGTCTTAAAATACCGCATATAAATTTTAAAATATGAAAAATATATTTTTTTACCAATTTTAAAAAATTGTTTTTTTCCAACATTTCTAACAAATCCGGAAAATATCCTCCTACTTCTTCATGTGCCGTCCCTACAATGCTAATTTGATGCAGCGGACCATATCGAACTGTTCCACTTTCATAATGTTTTATTACATTTTTATTATACTCAGCAAATGTTGTCGTTTCAATATCCGAACTCTTATTTAATAAACCGTTTTTAACCGTTAAATTTGGATAACTTTCGGCCATATACTCTAAAATATCTGGTAAGTAACTCGCCGATCCATGAATAATTGCAATCACAAACATTGCATAACCATCCGAATTCTCTCTGAAAGCTAAAGTGAAGAATTCTTCTGCCAATTCTAGCTGCTCTTCATATCGCAAAACTTTCAGTTCGTCGTCATACATGCGAAGAATTTTCGCACCTCCATTTGAATGAGTTTCGATATGGTAAAATCGACGATATTTCAGACTTGTCTGAAAGGTAAAAATACTCCATTTGACACTATTCATTAGAAAGAGAGCAAAAACGCCTGACCGTGCCATTAGTTTGAAAAGTGATCATAGTAAAAATACCTCTATCCCACCTTTAATTACATTCACATTCAATAATCATAAATTTGAAATAAAAAAAATAGCATGCACTTATCAAGACTTGAACCAAATTTAGTAAAGTTTTTATTATCATGAATGTGTATAGTCATTGCACCAGCTAAAGCACATGGGGCGTGGTTTTGATCTGCGTAAACTTTAAAATGTACTGATTTTATGCCCCTTTTATGTTGAAGTCTGATGTGTTGTGTTGACTGTTTTAAACTACCACGCACTCTGACGCAGACCACGCCCCTTGTTCCTAGCCGTTGCCATGATATTATAAGATTAGAAAAAAACTTACCTCAGGTGGAGGAAAGTTATAATTTCCATTGGTCATCAACGTTGGCAAAACGCTAGTTTGAGTTCCAATAGATTTTTTCCTAGATGACGAGCTTTTTTTCTTATCGTGTTTCTTTGTACTTTCGTGTCGTCTGGATCTACTTTTCTCATCTTTATGTTCACTTTTCGAAGGCGTATGTTTTGGTTTGATAAAATCAATCTTTCGAAGCTTAACGTCTTTGTCATCTGTATCAGCTGAAAGTGCTCGTTTGGCGCTTCTTTTTGGTATAGTTGCAGTTTCAACAGATCTCGTTCGGATATTGCGAGGAGAACATACTTCAGATATATTCGTAAATTTGGCTTGTTCAATTAATGTATGCTGCAAGCTTGGAGCTTCATTTTCAATCTTTGGTTCAAATTTATTGCTGGGTGTAGCAGTTAAGGTGTCTAACACTTCAATATCATTATTATTAACATTTGCATTAATCTGAAGGCCACTGGGTTTTGAAGTTTCTTGATTTTGTGTACATTTACTAGTGTCTATGGAAATCACAGCACCAATATTGCAACTTTGATCACAGCCAATTTCTTCTTTAACTGGTTTACTATCTTCAATGTCAATTTGCGTTTCATAGTTAATTTCACTTTTAGTAATTTTTGGAAACTCTACAAAGTTAGAAGACACGTTCGTCTGCGTTTCTGGAACACTATCAGAAGGAATGCACACCGAATCGTCACCACTATTTGAGGCTTCAGAAGGGCTTATTATCATATCTTGTTCTGTCTTCGGTTTACCATTAGTTAGCGTTGCAGTATTTTCCGGTAAAATCTCTGAAATTCATAAAATATCTCTCTTTTTTTTTGTTCAGAACTCGACACAAAAAGAAGCATAAAAGAAAATAATCATAGAAGTACATCAATAAAGACGAAAAGTAGGAATAATAATGTTCCAATAAGAATTAATGATTTCTCGATCAAAATGAGACCTTTACCCAAGTATTTGTGCTTATTAGTCACATATAAATCTATACTAAAGCAAACCAAATGTCTTTAGATTAAACGAAAAAAAAAACTGTATGTGACTGATGAGCCCTAATAAAAGTGAAGATTATTTATTTTCTTCTTAGATTCCCATTCTGAATGAGAATTGTAGCCTTAATATTAACAGTTTTACATTGCAAACCCACTGGAGAAAGGTTTGTCATCCTAAATTATTTACACATGAATCAAAATAAGAGGTGGCCATGAAAGACAAAAGAAGGAAAAAACAATTGCACGCAGAGCCCCTTAGGAAATTTAATATACAAAACCATTTCAATAAATATATGGAGGCCCCCGGAGAAGAATAAGAGTAGGATTTATACAAAAAGATGCAAAATATGAAACCAGGATCACATAATTAGGTAACTATTAGATTAGAATAAATAGGAATATATTCGATTTTTATGAAAAGATAATGATCAAATGAATGTGAGGATGTGTTTTCATCAGATTTAGATCCTAGAAACGGAGTGGAAAGAGGGCTTTGTGGTACTTACTTGTTTGTTCAACGATGGGGTTAAGATTGCTGGACATATCGCAAGAGCAGTTTGGGGCGCTCCGGCCACATGAACTACAGCTGGGATCGCCTTCCTCGCCTGGAATAGTGGTTTTTTCTTTGGAAAACCCAGTATTTTCATCGTCACAAGAAGATTCGTCATTAGACGCCATGATGTAAACCCCGGATTCAATGTTTATTTACGTTTATTCCGCTAATAATTTCCAACCAGTCACATATTCACTATATTTAATGAAACTACTTCACAACACTTTCAGTTCTTCAAACATATCAATATTTCCCCCGAATTATCACTGAAACAATTCGCAAAACTAGAAAATGTCCACGCTTACCGCCATGCTTCTAACCGGGATTAAAACATAGCCCCTCTCTTTTCCTCTCACGTATCACGCAATTCTTTGACGCGAGCAGCGCACTTATCTCCCCCGCAAACAACCAATTTTTTCAAACAAAAACTTTCAAATGCCCTTTTTTCGTCCACAACATCAACTTTTGACTAAAAAAAAATGGCTTCAAATAACAACAAAACAAAAGCAATCGAAAATGCTCTCGATTCTCATTTGTTTATAAAATGTCATCGATGTGCTTTCAGGATAGATATTCAAACTAAACAATGTTTATAATAGAGATAATTTTAATCGCCTTTACCTATTATAAATTATTTTCAAAGCTTTCACGTTTCATGCAAAAAGTCACGTAGCCAGATGAGCGCCAAATTCAATTTGATACTTTACCCCACTTTAAACAGTAATATCACGTGACAAGAGGCAACTAATACCAACCCATACACTTTCAAAGTATAAAATCGCTAATATTTTTTTTATTTATTGTAAACTTACCTTGCAGCTCTCAAAAAAGCAACTTTATAAAAAGTTTTGTCACTTATTCGGTTCTCTTAACTATAAAACTTCAAAGGGAACATGGCAGGTGAAAAAAAAAGTTTTTAAAAGAAACACAGTTTTATTAGCATTTCTATATATAAACCATTGATTGTGTTTAATTTGTATAATACAGTCGCTATTTACTTTTAATGCAAATTTTTCATAATCGCTGTATTCTTCATATCAGTTTTGTCTGATTTCAAAAGTAGTGTTCAAACACAAACTTGCAATCATTCAAAATCACTGCTTAACATGTATTAAAAAGAAGAACTACAAAATGTCACAAAACCTAATATTACTTCTTTACAATTAAATCAAAACGAATCATTAGAAAATGTATAATAATACTAATTATGTATTGCCTCCTGCAGATTCGTTTTGTTATAATTATTATAAGAGATTTTTTAAGAAAATTATGTCAATCAAACTCAACCAAGAAAAAACTTAACAGTTGATTGATACTTCCGACACATAAAAAAAATTAAATAAAAAAAAACAATGTTACCATCGACACAAAAACAAGGCCTAAGCAATTAATTATAAAAAGGGTATGATTAAGCATTTAGCACCAAGGGATAAGATTTCGTAATGATACAGAATCCTATCCTATGTTTTAACAATTAATTACTAAAAAATTTCAAGTAAAAAATAGTGTATTAAAATAACTCGTCGGTATACAAGTTTATTTATACCGATTATGCAAAAATGCATACCCTCGCTTGAGACCACCCTCAACACTTATTGAATGGTCAATAATTTTTAAATATGTACAGCTAAATATTAAGGAACACCAGTATTTAAAAATATAAGTTAAAAAGAGGCAATCGTTGATGTGATGATTACAATAAACCTGGTGGTATAATCATTGTGAAAATCAGTCCTAACAGAAATAAAAATATTACAGCATCCAAAAATTCGAATTACTTCATTTATTTAAAAAAAAATCGGATAATTTTTCCTGGCATAAATAAATTACTAATAGTCATAATTTCATTTATCTGAGCAGCCAAAATACTTAATTATATAACAATGCAGTATAACACTGACTAGTAACCCTCTTTGAGTTCACAGTTTACACTGAAGTACATTAATCAAAAAATCATCTACCGAAATGCTAAATTATGTTTTCTGAATATTGAAAGATTTGTACCAATATAACAAAGTATTTCAAAAGTTTTAATATACAGTTTTCTCTTGCATGTTATAAACGTAACTGACAAATCGTCGCCGATAACTAATTATAATTAAACGTCGACACTGATCCATCCATCAATTGATTAGCCTAAAGAAGGAAAATCGCGCTCGTCGTCGACTTTAGGGGCTCGGCGATTCTCACCTTTTTCATCACCCTACATATAAAAAAAAGAAACAAAATTAAATAATTAATTCTAAGCCACATTAAATCAATATTTCTATTCAGAGTTGGCTATAAAAAAACATATATTGTTTCATCTGCACAGCTTCCAAGGTGTGAATTTTAGCTGATTCGATAGCATCCAGTAGTTTTCAACTGTTTAAATTTTAAAAGAGCATTCAGAAAATGGGATTTCTGGAGATACAAATATAGCACAATAGATTGAATTATATTAGCCGAAGCTTGAATACGTATTGTTTACATCGCGTTTTTATTTTATCAATATTATATAATAAAAAAAAAGCCAAAATAAATGACAATCACTGATTACAGAATTGCATAAGAAACACGATTTATTAGCTGTAAAAAAGTTAATATCTTATCAATTTTTTTTGAACAGACAGACAATTCGAAATCGGTAAACAACTCCACATAAATGTCGCTTTAAAACATTTCGATTGCAACTTACACATCTTTCTTCATAGCAAACTCTCAACGAAAATATTTTTTAATAAAATTAATAAAATTTTTTTAATAAAATCTTAATACCTGTTCTTCGCGAAAACGTCTATCAGGTCTGCCGCCACCTTCACCTCCAGAGCCAGCAGTTCCACCTCCAGTACCGCCACCACCTACGCCAGTGCCTCCACTGATAGTGGTAGTAGGAGCACTGCCGGTACCTGCTCCAGCGGTTCCAGTTGCACGTGGATTTGTGCGATTTCCTCTTGGACCAGACCTTTGACCTCTTCCACGTCCGCCACCACGCCTGTTGTCATTAAATTGAATATCAATATCCAAAACGTGTTTTTGTCTACCAACACGTTGAGGATATTCAGCAGCATCATATTCCTCATCTTCTGATTCCTGTAGAATGTAAATATTCATATATAATTTTAATAAATGTTTAAATAAATACATTAGGAAAATTTTCTATGCACCTTAACAACAAAAAATCCACTTAAATATTTCTTATTGAACCTTAAGAGTGAAAAAGTTTCAAGATAAGAATTAAATACTCACAGTTTCGTTTTCTTTTTTCCTTAATTCGTACATCTTTTTCCATTGGGACGGATCTTCACCTTCTCCAGCTTTCCGAATATTGTATTGAGGTTTTGCACGTCCAGCGCGTTGAGCTTTCCATTCATCCAAAGTCAATTCCTTAGGTTCTTCTTCAACTGGAGCTTCTACTTCGGTTTCTTCCCTAAAAATTATTAAATTTATTTAAAATTTTATTTGTAATAAACCGTGTTAGCTTACGGTTTAGTTTCAGGTGCAACGGTCGGCGTTTCAATCTTTTCAGTTTCATTCCAGCTTTGTTCGGCATCGGTAGGTTTGTTATCAGCCTCTCTATAAAATTAAAAAATATAATCTTTTTATCTCAAAAAGCAACAAGATCTTACTCAATCACATCTTTATGAGATCCCCAATTATGAGCACCAGCCCCATCACGCTTGTCGACTGGTTTAACTCCTCTGTAACCATGGCTGCTTTAGTATTGCGATAACCAAATAATTGATTTTTAGTGATTTAATATTTATCATTTATTTTTAGAAAATATATATATTGTAATATCAACTTTACTTACGTCTTGTCTGATCCGCTCTGTCTGTCAAACTCCCTTTTACCTCGCCGGTCGTCAAAAGGACGTCTAGGAGCCCTAGGTCCCGTTGGTTTGTTGCCTAAAGGTCGTCCGCCACGATCACCACGGTCACGATTACGATTTTCAAAATTTTCACCTATATTCTCACGTCGAGGGGGTCTATCTTCGCGGTCTCTGCAATGAATTCAACAAAGTATAGACACTACTTACAACATTTATGATTGTAAACACGTTGATTATGCTTGAAAAGAAAATAGAATTTAGCAAAACGTTTTACATCTTAAAGTATAATCAATCAAACAAATTATATAGAAGAGCTCGAAAGCTCTAAGAAAGTAATATTTAAGAGATTTAAGAATCATCCTTAGATGCGCCAGTTCTTGATAATGATAATTCTACGCGAATAGGAAACATAGATAACAAGTCTTGTCCCCATCTAAGAGTATTCATACTGTGCTGATATATGTCTATCAAAAGTTTTATTATTCGAGACTGGAATTTATTACCTTAATTTTTATCAAAATCAATTTATTCAATATCTTACACAATATAAAACTGCTTTTGCAAATTAATATAGTCTAGTGACTCTGCAATATCAGCTTGCCAATGCAATAAATTTAAAATTGATTTACATTTTTGAATATAATAACAATGAATAATCTCTCGGTCAAGAGTTTCTCTTTATTTTTATAGTAATTATTTTTCTTTTTAGCAGTTGCTTCATCAGAAATTATTTATAAAAACAAATCGACTGAAAAAAAAATTGTGTAATCTAATTAAATCTAACAAGGTTTATAGTGAAATAATAAGGTCAAGAGTTTTTGTGCTGCTTAAAAAAAAACATTATTTTTATTACATAAACTAATAGCAAGCCAGGAAATGTTTAATAGTACTTCTATTGTGTGATCGAAACCGACTAAAAAATCGATACATTAATATGACACGTTTTTGCTGTTAAAAGCAAATGAAAGTATTTTTTTTTGAAACACAATAGTCCTAGGACCATAAAAACAATATCAACACTATTTGTAAACACTTTCGCTTACCTTTTTTTAAGTTAGAAGAAAACAAATACGATCTGAATTATGAAATGAATTACTTTTGATCTATGATAATTTGAAAAAAAAAACTCTCTAAAACAAGCTTGTATATTCCTACCATCATTATGAGACAATTTGAGTTGAATAATTGGCCAAATTTCAAATTATAACAGCTTCATCAAACTATACAACATCGATTTAAATTCGTCAAACTCCTATGTACAGAAGATGGTCAACAATGAGTGTTCGAGTTTATAGAGACGCTTGTTCGACAAATATTTGACATAAAAAAAATTGTAGGTTATGTCACGTGACTAACTTTTTAATCGGCATTTGCCAATAATGTTGTTAGTCTCAAAAATGTCACGCGTCACCAGCAGGAAGCGGTTGCATTTTAAAATGAAATGTAGGATTGCCAACTCAAACAATCATTGTTGACCACTCTGTATAATACATTGTAAAATCCTTGAATTTAAAAATGTATATATATTTTCTTTCAGACGAGTCTTAGACACAACAAATTTTCAGAAGGTTTTTATCAATAGGAAGACGCTTGTGTAAATATATTGAGGTATATAATTAAATACCTATATATCTTGTTATTGATGTATTTTATTTGACAGCTGCCATTGTTAACCTCAAAATTGTGTGATTTTAAACACTGAAAACAACAAAAATAAACTAATTGTACTTGAATATTATATAAATAACCGTTAACGTCCCAGAAATAAAAAAAACAGCCGTAGAAATAAACTTTATTTTTTTCCTCAAGATAATTACATTGTATTAGAAATAGCACTTAAACCATAAAAAAAATAAAATCAGTGCAAAATATTGAAACTGCCATGAGAACAAAATTATTATTATTATTTTTTAAACATGGCATTCTAATTTTTTTTAGGTTTTCCTAAATTTTGATATTATATTATATTCATCGATTTATAATTTTTGGTACAAGTATAATTGTACAAAAATCCCTAAGACCCTGTATGAGTATTTTCCTATTTTTTTTTTGTGTTGGCAATATTGCAGAAAACTGGTTCGACTTTATACCTGTCGCCATATAAAATGACCCTCCTTAAACCTCACCTTTCCGGATTGAATTAATGAGAAAAATATGATTTTCATGAATATTTTAGTAATTGATGAGTGATTTTCTTTAGATATAATTAAACACAAGAATGGTATTACATAACCTAAAATTGTTTCCTATTTCGTGCTCAGATTTGACCGAATCATGTTTGTAATACGAAATTGTAGAAACTAGGCGAGAAAAACAATGTAGGCCCCAACTACCAACTAATAGAAATGAACTATAAATAATTTAACAATGGCAAAAAATATCAATATAGTTCAAGTTCGAATATATAATAGTCTTGACCTTTAGAATAGTGTTTTTTTTTTAATTTAAAATGTTTTAATTAGAAAAAGTATTAGTAAGGTAGTGCAGATTTTGTGGAAGGAATGATTTTTGAATCACCTTGTATGAAAATGCAGAAGGGAAAGTACATAAAAATAAATGGATCTATGGAGCCACAATGTTTAGCAATTAGCAAGGTCAGTTTTGAAATGCAATGAATAAGTAGATTGTTAAAATGAATATTAAATGTAGATAAGCTGTGGATTTGTTTACAGATTAAATTATTAATGTTGTGAATGACGATAAATATGTAAAAATAAATGCTGAAAACAAGGTTAGAGCTAAAATTGACATTTAGGAAACGATCGTGCTTTAAGGGTTCTAAAATTACGTAAGGTAACAATAATTTGGAAACATACCGATTTTCAGTTGATCCATTGAATGTCCTATCTTCGCGGTTTCGTCGATTGTTCCGTTCTTCCCGATTTTCATTATTAAATTTGTTAAACGGACGTTCCGGTTTGCCTTCGTTATTAGCCCTTTGTTGATGATTCGGTTTCAAATCTAAAACAAAAAATAAATTTGTAAATAATTAAGAGTAAGAAATTCACACAGATACACACACATGTGCCGCATTGAAATGGCCGTCAAAGCTGTTAATAACTTACCTTCTCGTTTGTTTTCTTGTACTTTTATAGTGTTCTCCTTGATGATTTTCTTCTGTATATTCACCGGCTTCCCCTTAGGCTGTTCCAAAGGTTTGGCTTTGTTTTCCTTTTCTGCAACTTTGGTCTTCTTCTTCAATTCCTTTTCTTGCTCTTTTAAACTAAGCGTTTCGAGAGGATCGGATTCGTCGTCCAGAAATAAAGCATACCTATTGGCAATGCCTATCCCGTACGAATTCTCCATTATGGAATTTAAAGATTCGTCTTCACAACGCTGAGATGTTGGAAGATTTGTTTATGGCTATGTAGCCTATGTTTTCACGCACTCATTCAACTTTAAAATGGCGGTATTGGTACGACCGGCTTCTTTCTTGCACGAGGAGCGCAACTGCTGTAATCACGTCAAACGCGCAGGACCACCTCCTTTCCATATCAACTACTTTAACCGGGAAATTTAAACTTTTTCATAAATTTCTTTTAATTTAATTATTAATATTCAACAAAAGTCTTCTGCAATCTTAAAAAATAAATATTTTTAACAAAATAACATTTAAATAATAAAAAAAATATTTATTTATATTTATAAACAAATTAATCATTTTAGAGTTTTATTAGACAGCTCGCAACTATTTGTAACAATGCTGCCAACACAAACAAATAAATTCCTTACAATTAAAAAAAATATTTAATTTTACTGTAGCCAGAAAGTATAGTAATTAATAATATTTATATAATTATATACTTTAACAATTATTTTATAAATTACAGTTATTTTAAAATCTTAACATTCAAACATCAAATGCGCAATTACTTGACATAAAAAATTATTTATTTAACAAATTACTCCAATTAATCATTATAATACAAAGCTACATTATAAACAAATTAGTATAAAAATAAATTTATTAAAAAATATTTTTTATTGAGTGGCTGAAGATTCTTGTAATTTACAATAGCTGATAATCGTGTTGAATATTCTTACTGTAATTTATTACGTATTTTCTTGCAATTAGTTGCAACTTGCTGATGAGCTCCAATAAGAGCAAAACATGTCCAAGTTTACAAATGTGATTTGAATGAATTTTGCATTAGTCTTTCTTTATTCTACCAGTTAATGGCCAGCCAAAAAAAATATACTATGTACATTGTATATCTTTGATAAGCGTTTGAGACAAAAAGCACTAACGTGATAACTTGGTTGTCCAATCAGCAATATTAACTTTGGTTTTAATATGTGCTAATATTTAATTTAATATGTCGTATCAACACTGACATCTTTTAGAGTACAAACTATTTACATTTATGTAGAAAAAATTTCAAAATAATTTATGCCAAGTAGCTGCTAATAGATGGCGCTATATGTATTATTAAAACTCACTTTAGATTTCACTGTAGATTAATCTAAAAATGAAAATCTTTATTAAGAAAAGCATATTTAACAAATAATCTTAAATTTTCAAATTTAAACATACATCTGTCAATACTGTCAATACATGACAAATGACATTACAATTATTTTAATCACCCCATATATTTTTTACATTTATTATTTGAAACTTTGCTAATTTTAATTATTTACGTTTTGTTTTATTTTGAATTTTCTAAGCAATTTTAATCATAAAATTAAAAATGTAAATAAAGATTTCCTAAAACCAAAGAAAATCATAAGCCTACTATAATTTTGAATCATGTAAGCTATCTATGATATAAACAACTTGCTTTTGTTTAACAAAAATTATTATAGTTCGGCGACATCTTGAAGAAAGATTTTCTAATAAATTTCAGTTCTAAAAGAGGTAAAAAAGTGTTTTTAAACGTATTTTTGCGTTGAAATTAGTATTATAATTGGTTTGAGCGGTGTTTTTTTATTGTTTTTTGCGGATTTGGGGGCTCTGTGAATAGAAACCACTAGGTGCTTCGGCTGAAGACACCGGGTAAGTAGGTACCCAAGGAATTTTAGCGTTTGCCACAAAGAGTCCCGCTCTACACCTAGATAACAACAGCAAAAAGGTATGTACAGACCCATTTTCAAATTATAATTAATTTTAAAGTTATTGCTTAATAGTTTTTTTATATTTTCAACAGATCAGGATCATTTATTTTACTTTTCGGTCTCTTTTCAGCAATTTTAAAGTAGAATTAAGCTGAAATTTGCGATTTAACTTTTAAGTAATCTTATTTCCTTGATTCACATCAGAGCTGCCAACTACAAACCTGTTATCACACACCTGTCATACTCTTAGAAATTATTCTATAGTACATTTAATATACCGGGTAATTTTTTAAATATACGGTCTAGCAGCCTATGATTTTTTTACCAAGATAAATGTATTAAATGTTAATACCCAAATATTCTTTTTTTGATGTTTTACGAGATTACTAAAAAGATAAAAAATTTATTAAGCATAAAACATAACCTCACTTTTCAGTCATGTGATCAGTCACGCTGAAATTACATTTTGAGCAAAACCAAATGCGAGAAAATCTGATAACCGGTTGCATCCTATGCCGGTTGTGATTTTGATATTTTATTGAAAATTATTTTGTAAAATAAATTTATTTAGGTTTGACACATTACGCCTTGGCAAAAAGTCATAGCCTGCTAGACCGTAAATTAAAAAAAATACTCGGTAGATTGTCATTGCAATAAGGTTAAAACGTTTTTATTTTATTTGATATTTTTGGATGCACTTACGTAAAATGATAGCAAATATTTACTATAATTTATGTTATTTAATTTAAGAGCGATATTTTTTGAAAAACATATCTTTAATTTATTGTTATATATTGTTCTTTAATTGAGTTAGAGACAGAAAAAAATACAAATTGGGATTATGGCATAATCTAGTTATATTTTATTTGTTACCAAAAGTAACAACTGAGTAAAACGTTTTATTTAACTATACTTTAATCTTGTGTAATAATAACAATTAGGTTTAATTGATATTTATTGTTGGTACAATAAATGGGTTTATTTGAAATAATAATTTGACCATTAACATATGACGGTAAGCCGTTATTTTAATCTCTGGCTATAACATTTTGTCTTCCGTGCTCATAACTAAAAATTATTATTATTAATAGACAAGTGATTATTTAAAGCTACTTTTATAGTTTGATAAATTTTATAATAAATTTTATAATAAATTTTAAAATATAAAATAAATTAAATTTAAACGTTTGGTTAATTGGTTTACAAAAAGATTAAATTTTGGCGCGAAATAA
Organism: Lagria hirta; assembly: GCA_947359425.1. Classification (NCBI taxonomy): domain Eukaryota; kingdom Metazoa; phylum Arthropoda; class Insecta; order Coleoptera; family Tenebrionidae; genus Lagria; species Lagria hirta. The sequence goes on from OX375799.1 coordinate 1,341,688, forward strand.
TTTGTTTTTGATTTAAAATTTGAATTAATAACTTATATTTTTATTACAAAAACGCTGTATTACATTTTAAATTATTATTTGTAGTTTGATTTCTTGTAGCTTTCATAATATAATTGCTGTTTTATTATTAAAACAATTTTGACTATTTACTACGAGTTAACTCTGTTTCCGTGGTGCGTAAAGTGAGGAAGGGGGGAGATCAGCCAGCAGTGCCATGCCGCCATTTTTCTCTAAGTAGTCGTTTGTGTCCGTCAACGTGGTGTGGTTGTGGCACATAAACCACCGTAAAAAAAAAAGTGGAATAAATATATATAAAAAGCCAAAAAAATATAAAAAGTTAATAAAACCCCAAAAAAATCGAAAAACATTTTAAAAAAACGAAATAACTTCTATTTTTCGTTTGTATCTTATGTTTGTACGCGTAGTATCTGAAAAGTGTAGTTTATAACAAGGAAGATGCAAGCTGCAGCCCCCAATTATCCAATGGCGTCCCTTTACGTCGGGGATTTACATACAGATATAACTGAGGCAATGCTTTTTGAAAAGTTTAGTACGGCTGGACCAGTCCTTTCGATTCGTGTCTGCAGGGATTTGATAACGAGACGTTCCCTGGGATACGCCTATGTTAATTTCCAACAACCTGCCGATGGTAAGAATGGATTTCAGGTTTTAAATGGCAATGGCCCATTAGTTCCATATGGAATCTCAAATGTGGAAACGTGGAAATGGCCATTTAGCTGTGACGACGCCATGTGCATATCCGCAACATTTCATACACGTCCTCAAACATTAAACCTCTTTGTCATTTTAATCGAGGTTAAATATTTATTTAATCATATTTAATTGGGAATTCCTCGATAGTATAAAAACTTTTCCCTTTTCTTGTCTAACTTCTATAAAATATATATATCCATCTTTCTCAAGTCGCCATATGGACAAAAAATCATAACCACGTGCTTCATTCTCTTTAGAAATTTTATAAATTTTTTTTTCAAACTTTCATACTTATTTTTTTGTAATTACATAAAGAGCCTTTTGTTTTACTGAAACAAATTATTGCTTCAGAATAATTTAAAAAAATTAATTTTAATGAAAGCTGCCACCTTGTGGCGCAGGTGAGAACTACAAAATGGAGTATCGAAGTTGGTCATTTCTGGTTAATTACAATAATTAAATTCAAGAGAAAATTAAAACTGTTACGATTTGGTTATTTATTTTCGTGGATTAGTGTGACGTCACTACGTTCGTAGTGTGACTCATTTGAATTTCTAAAGTTTATATTTTTGATATTAGGTTGAAGTTCAATAAATTCTAATCTTATTGAAAATTCCTTATTTGTAATGACTTTATTGAATGATTCTGTTGGGATGAAGCCACGTGGTTCCTAACTTTTAGCCATCGAATGTGACGTCACAAGTTGACTTTTAACGAAAAATTCCGGAAATTTCAAAACTGAACTATTTTATCTGCTACTATTGTTGTACTTGATAGCTTTAACAAAATTTAACTTGACAATAGTACTTGATAATATTAGAATGACTGACCTATTATTCGAATTGATACACATTCATTTATTCGAATACTTAACTATTCGAATAATAATGATTATTTGTTTAATTCGAATAATTGAATACTTTTAAGATGACTTCTGGTCATCTGGGAAATGCTTTTTCCATATGACAATATAGGTCTTTATGCGCTCAAATGTTTCATAAGTAGAAACATGTGTCCATTTAACTGGTGGCAAAGTAATGAAAAAAAAAATACCCCCCACTTTGTCTGCAATATTAAGTAATTACAAATTATTTGAATATTCGCGTTACTCGAGTATTTGAAGTATTCGAATACCAAAATCCAAAAATGTCCCAGCCTTAAGTATACTTATATACAGATCAAGTTTTCTTAAGAATGTTTTATGCATACAAATCGGTAAACTGTGAAATATTTATTTTCGATTTGATTTCTCAAGTTTGGTGTTTTTGCTTCGGGCTTAAGGTCATCAAAATTCTTATTTTTTGTGAAATTGTAACTTTCTCTCGTTTATCATAAATTGGTTTTTGTAGCTTTAAATAATAACCTTGTTTAATTAGTTCACAATTTTCCTTAGGGCGAAGATTGCTAGCACAATTAATTTTACAAAATTATATTTTAATGTGATTTTTTTCGAAAAATTTGGAGGATAATTATTTGAACGACATTTTTCGAATTGGTACTGTTACACTCTCACTAACGGAGGTCAAGAAACTTGAATATAAAATAAACACAATAGATTTGTAAGTTATGTTCTATTAAATCGATTCATAGTTGATATCATGTAGCAGAAAGGGATATTGGTATTGTTTTATCAGTTTTTATATCCGGGAAATATAGTTCCTGCTTTATAAGGGATATAGTAATTAAACAATATTTCTTCTTTTCCAGCTGAACGCGCCTTAGATACTATGAATTTCGATTTGATCAAAGGTCGACCCATTAGAATCATGTGGTCTCAACGTGACCCCTCACTTCGAAAATCAGGAGTTGGAAATGTTTTTATTAAAAACTTGGATCGCTCTATTGACAATAAAGCTATGTACGATACTTTCTCGGCTTTTGGCAACATTTTGAGTTGCAAGGTCGCTCAAGATGAAAATGGTACAAGCAAAGGTTATGGTTTCGTTCATTTCGAAACTGAAGAAGCTGCTAATAAAAGTATCGAAAAAGTAAATGGAATGTTGCTCAATGGTAAAAAAGTATACGTAGGCCGCTTCATTCCCCGTAAAGAACGCGAAAAGGAATTAGGAGAAAAAGCAAAACTATTTACCAATGTCTACGTAAAGAATTTCGGGGAAGATTTGAGCGAAGATCAATTGAGAATAATGTTTGAAAACTATGGTAAAATTACCAGCTACAAGATAATGAGCAAGGACGATGGAAAGTCCAAGGGATTCGGGTTTGTGGCCTTTGAAAGCCCAGAAGCAGCTGAAATGGCTGTCGAAGCCTTGAACGGTGAGTCACTTTATTTCCTAACTTATTATATAAATCAACATTATTTTATTTTACAATTGTATTTATTAATATTTTTAATTTTATGCACGTTTAAATTAAATCCCCTTTGCAGAATGTAAGGTATGCTATAAATACAAGTGCCCGCGGGTGCAAGTTTTGACATAAATAAAAAATATAATTACAGAAACTCAAACTCTACATTTTGTGAAAAATTAATTTCTAAATGGTCTTGAGGTAGTTTTTATAAAAGAACTTTAAAAATAAACGTCATTTCTGTATTTGATCTCTTTCCGTTACATTTAAAAGTGAATTAATTAAAAATTTTATGATGTTTTTATTTTATTATTGACGATGATTTTTTTGTCATCATAAATATAGACACGATTTGTTATCTATGCAAAGTACAGTTATATAATGATTTTATTTCTTATCACTTTTCTGTCAATCAAATGAAAAAGCTAATTGATAAATATTTTTTATTAATTATTTTTTTGTTCTTTAATAGAAACTTGAATATTATGCTAACATTTTGCTATTGCTTGTTTGTACGACTGGCTTTAATATTATGTGTATCTGATTTTTTTGCAATGATTAACTTTTTCGAATTTATGAAAAGTTATGGGTACGTTATGTCAGGTCCGAATTTGTTATTAACAAGTTGATTTTGAGAGTGATTATTTGAAGAATTGGGGTATTTTTGGGAAAATTTAGATAGTTTGTTTCAACACAGCTTTAGGTTGGATATGAATGTTTAGAGATTGTATTTAAGTTTAATGAAAGAGCTATGTCGCTTCTACTGATTGCTTGGTGTTGTTATTTGTTGGTGTAGGTAAAGAAGTTTTGGAAGGGAAGCCATTATATGTGGGGCGCGCTCAGAAGAAAGCTGAACGTCAACAGGAGTTGAAGCGTCGGTTCGAGGCTTTGAAGATGGAACGTCTTAATCGTTACCAAGGCGTTAATTTGTATGTAAAGAATTTAGATGATACAATTGATGATGAAAGATTGAGAAAGGAATTTTCTCCTTTCGGCACCATAACTTCTGCTAAAGTAATGATGGAGGACAATAGAAGCAAAGGCTTCGGATTCGTGTGCTTTTCTTCTCCAGAGGAAGCTACTAAAGCAGTAACTGAAATGAATGGGCGTATAGTTGGCTCAAAACCGTTGTACGTTGCTTTAGCACAACGTAAAGAGGATCGTAAGGCCCATTTAACTTCGCAATACATGCAACGCATGGCCAATATGCGAATGCATCAAATGGGTCAATTTATCCAGCCCGGTACTTCAGGTGGATATTTTGTGCCTACTATTCCAGCTCCACAAAGATTTTATGGTGCCGCCCAAATGGCTCAAATTCGCACGAATCCACGTTGGCCCGCTCAAACTCCAGTGCGACCAGGAGCCCAAGGCAGCGCTAATCCGTATGGAGCAATTCCGACTACCTATAGGGCCGCGCCACGTCCTCCAAATCAGTCAGCCATGAGAAGCAACATCAATGTGCCAAGACCAATAACCGGTCAACAGGCTCCAAATATACAGGGACGTCCTCTAGCTAGCCAAGGGGTTGTAACACCATCAGGTAATCGCCCAACTACTTACAAGTATACAGCAAATATGCGTAATCCTCCACAAGGTTTAGGCATCAGCAACGCTCCACCCGTCCAACAAGCTGTCCACATTCAAGGCCAGGAGCCTTTGACAGCCAGCATGTTAGCTTCTGCTGAACCACAGGAACAAAAGCAAATGCTGGGTGAAAGACTCTTCCCTCTCATTCAACGCATGTATTCAGATTTGGCAGGCAAAATCACTGGGATGTTACTCGAAATTGACAATTCCGAACTTTTGCATATGTTGGAGCATAACGAATCCTTGAAGGCCAAAGTCGAGGAAGCTGTTGCCGTATTGCAGGCTCACCAGGCGAAACAAGCCGCGATCAAAAAGGATTAAAGAATTATGCTTAATTCTTTATAAAACAAAATTATAAAAAAATTGCAAACAGTCGTTAAGACAACAAAATATTTATAAAAATCGCAATAGAACTCTACTGTTCAATGCTTAGTTTTAACAAAGCATTAATCAATATTAAAGCTAAATTTTGAACACCCAAAAATATTTCTTCTTAAACGAAATTCTTTTTTATGCGTTTGTGATTTTTGTTTGTTTGCAATTTTCACATTTTTTTTTACTCTTTTGTTCTATTTTAAATAATTTCTTGACATATTTTGTTCTTACAAAGAGTGAAATTACGTTGTACTTTTCTTTCAAATTTAATTTGTAACTTATTACCTTTGAATAAATGAATAATTGAAAATATGTTTTTTAATCTCACTGAACCAAAAATAAAGTCCTAGAGTAAGTTAAGCCCTCAATTGATTAGAGATTTTATGGAACCGGCCATTAGAAGTTTTTTTGATAAAGGTTTGTATTCTAGACTGCAAAAGGTTTCGGAAGTATTTGAAAAAAAGAAACACTTTTTGATCTAATAATTTTTCAATGTTATTAAGTGTCTTCACTTTGAATTAAACTAAAATTTTATTGAGTCCTCTAAAATATTTATTCACTAGTATTTTGCGTATAAACGAATTTTACTAAATTCTTGAAGTAAAAACTTCTTTCGGCACTTTAGCTAGCTCAATTGCTTCAATTTACAATAATTCAGCTTTTCTTTGTGTATACAGAAAGCTTGACAAAATCGACTGGTCTGGAAAGGAATTGGGAAATGACATTAATTCAGAACAGTTAAAAATTAAGTTTTTATTTATAATGAAATTCTAAAAACATTAGAATACTAAGGCAAGACTTTTAGATATAAGCTATACCATTTAAAAAATATCTTAGTCTAAAATTTACATCACATTTTCTACTGCAATTCTTGCAGCATCGTCTAAATGCTGAGCAGTTTGTATATTAAGCCCTGACTCATTTATAATTTTTCTGGCCTCTACGGCGTTGGTGCCTTCCAATCGCACTATCAGCGGTGTACTTAACTTCATACTCTTCATAGCACCAACAATTCCATTAGCAATAGTTGCACAATTAACTATACCTCCAAAAACATTTACTAAAATACATTTTACGCGCGTGTCTGAGGTTAAAATGTTGAAAGCTGCTTTAACTTGCTCTTCTTTTACACCGCCTCCTACATCCAGGAAATTAGCGGGATCACCTCCATGGAGCTTGATGATGTCCATAGTGGCCATAGCAAGTCCTGCTCCATTTACCAGACAACCTATATTCCCGGTCATGCCAATATAATTTAAGTTGTGTTTAGCGGCCTCAACCTCACGTGGATCACTTTCAGAAACATCATCTAAAGCAAAAATGCTTTTCTGGCGAAATTGAGCATTGTCATCAAAATTGATTTTAGCATCAACTGCTATAACCTTATTATCATCAGTTTCTACTAAAGGATTGATTTCTACTTGAGTGGCATCAACAGCAATAAAAAAGTTGTATAATTTTTGAATTTCATCAGCGGCTTTTTTTCGGAAGACTCCTTTAAATTCCAGAAAATCGGCTAACTCTTCAGCAGTTTTCCTGCTGATTCCTGTAGTAATATCGATGGGGATACTCTTAATTAAATGGGGAGTTTTTTCAGCAACGGCTTCAATATCCACACCGCCAGCTGGTGAGGCGACTATCACAGGACCGTTGTGTTGGCGATCCATCACAATGGAAACGTATGTCTCCCGTTTAATGGTCACACTTTCTGCTATCATAATTTTCTGAACTTCAATTCCTTCTTTTGGAGTCTGTTTAGTGATAAGCTTGTTTCCCAGCATTTGGGAGATAAGGTTTGGTACGTCGTCGCGCCTGCAAGGGATAGGATTAAAAAAAGACCAAAAACAGATTTAGGGGATTCAGTGTAGGTATACTCCACTGTAAAAAGACATTTAAAAAAATCAATTGGCGAAAATCGCTATAAAAGTTCAACTCCGCAAAAGTGGCGGAGTTGAACACCACCCTTATAGGATTGTTTCAAAAACTCTTACTTGTCTGTGACATGTACTCCGCCTTTGAAGCCATTGTTAAAGTGTCCTTTCCCACGTCCCCCTGCTAAAATCTGAGCTTTTACAACATATTCTTTGACATCTAGAAAAGTTAATTAATTGCATAAATTCAGTTTCAATGTTTTTAATTATTACTGAATTTTTCAAACTCCGCGTTGCCTTTTGCGTCGACCATGCAGAAGTCTTGGATGGCAACTCCATTTTGTCGTAATAAATTCTTGCTTTGGAACTCCAATAAATTCAAAAAACGTCTAGGCACCTGATACGAAATTAAAATGTTATAGGTTATGCTGTAAATATATGAACTTACCTTAAATTGCTTTAATTGTGGTTTCAATTTGAGGATATTCTGGCATAAAGAAGACATTTTATCGTTTTATAAAATCGTTGTATATCAAAAACACAGAAAGATTACCGGAGGAGTCGCATATGGTCAAGAGCCAAAGTCCAATAACATAATACTTTGACAAATTCTAGAATTATTGTGAAATTGTAAATAATTGAAATAAGATTAACAACATTCCGTGTCGTAATTCGTTCTAAAGGCTTATTAATGTTCTTTTAATCTAATGAGTTAAAAAAAAATGAAAAGATAGGTTATGTTAGTTTTGACAACTGACAAGAGCACAAAACACAGACTTTTAGTAATCTTAAACTTCAAATAAACCTTCTATATTGTATTATCTATGAATTTACACAAGGCGGTATATTTTTTGAAATTTCAGTCTCTAATAAGATTATTAATGTTTTTAATTTAGATTTTTTCGTGCTCTTATAGACGTTTTAAAGGTTGGTATAAATACCTGCCAAAATAATTACGTCAAATGTCATACATTTTTTACTTACCGATTATTATTGTATAAAAAAAACAAATCTATTTTAAAAAATAATTTAATAGTTTAAATAAGAAGACAAATTGGCTTTAAGAAATTGTTGACTATTTTGGACTTTTTTGTCTAGGCGTCAAATCAACCATTATGAAACTAGTTCTTTAATATACTATTTTTAGCCTGCTATAGTAAATATTGCTAACCAGTTTATTATTTAAGGGTAAAACATTAATAAATAAAAACCTTTAAAAAGTCATTGATGTTATATTATGCGGCATATTCCAGTATGGTTTCAAATGCTTTTTAATCTTATAGGTCAGTAGAATGGCCAGCAGAATTTCCAGATTTTCGTCTTAGACGTGCTTTTGGTTACGCTTTGTACAATAAAGCATATTGCAGTTGTCAATTTTGAACTAGACTTTTGAATAAAATCACATTTTGCAGTACAAAAAACATCAATGCTAATATTAAAAAGTGTGTTGTTTTTCCACCTGTGCCAATATTTAGGTTTTCAGGTTAATCACGCAAAATGTATTTAAAGCACTGTCGAAAAAAAGTAATTTATTTGTGAATAGCTTCGATATTTTTACACTATCTATATACAAAAATAAAATCTCTAAAACAAATGAATGCCCTTGAGTGAATGTGAGCGCCTTCTCAATGGAGAATATTCATAAAACTATGGAGATCTGATTATAGGTACTTCCCAGAACAGCAGCGGACCTTGAAATATTTGAATCCAAATTATAGATTGTAGGAATAAAAAATTAATACCCCATGTGTAAGTGACTTTCGCGCTCTCGGTATCTTTTCTTTAACAAAATGATACAGATTAAGAGAAGAGCCAGCAATGCTATCACTAGAGCCACTAGAGTATACATAGCATTTCGAAAACCAGCTGCAGGATCTAGAACTTTACAAATAATTATATAATTATAACTCAAAAAAAAACAGTACCAGGGCTATTTTGGTACTCTCGTGGTATATTGTTCGAAAGGTTAATTTTTATATTTGCCAGTTTTGGAAGAAGCTGGTTCCAAAAAGTCACTCTTTCAATTCGATCTTTTATTTTTTCGTTTTGAGAAGACGTTGTTCCCAGGAAGTTTTCCACATAGTAATCGCCAGTAGTGTACTTGCGCCAGGATCGCATCTGGTTATTTGGTGTGGGATTCCTAAAGCGATTTTTACATAATTTTAACAATTAAAAAGCTTTTTATTCATTTATTTTTAATATTTTTTTTAAATATTTTTTTATTAAAATAGACCGAATCCAACCAAAAAAAGAAACAACAAAGCGTAGAGAGAAATAAAAGTTAAGAAAGAAAAAAGAATGAATATAGTAAAGACAAAAAACGAGACCAAAAACTGCACAATAAAAAATAATTCTAAAACTAAATACTCACAAAGAAAAAATAAGAATCTTGATAGCGAGGTTTTAATGCAGAAATTAGAAAAAAGAAAATCAAAAATTAGCTAAAAGAAAATCAAAGAATGTGTGAGAGGAAAAAAAAGAGAATATGACAAATGATCAAAAAGTGTAAGTGGAAATTGTTTGATACAAAAAAATATAAGTACCAAAAAGCAGAAGGCTAACAAAAACTCAAAAAAAGGCTTTTTTTCAATATAAACTTACCCAAAAACGACAAAATTGGTGCAATACTGTTTGAATAGCCTACTCAAGCTAATCTCATCAGAATTAAACCGTCTTCCTGCGACTTCCTTGAGGAGAATGGGTCCAAAGAGCAGCAAAAGATCTGTAGTAACAGACGAGTCTGAGGAGTTTTCGCCAAAACTTGCATCATCTATGAAATATACAAAAATTGGTTGCACGTAAGAGGTAATCAAATACGACAGTTGCAAAAAATGAGGAGCTTCAATTTTCGCATGGAACTCTAATTCTTTCAATCCATTATACAAACTTCGTACATTGCTTTGAGCTGATGAAAAATATTTCCATTTAATTAAATCATAAATTTCATCTTTTGCCAATGTAGGGAATTTGTATAGGCGAATAATTTCAGGAATTTTCGCTTTTTCGGTGTATTGTAGCAACTGTGTGTAGCCTTGACTTGCGAATTCTTGCCATTGAGCTAAAAGAATACAATCCGTATTGTTACTCTAGCAGAAAATATTCATTACCAAACTGCTCATTAATGATTGGTTTTGAAATTCCTGTCAAAATTGGCACTTGGGGGAATGTTCCCTCTTTGAGAACGGTTCCTGGATCAGCTGGTAAATATCTGTTGGAATTTGGCAGAAAACCGTCTACTACTGGGTAGAACCGGTCATTCCAATTAAAAGACTACACAAAAAATTAGATTTTACTTAAGAACGAAATATTGTGTTAAAGAAGAGAAAAAAAAACAAGTTTAAAGTAGAAAAAGAGGAAAGAAGAACAAAATATAAAAATTAAAATGAATAGAATTTATTGGAAAACTAAGTGTATGGCAAAAATAAAGAAAACAGAATTAGGAAAAGAAGAAAGTTTGCGGAGGTTGATAGATTAAGAAAAAACAATGTGAAAAGTTAACAGAAAAAAATAAAGCTGGCAAGACCAATAAGAAAAAGCGTGGCAATAAATATTTAAAGCATAAACATCAGAGAGAGAAAAACTTAATAATAAGACGAAGAAAAAACAAATACTAGACAAAAAAAAAAGATAAAAAATTATGTGGAATAGTAAAAGAAACGGTAGAGCGTCTAAGAAAAAAGTATGAAAGAATAAAAAAGAGAGAAAGAAGCGTAGAGAAGCTGTTAAGGAAAAAGATTTACCTCAGAATACTCTGCAAGCGCTTGTAAAATGTGCTCAACTTTTTTCTCTCTCAGGCATGTCAAAGAGCTAACAGTATAAGCATCACATCCTAGGATTCTAAGAATTTGCTTAGAAGCCAAAATAGGATTGTTTTGCAATTGCCAAGGGGAAACGGCGCTTCCTGACAAAATAACAATTCTTTGAAAGAATCCTGCGGTTCTAGGCGACACCAAATGTAAAATAACGCTAACCGCACCAGATCCTTGCCCAAACAAAATGGTTTTTTCTGAGTCACCACCGAAGTTATTGATGTTTTTTTTAATCCATAACATGGCAAAATACTGGTCCAGCAAGCCTAGATTGCCTCGGGATTCGGAAGTACCCAAACAAAAAAATCCAAAAACGTTTAATCTAGAATTGACAGTCACTACGACAACTCCTTCAGCTGCAAAGTCTTGGCCGTTAATTGGAGTGGTACTACTTTGGTAGAAGTTTTTTCCTTCAAAGAATATTACGACTGGAAGAGGAGCATACATTGCAGAATTCTAAAACATAATTTGGGTAATGTGACAACAATGGATGAGCTTCAAGGTTTCTGTTGTAAATATTTGTTTTGAAGTAAATCAGTGAGTTTGAATGTGATTTATTTGATACGCATAATTAAAAAACCAAACATTCACTCAGTATTGTTTAATTAGAAGAATTCTAGGTAAAAACCCACTTTTAGAATTTTTATTTAAAAAAAAATTTTTTGTGTTTTTTGAAAATGCAACTAAAAACAAAGAGTTTTAATAATACTGTGAGAGCATAGAGCGAAATTTCATCATTAATTAAGAAAAATTGAGAATGAAAGTCAAACCTCTGGGGTCCAAATGTTGAGGTAGAGGCAATCTTCTTGATCGTTGATTCCAGGGATTAGTGGTAATTGAGGGCAGTGGTTGGAAAATTGGGTTGCTTGCAAAGTACCATTCCACCCTGGATGTGGTTTTGGAGGTGCAAATCGTAGATTTTCTACTGGAGGAGCAGCGTACGGCAAACCCAAAAAAGCATTGACGCTCTTTCCAGAATCAGTGAAAACTTTTTTCTGCAAGTGCGAAAAATAGACAATAAAATGTTTTTGAGAGATCCGACTAGTTTTATGCGAAATAAAACTCACCCCTTCAAGAAGCCCTTGCTCCAACCGCACTGTCGGTCTTTGGTTCTGCTGACGCCAGTTTTGGGCGTGAATAATATTCAAAAAAATATAGTAAATTAATAATTGCGTTAAAAACATCGCGATGTTCGTAAATAAATAAAACACATTGTGTAAAATCGCCAATGCAATGAAATGGCCATCATAACAAATTTCATGTGTGTCCGAATCATACTTCCGTTATACCCTTTTGTTCAATTTCCGGTGCTATTGCTGCTGGTACCGGAGTCAATTTTTATACATTTGAAAAATTCTATGACTCATTTGTATTTAATTATCCATTTATTTTTCTCTCACCAGCAAAAAAATTAATTTGAACCGATTGAGAGCTTATAGATTCATAGGTTTTTATAATAAAAAACCGTCATATTTTAAAAATTATAAGAAATACTGAAATATTGTTTTTTTGCTGGTTTCTTAATTATTTTTTTTTGAAAAGATATTGATTATAAAATAAAAACCGAAAAAATTTAGAAGAAACAAAATGGAAATTATCAGAAATTAAAATAGCTTTTTTATGCAAAAATTGAACGTGTTTGAATAAGTATGTTTATCTGAAAGAATTACCGAGTTATAGCACTTTAAAATGCTAATAAATTTGCAAAAAATAGAGATAATTTAAACAAAAAGCAAGGGAATTCATAAAATAACGACTAATTTTGACCAAAATTTATAGTAAACGTTTTTTTTTTATCAATTTCTTTTCAGTTTTTAAGATTAATAATAGTAGCTACTGTCATAGAATAATTCACTGAAAATTTTGTACTTGGCGCATCCACCAATTTTCAACTTAACTTTTTGTTATGTCGTCTTACTTTCAAAGATTAAGAATGATAGCGACTGCTGTAAAACATCACAAAAACAATTAACTGAAAATTTTTGTACCCGGCGCCTCCACCATTTTAAACGTTTTTACTAGCATATTATAAATATTTCTTTTTTACTGATCTATTGACTTCTGCTTAGAAGAACTTGATTAGTTTAAGAGTTTGTAGAGTTTGTAAACACTTTAAAAATTTAAAAAAATGTATAAATGAGAGATGATTTCTATAAAAAACAGGTTATATTACAAAATAATAGCCCATTTTAACCAAAATTAAAGAATATTGTTGTCTTTTTGTTCTTTTCATTTAATTTTAACAATTAAGAATGATAGCGACTGCTGTAAAACATCACAAAAACAATTAACTAAAAAAATTTGTACCCGGCGCCTCCACCATTTTAAACGTTTTTTACTAGCGTCTTTGAAATATATAAATATTTGAAATATTGACATCTTTCGGAAATCTTTATAAATATTTATCTTTTTACTGATCTATTGACTTCTGTTTAGAAGAACTTCATTAGCTTAAGAGTTTGTAGAAATTTTTAGAGTTACAACACTTTAAAAATTGAAAAAAATGTATAAATGGGAAACAGTTTCAATAAAAAACACGTTATATTACAAAATAATGGCTCATTTGAACCAAAATTAAAGAAAATAGCTGTTTTTTTGTTATTTTTTCTCAGTTTTAAAGATTAAGAATAGTAGCGACTGTCGTAGAAGAATGATAGTGGCTGCCATAGAACATCACATAGAACAATTTACTAAAAATTTTGTATTTGTAGTTTTTCAACATTTTTATTAAATATTATAAATATTTATCTTTGTACTGAGTTATTGATTTCTGCTTGGAAAAACTTGATTAGCTTAATGGTAGGAGTTACAACACTTTAAAATATAAAAAAATTATATTAAAGAGAGTTAATTTCAATAAAAAACACGTTATATTACAAAACAACGGCTTATTTGAACCAAAATTAAAGAAAACAACCGCCTTTTTGTTATTTTCTCTCAGTTTTAAAGATTAAGAATAGTAGCGACTGTCGTAGAACAATTTACTGAAAATTTTGTATTTGGCCCATCCATCATTTCTAATATTTAGATCAAAATTTATAAAATATTACAAAATAATCACTTATTTGAAACAAAATTGTCGTCTTTTTGTTATTTCTTTTCAATTTTAATGTATAAGAATGATAGCAACTGCTGTAAAAACAATTAACTAAAAATTTTGGTGCCCGGCGCCTCCACCATTTTTATCGTTTTTACTAGCATCTATGAAATATTATAAATACTCGTATTTATCTTTTAACTGATCTATTGACTTCTGCTTAGAAGAACTTCATTAGCTTAAGAGTTTGTAGAAATCTTTAAAGGGTTACAACACTTTAAAAATTAAAAAAATTGTATAAATGAGAGATGATTTCTATAAAAAACAGGTTTTAATACAAAATAATGACGCATTTGAATCAAAATTTAAGAAAAAGATTTCTTTTTGTTATTTTTTCTTAATTTTAAAGATTAAGAATAAAAGCGACTATCAGAGAATGATTTACTAAAAGTTTTGTACTTGGCGCATCCACCATTTTTAACATTTTGATCAAAATTTATAAAATATTACAAAATAATCACTTAGTTGAAACAAAATTGTCGTTTTTTTGTTATTTCTTTTTAATTTTAAAGTATAAGAATGATAGCGACTGCTGTAAAACATCACAAAAACAATTAACTAAAAAAATTTGTACCCGGCGCCTCCACCATTTTTTACGTTTTTTACTAGCATCTATGAAATATTATAAATATTTATCTTTTAACTGATCTATTGACTTCTGCTTAGAAGAACTTCATTAGCTTAAGAGTTTGTACAAATCTTTAAAGAGTTACAACACTTTACAAATTTAAAAAAATGTATAAATGAGAGATGATTTCTATAAAAAACAGGTTTTATTACAAAATAATGACGGATTTGAACCAAAATTTAAGAAAAAGTTTTCTTTTTGTTATTTTTTCTTAATTTTAAAGATTAAGAATAAAAGCGACTATCAGAGAATGATTTACTAAAAGTTTTGTACTTGGCGCATCCACCATTTTTAACATTTTGATCAAAATTTATAAAATATTACAAAATAATCACTTAGTTGAAACAAAATTGTCGTTTTTTTTGTTATTTCTTTTTAATTTTAAAGTATAAGAATTATAGCGACTGCTGTAAAACATCACAAAAACAATTAACTAAAAAAATTTGTACCCGGCGCCTCTACCATTTTTATCGTTTTTTACTAGCATCTATGGAATATTATAAATATTTATCTTTTAACTGATCTATTGACTTCTGCTTAGAAGAACTTGATTACCTTAAGAGTTTGTAGAAATCTTTAAAAAGTTACAACACTTTGAAAATTTAAAAAAAATGTATAAATGAGAGATGATTTCTATAAAAAACATGTTATATTACAAAATAATAGCCCATTTTAACCAAAATTAAAGAATATTGTTGTCTTTTTGTTATTTTCATTTAATTTTAACAATTAAGAATGATAGCGACTGCTGTAGAACATCACAAAAACAATTAACTAAAAAAATTTGTACCCGGCGCCTCCACCATTTTAAACGTTTTTTACTAGAATCTTTGAAATATTGACATCTTTCGGAAATCTTTATAAGTATTTATCTTTTTGCTGATCTATTGACTTCTGCTTAGAAGAACTTCATTAGCTTAAGAGTTTGTAGAAATCTTTAAAGGGTTACAACACTTTAAAAATTGAAAAAAATGTATAAATGGGAAACAATTTCAATAAAAAACACGTTATATTACAAAATAATGGCTCATTTGAACCAAAATTAAAGAAAACAGCCGCCTTTTTGTTATTTTCTCTCAGTTTTAAAGATTAAGAATAGTAGCGACTGTCATAGAACCCTTTACTAAAAATTTTTATTTGGCCCATCCACCATTTTTAATATTTTGATCAAAATCTATAAAATATTACAAAATAATGACGTATTTGAACCAAAATTGTCGTCTTTTTGTTATTTATTTTTAATTTCAAAGATTAAGAATGATAGCGGCTGCCATAGAACATAACATAGGACAATTTACTAAAAATTTTGTATTTGACGTCTCAATACTTTTTCAACGTTTTTATTAAATATTATAAATATTTATCTTTGTACTGAGTTATTGATTTCTGCTTGGAAAAACTTGATTAGCTTAATGGTAGGAGTTACAACACTTTAAAATATAAAAAAAATATATAAAAGAGAGTTAATTTCTGCAAAAAAACACGTTATATTACAAAACAACGGCTTATTTGAACCAAAATTGAAGAAAACAGCCGCCTTTTTGTTATTTTCTCTCAGTTTTAAAGATTAAGAATAGTAGCGACTGTCGTAGAACAATTTACTAAAAATTTTGTATTTGGCTCATCCATCATTTCTAATATTTAGATCAAAATTTATAAAATATTACAAAATAATCACTTATTTGAAACAAAATTGTCGTCTTTTTGTTATTTCTTTTCAATTTTAATGTATAAGAATGATAGCAACTGCTGTAAAAACAATTAACTAAAAATTTTTGTGCCC
This sequence comes from Lagria hirta, assembly GCA_947359425.1. NCBI lineage: Eukaryota > Metazoa > Arthropoda > Insecta > Coleoptera > Tenebrionidae > Lagria > Lagria hirta. The sequence continues at coordinate 1,357,862 of OX375799.1, forward strand.
GGCGCCTCCACCATTTTTTACGTTTTTTACTAGCATCTATGAAATATTATAAATATTTATCTTTTTACTGATCTATTGACTTCTGCTTAGAAGAACTTCATTAGCTTAAGAGTTTGTATATATCTTTAAAGAGTTACAACACTTTAAAAATTTAAAAAAATGTATAAATGAGAGATGATTTCTATAAAAAACAGGTTTTATTACAAAATAATGACGGATTTGAACCAAAATTTAAGAAAAAGATTTTTTTTTGTTATTTTTTCTTAATTTTAAAGATTAAGAATAAAAGCAACTATCAGAGAACAATTTACTAAAAGTTTTGTACTTGGCGCATCCACCATTTTTACCATTTTGATCAAAATTTATAAGATATTACAAAACAATGACTTAGTTGAACCAAAATTGTCGTCTTTTTGTTATTTCTTCTTAATTTTAAATCAAGAATAGTAGCAACTGCCATAATTTTCTAAAAATTTTGTATCTGGCGCCTTCATTATTTTCAACATTTTTGCTAATTATTATAAATATTTATCTTTGTACTGATTGGTCCGATGTTTACAGTACTGTTGCTGCTATTGGATCTGAGCGTGTGATGATTTATTTTGAGTACTTTATGGGCAACTAGTGAGGAAATTTCGCCAAATATGGACCTGATTAAAATGTCATGATGCACCGTGGCTGATAAAATGTGCAGCCTCGACCTCAAATAAGCATTCCAAATAGTCGAAAATTGAAAAATTGTGGCAATGCCTAGCAGTTGGTGAATCTAAGAAAGAAAGTAGGAAAGCTAAGAGGAAGCTTTTCCTCGTTAATGCACGTTTCTAACATTTTGCTAATAAATCGTGATAAATGTCCGGTTTTGAGGTGAAAACTGCACTTTGAGAAATCTTTGTGGTCTGGCACACCAAACATGATAAGAGGCAACATTTACTTTCCATTTGGCTAAAAGTTTATCGGTCAAGAAATGATATTCAGGGATATTAGATTAGAATATTCATTGCAAAAAATAATTTTTGAAAAACAACTTTATTTTTATATGAATGGTGTCTGGTAATCGGACAAAGAGGCACTGTATCCAACGAACGATAGGCTATAGATATAAAAAAACAACATGTGTTGATTGCAATTAAAGATCGAAGATAGAATGTAAATTTCAACCGCAATACTACTGCCATATATAGCGTTCAAGCCTAGTTTCAGGTCACATTACTCACGATATAGACAAATATAGTTTAATTACAAAACTGCTCTCAAAAATGAAGTAAGCGACTCCAAAAGCCACTTTCAACAAAACCGTCGTCGATAAAACATCCAAAAAATCAAAAAAATCAACAAAAGACGAAAAGTGATTCCGCGGAATTCAAAGTGGCGTGCGATATCGCAGGTAAGCGAAGTCTGTGGGATAATTTTACAAAAATTTTTGACTTTGTGACACAAAAAACGGCGTTTTTTTAGAAAAAAAAGTGGGGTTAGTTTGAAGATAATCTATAAACAACCAAACTCATGGACGGTGTTCTATTCTTAGTTTCACACATATCTTTAGTTTGAGTCGTGTTCAGTCTTTCCACTACAACGAAAGTGTTGGAAAAGTGCAATGATTTTACGGAGAGTCCTCTAGCTTAATTTGCATTATTAAATCAAGTAAGTTTTCTATTTTTTTTTTCATTTTCGGAAACTCCTACACTTGATTTGTCGGCTCAAAATACCAATTTTCACAATTTATTATCCACGCTAAGCAAATCATCACTCAAATTTCAATTCAAAAATAAATAACACACAAAAAGCTTACAAAAAAATGATTTTACATTTATGCCCTTGATAGATTGTTTATTTATATAAAGAAAAATAATTGGATAGCATTCAAATGCAGGACAAGTTCGATATAAATAGATTTTGTATACACTACACTACCTTAATTATGTCAGGTAATGATCAATTTTTTTGTCCAAAATCTCTTTTAAACTTCACCACGTTAAACTTGGCAAAAGAGATTTACCGACACCCACCATTGTTTTTATAGGGAAAACACCGCATACGTTTTCTTAAAACACTTTTTTCTAATTTCTAACATTCTGCACAAAAATGGTTAATAAATAACAGTGCAGTTATTGGAAAAAATCAAAAATATAAATTTATTTTCAAAAAACAAGATTACTTTTTTATTAATAAAATCCTAATTTGCAAAAAATGTTTGTTTGTCACGCTTCGTTCCATTATTGCGAAATATTGCACAAACGTTGTCAGAGGTACAGAAAAGTTTCGCTTCAGCAAAACGTTTTTTTTTTTTTTGAAAATTACTATTTAGTTTTTAATACAACTACAAATATTTTTATTTTACCAAAAAAAAAACCGTTTCAACAATGGGGAAAGAACAATTTTTCTGTAAAATAAACACATAAAACAGTAAATCTGCAAAAAAATCATGAGAGCAGAGAACAAATTGGACTTATGGACGGAAATAGGAGGAAGTGTGTGTCAGTGATGGCACAAATGAACGATTGATGGCTTTAGCTCGAAAAAGAAATATTAAAATAGACAAAAACGTCTTAAAGAGATGAAAAAGACAATAAAAACCGTAAAAAAAAATGTACAAGAGGGTTTTTAACGGGAGAATAGGTGAAAGAGAAGCTAGAAACTAAAAGAAAGAAAGAGTGGTTTGGGAAAGAAAAACCAAAGATAAGAGAGAAAATGTGAAAAGGAAAAAAATTAGAGAGAGAAAGAGAGAGCATGATTTACATGGTTAATTGGAGAAAAAAAAATTTTTGCATGGAGGATAATCCGACAAAGTGCAGGATGCAAGTAGGAGAAAAAAAATAATCAAAAGAAGGAATAGAATGAATTAAAACGATATTAAGAGAGAAGGAAAGATTGAACAAGATAAGAAAAAAGAATAACAAAAAAAACAAGCGGGAAGAAAAAGAATGGAGTGAAATTTTGATCCAAAAAGCGTAATTAGTTATAAAACAATAAACAATATTATTACTATTACTTCTATTGTCATAAAAAGTTTAAAATTAGTTATAAGTTAAGAAATAAAATTTTATTTATGACTTTTTTGTATTTTTTACAAATTCTCTTGATCTAATTTTTTGAGAGCTGCCTTTTTATACTACTGTTCGCTTCAGGTTTTTAGATATGAACGGTTGAAATGCCTAATAGGTTTCAGCTCGCACTTATTGGCAAATCTATCAATTAGTATTATAACTTAATTTTTTTGGAATATTTCTTCTTTTTTGGAAAATTAAACCATCTAGATTTAAAAAATTTTAAAATTTCTTTTGACTTGGTATTTTTTTTGACTTCTATTAAAGATTTTAGATCTACTATTTCTAATTTTCTAAAAACTGTCAAATCTTATTTTACCAAAAAATCTTCCAAAATATCACAGATTGTTCGATTTGCTTAAAATACGTCCCTAAAATGGCTACAAAAAAACAAAAAGTGTCGCATTTTTTTGTCATTTATACAAATAATTGAGCGTTCTGTATTTTTTGTAGAACTTATTATGCAAGATGGTATTTTAACAGAGGTAAAATTATTTATTTTATATATATTTATTATAATTAATATTAATAATAAATGTTTACGTTTTATTCTAAAAGAAATTAATCATAAAATGATCAATTTTGCACAATGATAAATAAATTTTTTTATTTATCATTTCCAATTTTCTCCGCTTACGCACAAATCCATGAATTTTGTTATTTATTTTCGACAAAATTGTTTACTTTAGGTGATTTCACCTAGTAAATCCAATAAGATAGCCCTGTCTGACTTATTTTTCTCTAAATGCAGCATTTCATCCTATTTTTATGAAGGTTATCAACTTTTGTGATAATTATGTAAATATCAGTTTTAATCTCATATTTACATTTTAAATTCATGACCTGTTGGGGGCTGACCGAAGATATTTACCTCTGATATTAGATTTGTAGAAAATATACAATATTTATTAAAAAATTATATTTTATTAAAATATTCAGCAATCAGGATTCAAATTGTTTTTTTGAGGAAGCCATTATTTACAAAGCATTAATTTTTTTATCTTAATGAAAGTGAATTTACACCAATTTTGATGAAAGTAAATATTTAAAAAAGTTTTTTTGTAAACCGCGATTATAATACTCTGTAAATATCCAATATCAGGGAATAAGGACCTAGGTCGATGCTCTTTTGGATATGTTCCAATAAATACAAATTATTAAAATAATTCAGAGACAATTCAAAAAAAATAATTATAAAGGTTATAAGAATATATGTAATTTTTTAGACTAAACTTACATTATAATCTGTTATTTCAAATTTTTGTTAAAAAAAGTAGTTTTTTATATGCTAATTTAATTTTTTTTTTAAACAAATGTACCGGTTTTAGATTTCTTTTCCCTCGTCAGTTGCATATGCTCATAACTGTCAATTTGATTACTAAACCAATAATTTAGCTTTTGATTGACAATATCGAATTTCTATTGGTCTATTCTATTAAAAAATATAACTATTATTAAGTCTTACTTTAGATAAATCTTATGATTTTTTTATTTTCCGAACAAAAGGCAATTTTGCTTAATCTATAGTTTTCTACAAATCAAATGTTCCACATTTACAGAAAAGTTCTAGGAAATTACTGGAAAATGCGATAATACAATAAGTCATTAAGTTTAATCTTAAGCCTGTTTTGTCCAGGAAAAAACGTGCTTTGTTAAAAACTTTGGTTCATTTAATTTTGTTTTCAAAACAATTGAGTCATGTTTGAATGAATATTATTTCTAAATTTTTAAAAATCCGAAAAATAATGTAGTTAAAGCTGTTCTGATAATACCTTATAATAGAAGAGAGGATAGAAATATTTTAAAAATAGTCAACTGTCATTTTATCAAAAAAGTGGCTATTATTTATTTCCAAAAAAATTAATTTCAAAAATTGTTAGCACGCACAGAGGCGACTGCACTTTTCAAATGTTAGGCACATGAGGAACCTCAGCGTTTCAAATTTTTGACTGAACTTTTCTCAAAAACGATTATATTTGTAATTTAACGTTAATTGGAGAAATTTTTTTAAACTACAAGTTCTGTAATTGCTATATTTTTGATAAAATGGTACTACCCGCTCAAGTGGGAATTTGTAGAATGTTGTTTAAAATTCAACAATATAGCATTCCTAAAAATTTTTGGTTTTTGTCTTCATTTTATAAAAAATAAGTTACTGAATGCTTCAAAAATAAATAGCTAACCTCTGAATATGATAAGGTTATTCTCTCTTTATCAATAAAGTACACTTAAACTTGAGATAAAAATGACAAAAAAAGAAGTTCATATACTTTAGTCATAATAAAAATAATCTAAATCTAAAAAAAAAGTTTTTTGTCAATTAATTGATTCTGCACGTAAACTGAAAATTGATCCTATATTACAGCTAGTTTTATAATGTCACATTTTTCCTAATTTTCTTTAATTATAAATAAGCCAATTTAGTCCATTTGACAGCTTGACACACAATTTTCTTATAACAGTTATTCTAAAGATAATTTAAATTTTATTATTTTCCAAGCCTTATTCTAAATTTTGTCAGCTTTATTATGCTTTTTTTTTCCAAATGTTTTTTTGTTTCATGTTTATATTTTATCTCTTATCTGTTCTGACATAATTTCTGTTTTCTTCATGTAGACACACTTTCCTGTATGTTGCCCTTTTCCAAAGTCATTTAGACTTTCGCAAGTCCAGACCAAAGACATTTGGATCTCGGTATTCTATCAAAGGCTTTTTTAAGGTCTATGAAAGCCGAATACGACGCAATGTTCCTTTCTAGGGATTTTTTGCAATTTGTTTGAAGGTAAAACATAATAGTTTATACTAAGTCCCTTTCTAAAATCACTTTGCGACTTCAAAATTCTCTCGTAGACCTTGAGTAGAGTAATTCCTCTGTAATTCCTACACTCTCTCCTTATCCCAGTTCTTGAAAATTGGTACTATGATGCCAGTTTTCTAGTCCAATGGTACTTTCTCTTCTTTCCTGGCTAGATTCTATAATGCTGGTGGTGTTTCAATGTCTGTTTCCCAGTATTTCATCGGTTATTGGACTGTGGCGTGCTGCTTTGCCTAAGCGCTCTTATGGCTTTTTCAATGATCATCTTCTTTTTTTCCAGCTTCATAGCTTCATCTATGTCTATGAAAAAGAGTTATTTAAAATGCTGTTTCCATCTTGAATTCCTTATTTTATTAGCTATCCGGAACAGTAATTGGAATTGCTGAAAACCATGTATTAGCTTAGATATCGGGGAAAAAGTAGTATCTAAGCTTAGGTCCATTATTTGTTTTCCTTCATGTAGCGTGCCATGTTTGTCATTCCAGTTTGTTTGTTTCGCCTTTTTGCATTTTCAATACATCTCTATAACAACTTTTGGTTTGTATGAAAATTTGATTTCATTCTGGTGCCGAATTCTGCTCAAGATTTTTCCTCAGCTGTGTTGCTCAAGACATCTTTGACTTTCTTCTTTTGTTTTCTGTATTGTTCATATTTGTTTTGTGTTCTTTTTTTAGGTATTGTTTCCATTTCAATTTTATTGAGTTTTACCACGTTTTGATATCGTGGTGTTCGGTTTGTGTGTCTTAAGCCAGCTCCACCTGTATTCCACATCTTTTCCTTTTAGATGATTCTGGGCCGTCGATAGAGATGTTTCTACTTCTTCTCTATACCTTCGAGCTACTTTTCCACCAGCTAGCATGTATGCTTCTATTGCTTCTTGTGTGTTTGTTCGGATAAGCTGCTATTTTTTGACAGCTTAGCTGTCGTACTTATTTTACTCACTACTTAAGTAGTGGTCGCTACTAATTTCTGTACTTCTTATGAGTCTTACGTCTTTTTCTTCTCTCCTGTTTTTTTTTTTGAATTAGTATCTACATAGTCTATGACTGATCTTTCTCCTCTGCTTTGGACTTCTCTTGTATACTTATGCACATTCAGTATGGGATGCAGTGGAGATAATAAAATGATGTCCTAGCCTAGTAAATCTGGGAACAATTTTTCCTTGTTCGATAAAAAAAAACTATTCTATTGGTTGAAAATAATCACATGACAAGCGGAGCATGGTGATGTCATGTTTGATGACATCATTTTCCTTGCATTTTTCGCAAAATTGGAAAATATCGGTAAAATGGACCTAAAAATTGTTTTAGCCTCCATAATACTAATTTGCACAGATCTAGAGTGCACAATAGTCACATTCCAAAAGTACATAATATAGAAAATGAGTTTTTTTTTTGAATAAAGTGATATGTAATTTGTTTTATATGATGGTTTAATTGTAGAGGGGCCATAGGTGGTTAGTTCTTCGGGTGAGGACATTTGTGCAGGAGTCCCCGAGAGTGTGCGGCTGACGGGTTGACCCGGCACTTTTAAAAATGGCTGAGTGTCCCTACCAAGGCGGCTTCCTCCAACCGGTCGCGGTCGCCGAGGCAGCGGCACCGACAGCTCCGAGCTCGAGTTGTATACAGCAACGCAATGTAGACTATTGTGAGGAGTTTAATGACGAGGGCGAAATGGTTACGACCGAGCGCGAGTTAGCGGAGGACGCACAGTGGAAAAAAATCCAGCAAAACACCTTCACCAGGTGGGCCAATGAGCATCTGAAGACGGTGGAAAAGCACATCGGGAACCTGGAGACGGACCTTAGTGATGGCCTCCGACTCATCACCCTCATCGAGGTCCTCGCAGGAAAACGCCTTCCTAAGCACAACAAGAAACCCTCGTTCCGGTCGCAGAAGCTGGAGAACGTCTCAGTCGCACTCAAATTCCTTCAGGATGACGAAGGAATCAGAATCGTCAATATTGGTAAGTTTTTTTTTAAATCATTTTTTCCCGCCCAAAAAATTTCGTCAAACACCGCTCTTATCTCGAAAAACATTCCTATTTACTCAAAATTGCTGTAATTGCTATAAATAACGCATTCTTTACATTATTCTCACATTTGATGTTAATGCAAGTTTGTGATTTTTTTTTTTTTTGCAAACTTAGCACACCTATTGTCATCGTTATTAATAAAACGGCAGAATTGTCCTTTTTCTAATACTTTTCTACTAATTCGTCCAATAAGAATCTACGTTCAAGGACAAAATTCTCTAAACCCGTTTTTCTATAAACCCGGACCATTTCTACCAGAATTGTGAGAATCCTATCTATTTTTCCCATGTTTAATCAGCAATCATCAGTATTCGTTGCTAATTAAATCAGATCCACCAGACAACCAACCTATCATAAGATTATTTATTTACACCACTTTTTAATTTAATTTTTCCACAAATATCATAAATACCCCCTAAATTCCCTAAATTTCTCCTTAATTTGTGCGCTGATGTCATGTTTAATTAGACCTTTTTAAAATGCAATATTCAAAATTGTTTGTAGCCTTGAATTTCATTAATACTAAGCATCTCTCTACCATCGTTGATAAAAAATTATCAATGTTTACCCACTTTTCTGTATTTTTTTTTGATTTCTCATTTCAAACATTTCAAAAAAACGATTTATTATCTCCATCAAACACTTATTTTCGATAGAGACGTTTTTAGTCGCTTGAAACGCCTATCGTACCGGCTATAATGCGATTTTTTCTTTATATTTGCTTTGAATTTATTGAACTAGATTAGGCCACTTTAAATTTTAGTATTATTTACAAAAATACTTTTGAAGGCGGTGCCAGCCAAAGGAAAAAAATTGAACCGTTTTATAAATAAATGTGCAATATACAGAGTGAGTCATTACAGTGGGATTGGTTTCCTTTGCTATTTGAGTTTACACTGCGAAAACCTAATTATTATTTTTTTAAATTTATTGTTTGCCATGAAAATTGCTATACATCTGTATAAAAGAGTTATGTACTTTTATCAAATTTTAATTTACAAAAAATGCAGTAAAACTTTGTTTTTTTCAAAAAGTACACCTTATGGTTTATTAAGTCATTAAACTATATTTTCTAATCTCTTTTTTATTGAGCATTGCCTATGGCTTAACCTACAGAATTCTCAAGATGAGTTTACAAAAAAAAAATAAAACAATAAACAAATGAATTAGGTTATTTTTTAACAATTGATTTTTCAAATAAAACTTTTAAAGTAGTCTCTGTGCTTTACAATATTAGCTTGACAATTTCTTATGTCGTCTTTAGTTGTGGGAGTGTCTTGGTACACTAAATTTTTTACATAACTAATTTTGTTAGGTCGCGGGATTTAGGTAGACACTAAGTTGATCCTCCTTGTACAATCTAATGATTTTGGAATAAAGAAACCAACCTAAACGGCCAATTAATAAGAAAACCAAATCTTATATTCATTTTTAAGAAAAGCTTCAATATCTCAAAATAAAGAAACAGACATTTAAAAAATTAATGTTTTTGCTTTAAAAACTACACGCCGTTCAGTTAAAAAAAATGTTCTGTCGACGCAAGCTTTTTGTCCAACTTTTTATTTATTTTTTAGCTTTTGGATTTTTTCTTGGACAATTTTTTGTTGCAAATTATCTTTTAAATAATCATAAAGCTTGTTTTTCTATGAATATAAAAGACGTCGTGTTAATATTTTGCAAAGGAAGTAGTTAAAAATAGAAAACCAAAAAATAAGATAGAATAAATTGTGTATTTTTCAAATTTGTGTGGGTTTTATTACTATTTGTAAGCCATTTTAAGAAGATTTGCGGTTTTTCTCACTTTTTTTTTTATTAATCTTTCTGTTCTATTCTTCAGATTCAAAGTTTTTTTTTCTATTATCTGTTTACATAATATTGTTGTTCTTTAGGTTTTACACGTAGTAATTTATTCTTGGTGCGATTTCATAATTTTGATTTTTTTAAATAATGTTTATTCAATGAAAAATTATCATCAGGATAGAAGAGGGAACAGGCAGTGGCGGATCTACCAGGGGATCTACCGTGGCTACATGGGCCTGGATAATACACATTATTCTTAAAAATAAAAGAGAATTTTCTATACATTTTTTGTCATATTTGTGGGAAATTTTGTTTATTTTAATGACAAAAATGTCTAACTTTCAAAATAACATAAAATAAAACAATTTGCTACGCTTTAAGCTAGCGATCCGGGGATGTAATAGAAGACCAGCTGTAAAGAGCCTCTTTTCCTTGAAATTCTTTTTATTGATCTTTTTTGTCATTAACAAGTTTTTTGACTTGTGCGACCCATATGCACAATTGTATAACATAAGACAAGTCTGGTCAATATCTATTAATCTATTTGTATTATAATATGTCTTTTTACTGAAAAAAGAAAAACACTTGAGCTTTACAAATTACTAATATTATTATGTATAAATAATTAACACTTTTTAAAAAATATACTACTATTAGATAAAGTATTCTTACTAAAAAAACTAAATATTATAAATAAATAAATAATAAATTCTTCTTTTTCAGCCACTTGATGAAGTAAGTCAGATTTTTGCAAAAACTTTTATTCCAAGTTTATTAAAATTAATTGATTTAACAAAAACTTTTTATTATTTTTTTAGAAAAAATATTTATTATGATGCCTTGATTTAAAGTAGACTTTATTAATTAATTTTTCTCAGACAACTTATTCTTTATTAAAAATAATAATTTAAAAATGTTGTCTTTACGCAAAAAATGCAAAAAACAAAAGCTATCTATTTATAAAAACAATTAAATTAAAGTTGTTTTTTGTTTTTAACTATACCGGCCACAGTAGCATCTGCTGAACGCAGTTTTTCTAAACTGGAGTTAATAAAAACGTACTTACGAAATACTATGAACCAAAAACGATTATCAAATTTATCTTTGATTTTAATTGAAAACTTTATAGCGAAAGAGTTAGACCTATCGAATTTAGTGACAAATTTTGACAGTGAATGACAATAATGACGATTATTAAAAGTATTTTTTTATGTATAAAACCTATCACAAAGCTTAAGGGCCTGCAAATATTTTTTGAACCCGGGCTCGCTATTGAGTTGCTACGCCACTCCAACAGGCATAAGCACAAACTTGGTTTTTGCTAGAAATTTGATTTGTTGTGTTGTATAGTTATCCAAAAACTAGTCTGCCTTTTTGACAGTGCAATAACAATTGACTTTGTGGTAACGAGATGTAAACAAATCTGTCATAAATTAAATTTTAACCAGACCAAAGACTGTACAGAGTGGACTTTCTTTTCGCAATAAATATAGAAATCTCAAATGTGCTTATTGGCAGATCATTGACGAACAGATAATCCATAATAATTAATTTAGTTAATTATATTTATATAATATTATACGGTTTCTTCTAATGACGTAATACGGTAAAATTGCACCTTTGCTTTTACCTGGTCAGACTTCTGTTTATGACTTCTTATTGTTAATACTAATAACTTCTGCACCCTCATAAAAACAAAGTAGTTTTTGGATGACTATAAGCGCTGATGTCATTTTTAATTGATCTGCTCAAGAATGCATTAAAAGTAATTTAAAAAGTTTGTAACCGCGAGGTTTTATTAATGTGCAACATTCCAGTACTGCTTTTGATAACAAGTTTTATCTATCGGTCAATATTTACTAATGTTCTGATTTCCTATTTTAATTAGATATGGAAAAGGATTTAAAGTTGACTTTTGGGGAATTCTTAATAATGTCTAAACCCAGTTTTTATATAGCTGCAAATTGATTTGGGAAAACAATTAAAAAAAGTCATAAAAATCTGCTTTAAATCTGTTGGCAAACAAATGATTTTCGGTTTTATGACTCGGGTTATTGGCTTAAATCTACCTACTCTGCTGATATAAAATTTGCCTCGATTTTGGGGCTATCTGCCATTTTGAATTTTTTCTGTTGAAAATCAGCCACTTGTAATTTCTTAAGTTGGTGAAGAACATTGTCTAGATAAAAGCTTTTGCACGAGTCAGGATATTTGTGGATTTGTTATTTTTGGAGCAGTTAAAAAATGTGTACAATTGGTCCTTTCTCAATTGAACGGAATTGTCACATTTGCCACAAATCTACATTTTGGCTTTACCCTTTACACGAAGGAAGTGATTTCTCTTATCGCTTTCCTTTCTGATAAGAAATATATAGCAAAAAATACCTTTTGCCTCACAAACAACAGTTCTGGCGGAAATGACATGGACTTGAGATAATCTCTGACTAAACACATTTTCTTAGAAGAGTCAACTATAATAATATTAGTCACATTTGGAAATTGCAACAAAATTTCTGACTCCGTACACCACTATTAATACCTTATTTTACATTATGTTTATTCGGAGGCTGACGCCATCGGCCTTGTAATACTTTAATCATCGTTCATCAATGTTATTATTTATTCAAAAAACGCATAAAACCGCTTAATTTATGGAAAAGGGTTTGTAGGGGTGTACAAGTTGACACAGTGTGTTTTGTCGTCTGGTGTTCCGTTTTGATACTATTCTCTCTAATTGACAATAATTGCTCATTAAAGTAGATCCGTTGACACTTAGACAGTAAAACGACATTGAAATGGTCAACATTACGTAAGAATTCTTTGAATCTGCGCCAGTCGTCTGCTATGTAAAATGTAAACGGTCTTTCATATATGGAAATGATCGCGATCTCTCTTCTACACAATTGTTCTCCTTGGCCGTTGATAGACCCAGATACAACAACGTTCTACATTTCGATGCTCGAATAGTAATAAACCTAATCTCTAACTGCACCCAATCTCTCTACTTTCTAGGGCTCCCAGAAAAATGCATTCTCCACTGCTTCATACCACAGACATTATTGCTAATCTAATCATTGACCTCTATTAATCATCTAAAATCAGAGGTGCCAGATGCTGCTGTTTTCATTTTTTTTTATTTTGTGTTCCAAAGCTTACGTAATCGTAACATATTTAAACATAGTCACTACCTGAGCATAATTTAAAAAGGCAGACAACAATTCAAACGTTTTTGGTTGGGGTGGCCGCAGGCAATCGTCTACCAAGAAAGGATAAGCACCCGGAGCGTGCGATACCCAACACTCGTTCACCTCATATATGAATTTTAATTGTTACAAAAAAATAAATAGTTTAAATTGAACAATATTTAGTTGCACTATCTTTCTTGTCCAATATTCTGATAATATATTTATATATACAGGGTGAGTCATTAGTGTGGGATTTTACACTAATATTTTGTTTACTACCAATTGACAATTTTGATTTCTACAACACACTATTCACCGCTAATTATAGAGCTAAATTAAATAAAAAAAAATTTCAATAATTTTAAGCCCCGTAGGCTCTAGTTTGGGTATTGCTTAATAATAAAAAAAAATTAAAAAAGTACTTCAATGACTTGATAAACTAGTGTTTTATTTAAAAAAACAATTCAAAAATAATAAAAGACTTTTTTTTCTCTGTAATACAGCGGGATAAAATAGAACAGTTTGTGTTGGCAATCCTACATTTTATTTTAAAATGCACAACCGCAACCACTTCCTGTTGTTGACAGAGCCAATGAACAAGTCTCTAAAAACTGTCCAACACAAATAGTCATTGTTGATCACGCTGTACGATAATTTGAAATAAAAAAATTAAGATTACATACTTCTAACCTTCCTTCAGCTATGCACAAAAAAAAATGAATTTTTCGGATAAAAACAAAAGTCTTATAACATTATTTTTTTTACCTATGCTTATAAAAATTAAAAATTATATTATTTTTTTGTACTTATTACAATTGATATGATCAAACATTAAAATAAAAAAAAACACTGGAAAATTAGGCTCCTTTCAAGTCAAAACAAATTCATTCAAACTAGACATGTTTATTGGAGCTTTTCAGCAAGTCGCAACAGATTTTTATTTGAATAAATTTGTGCTTATTACTTCTGTAATATGCTACAAATAGCGACATCTATTAGAAGCAAATCTTATATAAAAGTTGAGAAAGCAGGTTTCTAGATGTTGATGTTTAGGTCACCTTTTAGGTTTTAGGCTGCATATAACTCTAAATAGTTTCGACTCACCCTGCACATTACGTGTTATAATTATTATTATTATTGTGAAAGGCTTGCGTAGCATTCACTTGTCTGATGATTGCGTAAGCATGTAACTACAATTAGCTAAGCGTTAAGTTTTTCATATTTTTCTTCTTCTGTATAAAAATTTATTTTGAATGTTGAAAAATATTGAACAGTTTTGAAAATTAAAAAACTCTTATGCAAAAAATGAAAAAAAATATATTAATAAACCTAAAACTTCATAAATTCTAATGAACATTTTTCCATACTCTATACATTTGTGTGCAAAACTACCGGTTCTTCATCATTAAAAAAGTACCGATAACATATAATTAACCCACAATATATTTAAATTTTGGCTTTGAGTGTGCGATATTATGCAGCGGACTATACAAACATATATTATAGTAATTAATTTTTAATTAATTATTTTTTGTTTTGTTTCAGATTCGAGTCATATAGTAGATTGTAAATTAAAATTAATATTAGGTTTAATATGGACGTTAATCTTGCATTATTCAATTTCCTTGCCAATGTGGGAGGGCGAAGACGAGATATCTGGCTCAGACCCTACTCCAAAACAAAGGTGAGGGAAGAAATATAGGGTTTTTCCTTTTTATCAAATTCATCTATGAAAATGCAATGAGGGAAATAAATCATTCCCACACGCAAATGTAGTGCCATAAATGACCAATCTCGCACTAGTGCGGAAACATTCCCAAACGCAGAAAGCGACCAACTCTCGCACTTTTGCGGGAATTCTAACTCCAAAAAAATTTCTTATTTTTAAGAAAAAAAGTCAGTTTATTTATATTAAAAGTTCTGGCAAACTTACTTTGTAATTTATTGTGCTTATATCGAATTGTTCATTTAAAATTTTTAATTAATTTTTTCAATATTTTAGGCTAATGAACTGGATACAAACCAAACTGCCAGATTTGCCAATAAAAAACTTTACATCAGACTGGAACAATGGAAAAGCAGTCGGAGCTTTGGTTGATGCCGTAGCTCCCGGTCTATGTCCTGATTGGCCGGTACTTTAAGCAACTGATTTAATAATATTGTTCAACTGCTAACTTTTCAGGATTGGGACCCTAAAGATTCAGTGCAAAATGCTTCAGAGGCTATGGGACTCGCCGATGACTGGTTGAGCATCCCACAATTGATAAAACCTGAAGAAATAGTCAACCCAAACATAGATGAACAATCAATGATGACGTATTTGTCGCAATACCCCAATGCCAAAATTAAACAAGGGGCTCCACTTAGACCTAGAACTAGTCCAAATAAGTAAGTACTATTTTAAATCTGACAGAAAATCGCAAATCAAGGATTCCACAGTAAATGTATTAATTTGATTTTCTTTTTTGAATTCAGAATTCCCCCTCCTAGGTAAGTTACGCCACAAGCCGTTAACAATTTAATATGGTTTTTCTGTTTCCTCTAGTAAACTAACTAGATTTTTAAATAATATCTGTGTTATCGCTGTTTTTAGATTTGCTGTCTTTCAAATCTGAAACCTCTCTAAATACGCTTTTTTTTCAGAGTGAGAGTTTACGGTCCCGGAATAGAACCAACCGGGCCTGTGGTAGGAGCTCCAGCTAATTTTACTGTTGAGACATTTTCTGCCGGTAAAGGCCAAGTTGACGTAGTCGTAGAAAATCCAAAAGGGCAAAAAGAGCCAGTGGAAGTTCGATTCAATAATGACCGAAATCTAACCTATTCCGTCGCTTACACCCCACAACTTGAGGGTAACCATAATATCTCAGTTAAATTTTCTGGACGCGAAGTTCCTAAAAGTCCTTATAATGTTAAAGTTGAAGGACATGCTGGAGATCCTACTAAAGTTACAGCCTCAGGGCCTGGGCTTCAACCAGATGGCGTTTGCATTAATAGGCCAACATATTTTGATATTTCTACCAAAAGTAAAAAAACTGTCTAAACTTTATTATCCTTTAACGTAAAATTCTTCCTTGCAGCTGCCGGTAAAGGAGTTCCTGAAGTGATAATCTTGGACCCGTCAGGCAACAAAAACTCTATTCCAGTATCAGTTCGTCAGACAAGTCCTGACATTTGGCGTTGTGAATATATTTCTCCAACTGTTGGTTTACATTCCGTTAATATTTTCTTTGCTGGACAACCCATTCCAAAAAGTCCGTATGGAGTAAGAGTATCTCCTGTTTCTGACGCTAAGAAAGTTAGAGCAAGTGGCCGAGGGCTTCAACCTGCTGGAGTACGAGTTAAAGATGAAGCCGATTTTCGAATATATACTGAAGGTGCTGGTGAAGGTCATCCCGATATTCAAATTATTGGACCAGGAGGTGTTAAAGAAAACTGCAGCCTTAGTAAACTTAATGGAACAACTTATTATGCAGTATATCATCCAATGAAAGAAGGAAGATATATTATCATGATCACATTTGCTGGTCATGAAATTCATAAATCTCCTTTTGAAGTAAATGTTGGTCCGTATAAAGAAACCCTGATTAAAGCGTATGGTCCCGGATTAGCAGGTGGCGTTGCAGCGTATCCTGCTCTTTTTACTGTTGAAACAAATGGAGAAACGGGAGCGTTAGGCTTCAGTATACAAGGACCGTCTCAAGCAAGAATTGAGTGTCATGACAATGGAGATGGTTCTGCTGATGTACGGTATTATCCTACTGCTCCAGGCGAATACGCCGTACATATACTTTGTGACAATGAAGACATTCCGAATAGCCCATATATTGCTCAAATTCTTCCTAACACAGATTACTACCCCGACAAAGTCGAAGTTTTTGGTCCTGGAGTTGAACCAACAGGTGTTCAAAAAAATCTCCCAGCTCGATTCACTGTCGATAGCCGAAAAGCTGGTTCAGCCCCTCTAGACGTTAGAGTGACGGATGTTGAGTGTAAGTCTGTAGACGTTGATTTAAGTGAACGCCCAGACGGCACTGTGGAAGCTGTGTACGTTCCACATTCGGACAGTAGGCATACAATCCAAGTGAACTACGGTGGAGTTGCGACTAAAAATTCTCCGTTCCGAGTCTATGTCGGTGAACCTATTGATGCCTCTAAAGTTGAATGCTTCGGACCTGGAATTGAAGATGGGGTTAAAACAAATACTCCAACGCATTTCAATATTAATGCTCGGTAAGTAACGTTTTATTATTATTTCTTTAGAAAGAATAGTTGTTTACAACCAATAATTTATATTTTCATAGAAATGCTGGCGATTCATACCTAGAGGTTCAACTCCTTAATGAAGAAACTCGTCAAGAAATTCCGGTGAAAATTACTGATAATGGAGATCGGACTTATACAGTGGATTATGAAACAAGTCACTCGGGTCTTCACACCGTAACTTTACTTTATGGCGGAACCAAAGTCCACTCAACGCCTATCAAATTCAGGGTCCATCCAAATGTTGATGTTTCAAAAATTAAAGTGGATGGTCTAGAACCAAGTAAGTAACACAAAATTTTGCTGCAAAGATGTATTAAAAATACGTCTTTGTGTTATGATTGTTTCTTTCCTTGGTGGAGGGTATTAATTTTATATATATAGCTGCTCCTGTGAATAGTTTACAACAGTTCCGCGTAATTACACAAGATGCCGGTAAAGCAGAGTTTGCGATATCTATAACAAGTCCATCAGGAAGCAAAGTTAAAGCTCACGTCATACCAACTCACGAGGGCTATCTAGTCAATTTTACTCCGACTCAATTGGGGGAGTACTTACTTGGAATTTCTTTCGGCGGTGAACCAATCTCACATCGGCCATTTAGATTAACCTGCTTGACAGGCAGTGATCCTCTTAAGGTGAAAGCTGCAGGGCCAGGCTTGCATAGAGGCATTGTAAACCGCCCCGCCGAATTTATGATTGATACAAGAGGCGCAGGACAAGGTGGTTTAGGTGTTACAGTGGAGGGACCCTGCGAAGCTGCAATAAATTGTAGAGATAACGGAGATGGAACTTGCTCGGTTGCTTATTTACCCACTGAAATCGGCGATTATGGAATTAATATAACTTTCAACGACCAGCATATACCTGGAAGTCCTTTTCAAGCATTAATTGTACCAGAAGTTGATATGAACAAAATAAAAGTGTCTGGAAGTGGCATACAGCTGCACGGTAAAATGGTGTGCGCTTGATAAAAACACTTAACATGGTTGTTGTTATTATTTGTAAAAATATATTTTGAACATAGGTGTTTAACTATTCATTTTGAATACTTTTTTTTTTTTTTAACCGCATCTCTGCATGGCATATTTTTTTATTTACATTCTGGTGATAAATAGGTAATTTTACACTTATTTTTAGGTGTGTTTGTCGATTCTCCAACTGATTTTCTTGTGGACACTAGAGGCATTCCTACGACAGGTGATGATGGTATTGTCACGTGTACTATTACCAATCCTTCGGGGACTCAAACTGAAAACTTGGTTACGCCACTTTTGGATGGTACCTACAAAGTCAGCTATACTCCATTTGAGGAGGGTAGACATACGATTGATATATTCTATGATAACGTCCCAGTGCCGGGCTCACCTTTCATCGTTAACGTTCGGCGAGGGTGTGACGCGAAAAAATGTATAGCCTACGGACCGGGGTTGGAGCAGGGCTATTTGAACAAATCTAATATGTTTACCGTTGAAACTAAAGGTGCCGGTACGGGTGGACTATCCCTCGCGATTGAAGGACCTTCCGAAGCGAAAATGACTTGCAAAGATAATCGTGACGGTTCGTGTTCGGTTGAGTATATACCCACTGAATCCGGTGAATACGATGTTGCTATTAAATTCGCGGATCAACATATCACAGGCTCTCCGTTTAAAGTGCAAGTGGTTCCTGATATTGATGAAAATTTAGTCAAAGCTTATGGCCCCGGTTTGGAAGCATCAAAGTGTCGATCTGGAATTCCAACAAAGTTTACGATAGACGCTTCTAAAGTAGGAGCAGCACCAGTTGCCGTTAACATTACTTCAGATCAAAAACCACTGCCAAGGCGGCCAGATGTCAAGAACAACCAAGATGGTACTTTTGAGGTTTCGTATATTCCTCCCAACGAAGGAGCGAATTTGAAAGCACAAATTACTTACAATGGAAAAGATATCCCGAATAGTCCATTCCCGATTAAAGTTAGACCCACAGTGGAAGCGGAAAAAGTTAAACTAAGTGGACCCAGTATAGATGAAAATGGGGTTCCCGCGTCTATTCCTACTACATTTAAAATTGATACAAATGACGCTGGATTTGGGGATTTAGACGTTCAAGTTTTGGGGCCCGATGGAAATCCAAGACCTGTGAAGGTCAGTGATAACGGTGATGGAACCTACAATGCCACTTATGTTCCTGATGATTGTGGGAGGTACAAAATTGATGTTAAATATGGAGACAAAGAAGTTACAAAAACGCCGATACCCGTCCAAGCATACGCCATTGGAAACGTAAGTTTAATTTATATAGGGTGCCCCAACGGGAGGTTTCTTTTGAGAAATCGTAATTCAACACATTAGACTGTAATAAATATTAGACTATCATAGCAACTTAACCACGTTGGGACACCCATTATTTCTTTATGAAGACTTTAAAAAGTCAGTTTTTAAAATAGGCGGATAAATGTAAAATTACGGAAGGGGTAGAAAGAACTCTATGCAGTGGTGAGTCTTACTGTATTACAGTAAATACAGAAAATGCAGGAACAGGAGCAGTCACGTGTCGAATACGATCAACAAGTGGCAGGTGAGGTGTAATTTTTAATTGTGACGTACCTGGAAAAGTGATATTTCAGTGATTTGGATATCAACATCGTGGATAATGGTGACGGAACCGTGAACATTTATTACACAGTGAAAGATGCCGATGATTACACAATTAACATCAAATTTGGAGGACAGCCCATTCCAGGTGGCTTCTATACATTTACGGTAAGTTTTAATTGTAGAATGCTCCCATTTCTACTTTGATTGTAATCTTGTAAGGTTTGTTTGGTTGTAAGGACCAATATAGCCCTACTTCAAATTCAAGAGCCGGACTAAATTTGTAAACAGAAAGGCAAAATTTAAAAGATTATAATTAAGAAGAAACTAATTATTGCAAACATATTTACAATAATGCCAAACCTGTGCCGAAGAGTGAAAGCTGGAGGTTCATAGTGTTTTGGCTTTTGCATCAAAAGAAAGACCATTTGAACTACTAAGGGTTAGCTCGGTTGTAATCTGCGTAATAATACAAAACTAGAAATGGAAACATAATAAGACTGACTAGACGCTCACTATTTACAATCAATCAATGTAAACAGACGCTTGAATT
The DNA here is from genome assembly GCA_947359425.1 of Lagria hirta. Taxonomy (NCBI): domain Eukaryota; kingdom Metazoa; phylum Arthropoda; class Insecta; order Coleoptera; family Tenebrionidae; genus Lagria; species Lagria hirta. The sequence continues at coordinate 1,378,132 of OX375799.1, forward strand.
GAATTTAGATTTATGTATGTTTGGTCGCAAGCCAACGTATCAAAAATTTGTCGGGAGGAAGATTTTATTAGAGTAGAGTGGGAAAACTTAAAAATAACTGTCTACTCGTGTGATAAACAAGAGTTTTGTAATAGTAAACGTAAATTTAAATTTTTTTTCAGCTAAAGACTAGAATAATTTTGCGTCATGGAGCTTAGCTGAAAGGAAAAAGTCAATTATAGGTTTAGGAGCATTAAAAATCCTGCGTTTTTCTTATTTTTTTTATTAGTAAATATAATTCACCCATGTCCAACCGGAGCCCCTTTCTAGTTAATTGATAAAAACAAAGATAAAGGCAGATTATGTGTACCAAAAATTTTGGTATAGAGGGCGATAAATATCTTTCGTTTCTGGCAACAGTGAGGAAAACAAATATTTTCTCGTAATGTTGTCCCCACCCGGAGGATGCTGTGACTCCACCCTCTACTAAATCTTCAAATAGCATAGTTAATATAAATTTTTTATTAATATTTTTATAAAAATTTTTGAATGAATTCACGATTTTGCAAAGTTTAGATTTGAGGTAGTTTCCATGGTATTGTGATAGGCTGCTGGATTTTGGAAATAGATGAGCTATTGTCTCAGATTACCAATTTTTGAAGAAATTTATAGTGACGGAAACAATCGAAACTAGCCGAAGTCTTAAAGAGCACCCACCAGATTTTAAATTTCTATAAGCATGTAATTTAATTGTCTTCAGTCTTGTGAACGCTTTTGTACAGTGGTTGCCCCCAGGAAGGTACAATGAGATCTTTTAGTTTTTGGCTTAACGCATTTTATTTTATTCCTTAATAATAATTAACAATGATTGGAATTTTTCTTAAGTTTTAAAAGCTAACTTTTGGCTCCAGCATTAACAGATATTTCCAGAATTCCAGCTGCTTATAATATATATGCCGCTCATTTTATATTTAGACAATCTATTAATATAAATTTAAAAAAAAAAAGTGTGCTTTTAATTAAATACTATTTTTTGATGGTGGACAAATTTGTCAAGATGTCTAGTTTATCATATTCTTGCCAAACTAATGATCCAAAAATTTTCGAAAATCACATTTTTAGCAGCTTGGAACCATCTCGTATTTACAAAAATCCAAAAATTTACACTGAAAAATCGATGTGTAATAAAATTAAATAATATTTTTAGCGTCATACCCTCAGTCTAAATTTATCATTTTCAGAACTTTGCAAAACTGGCGGAAAGTTTATAACAAATTTTAATTTTTAACTGCACTTAACAATCAAAGTGTGCCATTGAAGAGTTTAGCTCAAACTCATCAATTATTTAATTGGAAAAAAATGCTACAAGATTAAAATAGCAACGACAAACTTTTTTGAGAAATGTTGAACAGGTGTAGAGGGCCACCCCATTAATAAAATTATTCAAGTTTTGCACCAATTTTCAGCTGAAACTTGAACGTTTTGACGTTTCTTAAAATATTTACACAAAATTCCTTTGATTGATGACAGGCTTTGAACCAATAAATTTTTTATAATTTTTCTAAACTTCCATCGCTGACAAATAGTCGACTGAAAACAGGATTCGGCCGTCTATTTTTGAAGCGAATTTAATTAAACAAGTTAAGAAATTAATTTTAGCAATTTAATAGTTCTCTTGCGGCAACAGGCGCTAATTGGCAACTGCACAGATTTACAAAGTCTTTGAAGCGAACACCATTGTTGCAATTTATTATGACTTTTTGTTCTTTAGGTACTATTTTCAAAACTTTACCAAAACAAACGGAAATTGAGAATATATTGCATGTTACAACATTTTGATAAATGTGTACGCCTTGGCAATCATAATTCGATAAAACGTGAGTTTTTTTGGCCACTGCCCAGCTAACTGAAAGCGAATTTACTGAAAAAAAAATGCAAATCTCGAAAATTGTTAGGTTGGCCAAACTTATTTTGTCTTTTCACTTGTCATCCATCTGGCTCATATGCTTAGACAGAACCTCAACATAATAAGCGCATAATAAAATAAGCGTACATCTAAAGAAAAGAAAAGACAACTAGATAAAAATTAACATATTGCCAATCCACTACAAAAATCCTTAAATCGGTCAATTAAATAAAAAAAATCGTTTCATAAGTCCTTATTTTTTTAGAAACTCGAATACGTGCTTTAAGACATGTCTTGTGAAACTTGTTTTTAGTATACTATAATAATATGTACCTTAATACAGCGTGGTTATGACCAATCAGACTTTGAGTACGGCGATATAACGTTATTTCACTGGGACTAGTGTAATAATAGAGGCAAAGCCATAATAAACAGCGGGTCGATAGAAAAAAATTTAGAACAATATTTTGCGATTTTAATTTAACAATCGAATTGGAAGTTACAATAAAGTGATAACTCCCATTCAATGATATTCCATATTTAATAACTTTTTGATTAATTATTTATTTAAAGATATTGGCTTGGCGGTAAAAGATGCCACACCCTGTATAATTTCTCAAATAATATATCTCGTAAAAACACTTTTGAAGACGTTTATGTCAATTTAGTGCCAACCGTATTATGATCTAATATAATTTACAATGAGAATAAATAGACATTAATGCATTGAACTCGTAAATTGGCCGAACAATTATTTATAAATAGTATTAGCGCGGCTATCATTTGTTTTTTTTTATAAATTTGTTTTTTATGCTGTAGTTTAAATAAGATTAACATCGATTTCAAGCAATTTTTTTCAAAAAAAAAGTCACTATAATAACGCTAATATCAGTTACGTAGTAACATGGTTATCCGATGTGCGACATTCCGATAAAAGGTTTTTTACCAAATCGTCAACGACTATACTTTATCTCTCGTCTTTGACTTATTAGAGGAACAAGGGGGGCCTCAAGGGACCCTACCAACTATTTGTTAGATTTAGTAAATTACGTCATAAATTAAAATATTTTTTCTGACATATGCCCAATGTGCGAATTTTTTTGGTCAAAACAACTTTTGTCCGAAAAGTTTTGCAATAAAATGCACGGTTACGGCTGCAGAAGCATTATTCCGTGTCTTTTTGGGGCACTCTGTATAATAAACCGTTTAATAAAAATTCAATATAAACAATTGAAAAATAATCAAAATCTGTATTTTATCAAGGATAATAATGATTCACTTAACATTGTCGAACGAGAGTATAGTTGCGCACCCCTTGGATGCTGATCAACTTCTCCTTAATTGCAGGTCGGCCAATTTATTTGTAGTAAAATGTATTGAAAGAACCAAATTATTATTTTTGACTGGTTTTGAAGTTATACTTCTTTTGGCGCCTTACGTAACTAGTGGGTGTTTTGCATCAGGCGTTTCTGTCTTTTTTTTTGTCACATATTCGAAGCTGTGTCTAAAAGAGGTTTTTAATGAATGGTTTAGTCTATTTTGTCTATGGGATTTTAAAATTTAGGCATTTTGTGTTATTTGTTTTGCAGGCTGAGGAAGAAAGCAAATCCGAAAAAACTAGTGTAAGTCATAGTCAAACTGATTCTGTAGTTAAGAAAAGCCACCAAGCAACAAAGCAAACATTCAGACCATTGAATTTTGGTAATATTCCATTGCCGAGTACAGGAGGACAAGTCACAGGTGAGTTTTTTTTGAATTCTATAATATATTTACCGCGGTTTCTAATATTAAGAACAAGATCACAGCAACCCAATTTTTCACACGAGTAAAATATTTTGATATTTTTAGATGAAAAACATTAAACACCTTACTTATTTCTTGGCCACAGCTGTCTCAGATGTTCATTAATCTGATTTCGCTCAAAAATTCTATCTGCAGTAATACTTGCAGAGTCCAGTACGCGGTGCGCATTCCGAGTCGCTTTTTTTCTGTCCTAAGTGAACATGTTTAGCTGGATTTATATTCCTGAAGTGCCACAAGCTACGTGGACAGAAGTGTCAACTTTCTATCTAAATTTTAACAAAAAAATTACACACTCGGTTTATGATAGGGAAGAATTTCCAGTGGTCTACACTAAAGTGCCTTCCATTCCAATTGGCGGGAAAGGGTTTGGTGTTAATTTTACTCCAATCACTTTTCTTTCTTGCTTTACCATTAATACTCATAAAGGTTCTCATTTATAATGATAGAAAATATTTATATAAAACTCAAAATAGCAAATAGTTTAGAAAATATTTCTTATATAATATTATTTTCAAGATTGCAATGTGCCAGGGCATTGTCTTGTTAAAACTAAACGTGTTAGAATATCATTGTCACGTAGGTTTTAAACATTTATAATTTTATTTAATAATCGCTTTATTTTGACTTTTATATAACATATAAGAATTTTATTGAATGTAACCTTTTTTTTTTTAAATCAATTGAGAATTGACAACTCTTGCTTTGCCCATCTCTCTTTTTTCTTTATTCAATAAGAATAATTCAAAATGTATTTTAAATTGTTTTAGCTGAAATTAAAATGCCTAGTGGAAACGTTGACAAGCCAATAATTGACGATAACCATGATGGTACGGTTTCAATTCGATATGATCCTCGAGAAGAAGGGCTCCACGAATTAGCAGTTAAATTCAATGGTGAACATGTACAAGGTTCGCCTTACAAAATCCATGTCGACTCAATCTCTTCCGGATACGTTACGGCGTATGGTCCGGGTCTAACGCATGGAGTTTCCGGTGAACCTAGCAACTTTACTATTTCTACAAAAGGAGCTGGTGCTGGAGGACTTTCTATGGCAGTGGAGGGCCCCAGCAAGGCAGAAATTAGTTGTCATGATAATAAAGACGGTACAGTTTCAGTGTCTTACCTACCGACTGCGCCAGGCGAATACAAAATTTCTGTGCGATTTGGAGATAAACACATTAAGGGTTCTCCTTTCAATGCGAAGATTACCGGAGAAGGCCGCAAAAGAAATCAAATTTCTGTGGGCTCTTGTAGTGAAGTACAACTTCCTGGGAAAATTTCCGATGCCGATATAAGGTGCTTAAATGCGTCGATTCAAGCACCAAGTGGCTTAGAAGAACCGTGCTTCTTGAAAAGACTACCAACAGGCAACATTGGCATATCCTTCACACCTAGAGAAGTTGGTGAACATATCGTATCGGTCAAGAAACTAGGAAATCATATTACAAACTCACCGTTCAAAATTAACGTATGCGAGCGTGAAGTAGGAGACGCTCGTAAAGTGAATGTCTCTGGACCTGCTTTAAAAGAGGGAAAAACACACGATCAGAATACGTTCAATGTTGACACCAGAAACGCAGGTTTTGGAGGCTTATCACTTTCAATAGAAGGTCCCAGCAAGGCCGAAATACAATGTAACGATAATACTGATGGCACTTTGAATATTTCCTATAAACCGACTGAACCAGGATACTATATCGTTAATTTGAAGTTTGCTGACCACCACGTTAACGGCTCTCCCTTCACGGTCAAGGTAAGTCCACATTTTAGATAACCGATTTATTCGACCTGATTGTGACTTTTAACACTGAAACGTTCTGTCATAGACCATCAATTTTTGAAATGGTACAGTTCATGTAGATTAACAGCATTGCTAATTAATTTTGTTGGCAACATGCCTGTCTCGAAACAATTAAGAATGAACTATTGCAATATGTTGCTATCACCTGCTATTGTTTTAATTATCTCTGACAGCTGGTTGGCATGATATTTTCATATTGTAGGTGACTGGCGAAGGTACTAACCGCCAAAGGGAGAAAATTCAACGTCAAAGAGAGGCTGTTCCGATTACCGAAGTTGGAAGTCAATGTAAACTCACATTTAAAATGCCTGGTAAGATGAAATAAAAAACCGGAAATTGTTTCTGGACCAGTTTGATGCTTTTTAGGAATTACTTCATTTGATTTGGGGGCAACTGTGACATCTCCTGGAGGAGTTACTGAAGATGCAGTGATTAACGAAGTACAAGATGGGTTGTACGCTGTACATTTTGTTCCTAAAGAATTAGGAGTTCATACTGTCTCAGTTAGATACAAGGAAATCCATATACCTGGTTCTCCATTCCAATTCACTGTGGGTCCATACCGTGACCATGGTGCTCATCTGGTGAAAGCTGGGGGCGCTGGTTTGGAGCGCGGTGAACAAGGGGAATTGAATGAATTTAATGTTTGGACTAGAGAAGCTGGAAGCGGCCAACTTGCCATTTCTGTAGAGGGCCCAAGTAAAGCAGAAATTAATTTTACAGATAGGAAAGATGGGTCATGTGACGTCTCCTACCGAGTTTCCGAACCAGGTAAGTGATGAAATTTGAAAGAAATTAAGGATGTGTGGTTCGAGCAAAAATTGGCAGAGTGTATCAAGTATTTTTGGAAAGTGACAAACAATCATGTGAATGGAATAAGTATTTTGAAATATGTCCACTCGTGAGCAGTTGGCAATTGCGGCCGCCGTGAGATCTGTCGTGTGGAATTCCCGTGGTATTTTGTGCGAATTTGGTAAATCGTATCTTGCAGATTTATTTATTGCAGAATTTATTTTCCTTTGGCAGCACGCCAGCTATGATTTTGTAGCATGTTTCAAAGTGTATTATGCTGTGACAATAAAATAACTTCAAGGTAGTTTTCAAAGTTAAATATAGAATACTGAATCATATATTTAATAGTTGGTTAGATATTTTTCATATGACTAAAGCAGTCAGCCAATCTATGCTTGTTTCCATCGACGAGTCAATGTTTCTATTGTGACAGTAAAAATGTATAAAGTATGCCACGAGATAAATTTAGATTCATCCTCACCTGTACAAAATGAAGGTTCTCGAACACATTGTATAATACGTTCGTGAATTGGTAACACTTGTTTTGTGTGACAGGTGAATACAGAATTGGTTTAAAATTCAATGACGCCCATGTACCCGACTCACCCTTCAAGGTCTACATCTCTCCTGCTGTTGGCGATGCTCATCTTCTCGAAGTCGCCCAATTCCCTGAAGGATACATTCAAGCCGACAAGCCATCTCAGTTTATTGTGCGCAGGAACGGAGCCAAAGGCAATCTCGATGCCAAGGTATACAACAACAACTTAATTAACTTAACTTAAACAATCTATTTGGCGTTTCTAAAATATTCTTACGAACAAACTTTATTTTTTATTATTACATTTGACAATTATTGCAGTATTACCAGTTCTTAACTGGAGTTTTAATCGCTAATATTTTGATTTTGTTGACGTTTATATCGGAAAAAAATTGCAGATTATTGGACCGTCGGGTCACGAAGATGATTGCTTCGTTCAAATTATAGACTTAGAAGAATACTCTGTACGATTTATGCCTCGGGAAAACGGCATTCACAAAATTCACGCCAAATTCAATGGAGTTCACATTCCCGGATCACCATTCAGTGTTAAAGTAGGAAAAGACACTGCCGACCCAGCAGCGGTTCATGCGACTGGAGCTGGTCTGAATGATATCAAAACCGGTATGTTTCCCCGAGTCATTATTATTCTTTTCTAAAAATTGTATCTAGGTGTCAAAACTGACTTCATCATTGATACTGTTAATGCTGGTGCTGGCACCTTAGCGGTGAATATCGATGGTCCAAGTAAAGTATCAATGGATTGTACAGAAGTTGAAGAAGGATATAAAGTGCGATACACGCCACTTGCTCCCGGAGACTATTATATCAGTATTAAATATAACAACAACCACATTGTAGGATCTCCATTCCGAATTCATAGCATAGGTCAGTATTAACCATTCTCAATTTTGACCTTTATTAATATAAATTTTTTTCTTTAGGAGACAAGAAAGCTGTGGCTGATGTTGGTGGACAAGAATCATCGTCTGTTGTTGTAGAAACTGTAGCGAAAACAGGAAAAGGGGCAAACAGCAAAGGGCCCGTTTTGCCACACTTCAAAAGCAATGCCTCTAAAGTAACCTCCAAGGGCCAAGGCCTAAAGAGAGCGTTTTTGGGAAAACAAAATCAATTTACGGTGTCAGCTCAGGACGCTGGTAAGTTCAGTGCAAAAAATTTTGGACATTTGCCGCTTTAACAATAGAAAATTATTTATTTCTTTTAAACAAATGAAATAAATTCAAATAAACTTTCAACGGTTGACGTTGCCAACCACGTGTTTATGCTTCTAGGTACCAATATTTTGTTCGTTGGAGTTCACGGGCCTAAAGGGCCATGTGATGAAGTCTTCATCAAGCATCAAGGACGTAACCAGTACGCTGTCAATTACTTAGTCAGAGATAGAGGCGACTACATCGTTATCATTAAGTGGGGAGATGATCATATTCCAGGGTCTCCATTCAAAGTGGAAGTCTAGTTATCTAATTTTTTTAAATCTTGACTATTTTTAATTCTTTTTCATTATATGGAGACGTGGATGAAATTTTTGTTTGTTTTCTTATTTGTATATACAGCCCCCCAAATCAAAAAAAAAGAAAATTTTGTTCCACTATCTCATTGAATTGGTGCCTTATTATCTTAATTTTTATGATTATGTAGTAAGTTATTATATTAAAAAAAAGTTCGTATGTAATTCTCCTGGTATTTTTTTCTTTCTTTAAATGTTATTTTAGTATAATAAATTTATGCGTAAAATCAGAGTTTTATTGAAGGTAAATCCCTTATTGCTTATCCCGACATTAAGCAAGAAGTGCGAGGTGTGTTCCAGTGAAATAACGCTATATAGCCGTACTTATAATTTCTTATCACTGGACAATACTCTCAACCTGTGCAGTTTGTCTGAAGGGTGAGCTGAAAATATTTTGGATACCGCTGTTTCATTTGGACTACTATACCCATGTATATTATTACTGTTTTATTTAGATGTTTCCAGTCTTTGAGTAGGGTTAAAGTGAGCAATAAAACTAAAAAGTTGGAGTCTACTTAATATATTTCTCATACACTGAAATGATAATTTTAAGTCTTATAAAAGAAAATACAGTTGCCGCATCACAACAATTTATCAAATCTAGTTTATAATAATAATAATAAGTAATATAATTTCCAGTGCAAGTAATAAGAAACAGAAAAACAATAAATAATGATATAACAGTTTTAAACACAACCTAAGTTAACAGAGTATTAAATATATTACTGATTTTTTGTTACAATTAAGACTGGATATACTAAAAATAGTCTACTAACAATGATACTATTTTTGTAATAACCCTTTTCCGTATAAACATACAAATAATTCTTTATCAAAAAGATGAAACAATGAAAAATTTGGCACCTATTTGATAACAAAAATTGTAACATTACTTCTAAATGTTTACAATGCTTGTCTCTAACTCAGTATATTACAATCTTTAACATATAATACAGATATATAAATTACATAACATGATGTTCAAATATATACAATTTCTATATACACTATACGCAACTAAACTTGATGCCATCATCACTGGAATAACAATTATGGCAGTGTAACTTTTGGTTCCGGACCCGTACGTCGGTTCCCATTCTTCCATCTCCTAATTGCATATGGCATACACAACAGATGAAACATTCCATGTGATAACAAAGGCACAAACTCTCAATAATCATTGCTGCACCTCGCCCTACAAACAAAAATGATTCATTCACTCAACAACCGGGCACTTTTCTTCCACTATGATGTTATTACCTAGTTCTTTATTACAATTTGAACACTTTTCTTTACCGCTGACACTTAACATACGGTCCTGGTTCTCCTCGATTGCAATAGGAGGCGGGTAGGACAAAGGCAAAGCGTGACCCAATGACTGATTGTGATTCAAGTAAGGATGCTGTAGGGCCTCTTTACCTGGGCTATATATATAAAAAAATAACAATCAAGACTAGCGTAGTGGCGGTAGAAAGACGCTTGAAAACAGCTGAACCGAACCGTTAGACTTTTTATTTGCTAATTTCCACTTTTTTAACGCAAATTTATTTTATTTTAAAACAAGTACTTGAGCAAAAACAACGATTTAATTAATTTTAAAAAGTGGCCCCAAATTACCAAAAGGGTTTGAGCCCCTTGTTTTTCTTTACAATATTTTGTTTCATTATAACAAAATACTGTTAAGAAAAAAAAGAGGTTCAAGCCCTTTTGGTAATTTTGAGCCTTTGTTTATATTCTAAAAAGTCTTTTTTTTGGGGCGCTAAGCTATTAAATACCGTTTACCTTCTAAGTGCTTGTCGCTCATTTATTTCTACTCGATTCTGTGCCCTCTGCGTCAACGTTTGAATAACCGAATCTGGTAAATGCTTTTCCTGGCGCGGATGTTGCCAATTTCTGTTAGCGTTATTTTTTTGTTCGCTTATCCTCCGCAGCTCGGCCTCCTGAAATAAATCAAATCATAGTTTTCGTATAATTAAAAAAAGCGTAATTTGGCTGGCACACAGATCGTGAGACATGAAGCTGGCAACAAAATTGATTAAGTGATTTTAAAGTAGAATATGTTAGTGGAATGTGTTACCTTATTATAAGATTGTAAGTATAAATAAATTTATTACAATGTAGTGCACGCTTGCGAAAGAAAATTAGAGTGTTTGGCTTATCGCTTTCTAATAAAGCTTAAGCTAGGTTCAAATGAAACTGTAAAAGTTATAGTAGTAGAGAGGAGCAACGGTCTACTAGCACTGTGCGCTTAAATAACGCCTAACACTCGATATACGACGCCCAAACATCAACAACGCATGTTTGAGCGTTGTTGAATCTCTTGCAACGTTTCCACTGCAATCCAGCGAGATTTTATAATCGCACTGTATATTTGCAAATCATAAAAAAAATCTGATTAAATTTACGAATATTTGAAAGCTCTTTTTGCAAGATTTCTCAATCAGTTTTCAGACAGAAGATATCAGTATTGGCTTTGTTATATCAGTTTTATTTGCACCTATCCTGAACTCATTAAAAGTCAAACAATGTGATTAAAATTAATTACCTGTATAAGCCAATGTTGTTTAGTGTTCTTCTCAACATTATGCCTCGGTTGAATCCAATTATCAACCGGCAAGTGTCTATTCTTTGGCACAGCACTGAGTGCTTGTAGACTATGTCTCGATAACTGCCTAGGTTTCCCATTTGTAACTGGGACAGGATCAGACATAGGGTTCATCATAAGATACCTATCTCTTTGTTCTTTAGTCATTGGTCTTATAGGCTTTCCTGGCATTATCGGTTGTTTTTTAAGCAAAGGCGGACTTTTGAACGCAGACCTTTGTATGTCAGGCATTGATTTACGATGATCCATATCAATAGATTTATGATACTCCGGGACGGATTTTTGATATGCATGCTGTATATCGGGCATGGACTTTCGATACTGAACATCGAGTTCTGGGACGGGACGATAATAGGCATTGGGAACGTCAGGCATGGATTTACGATAATCCAAGGGAATATGTTGCAATTCAGGCATGGACTTTCTATAATTCATACCATCTTGATATGAGGAATACATATCGTCAAAAATGTTTTCAGAAGAATGACGATTGTTCTGTAGTCGGGCTTTAGCGCGACTTTCTTGAAACAAAATATTTTCACGCTGACGCTTCAACTCTTCTCTCTCTAATTGACGAAGCTCTTGCTCTACCTTTAGCACCTCCGAATCTTGGTCGTCCAAATAATTAGGAGACTCCTTAGAGAAAAACAATCAAATAAAAACATAGATAAGACAAGTTTTGAAATTGGTTTAAATAAAGTACTACTTTCTATCCTATTAAAGAGTCTTTACAATACTCGGCGCACAAACCTATTTATGTTATTTGTAAAATGCGCATGTGTAGTTATAGAATATTGACAGCCCCGCCCCCAATAACGTTGAATTAGCTATCTATAACTTTTCCGATTTCCCGTGTTAGTTAAATGGTTGACGTGTGTTTCAGCTTTTTAAAACTACTTTCTTTTTAGAAATTATCTATTGTATGATATAAAAGTATTAAATGTAAAAAACCAAATAGATTTAAATTTAATTGATTTATACGCTACGCCACTGACGAAGATACGTAAAGTGGGATTAGCCCATTTAGTGATTATCATATTATCAATTCCAGGCTATGTTTAAATGCCGAAATAAACTTGACCTTAAATCAAATTATCCAATCTGAAGTTGGTAGCGATCCGCGCCATGCGAACAACCTGTGTGTGCTTACCTGGGCAAAATAAGGACTATTAAACGTTTCACTACCCAAATACGGTTCATTTAACAAATTAACTTGATTGTTCCTTAAAGTAACAATATTTGTAGCAGGCTTTTCAGTAGGTGCTAAGAACTCAACAACGTCTCGTGATTTTTCTTCTTTTTCTACCATTTCAATTATCTCTCTCTCCTTTTTGGTTATTTCGTCCTCCTCTGACGTGATACTATTCGTTTGCTGAAAAAAATTAAACTAAATCAGCTTAAAGACTCTTATATCATCGATTAGAAATAGTCAATTTATTTACAACTTTTTTGAGTGTTTGGGTGCATTGCGCAATATAAAAAGTGTTAGACTGGTAAAACTTAACGTGTGAACAGATACTACTCAATGTTTCATTGAGTATTATTTGACAATTACCTCGCTGTCGTGTCGTTCTGGACTTGGTGTGTTTGATTCTCCAATACTGGAGCACCAAGTATCACTTGACAAGCGTCCTCTGTCAATATCCAACCCAGAATCATGACTCTCCACCTTGCTGAGTATCCCCATTCTGTTTTCTTCTTGAGCTTTCTTGTATAGACTTTTTTCTAACTTGGATTCTTTCTGTAGAAAATTGTTGATATCAGGAGGTTTATCCACATGAATTTCTGGATAAATCTGATCATCAGTTGGTTCTTCCAAGCCAAGAAAACTGGAACGTTTGATGTGCATCTCTCGTTTGATTCTTTTGGTTGAATTGATCCGTTTCATTTCAGCTGGAGGACTATCAGTTTCTGGTGGGGGTGGTGGAGGTGGTTTGACTTTGGGTGGTTCAATCATTGTTGGTGGAGCCAAGGCCAACGAATCATCCAAAACAAATTCTGCAGTCGCTGGTTTATGGTCAAAAGACACATTTTCGTAGATTACAGGTTTTGGTTTGCATAAAATTGGGACAGTTTTTTCCGCGTATTGATTATCAGATGAATCTTTTTGTAATGAATTAATAAGATTTATAGTGTATTCTGCAATTTGTTTGTCTGGAGTTGGCTCAGGAGATGGTGGATCTTTGTTCTCTATGTCTAATTCAGTACTGGTGACGTAAATGACATTATCGGGTGAGTCTTCAAACTCGTTTCGTTCTTCTATGGTAAGTTTCTCAATGCAACTGGGGATGATTGTAGTTGCTACTAATTCAGGATCTTCGACAGACTCATCTGCTTGGCTAACAGAGCAAGATACATCAGCAGTGTGAATGCCACTGTCTTCTCGGTCAGATGAAATACCCATGAGTTCAGTTGACGACGTTGAAGGAGGATAGTTTGAATAATCATCGTTACTTTTGGTACCCATTAGAGTATCTAAATCACGACTAAATGTTTTAAGATTATCCATGTAAAGTTCAGTTTCAGGGCTGCAACATCGATCATTGCTATTTTTCAAATTAATATTGTTTTTAGTTTGTAAATTTAGAGAATTGTCGACTAAGTAATTGCTGATTTTTGTAGGCCTTGTTTTGTTATTGTTATTGTTATTCTTATTGTCATCATTTTGTTTGTTCCAATTTTGCAATCGTTGATTGATTGTTTGGATGTCATTTTTATCATTGACTAATGTTTGATCGGTACATTTTTCTAAGCTTTTTAATCTTTGTTTGATACTTTGACTATTAACAAAATCTTCCGATAGACGTCTGGCTGTCGGTGATTCGTAATTATTGATTTCAAGGTTTTTCTCCACTTCGAAAAGTTCTTTTCGTTTAAAGATTTCCCCTTTCGGTAACGCAGTCTGAGCCTCTGAATACTCCTTACTTTTATTAATATCTTGATTTCTGGTAAAAATAGACTCATCAACGTGTATTTTGCTTCGAATTCGAGACCTATAATCTTGAATTGCTCCTTCGTAAGTATACTGCTCCGTACTTTCTGGTCTCGAGTCATTTAATTTGGTTGAGGTATAAAATGATTGTTTCATTGGTTTCTTATTATTCGTCTCATCTTCGCTTTGACTTTGGTTTGAAGCACTTGAATTATCTTTATTATACTGCGACTCGAAGCAACTTTCTTTCTCGTCCTGAAACGTCATTATTTTAGTACCGTTTTACCACAATTTAAATTGACTTACTAAAATACTGCAACTATCGTCTGTGTCAACATCTTTTATACTATTTGTTTTCGAACTGCTACTTCCAATACCGTAATCGCTCAGATCGTTGCTGTCGTCGTCGTAAATTGGAATATTAAACTTGTGGCGACCTCGACTTCTGTAATTAAATAAAGAAAGAATACAATAAACTATAGTCTTGTTTAGGTGTTTAGGCAGTGACTTAACCTGCCTGAAGTGTCGAACTCGCATTACTCTTATGAGCACGCCACTGGCTTGCTCAGAAATGCTGTCGAAGAAATACTTTTATCCCTTTGCAGCCCCAAGTTAAGTTAAATCATGTTATAAACAAATAAAAACTGTCAGATATAAACGTCAGTCAGTTTTGCGTAGTCACAACTTTGTTTTTTAAATAGAAAATCGTATAATATTAAAACAAATGATTTACAAAAACGTCAAGACAAAACTTGAGTAAAAAAAAAGTAAAAGAACAAAAAAAGATTATAAAAGACAGAATATTAAGATGAAATGAATCGGCTTACCTTTCTTCCATCATTTCGCTGAAAGTTTTGCTTTTTCTTCTTTGTTTTTCATGTCCTTCTTGTTCCATTTTCTTGACTTCTACAACACGTTCGATGATATGTTCTTGGCGTTTTCGTCTACAGCTTTTCCAATTGTCTAAATTCTACATAAAAAAAAGATTAGAAAAAAACGTTTGGTTTACATGAAGTAAAATACTTGTTGCCAATCTTCAGCCTCTTCCCTAACTTCCTTTCGTTCCTTTTTGATCTCCTCAACTTTCTTAATTTGTTCATGAGCTTTTTGGAATAACGGACATGGCGCAACTTTGACGAATTGTAGAGGGTTGGCCGCAGGCTTGGGAGGAGGAGGTTTCGTAATTCGACATTTGGTTGGTACATACTCTGTGTTGGGATTCTGTATTGAAAACCTTTAATTAGTAAACAGTTTTCTCCAAATAGCAGCTGTTGAGTAGGGTTAGCAAACACGCAAGCATAAAAAGAGCAAGCTAAAACATACCAAAAAGCCTAGCACGACACAAAACTAATACAAAAACTTTAATAAAACATTGCAGAAGAAAAAAACAAAAACTGCTAAAAAAGTATATTTTTAACTAAAAAACCTCACCACACTCTCAAGGGTTTCGAAGTCGATGTTTTCCATTATTAAAATGTTTTTAGTTTTAGTGCTACAACAAAAGGAAAAATCTATTAGTAAAACACTCACAAACATGCAAACATTAATAAAGATTAAATAGGTACGAGAAACCAAATGCGTTCACAGTAAAAACACTCTCAATTTAATCTAATCAACATCATAAAAAATTGTGTCAGTGGAACCAAACAACATTAAAATAATAAATTCTTTATACTGTGGATGATGGACAAAACTATACGTAACTGATGAGGTCAAACAATTGCAAACCGACATGTATTTAAACTGTCATTCTGATTCAAGATAGTGGCCGAAATGAGCTAAATTTTGTTGTTTTAATCATGTATTGTATCACTGAAGAGCAACAAGATGAAGAAGAAAAAAAATACGAGAAAAAGAGTGCAGTAAAGTATAAAAATAGAATAAAAAAAAAAGAAAGAGTAGGATATTCCTAGGACAGTTGAAAAAAGATAAAACAGGAAAAAAAAATTATTATAAAAGAAAAGTTTACTGACACTCTGTTTATTAACCAGGAAGAGTATAGCAAAAACGCTTGAGATATACCTGGCAGTAAGTTTTATTGCGCTAATTCATAATAAAGTTTGACACCCTAAACCACAGTCATAAATTAAAAAAGATCGTTATTTATTCAGGATGGTACTCAGCGACATTCATAAACTTTTTTACTTTTGTTGCCACATTATCTGTCTATTGATTGGTTCTATTGACAGCCAACAGCCAATCAGAGGGCTAGTTTCTAGCGATGAAAAAAAATGTCTTAAAAACAGCTAACGCTATTGTAATTGAAATGTTATAAAATTTCAAATGTAAAAGTTTAAGTCCAGTCCTGGAAGCTGCATGTAGAGATAACGTAGTCTGTAGGTCAATGTCAAATTCGAAAGAATTAATTTAAAAATGCCCAAAGTGATAGTAACATTCCTGATTCGAAATGTCATTTTTTGTCATCATAATAAAACCGACGACCTTGCAGGACAATTTACAACCTCCTACATTTTTTTCTGAAAATGAAAAGTGCAAAACAATATTTTGAAGTATTTTATTTTTAATACTTCAAGGATTTTACGAAAAAAACTTTTTTGAACTGTTCTAATTGATTGTGTTTAATTGATTTATTATCTTAATTAGACAATCCTAACTGAAATGTTTCGTCAGCTTCCAATTTTGCAACATTTTAGCTATTTGTTATTAATTTAAGCAATACAGTCACGACAAAAATTTGTAGACTCAGACATGTTTCGTGCTTTTTAGCTATCGGTGAGACTTAATCAATATTTAAATAACTGAAACAACAATTTAGTTTTTAATGAGATTGGTATCGCTTTGATGGCAAATTTTCTATTGCCAAAGTAAATTGTAATGAAAAAAAAGAATTACATTTTGATCGTTTAGAGTCGAGGACAACAGACTGATCTAAAATTAGTAAAAAATCAATGCAGGTTGAGTAACCATGTTACTACATGTGAAGCGATCTTTAAAAATTTCCATCTTATTTGGTATATCTGTCGCCGGCGACTCTAAATGATCAAATTTCTCTCGACATCAATTTATCCCTATTATTATATAATAGGGATATCAATGAATGTATCAATGAATAAGAAAAAGCAAATTGATATTGTCTTTCATCGGTTCTCAACCTTCCTGTTTAAATACTATGACTTCCCAAGTGTAAACAAACATGAGATTAGGAAATCGCGACAGCTCTGTTCTTTATCCTTCAACATCTTTTTTTCCTCAGAATTTATTCAAAAAAACTCTCACGGCACTAATTCGAAATAATAACAGTATTTCGAAATGAAATTGTTTTCCCAAGATCAATTTTTATTTATGCAAGTATCGTTATATAAACAGACGTGAACGAAGAAAAAAGGGTTTATTGAATTAAACAAATGCAGAGCTACCGTGTGATTATTTTAATGTCGAGGTTGTGTCGCAAGTGTGATACAATAGTTTGTTTGTGTTATTTTCCAACACGAACAAACCATTTTCCTCTCCAATTATAAAAATAAAACCTGAAAACAAGCACGTTTATTTTGGCGCGCTCCAACCCATAAAAAAACTTAGAACAAGAGATTTCCTAGTGAGATAAAACAGTTTTGTGTCTTTATTAAGAACATGAAACTGATTTTGATAAAATTTGTACTAAGTAGAAGCAAATTAAGCAAAAAAAAAGAACAATAAAATTAATAGTTCCAAGTTTTCGCATGAAACAAGACAGCGGCTGTAGTAGATTCTGTCAAAAGAATTAAAAAACATTTTTTGGTAGTTTAATATTTCATGTTAAAAAATTATTTTGATATGTTTATCAATTGTTTATTTAATTTTTCAGAGTCAGAGTCAACTTTATTTTAATAAAACACCCCCAATTTTTTCTGTCGTTTAATAATTATAAAAAAGTTATCATTTTCCTTTATAAAAAAAAATTTAAAAACAAAGTTCGATTAGTTTTTGTAAACAATATTTAAGCTCTTGTATTGATTGGCTCTCTATCAATCGTTATAATTTTTAAACGAAAAAAGTAAGAAGAAATGACAAAAAGCCGTTTTTCTTTCATTTTGGTTCAAATAAGTCACTATTCTGTAATTATTTTAAAAATTTAATGAAATTAAATAATTTATTTTCGAATTTGTATAGTATATTCAAGTTACTTATATAACTTGTTTATCAGTTTTCCTTTGTCCAGAAAGAAAAAAAAAACCAATGGTTTTATTCTTTCTTATCAGCTTTTTTTACAGTCTTATGTAATGTTTTTTCGCGGTCGGCCGTTTTGCTACCTTTTTAATTCAAAAAATCGAGTTAAAAACATTAAAATTTGTTTGTGTAGTGAACGAGTGGCGTGTCCTTGCAGATGAGTCCCAGTTATCCCAAATGAACCTACATTAGGAAGGAATCAAAAAGGTAAATTACAATCAAATTTCCGTGTTAATTTTCCATTATATCCTGACTGATAGTTGGAATTATTGTGTAAATTATGATAGTTGGTTTATTCGACTTTTTTTGTGTAATTTTTACTAGTTTTGAACTGGAAAAATGCTAAAATTTACAATTTTATTTATTAGGAAGCCTTTTCAAAGTTGCCTTTAGATGCAGTTTTCAATATAAAAAAAAATTATATATTTTCACTATTGGGAAATTTTAATTAAATTTATAAATTGCGGAAAAAATTTCAAACCGGTGAAACATAAATTGTTTAAAAAATTGCAAAAATGGTTATTTTCTAAGAATTTTTTTTTTGTATTCTTTATTAAAATTCAAATGATTCTATGACTTTTTCCGATAAAGTTGATATTTTTGAAGATGTGAATTTTGAAAGTTCGAAAATTCTTAAATCTGACCTACGAAAAATATATAAAATGTTGAAAAATGCTAGAAGGGCCAGATACAAAACTTTTTGGAAATTGTTTTATGACAGTTCCTACTATTCTTAATGTTTAAAATTAGGAAGAAATAACATAAAAAAAACGTTTTTTTTTTCGATTTTAGTTAAATAAAAGTCATTATTTTGTAAATTCACTTGCCTTTTGTTAAAATTATCTTTATTTTTTGCAAATTTATCAGGTTTAAAAGTTCTGTAACTCTGTAATTCTTTCAGATAGAATATATAAAGTGAAGATAATCTTGGTTTATTTATCAAAAAGCATTTAATTTCAGAATTGAAGCAATTTTAAATTTTTGATTATTTTGAATTCTATTAACAAATTTTTAACTCCTTGAAGTTTTCGAAAATGTTTGATTGCTGTCTTTTATTAAAAAAAAATTGCTGAAAAACGAATATAAAACCAACAGAGATAACTGCATTGAGTGATTTTCTTATAAGAAACTAAAGTTCATTTATAAATTTATAAACTCTCTATCACATTCTATATCATTCTCAAACTATAAAAGTAAAAAAAAATGTCAAAAAAAGACGATTTTCTTTCTTAATTTTAGCTCAGATAAGTCATCATTTGGTTATATAACGTGCTTTTTGTAGAAATTATCTCTATTTTTTGGATTTTCTTTTTTTGTTTTTCATCTGCTTTAACTCTTTAATTCTTTAAAATAGAGTGCCTAAAGTTAATATTGATTCACTTTTCACTTATTGAAATGTGTTTTATTTCAGTATAAATGACCCATTTTAATTTTTGATAATTTCCATTTTATTTTTCCCGATTTTTTCAGTTTTTATTTTATATTTCATGTTTTTCTAAAAAAAATATTAAGAAACAAAGGGAAAAATTTCCATTTTAATATTTCCTATAGTTTTTAAAAATATGACAGTTTTGATTATAAAAAACTATAAATTTATGGTTTTCATCGGTTCTATAGCAGACGCTATCATTCTTAATCTTAAGAAAATTTGTCTCTTCAATTTTAATTCAAATGAGTCATTCTTTTGCGATTATTTAGAAAATTTAATAAAAATAAATAATTTATCTCCGAATTTATTCAAGTATATTCAAGTAACTTATATAACTTGTTTATCAGTTTTCCTTTGTCCAAAAAGAAAAAAAACCAATGGTTTTATTCTTTCTTATCAGCTTTTTTTGTCTTATCTGTTATCATCTTTATTTTCGAATTTGTATAGTATATTCAAGTTACTTATATAATTTGTTTATCAGTTTTCCTTTGTCCAAAAAGAAAAAAAAAACCAATGGTTTTATCCTTTCTTATCAGCTTTTTTTGCAGTTTTATGTAATGTCTTTTGTTCTTTTCAGAATTGATATCTAAAATAATTTAGTTTAATTTAAGACTTCGTGCCGTTTGTCACGGATATCGCGACAATTAATTAATTGCGTTATTAAATTGTTTTAAGACGTTATCTTTATTAATTATTGTTTTGTAAAAAGAAGAAAACGAATCAGTTTCGCGGTCGGCCGTTTTTCTATCTTTTTAATTGAAAAAATCGGGTTAAAACATTAAAATTTGTTTGTGTAGTGAACAACGAGTGGCGTGTCCTTGCAGATGAGTCCCTGTTATCCCAAAGGAACCTGAATTAGGAAGGAATCAAAAAGGTAAAGAAATTTTCATTTTGATTTTTAATTATATCCCGACTGATAGAAAGGATTATTGCGTAAATCATAATTCGACTTTTTTTTTAATAATTTCTACCAATTTTGAACCAGAAAAGTGCTAAAATTTACAATTTTTTTTTATTAGGAAACTTTTTTAAAGTTGTCTTTAGGCGTAGTTTTCAATATAAAAAAGAAAAATAATTATTTATTATTTTTAATTATATAAACTCTAGTGGAAAATAATTTTGATTCAAGCATGCCATGAATTATGACATTAGGCTAGTACTCAATTGTTTTTTTTTAAAAATAATTTTAGTAATAAAATGGCACTTTTCAAAGCGGTTGCTTAATCATTATTAGGGCAAAAAAAAAGTTTCAAATCACATTTTCGGGTTTAAAAACATTAAAAGTCCTTTGTGTAGTGCGTTTTTTTTATTATGTGACGTTCTGGAAGATAACGCTTTGCGTCTTGTTCCAGGTAGGTCCCAAAGGAGGAGCCCCCAGCCCCCAGCTTTGTTCATCTGGCCAGGTTAGTGCAATCAAATTTTGATAATTAATTATTATATCTTATCTGATTAAAATATCGCATAAATCAAAAGAATTTATTCAACTTTTTAGTAATTGTCAATTTTAAACCAAATAATAAAATTTACATTTTTTTTATATTAGAAGACCTTTCCAAAGTTTTCCTTGATAAAAAAAATAAATAAATAATTTTAATGATTTGTAATCATTGATGTTTTAATTTTTGAATCAAGTAAGCCGTGAGTTTGACATAAAGCTACTTCTTTTTTTTAACAAATTTTTATATTCACGACGCAGTTTCTTTCCAAACGGGTGTTTTTGTCTTAGAAGAGAATAAAAAAGCAATAAGCTAATTTAATAAAAAATAATAAAATCATATTTATTATTACTTAATAATAAAGCATGATAACCGCCGCATCTTTATTTAGCAAAATTAAATCAATTAATTTTATATTAATAAGTTATTTTAGGTTTTTTCCTTCCAATCGGTGTAGATTGGAATTATTTGCTTGATTACATAACTAAGTATCAAGTTTTTTTCAAAAAAAAACATTTCTTTAATTTTAATTGTTATCAGTTTTTTTGCAGTTTTATGTAATGTGCTTTTCTTTTGTTTTCAAAAGAATTACCTACGATAATTTAGTATAAGACTTCGTGCCTTTTGATACGGTTGTGTGTGATAATAAAATAAGAAATATATTATTTAAATTCTCTTGTTTGTGATAATTATTGTGAAGTGCAGTGCTTTCTTCATTTTATCCATGGGGATGACGTCCAGTTTTTAATATACAGATAAGTCAATTTGCAACTATATTATAATTTATTTATAAACCGATTTTAATAATTGTTTTTTAGCTTGAAAAAGAATGTTTAAAGAGTGGTCTCATAAAAATTTATTAGTTTTATTTTATATTAATTCAAGTTTTGTAAAAAAAATATTTAGAAAACGAATCAATTTTGCTTTCCACCATTTTTCTTTTTATTAATGGAAACATTTGCAGTAATTAGTGTTAAATGTATATTTATCACCTTTAACTTTGTTTGGCTTCGCGTAAGGGCACGATAAATCCTCACTGAGGATCGTATCAACTCTGACCCTTGGTAATGCGAGCCTCCAAAACTCGTTAAGAGTCGTTAAGGAGTTAGGTATAATAGTGTTTCTTATAACGATTGTTTCTTGCGGGGGCAAGAAGGAATCGGCATGGTCTCTCTGGTGAATATGTCTTGTACATACATTGGTGAGGGCATGTGAGGGGGGTCAGCATTGTGGGGTAATTAATATACATTTGATGCTTCTTGCTGTTTATGTATTTATTGATAAAACATCATAAAAATCAAATGACTTTTGTTGCATAGATTGCACACGCGTAATTTTTCTAAATATTTTTTTATTTGGCCTTTTACGGCACCTTTAAATATGTACATGTAAAAAATAGCTGTAGAAAAACAAAAATATCAATGATATGGCCAAGGCTGCAACGATTAATATGGAAGTGGACTCTAGATACAAGAAGAAAAAATAAAATATTAAAACAGTTTAAAAACTTATATATTAATATTATTTGATTTTAGTATAATGGATATCCAATAATAATAGCATTTATTTCAAAGTATCAAAGTTCAGAACATTTGTGAGAAGATAATCTCTATGACAAGATGGCGTCTAGAGATAATTAATTAACTATAAGTGTCTAACCGTGTATAATAAACTATTTAAAACCAAATAAACGTTTTTTATTGATTATTGTAAATAAATTTGTTTTTTGTATTAAATGTGTTTTTTATTTTTTATTGACGTTTTGTGATTATGTGTTGCGATAATTTATCTATAAAAATGCGAAAATTTTGGTCAAATTTTAAAATGCGCGCAAATGACTGGTGTCGTTTTCTGTGGGGAGAAAACGGATGTGAGATTTGAGCAAATAGCGTTTTATTTTTAGTTTTTGTAGTTGTTAAGTGACTGGTATCGTTTTCTGTGGGGAGAAAACGGATTGTGAGATCGTAGCAAACATTTTTTTGGTTTTGCAATATTTAGGGCTTTTTTATTTTGATAGTGGATTAGGCCTACTGGGGATACCACTATAAAAAAAACGCACCATTTACTGTACCTCACGTAGGTGGTGTGGAAATCAGTAAAATTAAACAATGTATGAAAAATAAAAGTTTTAAATTATAATTTATTTTCATTATTTTAGTTTAAGATTTATCAGCTTTCCAGGTCAATTTATATCCGTCTTGCTAGACGATCACTTTGCAAATAAATCAAAATAAAATTGATGGAATTATGCGCGGAATCACCATAATAATTATGATTTTTATAAAAATAGTAAAAAATGATGGATACGCCAAATACTAAATAGTTCTATGACAGTCTCTACTATTATTAATTTTTAAAATTAAGAAAAAATAACAAAAAGAAGACGTTTCTTTTTAATTTTAGTTGAAATGAGTCATTATTTTGTAATATTTTATACAAATAGTGAATAAAACCTGAAAAAAATTAAAACATATTTTTGGTAATTTAATATTTCAGGTAAAGATTATTAATTTAATCTTATAAAATCTTAAGCTTGTAGCTACGCCATTAGTGCCCCCCCGCCCCCATTAATGCCTCTGACCATTTGTGGTCAAATTTCGTTAGGGAAACAGTCTATAATCAAAATTAAATTAATTCTTTATGAGTCATCTGGTTTGTAGGCGGTGATCTTTAGCTTCTTTAAAAAGCCGACCTAATCTTTGTATAATTAGATTTAAATGGTGGGTCTGGAAAAATGTGGAATCATTGACATTCTTAAAATTGTGAGAATTAAAAACGAACGGTAACGTACCCAACAAGGCAGAATGATGAGACAAATATCATTAATTTTTTTAATAATATTTATTCAATTCAATTTTTTATTATTTTTTAATTGTCGCCTTAAATGCCCCAAAAAAATGCAAAATATTAATTTTTATTCTCCTCATAAACTAATCTCAATACTATTTAGTAAATATGTAAATCAGAAATAATAAGTAGTTGGCAGGTAAAAATTAGAAAATGTTATACAAGATTGCTTTACAAATTATCTATTCCAAAGATGAGCTTAGCACCAAATAAACTGTCAAATGATCCTCGGCCATTAAATACCTAGGAAAAGTTTTGAAACATTTGTACATTTCAGCATACAAATGTTTCTTTATAGCCTATTAGTGGAGGTTTTTTCCCAAAAACCCAATTCTGGAATCAAAAAAGCCTATTTTTGCTAATAATTCGTCAACTTTTATACGTATTTGTTGCAAAAAAACTTAATTTATTTATAAATTTTCATAAAAGAGTGCACTTTATAGTAATTATGCATCTAAAAGTGGAACAATCCCTGGAATATGAGTTTCTAATAAGAACGAAATAGCGCTGGCAGGATACTTATTAGAATCTTTGTACCATTTGAGATGAAACTTTAAATGTTCTACTAGAATTCAATTAGTGACAAGTACATTGGTCAAATGCGTGCAAATTAAAAATTATAGATGATTAGAGAAGAAAGTTAGTTAGGTTACAAAAAATTAGGAAGCAAAAAATTTTTTTCTTTTTATAGTGTAAGCCTAAATTTTGAAAGTAAGAAGATATTATTAATAAAAAAAATCAAATAAGACCTTAAATTTCGAAAGTTTAATTTAGAGAAAGTGTCCATTTTTATATTTTGTATTCATTTTTTTTGTTTTTTGAATTGTGCTTTATAATATTGCACCAATTAACAACACACAATCACTTAATTTAAACTGTTGTACTTTCTAATTATCATATTAATGATCTAAGCAATCAGCTAAATGAGCCAGACAATCAGTAGTCGAACAATTAATAACATTCATTTTATTGCAGATCGGACGTTGGTCGTTAAGACTTATACAAGCGCCAGTTGATTCAATTTTTGCATTAAATAACTATTTTCCAGTGTTGGAACTGTACAAGTTCATTAGATGCGTTCATTAGCATATTACAATTTTACTGTAAATAAATACAAATTAACCACTAAATTCCCATAATGTAGGATTTTCATAAGCATCAGTGGTAGAATAATCGCCAGCCAAAAATTTTTCTTTTGCAAATAATTATTGCAATTTTTAATTAAATTGATAAAATCAACGTTCAGTTATAAACAACATGAGCTAGCGACATCTGTTAGAAGCTATTTTGATGCATAAGGTTGTGCTCAAATTTGAAAAAACAGCCTAAAGAACATGTTTCATTAGGGATATTGGCACACATAGAAAACTCACCTGCTGGGGCCAAACCAATCCAATAAAACTAGTTCTTTAATATACTATTTTTCTTAAGCCACGATTTCTAGATATAGAGATTTGGTTGAGCTTTGAAACAGTTTTGAATAAAGGGAAAAAAATATTTTGATAAGAGTTGATTGAGTCGAAGAGGAAAAAAAACTAGAATGTTTGAGTCAGGTCAGGTTAGACAAAAAAGATTGATAAAAATGTTTTAAGTAGAAAAAAAAAAGATGAATTATGAAAATTTTGCACACAAGTTGTCAGTGGTGCCTATTTGCAAATTGTTTAAAGCTAAATTATAGACTGTTTGTTTATGTTTGTCTTTGCTTCCTAATGCCGGACCTGGTGTTACTAAAAGGTAACGATCGGTGTAATTACAGTGTGTCTATTAAAAATAGAAATAGTGCACGGTGTAGCAACGGTGTGTGCCAAGAAGTAAGCAACATCATAAGGTGAATCTTGATTGGGTCGACATAATATTATGTATGTACATAGATAGTACACAGGAATACCTTTAGTTGCGGTGTTTTGCGTTATAAATATACCTGGCGCACTCGCTAGGAATTTAAACCATGCCTGTAATGGAGAAGAGTGCGTGACGCAATACCAAATTCTCTAGAGCCCATGGGCTTCTTGCACTTCCAGTCGTCATTTTCTTTCGATTGATATTATTTTAAATAAATCCAACAGTACCAAGCCAATTAATTTACTGTTGTCATTTATTTGCAAGAACCGGCTACGAAAAGAAATACTAACTTTGCAATAAGGCAACAAAAGTGAAAATTCCAAAATTGAATGCAAACGCGATCATATTATGCTTTTATAGACCTATTACGAAACAAGAAGGTGTGCAAGTAGGTATGTGAATTTATTTAAAAGCCGTTAGAATGAAGCCAGCCGAGAATACAATTACCAGTGGCGTCTCGTCCCTCAAAAAAAAATGTTACGCCCATGGGTAGCAGTACTCAGCGAATGGAACATTAAATCCGATCCTAATGGGGCAACGATATACTTTCACTGCCACACTAAATGCATTTGCCAAGCTTTTATCCACGACATCCACGTTATTCAAGTATTTCGTAAATAAATACCGGAGAAGGTATTTATCCTATAACGTTTATTAAACCGTACAAAAAAATAAACCGTTTTTTTTTCAAAGCTCTAAATATTATGAATAACCTTCGTATTTAAAGAATAGTTTCGGCCTTCCGTCTAGGCTTCTTCAGATGTGCGCTCCAGTTTGTTTTGAGCTTGACAACATAATTGTCTAAGTATTTTCAATTGGATTTATTTCCGGAAAATGCAATTCGCATGCAACAATGAAATAAATACAAAAAAATCTGGCTATCAGATGAGAATAGATAATGCAACAAAAGAGACGTCTATCGACCATATTTTATATAAAATTAAATAAAAATTTACAAAAAAGTTGCTGCAAAAATAACAACACACAACATTCCATTCTTCAAACCAGAAAAAATGTAATCTGATGTGGAAAATCTGATGCAAATAGCCTCGACTTGTCATTTTAGTCATTGTTTTTAAGTTTCACTTTCAGATATGATCACATTAAAGCCACAGGCCAAGAATTTTTAGCACCATATACAGAAAATAATTAGAATGTGAGCTAAGAATATCAATTTTATTACCATGATAGCCATTTTAAGCCATTTTAAAATAAAATGGCTTAAAAATTATTTATATTGAAGTGTCATATAAGGGGTCTTGCGAGAGGGAAAAGGGAGAAATGAGAACTTAACTAAAGGAGCACCAACCTACCCTTCTAAAGCATAATAAAAGTGATGTGATCTTGCCTATTGTGCGGGTAATAAAACCGAACTGGGAACATTATAATGCTCATGAAAAACAAAATTATAATTATGTGAAAAATTCTGTGCTCTGGAAAAAATATTGCGTAAATCAAATGTTGTAGTTTTGTGGTTACGCCACTGGCACAAAGAAAAAGAATAGATTAAAGTAACGGAAATATTTATGATTTCTAATTATTAAGTTAAAACAATGACTAATTACTTGAAGGATGATAAATACCATTCTTCTTATGCGTAATTGAAAAATGCCCTGTATAATATGGAGATGGGGTCACCAGTTGGCAGTTCTGATATGTGTGTTTGTTTTGTTTTTATGGCCTTCTCGTGCCGCATCGCGCGCTTATGTAACAGTACTTTGGCCACTGTTACGTCTTTTGACTTGATGGTCCTACATTATTTTAGCAGGCCAGCTCTAAGACCAATTACAGTAATTATACGAACAGTTCTACCAAAAAACTATTCCGGGATAATCACCAAAATTTCGAAAAATTTCGCTAATTACAGCAAAATACCTCGGTTCCAAATGACAATTTTGGAAATCACTATCGTGCAAAGCAGGAGACAACATAAATTTTCACAAAAATTTGAGTCTACAATAATAAGAATTGCTACATTGTATTTAAAAAAATACAAATAAACTGAAAATTCTAGTCAAATATTTCATAATATACAGTGTGGTCCAGATATAAACTAAATATTTTGTAATGATAGTTATAATTTACAAATTTCTTACATATTTCACACCAAGCTATTTAACTTTTTCTAATTTTCACAAGAGTTTAACAAACAGTTTATTTTAATGTAATTCGTTGCCTGTTGCCCAAACAACTATCTTAATTCTACAAGTACCATAAACCCTCATAAAGATTAGCGAAAGTTTAAAGATTAGTACTTGAATAATTAAAAAAAATGTTTTCAAAAAATCAACAACTTTAATGACAAAATTTGTACACAGAAAAGAGTAGTTTTAGCCTTAATTCTTAAATTAGGGCTAAGCTATGGTCTTACCGCAACAGCTGAACAGTGTCAAAACTGACATAAAGTTGACTCGAAAGAAAAAAAAGTGATAAATAATCTTAAACATTTAAAAATAACTTACTACAGTTGTTATGCTGAGTGGTGATTGATGGTGGGTTCTTTTACTTTTCTGGATTTTTTGACAATTAAAAAAAAGATTTTATAGCATTTGTTACTTTCTCTGTTAAGATGATAACCTTTACAGTTTCTTTTAATATTTTCACCGATGCTGTATAATATTGCCAAACGGGAAGTTGCTATTTGTTTAGCGGTAAGTGTAAATTAGCCTTATCATTGTTAACACTATTACAAGTTATTAAAATTCATTACAAAAGTGATAAATAAAATGATAAAAGAGCCTCATTTGTTTGTGAATAAACGGTAATAATAACGCAAAATGTAACGACAAAACTTTCTAGAAAAAAATCTATTCAATAAAACTTTCATTATTCTTTTGATTATTGTCTCATTATCAATGGGGCTGTCAAACTTAGGTCAATAAACTTAATGTTTGGTTTAAAGTTTTATTTGATGTAGTTAATCTGAGAAAGTAAACAAATCGCTACTGCATATTAACTTAAAATAGAGAGAAGGTGCTGTATACATTTTGTACACTTGAACTCCATTATTACCTTTCTTTTATGTCAACTTTGAACATTTGTTAGCCATAAAACACGCTTAATCTTTCCGTTTTTTTTTTTTTGAAATATGGTATAAAGCTATTTATAACGTTTTGGAAATTCTAGAAGGTAATGTAAACAAAGTTACAAAAACAAAGACATTATGTATAAATTTAGCGATTACAGCAAAAAAACTTGCGTAAGAAAATGTATTAAAATATCAGCGCAAATACCTATTTAAAACATAAAAAAAGTGTTCTTTTGGTCTGACAATTCCTCAATTTTCAGATTTTGTATCTTTAGCTTTAAAATATATTTAGTCTTTGTAATTTTAGACATACACTATTTTTAAATAATCATATATACAATTAAAGATTAGAAAATTTGTAAATGAAATCCGATGTATTTACTCTTTATTCTATTGACACTATTATGTTTTTTATCTCATTACATTCTCTTTGTCTCTCTCAATTGCCGTTTTATCTCTAGTCCGCATCTTTTTCCTCTTTTCAAATTGATGCTACCCACCTCTTATGGTTTTAGATCAGAATTCAAGAAGTGATTTCATTATATTCCTACTTCTAAGAAGATATGTGTTTTCTAGATTTTCGTTATCAAACATATATTATAGTACTTGTGCTCGGTCTATCTGTGCGCTAGTTATCCGAACATCTGCTTTATCTGGGTGCTATTGTGTCCGGCATAAACAGCTTACAAGTATCTTTAGTCAAACTTTATATACATTACCAAAAAATATTTTGGATAGGATAGGAAAATACCGGAAACAAGCAATTGAGTAGTAAAACATAGAAAGATAGTTTGCAGCTTGATAGCACCAAGGTGTTTGAAAAACTGCTTTGTTACAAGTATTTGAAAAGCTGTAGATTACATGTGTGAAATTATAATATCTCATCTCTGGCAAATAGACAATAAAAATAAAAAATAGTCTGTAATTTAGGTTAGGTCGGGTCTAGAGATATCTATTATTTATGGTTCTAGGGTGGAGGTACAGCAGATATAGGTACAAAACTTTAGTGTTTAATCTAGGATTCACGGTTTTGATCGCAACAATTAATATAAAAGTTAATGAACATTGCATGAATCATGTTCGGGTCATGAAATGTTGCAATAATGATTCTGGCATGTTGTATTTTGAAAGTCATCTGTAACGTATTAGTTTACAGCTCAGTGAATATTGCGGAAATCCGAACAAATGAAAGAGTTATTTCCTGTCAAGCTTGACACGGTCTAAAGTTTCGTGGCTTCGTCCGCTTAGAATCCATAAAAATATCAAATAACATACTTCAAAACAGAAAAAGTGATTATGAGAAGAAGATTTTGCTTTATGTTCCAAATCCCTGTTCACCAGCTATAAGCTGATTTGTCAATTTAAATCGTTCTCAAGTCTTATTATATTTTATTACAAGACTCTTGTAAAATGCTTCCTGTCATAAATCTCTCGCAGAGTCAGTTTCAGCCGAAATTTAGACACCGAAACCAACCTTTCTTGAAAATCCATCGCTTAAGAATAATGGAATTCGTAACTATAACATTTTTCCTTCTACCCCATAACAACTTTGCTATCTACAACTATTCCTTAACTGCAAAAAACTGCATCATTAAGTTATGTGAGCTGCCAAATATTGTTGTACAACATTGGACCTACAATGTAACCTTGTGGGGACACCGTTATAAAAATGAATTTTCTTCTTTTTATGAAGCAAAGATTGGTCGACGACAATATGACGCTAACAGGGTAATTAAAAAGGTTTTCGAACGATACGAAGAGACAGAGAGGCAATAAGGCATAACCGTAGTTTAGCTAGATCAAGAAACTACATAACCTTTCAAGGTCGCATTCCACATACCTGCGGAATTCATCGTGAATGTAATTATAGGACCCAAACCAGGTAAAAACCAGAACATCAAAACATTGGCCCTTAGGTATAGATAGAAACAGCAGCTGGACCAAATTGTTCCCAAAAAAAAAAATGTAATCTTTGTAATAAGCCTCCAGCTGTAGAGTGTAGACCCCTCCCGCATGACATAAGAAGCCATCATACAGCACCGTGATATTGAAAGAGCCTAAACCATGTATTACAGCTGTGGGTGTCACATACATGAGACAAGGAAGTGGTTACAAGATAGGTTATGGTTTTTTTGTCCTAGAATAACTCAACTAGATGTTATTTCATATCCTCAAACCGGATTATTTTTTCCTTCTCCTGTTGTTGTTAACTTGAACTAGAAAGATTATTTTGAAACCACTACAACATTTATGAATTTTTTAACCTCTTGGTTAACCATCAGTGAGGTAGATTTTCAAATAAACTTTATCAAAAACCAAAATTTGAAAAGCTTGTTTAGGTATCATCCCAAAAATTGAGTGGCACTACTTTTCTTTAGAACATGATTAACAAGAATAAGCCATTAAATACTGCATTTACACTGCCTGAGTCACACCCATTGTTCCTTAGAAAGTAAAAATTTGTTCTTTGCTTTAAAAAATGTTCTAGGTCATTTTATTAAAAAAATTTCCTTTTTCTAGGAATACTGCTGAGGAGAGCTGCACTGTTACTGTATTGAAATCCATTGTTCCCGTTAAAATGTTTCCCATTTTTCTTTTTCTTCTTTTTTTTTTACTCTGTTTATTTCTATTCATTTTTCTTCCTTGACACATTCTTCCTTCCACCTATCTCCCTCTATCGCCTTTGTTTTTTTTTTATTTCATTTCCTTCCGTACTTTCAATTTTTAGATTCCTGTTTTTCTTTTTCTAAATTTTGTTTTATAATTGCAGTGAGAAAGCAATACAAAAAACGAATAAAAAAACCAAAATTATTAATTGTTGTCGATTTATTACCGGCTCTATTTTAGGATTTTGGCGCAGACTGTCTCTGCACATCAAGGTTCGGCCTAAAAAGGGTGCATTTTATCTATTCAGCGGCTCAACTATATTATAAATTTTGTTAAACTCTAGAAATGAACTTTTCAAAATAATTTTTTTTTGGTCTACTTTTTCCCCGATATCTAAGCTAATAAATGTTTCTCAGCAACTCCAGATACTGTTCTGGATAGCTAATGAAACAAGAAATTCAAATCTGCCTTGGTTTTAAAATTCTATCAAGTGAAAGTTTTTAAAAGTAAAATTTTTCAAATTGATAATGTGAATATTTTTGTATTAAAAAAAATTTTTAAATCTGAAAAAATTACCTTAGGCCTAATTAAAGCTTTCTGAATTCAAACAACTTCAAACTTACGTAACAAATTCTACGGTAATTAATTTATAAACTCCTGAACAATTCCGGTAAGTCCGGAACTACATTTAGCATTTTATCAATTAATCAAAGCGCGTCTAATTTAATAGAACCAAACTAAAAGAACTATTGTTACAACTGTCCATTATCTACCATTGCAAAACTAATCTGATTGCTGTACTATAACTTTTCCTCATTCACCGATTGTGTTTTGAAGCTAAGGTGATTGTATAATATGAAATTTAAGTTAAGAATGCAAAATAAGAGAAAATATTTAAATATACAAAATGATACTTCTCGCATCATAGCACAAAGTAAAAACGATATTATCTAGCAGCTAGCTCACTTTAAATTCATGAAAACAATAATAACTTAAAACTTTGACCTTTCAGAAATATGTATGTACAAATTGTTTCACAGCAACAAGATATTTTGCAAAAAAAGTTACTTCATTATATGCAACTTCCATATTTGGTTTTTAAACGCTTATTAAATCCTTTTCCGCAAAAACAAGGTTTCCTGGCTAAAACTGTTTTTCACAAACCATAGCAGTAGTTTGATATTAATAGAACGACTTGAAAGCCACAAAAACATCTGGCCAAGATCACTTTTAAAATTCCATTTGAGTCAAGTGATCAGTGTTAGAATACTGGGAAAAAAAGCTCTTAAAAGATAAAGAAAAAAAAACTGGCAAAAATACCAACTTTTGCTTGCTCAAAATAGTGAAAAGTCTTGCGTTGTTTTGCCAGATTTATGTTTTAGATTTTTCCTATCTTAAACTTTTTTGTTTGTTTCTTGCCAGTCTACATTACTCAGCGTAGTTCGTTTTACTACATTCTTCAGCGGCGAAAATTAACTTCTTAACTCAAACCGCTTATAAAAGTGTTGCAAAGTTTATGGCGGTCAATTTCGGTACAACCGGACATGTCAGCTGTCCAAGAAAGCCATGGTGTTTATTGGTCCGTGCGACCCATTATCTATCGTCTTGCTTGGACAGCTTTAATGTTCGGTGAGATACCGAACAATACAGTCATAAACCACTGTCTACTACTTCAAAAACCGTTTAACATGTGACAACTAGCTAAATAAAATTTAGAACTTTTTCCAACTGGTTTCCTCTATTTTCAGATGAACTAATATTTCATGCGATTGAATTGCTGGAAAGATGCTTATTTTGTTAGTTGTTACGCTACTGGATACAGTATCCACCTTAGATTACATAAATCTATAGGGAAAAAACGGCTGTCGAGAGACGAGTTTTTCAGCTTAAAAATAGAAGTCGAAAAAGTCTAAAACTGGATCAAACATATGCGTACGCTGGTGAGCTTGTTATGAAGCAAAGCACAACATACGGGTGAAATATCAGGATTTTTTCGAATTTTTATGATGCGTGATTTAAATTCCAACATTTTTTATTAAAAAAGTGGTTTTATATTGCCATTTCACTCACGCACATACTCGTTTAGAATTTTTTCTATATCTGCATATCTTTGAGAGCAAGTTTATGAAAATAAAAATTACTACAATCTTGCAAGGAGATTTAAAGGTACTGGCGAACTTTTATTAAATGTCATATTTGCTTAAAAACAATTTGTATTCGTTGAAAGGTCAAAGAAATAACATCTTTTTTTGTTGTTCTGCTGTGATGCGAGTAGTATCATTTTATGTATTTAAATAATTTCTCTTAGTTTATTTACATTATACAATCCCAAAATTTGAATTAATTTGTAGAATTATTACAGAAATTGGAATATTAGTATTTTCTAAAAATGTCTCACTAATTCTACAGTAAACTTGAATGGAATTTACAGATTTTAGCTTCTACTTAAACTAGTGACATTTACCTCAAATTAAAATTAATGCTAATTGGTTTTTTTTTGCAATTGATTGCAAAACCGTTAACTCGAAATTAGTATACAATACCTCCATTGATTGTGAATTAAAATTCTAGATAAAATAGTGCTAGAAATCCAAAAACATTCCAGCTTTAGCTAATTGTTATAATTAAAGTAAATTTTCGAAAAGAATCTGGCATTGTATGTTTTCTCAGCAAACCGACACAGGAAATGCTTTTGTTTGTTTTTTGCAATCTATTAAAATTTATATTTAGATGAAAAATCTAATAATACGTATGACCGAAGAAAATGACTTTTGTTGGGTCTTGAATCACAGATTCGGCGGTACAAAATAGAAATTTTTTATGCCAGACACTGTATCTTGATCTTCTCTGTGACAAATCCCAAATGACAATGTCGTGCTTTAAATAGCCCCTCGTGACTCATACTACGAATCTAAAGTCTTTGTCATATAAACCTTTCCGAAAACTCCAGTAAACCCATAAAATTTGAGTTCAATATCACGGTTATGGTGGAATAATAATACAAAATGTTAAATCAGCAACCAAAATGGCTACGCCTATTCATTGAACGGATTAACGTAACAAAATACTAATTATCGCAGAACCTCCACCTTTTTTATTAATGCGACATAATCCAAAAATTGTAATAGAATTAATAAGACGCTTAAAAAATACACAAACTAATTTAATCATAACAACAGAGGAAAGAAACAGCTACAAGATTGAGAAAGTAGAAGATCAATGTGTAATTGAAAAAGTGATACACTTTTGTATCACTTTTCTTATTCTCATACATTATCTTGTATTCTTTCTTTCTTTTCATCATGTGTTCTAATATTTCTCGCTCTCTCTTCCACACATCCTGCATTTCGTCTCATTTTCTCCATGCAGAATCTATTTTCTCTTTCTTCATTTACGCAGCTAAATCTTGCTCTTTCTCTCATTTTTCTATTTAAGAGTCTATGCAACTCTTCTGTGATTAGAGTATTTTTTCTGCTTTCCCTTATTTCTTTTCTTGTTCATGTCTCTATCTTTCATTTCTCCATGCATCCATTGCCTTGCATCTGATATTTCTTTCAGTACCACTTCTATTTTCTCCATCTGAATTGAATTTTCTTCTTAGTTTTAATTGCCGATTTTGATTTAAGCAAAAAATGTTATTCATTTGTCATTTTTTAGTAAAATTAAAAATAAGCTTTTTTTCCTCTTGAGAACTCAATCCGAAGACATACTGTATATTTGTCGACGTATATTTCTAATAGCAAAAACTTTTTCTGTGATATTTAAATGAGAAATCGAAAATCACAATGCGTCACCTTTTAATATTAAGAGATCACACTTTTTTTTGCGAACTAAGAAAAAAAATTCAAGTTTTCTTTATAAATCTGAATTAAACCAAAACTAATGCAATAAACTATGAGAAAAACTAACAACAAACCAAAAAATAAGAAAGTCCACAAGCCAAAAACTTTAATAATCGATTACCAAAAACTGTATTATGATCAAATATAGTCACAATCAGACAAAAAACTTGCTAAAAACTACCTAAAAATAGAAACATAGAAATAGAAAAACTACAGATCAAAAAAACCAAAAGAATCTAGAGCCAAAAACTCTAAGCAGAGTAATATTATAATTCCAAGAATTGTCAAATAATCCAGCAAAATATAGAGTAGTCAAAAAAAAGTTTTTGGGCCAAAGACTCTAAATGGAATAATGATCTAATTTCCAAAAAATGTATTATCATGACAAAAAGCTTGCTAAACTGAGAAAAACTAGCAAAACGTAGCCAGAGTAAACAAAAAAAAGCTCCAAACAGTCGACTTCAAAAAACTTGCCCATAAAAAAGTTATTAGAGCACCAGAATTTTTTGTATTTATGACAGTAGTTTTCGCTCATTTAATATGCAGGATTAATAATTTATTCGTGCGTAATCTTTATCATCACTTATCGAAAATGTCACCAAAAACTGTAAAACCCGAGAAAGTGTTTGGACTCATTGGAAACCAAAATGGTACACCACAAATCAGTCAAAGACTTGTCCGATTGCCAACCAGTTTTAGCAGATTTTTTCTTCTTATTAATCCAAGGATTTTTACTATTAATGACAAGTTTAATAGGGCAGGTATAATTACATGTCTATTCCGAATCAGTAAAAAATGCAAACTACTGCATTTGAATTTAAAATGTTTGTGTCATTTCCGGTAAAACTGTAAATAGAAGAAGCTTATGGCTTTAAAGTGATTCAATTATCTATAATAATGTGTGTGAAATTTCAGTGCACTTACTGAATGTAAAAATTATTTTTAATTAAAGGTCACTTTTGTGAGTAGAAAGCATTTTTACATAAACAAGTGCTAGAATTCCGAGGTTAAATGCATTATAAGTAAAAGTCGTGTTACATCTGTAATAATAAATGTCTGTGGTCAGTGGTGGACAAATAAGTCCTAAAATAATCAGAGAAAAAAGCAGCAATAGTCCAATCTTACTATCAAATAAATAAAATAAACCTTGAAAAAAATTGATAGCTTGTATTATTTTTTGAAAATTAAGTAAATTTATAGGAATAAACGATATATGGCTAAAAAAACAAGTGAATAAAACAGTTGACATAATAAAATGCAGAAAAATAAACAAATTGTCGAATGAAGATGAATTGACCACAAAAGTCACATGATAAACAACATTTTTTCTATAAACTAAAAAACGGTTGAACGATAGAAATGTACCTGAACTTTTCATGTTTGCTTGGAAGCACTGTACACACCTCACAAAGTCGCCAACAATGATCAGCTTGGGTATAATTTGAGCCGATAAAACAAAAAATATCAAATAAAAAAAGATCACAACTGATATATTTTGTTTTTAGATCATAGTACTCAAGATCTTAGATTAAAAATAGTTTGTCCGATTTAATTGTAATCTCATATGAATAAATTGAGAACGAGGAATGAGTTTATCAATCTTAGATTTGATTAAAATACAGAAGCTAAATCTAATACATCAAACTTGATAGATTTGTTATCTTGATATGTCAAGTTATTGTTACAGAAATATTTTGCTATAATTATAATTGCTTATTGTATTATAAGCAATTATTTATTTTAGATGCTGATATAAGCATGGAACTAAAATGTTGAATGAAGCAATATAGAATGTTGCAAAATTGAAACAACTTTTATTGTTGGCATTAATGAGAGTAGTAGTCCTTAAGTGTTTTTCCGATATAAAACCGTAATTGTACCAAATTAGGAATCTAATCAGAAGCCTAATCAATATGAATGGTCACGTTTGGGCGATTGGTCTTTAAAAATTCGAAACAAAAGCCTATTGCGTGTGTTAATTTGAAAGTGCGAAAAGAAAATATTCGCACGGAATACACAATTGTATCCAAACATGACACTGGGAAGGTTAAAAAATTCAATTCACATTTTTCTTCAATAGTTTAAAGTCAACACATTCTAGACAATTTAACGACTTTCTATTTCCCAAGAAAAGTGAAATTTAACGCCTTATAAAACAATATCTACGACATTAACCGACCTTCGACCATTTTATGCAAAAATCTGTGTGTAAGTACCATAAGAGGAAGGAAATGTGTGCAACCGTTTAAACGGAATTGCAACTTGAAATTTTAAACTAATTATTCCAGATCTCCATGGCCTAGTTCTTCTAAGTCTGTTACTGCAGACCCATGGTTGGCTAATTTTTCCGGAAACTTCACAGCCTAATTTTAAACAATCTAACAGATAGATAAGTATCATACGGTAGAGTGATTACACAAGAGGATGATCAACAAGATAAAATGGTAAAAATGACATGTTTCACCATGTTTGTACAGAAATTTATTTTATGGAAATTTCGGTATTTATATCATAAAAACCAAATAATAATTGCGTCAAATCATACAAAAATTGATGTAAGCCTCAGTATTTTAAAAAACAATAAATTTGTTAATTCAACCTTCAGAGTATAAATAATTCCAATTTGATATCGCAAAAATAAATATAGTACACTATTGAGCAAGCCCGACAATTAATATATTATGACACCTTTCCAATAATACACTCTTGATCTAATTTTTCTTTTATTAAACTTGTGTAATTTGTAATTTTCTCATTACATATATGACGACAATAACAATAATTTATGAAATTATATACAATTGCCTTATTAAATGTGTGAATCCTAAAATTTCTCTTATGTAAATTAAATTTAAAAAAACCTAATTAATTAATTATAATTTTTTTGTTCTGGAACAACAAAAACAAACAGAGAAAACTGCATAGTTTTTGAGAAATGACTGATTTTATTATAAGAAACTACAATTTAATTTTTAAGCTCTCGATCGGTTCTACATCACTCATTATCATTCTTGAGCTATAAAAGTAAGAAGAATCAACAAAAAAAGGCGTTTTTCTTCTATTTTGACTCAAAGGAGTCATTATTTTGTTAACCCAGATGATGCCACTATACTTTTAAAAAGACCTAAAAACGTGCTTTTTGTAGAAATTATCTCATTTTTGTTTTGTTTTTAAAGTACTATAACTCTAATAAATAATGTGCAAAGTAATTTTTAAAGCACTATGACTCTTTAATTTTTTAAAAAATAGTGTGCAAAGTAAAGATAAGATTCACTGCTTTATTAAAACGCGTTTAATTTCAGCATACCTAAATAAGCTATTAGTATTTGATAATTTTTATTTTATAATCGATATCTTTTCAAAAAAATTATTAAGAAGCAAACAGAAAAATCTCTATTGCAAAATTTCTGATAGTTATTAAAATATTACGGTTTTTATTATAAGAAACTATGAGTCTTTAAGGTCTCCATCGGTTTTATAGCAAATGCTATCATTCTTGAAAATGTGTCTTTTCAATTTTGGTTCAAATGTGTCAATATTTTGTAATTATTTTGAAAGTTTAATAAAATCAAATAATTTATTTTTTAATTTGTATAGTATATTCAAGTTAAAAATAAATTGTTTATCAGTTTTCCTTTGTCCAAAAAAAAAAAACCAATGGATTTATTCTTTCTTATCAATTTTTTTGGAGTCTTATGTAATGTTTTTTTGTAGTTTTCAACTATAATTCAGTTTACCTTAAGACTTCGTGCCGTTTGTCACGGGTATCGCGACAATTAATTAATCGCGTTATTAAATTGTTTAAAGATGTTGTCTTTATTTAATTATTTATTGAAAACGCATCAGTTTCGCGGTCCGCGGTTTTTCTTTCTGAATAATGAAAAAATTCCGGTTAAAACATTAAAATTTGTTTGTGTAGTGAACGAGTGGCGTGTCCTTGCAGATGAGTCCCAGTTATCCCAAAGGAACCTACATTAGGAAGGAATCAAAAAGGTAAATTACAATCAAATTTTTGGGTTGGTTTTTAATTATATCCCGACTGATAGATAGAATTATTAGGTTATCATAATAGTTTTCAGATATTCAGACTTTTTTGTGTTATTTCCGCCCCAAAAAGAGCTAAAATTTACAATTTCTTTTATTAAGAAGACTTTTTAAAGTTGCCTTTAGATGCAGTTTTTAATTTAAAAAAGAAAAATAATTATTTATTATTTTTAATTATAGAAACTCTAGTGGAAAATAATTTTGATTCAAGCATGCCATGGATTATGACATTAGGCTACTATTCAATTGTTTTTTTATAAATAATTTTAGTAATGACGTGGCACTTTTCAAAGCGGTTGTTTAATCAGTTTTAAGGATAAAAAGACTATTCAAATCGGATTTCCGGGTTTAAAAACATTAAAAATCCTTTGTGTAGTGCGTTTTTTTTATTATGTGAAGATCTGGAAGATAACGCTTTGCGTCTTGTTCCAGGTAGGTCCCAAAGGAGGAGCCCCCAGCCCCCAGCTTTGTTCATCTGGCCAGGTTAGTGCAATCAAATTTTGGTGATGGGTCTTAATTATTATATCTGAACTGCATAAATCAAAAGAATTTATTCAACTTTTTAGTAATTGTCAATTTTAGACAAAATAAAATATACATTTTTATTTTATTAGAAGACCTTTCCGAAAATGCCCTTAAGGGTAGTTTTTTAATATAAAAATTAAATAAATAATTTTAATCATTTGTAATGATTGATGTTTCAATAGCAATTGTTTTTGAAACAGGTAGGCCGTGAGTTTGACATAGAGCTGCTCAATTGTTTTTAAAATTTTTTTTATTCGCGACGTAGTTTCTTTCAAAACGGGTGTTTATGTGCTAAAAGAGATTAAAAAAAGGTTTTGAAAAGTATTTCCGGGTACAAAAACGCTATAAATTATTTGTGCAGTGTTTTTCCATTTATTCTGTGAGAATGTGAAGATTTTTTTTGGTGGGGCCCCCTTGAATAGTTCTTGCAGGCAGATCAAGTATTTCGGTAAAGCAAGCCACCAGCTTTTACTTCAGAAAGACCGCAAACTGGTAATGTAGAAACAAATTTTGGGGTAGTTATCAATTTTATCCTCTGGGACAGGCCTAACTATTCAATATCTAAGAAGTCAAAATGGCGTATTTAATTTTTGAGAGTTACTCAGCAGTTTTAAACCCGAAAAGTGTCCAAATTTACATTTCCTATCATTAGACAACCTTTTTAAAGTTGCTTTTAAGCATTTTTTTTAAATAAAAATTAAATCAGTTGGAAGAAATATTGTCATATGCCTGTACCTTAGTTGAAGTAGGTCATTGACCTACCTAATAGCCTCTTATTAGAAAAACAATTTCAAGTGTTATAATACTTATTTGACTTAAAACGATCAGTCAGAATAGCCAACGTAATTATATCTCTTTTAGGTGCTAACTGTCAATGTGTCATATTTTTAAAAATTACCTATAGTACGTTTAATAA
The DNA here is from genome assembly GCA_947359425.1 of Lagria hirta. NCBI lineage: Eukaryota > Metazoa > Arthropoda > Insecta > Coleoptera > Tenebrionidae > Lagria > Lagria hirta. Next base: position 1,418,699 of record OX375799.1, read on the forward strand.
AGATTAGCATCGCAGTAAGCTGTATTAAAATTACATTTATTAATTAATAAATAATAACACATGGCAACCGCAGGATCCTTTTTGAGCAAAATAAAATAAATTAATTTTAGATTGATAAGTTATTTTAGGTTTTTTCTTTCTAATCGGTATATGTAGATTGAAATTATTTGTTTGATTAGATAAAATCATCCGTTTTTTTTTTAAACTAGTACTTTTGCTTTATTTGTTATCATCTTTTTTGCACTTTTATGTGATGCTTTTTTTTTGACAAAAGAATTACCTACGTTAGTTTATTTTTAGACTTCGTGCCCTTTGTCACCGATATTTGTGTGTGATGATAAAATAAGAAATATAGTAATTAAATTCTCGTGTTTATGATAATTATTGTTGAGTGCAGTGCTATTTTGCTTCTTCATTTTATTCATAGGGACGATGTTCACTATTTCAATATACAGAGTGACTCAGTTAGAAATTATATATCAGTTTATTTATAGACCGATTTTAATAATTTTTATTTTGTTTGAAAAGGAATGTTTTAAGAGTGGTCTCATAAAAACAAAGTAATAATCTGCATATTGACTAATATTGTGAAAATAGCAAAAAAAATCTAAAACACACCGATATCTCTGAGTTGTCCATAGACGAAGGTAAGGAGAGAACATTGAACTTTCCTTCGCATTCTACAGAAATCTTATAATTTAATTAAAAATACTTAGAGAAAAAATGTTAGAAATGAGTCCCCCTTTCGAGGAGCGCTATTAGGTTATCACGATACGAATTTCTTTCAGTGACAGTAGAGTTTTTTTAGTGTTAAGCTCAAGGTCATCGATAAATTGCCCAAAAATCCTGCTCACCTTCAAGCGACTGTACACCACAAGATTGTCCTTTAAATTCAGTCATTATGGGATGCAGTTCAGCCAGTTATAATAATAAATAGATAAAAACCAATTAAATTAGTCGACTTTTTAGCGAGCGACCAAAAAAGGAAACGCGTTTTTGAAATACATAACTATTGTTTATGTAATAACCCCTGCGGGGGACTCTACACAATAAAGTGCAAACTGACAGTTTACTTATTTTAATATTATGATTATAGATTAATTATTAATGTCATTATAAATTATTTAAATATTAATTAGAGAAAAAAAAAGAGAAATTTTAAATAATTGTTTATTAATGATGATGGCTTTAGCCTTTGACATCTGTCATTAATGCCACAGTGACAGTTGTATAAGGTGACTAGATGAAAAAAAAATTTGTAAAATTACTTTAAATGGGCAGTGGCTCCAACCTATTGCAACACGAATTTAATTTCCTGTATTTTGTTATTCTTCTGACATTATATTCTGCAGGAGTTAATCTAAAACGACCTTGGTAGGTAAGCTGAACGATTACGTATTAAAAAACATGCATACCTGGGAGTACTAATCATGCAACTTGTTCTCTTAGCAATCTTAGCATCCCTAAATGTCAAGCGCTCTCACACCACATTCTACAAGAAATTGTTAATTCGGTTTTATGCAATTTCATTTAAAAAACCAAAAAAATTTAATGAAATCTCGTACCATTTCAGGTAAAAATCCTTGTCACTAATTCTTAGAGGCACTTTAAATTCAATCCACCACAATCAAACCACTTCACACCGATAACAACAACTAATCACTTTTTAAGAGATAATGCCAAATAAATAAATACAAATCCAAACACGAGAAACTCATGTCCAACATGTCAAACCGCTACTCAACACTCAACAACTCTACACAAAACATCGGGCAACAACTGGAACAAAATTGCGCGCGCATGCCAGAATCCCCTCCCCCACTTATTACACTAATTGCATTTTAATATCTATTTTGATTACCCGTGATTATCTATTAAAAGGTTAATAACACACTTTTGCAAAATAGATTTTTAATTTAAAACATTTATTGATTCGATTATTAAATCAAACTTTTTAAAATTTAGTAGCAAAAGCAATAATTTAGTAAAATTATAAATTCTTAAACCAAATTCAGTCAACTTTTAACTGTAAAAACTGTTTTTTAAATAAAGCAATTTTGAATAAAGCGCGAATATTTGAAATATAATATTATACACATTTGGCAACGCTGTATTATAATTACTGTTGACATGTGTCAATTAAATTTGTCAAATTGTCTTTTGTTTTCTCTAACCTAAAAATGTAAATAGCGTAAAAAAGTTTTTTAATCGTAATAACATTGAATGATAGAGAATCCTTAGAGTATATTTATTTAGTCTTAATATAAATATGTAGTGAAAAAGTGTTCTAAATGAAAAATTTAAGTGTTGTGCGCTTGTACTAGTGGTTTGGGGTTGAGGTAAGTTTTTGTACACATTTTGTTACTCTAGCAAGATTAAAGTTTCTAAAACTAACTTTGCCTAAGTTAAAAGGTTTCAAAAACCAATAAAGAGCCATCCATATAATTATTTGAATTTCGAAGACAGTTTTACGCAACTCACTATACAGCCCCTGTTGCATTCGGCTATCCTCGTGTATTTTAATTCTAGTTCTATTATATAGCTAGTATATGCAAAGTGATCAAAAAGAAAACAAACCCTCGTCTTTTGTTTTTGCAATACCTGCTCTGATTTGTGTTTTTTTTTCACAGTGTATATAACTATTTTAAGCTTCTGTGACGTGCCGTTATAGAACGAGAGCGTTACTTTTGCTGCATTGTCAGATGATTTTGCCTAGCTTTGGCTATTTTAAAGCAAACTAGTTATGTTCATAATTAATTCTTATCCCTGTTTGTATATGATATAAAACTCTTGGGAAGGGGTATTGAAGCTATTTTTTTCTTTAAATTGCTATATTAATCGGTCAACGTTTCGATGGGTGAAATCCGCATCTTTTTCAAGACTTCTAATATAGTTAGTCAAAAATATCTTTTGTTTTCCTATATGTGTATCAATTATGCTTTTGTTCTGAACTAGTTATTTCAAACTAGTTATTTCGGTTAGGCATTAGACACGTATTATCTGGAAATATGTGAGTGTAGTTTTATTTGACTTTTTATTCTAAGTATATTTCTGTATGAGCCGATAGTTTGGCAACTTATATATGTACTTTCTATTTTTTTGTCATACACAATTATTTCGTTTTTTTTTTTGGTTAAATGGACATATTTGCTTTATAGACTTTGAAAAAAGATATATTTTTGCAATTTTGAACAAGTTTTTATTAAATATATTGGGAGGAAATTAACTCTGAATGTTAATAACACATTTAAAAAAGATTATACATTATTTTTTTAAATGATATACAGTATGTAACAATGCATTTAGTAGTAAAATGTACATAAATAAATTAACTTGAAAAATATTCTGCGTTGTTTTTCTCTGTATTAATAATTGCACTGGAATGTTTCATTATTTGTTAGAAAAATAAGTTGTTTGGATTAGAGTTGGGCGTTATTGTCATTCACCAGCAAACCACACCCGAACTGATTAAAGCTATAGCAAACCGAAATTGAAGGCATTTTATGGACAGAATCTGTACAATGCCTCAATGCCCAAGTTAGATATCCCAACTGAATAAGTGGTGTTTGACTAACATATCACGAACACCGTCCTTAAGTGGCTGATTATTGGTTTCTTTTTTCACTGGCAGTTCCCAATCTGGATTCAAATTAAATGATAACTGCGAAAGAATTCGCAAATCACATTTTATTTGAACCCAGCCTGGACTGTATACAAATGACCACGGGTGGTACCATTTTTGCACAACCTCGCTGCTCGAACATAAGACTTCTAACCATAAATGCAGTACTTGCTCATTTAAACCCATACAAATCAGTGAGCGTAGTTTTACATCCATTTGAGCATGCGCATTGTCATGGGACAAGTTTACAGCTTGAACACAACGATATAGTAGCTAAAACCAAATAATTAATTTTAAAAAAGATTTTCTCAACTATAAAAAATACCTCTTCCGGCGTAAGAACTTTTCCATCTTCATCTAATCTGTACGTCTTACAAAGAACTAATCTACTATATACTGAGTTAAAGTCTTTTTCAACCTCCTTTGTTGCTGATTCTTCAATAAATAACCAGGGATGACAAGGCCCCCCTACAACCATAATACTGAGTTATTTACTATTGTTTACAAAGTCATACTACCTAAAAAATTGGGTCTCTTCATGCCATGCTCTAACACTTGTTTAACGACAGGACACAATGTACCTCGAACTAAGTCGGTTACAGTTTCTGATATACTATCATCACCAGCACTACTATACTGTTTACTTCTTTCATCTAATAATTGAACAAACTTCGCAGGAAACCAACCACGCAGCCCATTTAATTCACCAATCCAACAGTGCTCATCCTTTTGACTAATTATTGTAATAATGTCGTTTTTACGAAAGCCTAGCTCATCATCGTCATGTCTTTCGAAATCTGAAATAGTCATATTTGATTTTAATTTCATGTCAATAAATCCTATCCATTTAAAAATCAGACCAAAATAAAACGGGAAGGAAAGAAACAAATATATAGTTACAAATAAAATTTTGAAATAAAAAAACACAAAAGGGAAATTAGGATTAATCAGATGAGAAAAAGTTTAAGAGAGATATACAAACAGTTTTAAATATAGAAGAAGCATTATTTTTGCATATGTTACCTAGTAAAGCTTTGGCTCTCCGTTTGCGGTTCTTTGAAACATTAATGTAGTTGTCATGATCAGTCCCATGACTCTCCATAGAATAATCAGCAACTAGTGACACTTCAGTGCTAAGTTTAGGGTCAACCTGCAAAAAATGCCTAGCAATTTGCAGAATCGCTTCGCGAAGATCAACAAGAATCTCAGTCTGCTTGATATTTTTGCACTTGATGTCATCTTCGGAGTTTTCGTTGAATAGAAGCAGTTGAATAACTGATTTGTTTTTCTTAATTTGTCGTCTAAAATGTTTTAAGAATTAATATATTTCGGACAATTGCTTACGGTGGGAAACCTAGCTAAATGTTGTTTGGGTAGGTTTGGTGCTGCTTCAGGATTACCAACTAAAGTTCCTTGGTCTGCCATTAAATAAGCTAAATGTCGTCTTCTATACGTTTCAATCATAACATCGTTTAAAGGATTTGTTAGATTATGTGAGACTTGAAATAATTTTTCTACATCATCTATATCACCAGGAATGTCGGATAATGCATTAAAGATTTGAGCAGAGTTTTCCAGTTGTTTCAAATGAGGTTCCTTCATTTTTAACATACTTAAAGTAATTTGAAATAATACTATTGAGCCCTCAAAGAACAATAAATCCCATATTCGTAACAAGATTTTCATGTGGACGGCACTAGCAAAAAGGGTTAAAAACCAATGAAGTGTTATCAATGATAATTCTATATCATGGTTTTTTAATGTTTCATCTACGTCCGCTAAGTAATTTGTTATTAGTGTGCGTAATACTCGTTGGTCAGCTTGGATTCCTAAAAAAAAGTAATCGAAAAGTTATTGCGGTTCTATTGGAATAAAAATTATGTTGTTATTCAACAGTGAAAGAAAACACAAAAAACTAGTCAGGAGACTCCGATCAAATTTCTTTTTTTTGTCGATTACGCCTAAAGTCAATATCAGCTAGCTTTTAACTTGGACGAGCGCCACGTCATTGAGAGTGAACGTTTGAATGTATACAGTATGATAAAATACTATACCTAACAAAGTTGAGCTGTAATAAGAAGCAGGTAGAATGTCTTCAACTATTGTCACCATAATCCAAAATGCATCTTCTTCTTCCAAAAGCAACAAAAGAGAGGCTGCAATCATTCCTGTGCCCTGACAATACCTACGAAAAGTTTAGTAGTAGGAGACTACGTATACTACAGTTTGAAAATAGAAATGACTCATTGTTCTACTAGTACACAGTCGACTAGAATGTGAATCATTTCTACAGCTTTGGGATTGTAGTATTAAAAGATAATAATACCCTATATCCGGATAAAGCCAAGCAATCCCTCTTAAAATACGTCTAAGTCTGGGAATCCCCGTACTAGTGATTTGACTAAAACAAGCATTGGTGGGCATTGTGTGCAACAGATCCTTCTCTATCTGCTTTGAAGTCATCAGTGAATCGTTACTACTCATTTTAACAATGTCTTTATATCCCAATTCCGATTGTTGCTTCTTCTCTAGAGCTCCTGACATTCGCATCCACATTTGGGCCCGCAGGGAATGTGGGATTCCCCCTCTTACCATCGATCTCAGCTTATCAGTGCGAGGCAATCTGACTTCTACTTTATCCCACGTGAGATCAGACAATGCCTTATTGTGAGAAAATTCTAAATGTGCGACCCATTGTAACCGATCCTGGGGATCTTCCACAAAGGGAATTCCGAGAAGCTTATTCGAGCTCTGTTCAGGACCATCTTCTTCATCAACTCTAAAGCCAAATTCGTCAAATCTATACTCTGGCTGCGAATTTGGATCGTCTGGAACTACGCTCAACTTGAGCATAATGTCTTGTGGCCACATGCTTGAGGTTAAGGCTGAGAAAGGGCCACCAGGACTAGGCGTGAGACCATCATTCACATTTAGCCCTTCTGCGAACGATGCCGGAAAATAATCATAATCGGTATCATCCTCTGAGATTGCTTGCTCTAATTCTCGTTTCTAAAATATAATTTATAATAATCATCCAAGAGAAGAATCCCTTTACATTGTGATCTTCTTTTCCCACGTATCCCTCGCGATCTCTATGGTTGAAGATAGATTTGGCTATGTCCATTTTTTTTCCTTTATATAGAGCTATGTATAAAAAATATAACTTGCTGCATATCTACTGAAGAATAAGCTGTATATACATGTTTACAAAAACTGGTTGCAACAATTACGTCATAATCACAACATATGGTTAGCTTTTTGACGTTTGATAAAGTTCAAGGCCGCTGTTGTCAAAAACAGATACATACGTCACTGTTATACCAACGTAAACATCCAAAAATAGCGCAGAAACCAAAGCTACAATAAGATCATTTAAAAACTTATCTTTGTACGGTGCGATGAACAGTTATTTAGAAAAGAAAACACTACAGAAAGCAAAATAAGATAAAATCTACTATTATTTAGAAATCTACACACTTTTTCTGTAACAGAAATACTTGACTTATGATTCTCCGGTTAAATATATAAAGCATTTGTCCGTGTGATGTTTTTTTTATGAATCAAAAGAAACATTGACGACGAAATAGAATTTAACACTAATAAATAACTATTTTTGAAAGTATAATACACTTGGCTTATCATGCGTTTTTACTGATAATTTAATATCACGATTTGCATGGCATTGTACAAAAAAAGTTATTTATAAATGATAAGGTCAAGCATAGAAGGCCTCGTGTATGCATTTGGAATATGGTTGCTTTCACTTTTCTTGAGTAGCATTACAACCTGGGGTGAGTGTTGGCTGCTTGCACTACTTGCCTCTATAGCAACAAGGTCACTGCTAGAATGCTATAGTGCTCCCATTTCTAGTTTGGTTTTATAGCAGTGCAATTTTAATTAGAATTCATGGTGCTATTGTGCGAGTAGTAAAACCAAACTAGAAATAGAAACATAGTAGTTGAATCAGATAATCGAAAATAAAACAAAAGCGTTACAAATATAAATTTATTTAGTTACAAATGGGAAGGTCTATAATATAGAAAACCCTGAATAACTCGTGTTTGATAATGGGCAATGTTTATTTACAAAATAAAATTTTTTGACCAAAATCAAACAGTTATTATGTAGGACATACACATCACTAACAATTCACAACTAAGGTTAATTATAAATAACTTCTTATAAATAACCTGCTAAAAATTTAGGCTTGTTCCCGTGAAAAACATCTTTTCGACAACAATTAAAAACATTTTATAATAAATTAAAATGTGATATACACAATGTATGGTAAACATTTTTCATTTTAATTTAAAATACGCACATAAATATATACATAAAAAAAAATAAAATAACATAATTTTTTGCTATATCTAGATTTATCTTTCATGCCCAAATGAACAAGAATCACTGTGATTTGCAAGTGTTGTGTACAGAACAAAACCATAAAAACACGACGATGTTTAATTAAATTATAACCGAATACTGCTTTTGTCACAGACATCTTTTTCTAAATTTAAAACAGGCTACTTATATAACGAAAATTCTGTAACAAAAGATTTGTTTTGAAATCAATTAATGCGTCATTTTCTCAGTCTCTACCATTAAAGTCTCGGAATTAATATGAATGTAAGGATAAAAAATCAGCAAAATTTTTGATAGAGTAACAAGAATCTATTTTGGCGAATGTGGTACGTATATCAGGGGGTACAAGATTTCAACGGTAGGAGTGAAAAAACAAGGAATTTTCTATACACAGAACTGAACCAAAATTTAGACATAGACCAGTTTAAGTTTTTTTTTAGGTACGTAAAATGTATAAAAGTACACTTTAAATTATAATCGGAAGTCCTTGCTTCCCCGTATTTAAAATTAAATAAATAGTGAGTGGCGTTTCTCAATTCTATCGCGTTCAAACCATATGAAACTAATTTAGATGTCTAAAATACAAAAGCGGCTATATCTATTTTAATAAATCTAGAGATGAATGCTCGTCAGACAAGAGTATATTTTGCTGCTTGTCCGTGTACTTGGGAAAATCCGTTAAACAAGCTTTAAAAAAAATGTGTTTTAAAAAAGCTTTCTTAAAAGATATTCTTGATTTCTGTCAATTATTGCATAAAAAAAATTGTAGAAAATGTTTTTTACAAAGATCTTCACATTCAATATACAGGCTCTATCTTATTTATAAAAACGATGTGACGAACTCTGTAAACTTGAATCGAGAATCTAAAACACCACATCCGACCTCAATTAAAACCAATCTACCGGCGACATAGATTGAAAACAAAAATGATGTTTATACCTCAAACATAATTAATGAGGTGCAATCTACTTAATAGAAAAATCAAATTATTACATAATCACAAAATATCTGTTTATAATTTTATCAACACTCAATGCACTAAATTCGCTGCAGGTTGCACTCAAACTTCACTGTACACTGCGTTCTTTTTGAAATAGCACAGCTAGGCCAAAAAGTCTGGGTCACTGTAGTCGTTTTCACTTTCATCACCCGAAGAAACAAACTTTCGCCGTTTCTTTTTATGTCTGTGCTTTTTAAGTTTTTCGGACGTTCTTTGCGAACGCGGCGTACGTTTCGTATCACTGTCCAACCTTCGACTCGAAATCACCAGTTTCGGCACTTTTGGTGGAGGTGCATCCTACATTATAAAAAAAGTCAAAAATTATTCGAATATATTTGTTTTCGAACACAAACCTTGTAATTTTCGAGAGCAACTTGATCAGCCTCCGTCAAAATTGAGGAAGCAGCCGTTCCTGATTGATTTGTTGTCGTCGCAGCAGTCGAACCGACAGCACCAGCGGATAGGGCTGATAACACTTTGGCATTCTCGTCGTCGTCCGGATCATCCGGATCCAACTTTAGCATCAGTTGCTTAAACTGAAAATACACCAACAAAAAAAACACTGAAATAAGGTTTATCATTTTCAAGACAACACAAAAAATGAATTAAAGTTTTTTGTTCATTAGATGCGTTATACAAGTGGGATGATTTTTTCATATTATTTAATCGTAATTCACTATGAAATTTATAAAATATGTACTATAATATAGTAAAAATGAAACACTTACGTCTAAATATTGCCGAATGAGATCTCTTCTGCCCTCCTCATCCAGATACTCTGATGGATTACCTTCTTTTAGTTTTTGTATTGTACCTTTTGGGTTAAATAGAGCAGATGACCGTCGTGAAGCATTTTTTTCATATACTTTTGCTGCTTCAGATGGTGAGTATTGTTGAATTTTGCTAGAAAAAATACAAAGATAAATATATAGACAACATAATTATAGATAAAAATACCTATCGCTAAGGCCATATATGTCTTTTAAATGCTGCTTTAACATAAGCAAAAGCAAACAACCCTGCGCTGTTGTTAGATAAGCTTGCAATTGTCTGGTATCTTCAGGTACTCTACTAACTAATGCGTCTTCGTCATCATCATCTTCATCCAACGCAGATACAACATTTGCCACTTGATTTTCACTTGCGGATTCAAGCGCAATTCGCTGCGCTTCAGTCATAATCAATCCCTAATACAAAAAGTTAAATTACTAAATTCTTGATAAAAAGTATACAAACCTCTCTAAACGATTGAAGCAAATTCGTTCCAGAAACTGAGATCATAATGTCAATATGATGAACAATAAACAGAGGTTCATCTTGAACCATGTAAGGGAAATATGCCAAATTATCAGCCAAATATAGCATATACGATAAACTAGTTCGCTAAAAAATGTATAAATTATTAGATAGAAAACTAAGAAAACATATATACTTACCACTTGCTCATCAAATTGTTTTAAAATATTTAAGATTAAGGCACGTCTTTGTTGTCTGGAATTACGAAGTATTGAATATAAATAACCGTTAAGAGAAGAAGGATATTCGCCATATTCTCGAACACGAGACCCTCTAACAATCACATCTCCTTGTAGAATCGTTTGTAATTTATACGAAAACTTTATTCCTAGCGACGATTTAGTGTGGATGAAACCCGGATATTTCTTCTCAATATCCAGGAGTTGTTTGTCAGCTGTATGAGAGACCATCTTTTCGTGATCTGTACTCATACATATCAAGTAAGGAACAATCTGCAAAATAAAGTAAATTTAAGTAATGATCATATTAGCAGATTTAATTTTTCTTATGGTACTACCATTCCATGTCTATATATACAAAATCGTCTATACAATGGATGTTTATATTTTTTTTATAGTAATTATTTCATTCCTTATACGGTTTAGAACTGAATTTAGATTTTCTTTAATAAAAAAAAAACGCTTAAACTTGGAAGCCCAAGGTTACTATATATAGTTATAAAAGTCATGATCGTTGTCAAAAACATACCTGCACCGGATGTACTAAGCCTTGCTGTAACACTAATTGAATAACTTTTAAAGCAGCTTGTCTGACACACAAATCGTTATGTAAATACGATTGCAATATTTCCTTCAGATAAAGCTGAATGACAGTGCTGGCCATACCAGAACTTACATCACCCATTTCTTTTAAATTTTCTTCCTTAGATCGTTTAGCCCCTGAAATAAAAAAAATAAGAATAAATATAATAAGAGCATAATCACAACTTACAATCTAAATCCTGTTGAATCATGCGGTTTTCTTCTTCAACTAAATAACTTTCAATATTAATGAGCACTTCAATCTTCATTTTCAACGGGGCTTCATCGTCTGTGAGCAATTTATGATAAAAGTTTTTAAGTTCTTTCTCTAACATGAATTCGTAATGTCTAATGCAAATACATCCAATAGCTTTTAAGGTATTTGCTTGTATATCAAAATCATCACGTTGCAAAAAAGACATCATTAATTGATAAACTTGATCCTTGATATCAAGCTGAAATATTATTTTATTTTGATCTGGGTAATTATAGTCGATTACATATACTTACTGGTAAATTCCCAATTACATCAAGATCTCTAAAATCAAAAAACCGCAACAGTAAACCAATGGTAAACAAAGCCCGCCTAAAATACTGTCTCGTTTTTACAAGATTAGTAAACTCCTCATTTTCTGTCTCCAACCATGATTTGTAACGAAGAAGATATTCATGGTACCTTTTAAAACAATCTCTAATCAATTGGTAGTTTCGTGTAACTTTATTGATAATAGCGCCCAAGCACGACAAACAACTGCTAACTATCGGTCGCTCTTGCTGCAAGATTAGCTTCATTGCATCTTCTTCCAGTTGTGCCAAAAACGAATCGCTTGGATGATCCATTAATGGCACTACTAATTCAAGCATTCGTGCGACACTGCTTATTATCTGAATGTCACCAGCCGATTGACATTTTAAACCCAAATATGGTTGCAAAGTGCTGGCATGTTTCACCAGTAACTGTGGTCTAATTTTAGCAAAAAGACACAATGTGGTCAAACAAGCCACTAAACGTTGTGATGAGCCACTCCCATCGCTAGTTTCTTCTAATTGCAAAACATTTTCAATCAGACAATCTACTATTTGACGACAAGCGAGCAGTAAGGCTTTAGGAGGCTCTGTTTGGACTTTTGTGGAGTCATCCTTATCTTCTTTCGGCTTAAACAACTATAAATGAGAAATAGAAAATTAATGCACATCAGATCATTGTTTAATTAAATAAAATAGAAACAACAAGGAATATCAAGAAAAGTCGTCAGAAGAAGACAAAAAATTCCAAAATCTAAATAAAATAGAATATTACTTACACTGAGTAGAAGCTGCTCAAACCATTCCAGGCCGATATCCTTTGAGGATGCCACCACATCTGTAATATTCATAACTTTTCGTAAAAGTGATGTATCTTTTGTTGGCGTAAACCACATGTTTTGAAAGACCTCCATTACCAATTTTCGTATGCCCTCTTCATCGTTGACACGGCGAATCATCTTTACACAAATTTCTGGAATTTTTTCAAATTCTGGACACTCTATACATATATCTTTAAGTATTTTGATTACACGTTTTCGAACACTGACGCCAGTGTCCAATATCCTAGCAGAGAGCATTTCATAATATTTGTCTATTAACTCAGGACGACTTAGCACAAATTTTCCAACTAGATCAACTGCTGCTTCTCGAACAGAAGTTGAATGATCAAGGAAAGAGTGGTTGACACCCATTTGCATGTCATGTCGGCCCAGCACTGAAGGATCTGCTTCTACAATCATAGTTAGACACTTCATCGCTTTTGTTCTAATGGCAATGGAAGTTTCTTTCAACACAATGAGAATCTAAATAAACAAAAAATATTAAAAAATCTTATTTTCACTAAAAAATAACACTTACAGCTTTCAGATATAAATCAAAACTTTGAGAAAAATACCGTTTTGAGGCAAGGTACTGTGCTATCAATTCTGCACTGTCATAGTCAATGTAGGTTTGAAATATTTGAACGCGATTACCCGACGAAATTGTCTCTTGAAACGGCCGAATTTTTTGCACTAGAAATTTTTTCTTGTCTTCGATTGCTTTAAACCGTTCGGTATTTTGTTGTTCGGGTTGCTTTTTCTCTGAATCACTTTTGTCAATTTCAGTATCTGATTCATCATCACTTACTTTTTCTCTTTCTCGTCGTTTATTTCTGTGATTTTCTCTCCCGTGTTTTTTACTATCTTTTCCAGAAGCTAAATCTGATTTCTCACAAACAGCATCTTTGTACCATTGTGCGATGTAGAAATGCCTCGCATATTTATAAGCTTCATCATTTTGAGCATTGACAGCCAAAAAATCCAATAAAACCCGTTGCAAAAATTGCGTCCGTTCCTCTTCAGTATTTGTTGCAAGAAGTTTCTTTTTCTGAGGTTCATCCTTGTCTTTCATCTCTTCAGACTTAATATCTCTGATCATTTGGTCTATTGTATCCAGTTTACAACGCGACAACACACTATCACGTCTCAATCTGGCCGCCACTACACCCAAATAATCTAAACTAGCAACCCTTAATGACATGTCAGTTCCTTTATTCGAAAAAGTACACACTAACATTCGGCCCAACAAACTCAAAAGCACTTCAGTAGCAGGCCATTCTGGCTTATTAACCGTTGATAGTAGATCTTGCACAAAATTTTCAAATAATGGCCTATAGTCAATATCTTCCGATTTACTACCGCATTTATTTAAAAAGACACGAAGAAACGTTTGCGCCGTACTTAAAGCCTTCTCATATTTATTGCATATTAGAACGTCCTTATCCACCTGAAAATATAACATTCACATAGAGAAATATTTAAACCAATCATCAGATGACAGTTCAAATAAAGTAAAAATGCGTTTGATAATAAGACCCGAGATTTAAATAAGTGCACATTAGTCAATCCATCCCAAAAACAGGATTGCAGACTTTTAAGTACAATAACCTTGATCCCACCTTGTGAAAAACATTTTGAGTCATCATAATGTGTCACCGCCGGAAATTAGACCAATGGCGTATCATTTCCGCCTTGAAATAATTGCATGTACATCTCACACGACATGTTTTTTACAAAGTGGTCGGGCTCTTATCAAACTGTTTTTTTTCTTCAACCAACTTATCAAATTTGTTGCCTTGAAAATTGCGTCATCTATGAAACACTGCAACCGTATACTAAACTACGATTCCAAAAACGTAGAAGCGACTTACACCCTAGTGTTTCGATCAAATCACATCCTAGTAATAAATCGTTGATTGCAAACCGATATTAACAATGAACCACTTGTACAATTTTCGAATCGTAGTAAGAAAGAATGCAGTTTTAGTTATTATTTAATTTCAATAAAAAAACTATAAAATTTACCACTTTGATATTTTCGCTTTGTGTTCCATCCTGAAACGTCTTATTCATCATTAAATTATCCGGTAGCGCAACGACACATTGAATCAATTGCAATACTAAAGCGGTCAGCATTTGTATATGTTCTTCGCTATTTAAGCGATATGTTCTTAAGCTGCGTTTTGTGCTAGGAAGACGAGCTATAGAAGCTAGAATATCGTCCAATAAAAGCCTTCGATGTGTTTCATAACGTGTAAATATCTGGAACATGCAATTTGATTAAAAAGAAACTATAAAGTTCTCAAATTAATTACCGTTGTGACAAGTTTAAGACAAGCCAATTGCAGCTCGCTTACATTTTCTGCAAAGAACGGCGATACACCCATCGAGGATGCATGCAAAACTGAAGTATCTGTCAGTACTTGAATATTCAATAATTCGGCTAGTAAATTAACCAGTTCAGATATTTTTGTATATAAAACCAATATACTTTTTTCGGAAACTGGCGTTGATTTCTTTTTTCTGCCATCTTTCTTTTTATTATCGAGTCGATAAGTAGAGTCAAAAGAGGGAAATATAGTATTGCGCAAGTGATATTTGATATAGAGTACAACTCTATCAATAACTTCTTCCAAATAAACACGTTTTGGCATATTCGAAGACGTCATAATGTTAAGACACACTAAACATGCATCTGCTGCTCCCATTACCCGTTCCATTGTAGTTTCTAGCCATAACTGACGTATACTCTCATTGTCTTCCTATAATAAAAATAATTTCACATTTCAGCAAATCACTAGGAATTATGTTTCTTACATCAGTAATCGGTGACACTCGGTCTCCACCTCTTATATTCAGTTCAAGAACGTTTAACAATCGAACCAATTTGTCTGTAGGTATCATTTCCATAGCACCCAATATTTTAAGTTTTGCTGCTTCAGTACATAATTCCTGCATAACAATTCGACTTAGCAAATATTCCTCAGCAATCATACCATCTTCCGCTAAAACACAAGAACGAGAATAAATAATTCCATCAATTTAAATAAATGTGATAAAATACCGATTTCATTCATATCAATATCCTCTGCTGATTTCAAAACATGTTCAATTGATCGGTTAAACCTCAAATAAGTATTTGTTTCCATCAGTTCTTCTTGGGATAGTTTTTCCAAAACAGGTACAAACTTTTTCTCCACACGCCTTAGTTTCGGTTTGACTATTATCGGTTCTGGTTTTTCCTCAACTGGTGCTTGTTTACGTTTGCGATTGCTGCCAACCAGAGCAGAGAATGTATCAGGAGCGTACTCATCATCACTTTCATTAGTATTGCGTTGTTTGCGTTCCTTCTTTTTCTTTGTTTTTTCATCTTCATCTTCAGCTTCTTCTGTACACGAGCCACCTTCTTCGCTATTTGTTAGTACGATTCCTAATTCTTTTGCTAATTTAGGCCTAGTTTCCGCGAATTTTGCCAAGCTTTTTTGCATTAACAATTGATCTTCAACAGATAATCGGTCTAGTTTGACAATTGGTTGTTTAATGATTGTTTGGCCACTAGGAGTTTCAGAATCTGGTTCTGATTCTTTTGATAGGGGCAATGTGTCATCTGCCTCTTCTATTTTTATAATGTTTTCTTCTTTGGGAGGAACAACTTCGGTTTCAGGCTTCGGAACAGGAGAAGCAACTGTACAAAAGATTTAAATTGTTATGACATTAATAAAAGTAATAGTTTCGTACCTTTTGCTGGTTTTCGCATTTGTCTCAGCTGTTCAGTTTTCTCCTTGGGAGTAACTTCTTCTGTTTGATTTTTTTCTGACAAGTTAGATATGTGAGTGCTATTACAATTAACAACAGATGATGCTTCAACTGCTGATATTGTTGGACTTTGTTCTGTTATCACCGACGGTCTGTTAGTATTCGGTTGCGTAGGTGATCTTGGACTTTGCGGTGGTGATGTATTGTACGTTGAAGGTAGTTTTCTTGTTTGATCTGTTGGCTGAAGCTGATCCGCATGATTCCACTGTGAAACAGCAGATGGCGTCGTTACTTTAACAGACGGCGGTACCACTGCAGGCGGTGGCGGTGCTGCAGACGGTATTGGGGCTGTTTGTGCGACTTCTGGCGTTGCAGATGTTGCATTGCTACTAGCCGCTGAACCGCTAAACATATTAGGGTTTCGGTCTAGCATTGCTCGGAGCAGCTCGGGCATTCCTTCCTGCTGCTCTACACGTATTTCCGTCCCGGCGTAATTATCTTTAACCTCTCTAAAGAAATAAGTATTTCAATATAATATTTTACAAAAAATAAGTGCTCACATGTGTTCGGCCGATGTCTGCACCAACGAGTGAACCAATTGAGGAATTAGTACTTCATCCCTGACTCCAAGCAAATTTTGTGCTTCCTCTGCGACTCGAGGGTGAAATAGCAGAGATTTGTTGCTTAATGTTTGCGGGGAAGGCGTGGGTAATGGCATCTCAGGCAACACTAAATCGAAGCAAAAAATATAAGCCCGATCATAAATTATGTTTAAAGATATATCTATTATAAATTCAAATTTTTAATACAGTCTCTAAAAAGATAGGGAGGCAAAATATCAGATAAATGGTTTACAATCATCTTAACTTCTATAATTGCTTTCATTGTGTAAATGATTCCAGTACTACGCTATACCTTCAGCGTTACTATACTAGTATTAAAGTTCGACTATCGGCGAATATGGCTTCAATCAGCAATTGGTATTTTCCAATTTTCACAACACTTAATCGCAGTCTGCAATAAAACACTTTGGTTCCTAGGCCTTTGGCACGTGTACCAGAACCAAACTGTATTTTAAACTTTAGTAAAAAGTACGAGTACACGATAAAAACAAGTTTAGAAAACCAAACTTAACTTTCTATAAAAATATTCAGTATGGTTCATTTTCATAAAAATATGGCAAAACAGACTCAATCATCTAGTGGGCATTAGTGCTTAGATAGAACCGTCAGAATATATAATTGTTTTTACAACCAATTGAACATTATAATCAGAATCACCTAATAATTACAGTTAAGTTTCTAGATACTTTATCTGGCAGTTCTACCATAGTATGGACTTTTATAGTGTCAAATTTTAATACAAATTTCTAAAAAAAAATAAACAGTTCGATCAGCGTAATGTTAAAAGTAATGCTTCTCCAATCAACATTTTCTCAATTATGACCTCTATCGATCTTTTATCTATTATCAGAACAGCTGCCTGAAATGTTTTTGTTTATAGCATGAACATTTTTACTTAGTAATCGTAGACATATTAAATGAATATTCATAAAAATGAATAAGACAACTCTTTTTTCTTTTATTAATAGCAATAAGTATATATTGTCAAGCTAAAATAAGTGTTTTTTTCAACAAATAATTTAGTCCACGTTGATCCACTATAAAGTTTTTTAAAAAGTATTGCCAAAATTTTTTATAATTATTAACCTCAGATATGCGTTTTGATGTGCAAAAACATTCTGATTGGTTTACGAGAATAAGACTGATATGTAACCGAGAATAGTAACATCTACAAATTATTGAGTTTTATTGATTTTTGAGCCACTCATTAATGTTATACAGTCGAGTCTATAAAAATTCCAATCATCGTCAAAAGCAATAAAGTCAAGGTAAATTTATTCGAAAGAAAGATTTGCAGACTTAAACATTACTTGCACATCAGTGATACTTAACACTTGTCTTAGACGTATAGCAAACGCAAAACTCTAAGATTGGGTTGGTACTTAAACTGACTCGTTGAGCTATTGTGTACCGTGATATTCCATCATAAATATTTACATAGGCCTGGTTATTCATGACTACAATATGATAAAAGTCAATGATTACTGTTGTTGATATTATTCTTGTGTTATTGTTTTGTAAATTGTACTTCGCCAAGGTTAATTAGTCTTTTTGTTATTATTTTTTCCAAAATTTATTGTAAGATTGTGATTGGATGGCGAAAAATTGCAATGTCTTTGATTGGTTACATCTCACTCACATTGAATTTATTATGATAATTATAGGGTGCAAAGTTTATAATTATAGTATTTCTTGGTAAATTTAAATGAATGTAGTATGAGAGTTTCTCTTATTACTATGAAGCAAAATAAAGAAAGCTAATTTAAAAACACTTCTTTCAAGGTTATTGTGTTAAAGGGATTTACTGTATACCTTTAAAGGTACTATTCCTAAAATTTGTATGAAATTGTATATTTAGGGGTGAGTGATAATGCGTGGGTGTGTGCTGTGTATTTTGTGATTGTTTATATCCGAGTTTTGGCGGTTTGAAGGGTACTTACGGTCTGTGAGACTTGCCACCCCTGCCAAGGTGGTGATGGGTACACTGGGAATTTCCCGATCCATCACAAACGTTGTTAATTCTCAGCCAAAAACCATTGTTTTTGATTTTTTCTGATTCTGGAATGGGTTTCGATTATAATATTAGTGTCCAGTGGCAAAGTTTGAAAACGCTAAACCTAACCTAACACTTGAACGGGGCTTATTTTCGAATGAAAAATACAATATTAGGGTAATGAATGGGCTGGAGCACTATTTAAATAACCCCACGAAGGGGGCCAAGCGTTGCTTTTTCGAAGAAAAGCACTGTAAGTGACATAACTGTCAACACCATTTTAGATGACATTTGACATGATGAATAAAAAGCTAGGATAATCAACAAATACCGTTTTTCGGACACTCACTGAGGACTCTTTATCGTGCTTTACTCTGGTTTATACACTTTTTCTTTTTGTTGATGTGGGTATTGGATGGATGCATTATCGAAATATATGGATTTGTTTGTGAATGCTTCCTCGCGAACGATTCCATCCGAATGCCAGTATTGCCAGGTTACGAAGCGCGCACCACAACTACAAAGGGGT
Organism: Lagria hirta; assembly: GCA_947359425.1. Taxonomy (NCBI): domain Eukaryota; kingdom Metazoa; phylum Arthropoda; class Insecta; order Coleoptera; family Tenebrionidae; genus Lagria; species Lagria hirta. Next base: position 1,437,988 of record OX375799.1, read on the forward strand.
CCGGCACATCCTCTTAACATTTTCTACATCTTTACCTCAATCTACCACCCCCACACAATAAAAACACTCATTTTATTATCACAATAAAGCCTTCAAATGGCGACGTTCTAAACAGACAGTTGATTGGGGAGCCAAACTCCAGTTAACCAGTTCTTCATTTTCCCATTTCTCATTCGATCCTACTTCAGGTAATTACTTACAGAGGTCCTCTCAAACCCGCGTTTTTTCAAATATTTACCCTATTTATCAATTTTTTCTCAATTAATACTAAACTATAATACCCAACTCAAAACTACACCATACCTCACTATATTTTATGCCAACAATAAAGCCTCTTAATCAAAAAACATATAATAGAAAATACAATTGACCTAATTTAACCTAACACTTTCTCGGCCACACTGTCAACTGTCATTAAAACGTCAAACGAGTAAAGAAAAACAGTGGCATAGCATATTTTATTTGTTTTAATAAATTTGATTTTAAATCGAATAAAGTTTATTTGTTGAATTATTTATGTAAGTTTATTTATTTTGTCAAATGTAAACATTTGACAAAAATAAATTGACATTTGACACATTTATACCGCGTAGTCAATAATGACTGTTTGAGTTGGCAATTCAACATTTTATTTCAAACTGGTACAACTGCAACCACTTTTTGTCGTTGACGGGTGATATTTTTGACACTGACAGCATCGTTGACAGATGCTAGTTAAAAAGTTAGTCGCTGTGACATAACCTACAATTTTTTTATGAGTGTTATGTCAAATATTTATTAAACAAGCGTATCCGGTTAAAGTGTTGCAATTATGCAAATAAAAAAGTCTCTAAAAAGTGTTGCCAACTTAAGCACTTATTGTTGATCACGCTGTATATAAATTTAAAAAAAATAGAGTATTACGTGACAGATTAAAGTTATGAGAATAACTTAATATATAGAATAAACAGTTTCGTCTCTACCGTAGTTCACACGTTGAATGACCAATGCTTATTTTTTTTTTGTTCTGCTGAGAGTGCAAAATTTCAACATTTTTACAAAATTTTTGCACAAAAAACTTCATTTTTTCTATAATTTCTGGCCTTTAATGCTTTTCTTTTCTCAAAGATGCAAGTTTTTGCCACTCGTGGCGTTAATAGCATTTTTGCATTCAAGACACTGAATTGGCTTTTTAGTGAGAGCTTGGAAGAGTGAGTATTGAGTATTGTACACCACTAAAATGTGATGTACAACTAAACGTAGATAAGGCACAATTAAAACAATAGAACAATTTCATGTATTTATTCATCATTATTTACATATAAAAGTAAAAATTGAATATTGTTAAACAATATCTAAAAAGCTTTTATATGAGAGAATTCTATATAATTCTGATGAATGTTAATAAGCTCGAAACATATCTGAATCTAAATTGCTCTATAGGTATAGTAGATTAAAAAATGTACTGATTAAGGTTTAGGTAATTTTATTAGAGTAAAATTAACTAGAGTAAACCCAAAACTCTATAAGAGCCTTCAAAAATTTTATTGGCATTTTTTCTCTATTTTTTTTTAATTCTTTTGAATAACATTATAAAAGTTTATGACAAACTAAACAAACTTTAGAGTGGTTACGATGTGTGGTGGAAATCTTTGGCAATTATACCACTTGTCAAAAAACCGAGTTTTTTTTGTCTACCATGTAGTCATCGTCAGAAGATGAATAAACTGAATTAGTTTAGCATGTTTAATTTTCAAAAATAAATATTTCTGTTACTAAAGGGAGAAGCTTATGAAAATTTGTAGATTTTTACGTCAACAACCTATCTAAACAACGGAAAAAAGTCATTGCTTTGGTTTAAGAATTATGATAAGAAAATAAACAAAAAATTGTAATACTTACCTGTTTTTATTAAGCTTTTGTTATTGTTCAAGTGTTTTTTGAGTGTAGTAGTAAGAAGATAGTACATAATTTGTACTTATTTATTGATTTATTTATAATAGAGGACATAGTAGAATGATGGATGAATGATACAAAGTATGAATGAATGAGTAGGAGTGTAAAGATGATAAAATATAAGTAGTAATAATAAAATAGAAAAGATTTAAATGTATCAGATCTATTTTATACACTGGTATATTACAAAAATTGAAATAGTAGTTAGTAGTAGAGTAAGTAGTAACTTGAAGGGAATGATTAGAACCCAATGTAAATATAGCTTTTTATAGTTTATTGTATTGAGTTTTGTCAACATGGAAAAGTACAAATATTGCATTACACCGACTTCTAGCCTGGAATACACAATAACATTGTGTGTAATATTAAAGTTGTCCTAATTGCAACGCAATAGCGATGCGATTACACTATTTGCCAGTGTCCAGTGCCAGGTGTACTTTACTTATTTGGCCTACTGTCCGCACTATCCGATGACCTGGTTCCCAGCTTCCACAGCCTTTCTTGTAACGAAATTCAATCTAAACCGAATCGAAGCAAATCCGAAACAAGCTAATCAACATCAATCAAATAATTAAACACTGCACGGAGACCAATTGCCGTCTCTTGGATACAATACCCGGAATCTACGGCGACTCAACTAATACTCAACTACTGATACAATAAATAGGTATAGATTATACAAATAACCACCAAAAGACAATAATACACACAAATGCAGCATGTGACACTGGACAATAAGCAATCAAAAGACAATAAACATTTTAATATTATAATAATAAAATAACTAAAAGTTGGAAACACAGAGATCTGACCTGCTTCATAGTAGAGCTACGGTGGCCACCGCGGCTGCCAACTACTATTATAGTTTATTTTTGTTTTTTTTTGTTTGTTTGTATATAACAAATAATTTATTTGTAAAATTGATGTTACTAGTGATGTACAACTACTAGAATGGTTGCTCGGTTATAGTAAAATTTATTAAATTTTTATTTTAGTAGTAGTCAACCGGTTACTTTTATGTGAATCAGTTCAGTTCCATCAGCCGCAGGAGCTTGATGGGTGCACCGTGTCGGGAGTCGGTCTATTGATATGTCGTCATCGTCACTTGTTCGAATCCTTTAAAAAAAAATCTTTTTTTTTTAATATTTCATCCTTTGCCGTACTTTTTTTTTTGGCTAGGCGCCTACCCGACTCCATTTAGAAGACTCGCGGCACGAGGAGGGAAGACGGAAGATCGAGATTCTACATTTTTTAAGAGCATCTCGATCTTTCGCCGCAAGGTAGTGTAGAGCAAGAGACCTTACAAACCTCGCCTCTTATACTAAAGCTAAGTATATTGTAATAAGAACTTTCTTATAATAAGTTATTGCATGAATTACAGTTTATGAGGTACTGTACTTCCTAATAATATAACCTCTGTACATATAACTTTTGCACTCGATATTTATAATAATAATAACCACCATTTTTATCAAAACAGATAGAATATAAGTATGAGTATATAATATATGTATATATCAATCAGTGGTTTTTTTTTTTAATAATGGAATGCATCTCGTCACAACAATTTTTGAGCTATAGCCCTGCTTGGCGCCGGGCGGGATCGGGACATACCCGTCCAGGGCGAGCGCCTCGGCAGAATAAGGGCCGCCGGGTCGCCCGCCCGCAACACAACAGCTACACACATAGAGAAAGTAACCAATAGGAATATGTACTATGTTACACTTACGCTAGAGATCTACACAACACACAAAGAGATAACTCTTATGTAGAGATACGTAATAATGATAATAATAATCAATCCTGATCATAATAGAATATTCCATAATAATAATACAATAATCAGAATACTAAATATATAATTATTAAAAAAGGTAAGCAGTATATTTAGCGAAATGGCTAGCCAAATAGAAGCTAAGAATGGTAAACAAGCATTGCTGATAGACATATAATATCATTTGAAATAGATCGTTGTTCTGTAAATGGAATTAGTCTACACGAGTTTCGATTTAGGCCAGAGTAACCAATAACATCACCTACGTCACTAGTTTTGTGCTCGGAACACTACTTGTCTTAGTACTGTATACAATATAGATTGTACGACGACCCGTACGCGTTTGTAGTAGAGTTCGCGGTCCGTCACACTCCCCCCCCTTTAATCTTCACTTTATTCTATTATTATTTTTTTTTGTTTTAAATAAATTTTTCATACATTAACCTCTAGACCGCGTCCGAATGGACCTTCAGATACCCCCCGCAACTAGGCCCGGGCCCGCTGTCGCGTTCGCGGCTATCACAAACGGGGGGCACACTCTTCTTTTTTTTTTCTTTTTATTTGACATATAATCCAACATCATTCTTGTAAGGAAAATTCTCCAACAACACAGGTTAAACCGTGAAATAACAGTTATCACAAATTACTTGTTAATTGTGCGTATGACAAATTACATGATCTGAAACGGTATTGACAAAATTGAAGTTTATATAAGTTGATTCCAAAAAAAAGAAAAATTATAATAATTATAGGATTTGATTGTCTACTCGATTTCTCTAAAAAAGTGCTCCTCTCAAAAAATTTATCGTGTAAAACAATCAGTCTTTTTGGAATCAATCTATATAGACGTTAGCAGATTGTGTTTTCGTTATACGGTTGAATTGTTTATCCTGTGACTGTTAGAGGCGCCCCATAAAGCAAATCAAGACTCATCTTAAATTGTACTTATTTGCCTAGTTCGATCAAATTTAAAATTTCTATGTACAATGTTCGTATTCTGCGTTGCCGAGCGGGCGTGTGCGTTTCGCTTTTATTAATCAAACCGACAAATATTTATTATGTGTGAAACGTATAATGAAGTGGCAATGGTCTTGATCAAAATGCCAAAAACATTATAAAATATGCAACATCATTATTATCCGCTTTGAAGGTACATTTACAAAAATAAAATATTACTCTTTAGTGGAAGTGGCTGGTTAGTTTGTAGGTGGTTAAAGGTGACGCAATAATAGCACCAAACGGCGCTGTAGTTACGTCACTTGTGCAATGCATTGCATCAACCGTGAGACATCACAACAATAATAAGGAACAATTAAGAAAAAAATTCAAATCAAATAAAAACAAAACAAATTTCAATTGGTTTATATTCAAAATAAATTAAACTAACGCAATTTGATAAAATAATAATTGGAAACTAAAATTAATAACAAATTATAAGTGAATTCGAGGCAAAGCCCCCAAAAAAATAAATAATAAAAAATAAATAATAAACTCAAATAAATAAATAAATAAAAGTTAAGAGGAGTTGTGGTCTCGCTAAAGCATTACCTTCGCCCACTTTTGATGGCATTTTAAAGCAAAACCACGCAATTTTTCTATCAGAAAGCTGGGGTGTTAGAAATCTGGTAAACGTGAAATTAAACACAACACACAAATAAGAATAAACGGAGCACCGCTGCGGTGAGGGGGCGACTGATTATAGTTTCTTCTATCACCATACAAAATGAGTATAGTTATTTCAGTCATCCATGCCGCTCTGCGCCCGCTATAAAATGCAAAAAAGTGTATATATAAAATTTAAAAAATAAATAAATTAAGCTTTGTTATGGTTTAACCAATATTACAGAACATGATTTTGGTGCCCATCACCTATCACATGTAGATTCAACGAAGCAGGATTATAGTCAGCCCTCGCCGCCACGGTCGTCCGCGAACACAAATTACAATTAGAACAACAACCCAACCACATGTGCATTGTGGTCGTTGTTAATGCGACTAGTCTCAAAAAATTTAAGAATACACAAAACACTACATATAAATACATAAATTAAGACTAACCAATTACATTTTCAAATTAATTACGAAAATTACAAGATAATAAATACTATTATGTAAATATATTATGTTTTTAACTATTTTTCTTTTTTTTTTTGGGCGTAGTCCCAACATGTCAAAAAACGGTGATGGCACAATTTCTTCAATAAAAAAAAAAAAATACATCTGACCGTAGAAATCTTTGCTATAGGAAACGCGAATGCACTTCTGACTAGCTTCGTATCTTTTATAAGTACTAAGTTATATTGGGAGGTGCGCTTTTGGGAGCGCTCCCATTCCTGCTGAATCTTGCTTCGCGCCAGCGCATTAAATTACCTACATAGAGCCCGTATTTTTTACACGAACAATGAACAATAAATAAATAATGTTTAAATATCGGCACGGGCGCGTAAGCAACCTCCAGCAAGTTGCGCTGGTGTTTTTACTAAACGTCGCTCTATGTAGTTTTACTTTTATTCGTTTTGAAGCTGACCTGCAGGACGCGGTTACCCAGCGTGTAACCGTTTAGCGACTGTATGGCTACTACGGCTTCGTCATAGTTGGTCATCGTTACAAAGCCGAAGCCTTTGCATTTGTTGGTCTGCAGGTCGCGGATCACTTTGACGCTCTGGACGGCTCCGAACGGGCCAAACAACTGCCAGAGAACGTTTTCTTCTGTCTCTGGAGCAAGGTTATACACAAAAATGCACCAACCGGAACCGTTCATTGCGTTTCCGGGCAGCATTGAGTTGGCCAGCAGGTCTCCGGCCAGCGGAGAATACCTGAAATATCAATGTTTTCACTGACAATACGTTTTAAAACACATGAACTTGTACACTTCAGACAAAATCAGAAAATTTCTCACTGGTCCGTCTTTGCATTTGTTTCTGTAATAGAAATGATTTTACCTACACTATAATCTGTACAAAAAAACCACCCCATTAGAGAATCTGATTGTTAATTTTGTAGTTATTACCTGTCTTTGTTGAACTCTGGAGGAACAATTTCCTGATTTTGCCTATACCACACATCACATCATCATTTAAGCATTTATAGTGAAAAAATGACCTCAAACTACTGTAAAAAACACTATCTCTTAGCAATACAAACTAGATAAAACAACTATATTTCACTCAGTATACAAGGCACAATAGCTATCTTTCTTTCAATGACAAATAACTATATGTGGCTGATAAACGTTAATATAATTTATTCATTTTGTTTATTCATATTAAAGATGCCTGAATATTACCACTCCAAACCTAAAATAAGATTGTTGCCTACAGATCATGTCATCTCTCAAAAGTTGCTGTTCCTTTTAGGAAGATCAATAACAAACTTATGACCACGGCTCATAATAAACGAAATTTTTAATAGGCGCCAATTTTGGTTTTAAGAAGACGCAAATTTCCTATAAAGATAAACAAATACATAGATGAGATGTGGCAAACAAGCACTCGTCTTTTTGACTCTAAAGGCTTTAATTAGAGTGCAGTCCAGAGTTTGATGTTTAATGATGATGAAAGAACAGATGCTTAAACAATACTTTTTTTGAGAATAAAATAAGACACATCTATTGAATATCATCTTTTACGCAATCAAGGAGTTTATATCTATAATTCTGTTCGTGAACTATGATCAAGCTTGATAAAACGCGTTAAATTCACAGCGCTATATTGCATTTCAGAACGTCAAACGTTGATGATTAAGAAAGTTTGCCAACATTGTCTGGTGTGCTAGAGAAAAAGCCATGAAAGATTGCAATTCAATTTGATACTCCAAGGAAGCTGGCCATATTGCTTGAAAAACTGCGACTTTGACCGTACTTGCAACAGGTAAAAAAAATTATAAAATTATATGACTTTCTAATAATGCCACCTAATAATCAGCAGTTTTTTTGACTATATCGGACAATCTCACAAGCTAGTTTATTTTAGTACAATGTAAATTCTTTAGACTTGATAGTCATACCAATTAATAGGTTTTCACTAGAGTTTTTGCTAGATCAATCATGATCTGGTGTAGAAAAAAAAGCGATTCGAGGTCTTTGAAAGTGAAAAAGAGACCAAGAGGTAAAAAAAGTGACAAGTTAAAGTTCTAAGTTTACTCTGCAAAAAGCTTATGGTGATGTGTAAGTGTTTGGTATTTTGGGTTTATGTTGTGTAGTTAGTCTAACCTGAATCGTCCCGTCGGGTGGTGTATGGGGCCGGCAAACCGGCGAGTTGCTTGAGGTGTGAGATAAGCTGCCAATGGAGGAATGGCTTTATTGTTGTTGCTTGGGTTATTTGCAAATTTGACTGTGATAGGTTCTGTGGAGCCTTTGGGAATGGTACCATTGAGTTCCTGGATAGCTCTTTCGGCTTCTAACCGCTGATCAAATCGGATGAAACCTACTCCTTTTGACAGGCCTGAATGGGAAACATCAACATTTTCACATAATCACACACATTTCCTGTTAAATGCCGCTTGCTTGATATCAGCACCAGCAGGCGGACTTTGACACGAGCGGCCGTCTAAGAAACGCAGTATTTTTTTTCTAGTGATGAGTATCATGCGTAAAAACAAAGCATGCATTCGTAAACAGCCGTTCGGTACGTGTTTGGTCTGAAAAAAGTCGACAAAAAGCTTATGCTATCACCTTTTGACACACTTTTTTCTAACGTGTTATGTGTGTTATGTTTTTATGAATGAAATGTGTGTGTAAATGTTTTGGGTATTGTGATTGCTCTGCTCTTTGAAATACAAAATAAACGAAAAACGAACAAAAATATATAGCAAATAAAAATTAACATGCCACGATGCAAAACAAATGTAACAAAATAATAAACAAAATCATAAAAATAAACAAACGAAAGCAAAATATTTCTTTGTTAATATGTTTTTAAAATAAGAGTGATTTTTAAATTTGGATTAGATTCTGTCAGTTGATGGGGGGAGGAGTGCATCGTTTAGATGGCTAGACCGAATATTGTGTGTATAGCTTGCTCAATCTTGGAAAAAGGTTCATCTATAGACACAGTAATGGTATTGTTAGCATCGTTGTACCAGTTTTTCAAGATTAGGCGAGCTATAGCTTCCCAAATTTCAGTTTGGCGTGATGACTTGATTTTCTCTCGAATTCACACTGAAAATACATTTTGCACATCATAAAAATTCAAATGGAACCAAAATCTGAGTAAGTTATCACCAAAGTCGGTCACGCCAAGATAAAATTGAAGAAACCCACTATCGTTCGTCACGGCGTTTTTTTTCTTTTTGGAACCAACCGAGTATGGTTTTGAAGGATTTTTTCTTAATTAGACTTTAGAGAAAATTATGATGTCGCGCGCGAAACAGAACAACCAAAGAGTGGATTTAGTGGTTGTGGGTGGTGTTCAGTTGGGTGTTATGGTAGAGAGAGAGGTACGTACCAGGCATATTCTCTCCGGCCCCCGTGACAAATTGACGTACTAGGGAAGAGAAGAGAAAAAACGCAAAATATAGGTACAGTAAGACAAATAAATGTGACGGCAATAAATTGCCGTTTTTTTAATTAAAATTATTATTATAATAAAAGCCAAATTTCAACAGTAACTCTGAATTAAATCATACTAATAATTAAATCAAAGCTACCACATTCAATAAAAATAATAAAAACTTAAATATTTACTGATTATAATAATCAATAAACAAACTGCAAGTATGTTGATGTATTTTGTATGTATGTTACTGTGATTGTGGCATCAACTGCACCACCAAGTGTTCCATGTTGATGTGGTTTCTGAGTTGAACCAGGAAGACTCGTGGTGTAGTTGCAAATTAGTGCGATCACACACTCTGATTAGTGTTGATTTGGTGTATGGCAGAGTATACGATCGCAAACTAGCATATTTACAGTGATCGATCAATCAATCATCTCTCTTACCAGTGATGTTGTCACAGAGAATTCGCGATGTGATGATCCGGCCATAAGGGCTAAATAGTGACTCCAAATCTTGCTGGGTCATATTTTTCGGCAGGCCTGAGACATACAAATTGGCACCTTTGATTGCTTCCGAACTTGGCCGTGCATACGACACCTGAAAATCAAAATGTTAGACTCGCGCCAGACATTTCAAATATTTAAACGAGTGACCCATCCTATCATCAATTACTTTTCCTCACCTTAATTGTCTTATTCTGCAATCTTAATCCGTTTAATGTGTTGATTGCTTTTTCTGCATCTTCAGGCCTGTGGTAGTTCACGAAGCCATAGCCAAGTGATTGCCCTGTAAGCAATGGACTAGTGATAACCCCAGGCACTGTAGAAAATCAAATTTCGAAAACAAAAAAAACACTTGTTAATTACATAAAAAAAAACACAAAAACTAAACATGCACAAATAAATAAAATTAACCAAAATTAATGCGCATACTGAACCTCCAAATGTACAAGTCAAAATGTTAAACTTGGAAATAAAAGAAACGTAAAGTTCGTACAACAAAAAATTAATAAAAAACTTTTTACTCATTTTTCAGTTAAGTTTGCAGAAAATATCAATACAAATACATTTATAACGGATGGAACAAAAGATTTGAGACTTGATCTCGTGTGAATTTTAGAGAAAACTTTGAAACAAGCATTACCGTGGCTGCTTGCTTGATACATCCTTTTTCCTTCAACTTCTTACAAAATATCTTAAAAATTACAATGACAAAATAATTTAAAAAATTTCCTTAGTAAGTTGCCCAAACATCAAACTGTATTGTCAAACAATTTCTAAGTACATCTTGTCAAAACCTACCAAAAACTGGCCCAGAGCTCATGTAGAGAAAATGCCTTAAAAATTATAATTGCCAAAACTAAGAAATGATTCAAAATTCATGGACAAATTGCACCGCAAGAAACTACTATAAATCCAACAAATTTTAGATATACCTTGTCAAAACCTATCAAGAACAGAAATCTTAAAAGTAGCAATCACCATGAAATGTTCAAAATTTGATTGGTAAGTTGCCTAAACGTCGGATCGTACGTTTTTCAACCGACGAACAACTCCTAAGTATACCTTGTCAAAACCGACCAAAAACTGGTCTAAAGCTCAGAAACAAACATGTCTTAAAAGCAACAGTTGCCAAGAAATATTTAAAATTTGGCTGACAGATTGCCTCAATGTCAAATTTTAAGTTTCTTTGCCGACGAAAAACTATCGTATGTCAAGCAATTCCTAGGTATACATTATCAAAACATATCAAAAGTAGTCCAAAAGCTGCAGTACTTTGCTAAAAACCATGTTAAAGTTTGGTTTTAAAAAACATACTAAAACATCCCCAAACATATTTTCTACGTAATAAATGTTCATCATCTCAGAACAACGCTTCTGATGGACGTCTATACGATTTTTGTCACTCTACTTTGAAAATGTATTGACATTGTACCACAATCTTTATTTGAAATTATCAACGTTTTGTACTACATCGGTTGAATCGTCATCAAATAGAAAAATAAAAGAGAGAATAAGCACGCTAGAGGCAAAACTTATTTTACTTAGATCTTGGAGTATATATTACTAAGTGGGAAAAATCAGCAGTGCTGAAGAAAGCAAAATAGAAAGTGGTGGGACAAAAAATTGTAAAACAAAAAAGATACTGCTCAACAAGGTTTTTTAAACGTTGGAAAGATAGCCCAATCTAGACCGGAGTTTTATGATACGACCAGTTTCTCTAATGTAAGCTTCTCCACAAAAACAAAGTGTCAAATTTATGTTTAAAAGATTATAGAATTTCCCAAATTTTTGAAAACAGTTTTCAATCTTTGTTTACGAAACATTTTTCCAAGGCCCGTATAGAACCAAAGCATTTTATAATAATCAAGTGTTTTAATGAACCTCGATTACGTCTAGACGTAGCAATAGTTATTGTGATATATAATAAAACAAAAAACCCAAATAAAGAATCTAGAAAAACATGGTTTTTGTAAACATAAATCTGATGCTTTATCAGCAATGATAGAAATAAAAAAACAGTATTTCCGAAAAAAATTTTAGTTTGTACGCTATAGACTACCTGACAAGTCCACCAAGCGTACTTTAAATTAGACCTACTGAAACCCTGTGGGCTTTACAGACTGAGAATGGCTGGGAGGCTTAAACACCAAGGAAAGAGCCCATATTCAGACAAAGCTTCTCAAAAAATTTCGCCGAATTTTTCAGAAGCGTAAAAATCTCAAAACTTTTATTCCACCCGTTGGCTGTCCACAGTAGTAACAAATAAAAATTTTTTTTTTAAGCTACGGTTATTAGTCCTCTGTTTCTAGTTCTCACATAATGAATTCTAAAACTAAAAGGGCCATTCATAAATTACGTAACGTTTTTTTTATACTTTTGAAGGCTCTCCCTTTCTGTTACGGGCTAAAACAAATTACTAACATCCTCCCTTCTAATGAAACAACGTAACTTAATTGAGTAATAGATGAAGCGATATTAAAAATAATTTTTGTATAAAATGGAAAAAAGCTGCAAAAGTAAAGACATTATTTGATTTTTACTATAATGATACATATTATACGTCAATTTTAGAAAAAATCTTTTAATTTATTAGATAACCCTTCTACATGGACAAAAATTCTATACTACCAAGGTCCAGAGTCTTTGTTATTTAAAGAAATCAGTGTTTCTGTAGATTTTTGGACTCAAAAACACGTGTTATCAAATCACCCAAAATTAAAAAAATATCTATTATTGCATAATTGCAAAATTCTATTATTGCATAATTCAAAAATGCTATGGCCATATCACAAAATCACACGGTTGAGAAAAAAACCAAACAGAAATAAAGAAAAGATAAACATAAATAACAAAAGCTAAAGATAAAGAGTGATGAAAACAAGACTGAAATCTAAAGCGAAAGCAATGTATAAATTGTTTACAAAGATTGACAAAGTGATATTTACGAGAGAAACTTTAAAAAGCAGCGCTAGAAAAGAGAAAGGAAGCGAAAGAATCAAATCATTTATACAGGCTAGCCCCGATATAACCCTGCGTAAAACTCTATAAGTAAAACTTATATACAATAAAATGTTTCAACAAAATACTTTCCTTTGTAGAGATAAAAGGTTTTGTATAAAAAAAATAATAAAAAGCAGAAAAAAGCAAAAAGACAGCTCAAACGGAAAAAAAACTCTGAGAAACATACCCGAAAAATTAAAAAAATGACAAGATAAAAGTAAGTAAGAAAGAAAAGAAAAAGCTAACATATATAAGAAAAAAACAACAAAAATCAAGGCAAAAGAAAAATAAAAAAGAGAAGAGTAATATTATCGCATGGAAATACAAATATAGAGAAAATATATACAGAATATATAGACAATACTGGGTAGATAAAACAATTGAAAAGCTAGAAGGAAAGGTAGAAGAAGATAAGAAGAAAAGTGGATAAAATAGAAATTAGAATGTAATAGAATAAAAATGTAATGAAACAAGATGCCGTTGGAACTGAAATAGAAAATTAAAACAAAAAAATTATATTAATAAGGATTAGAATTTGTAAAAAAAACCGAAAGAGAAATGAATATACGAAAAAAATTTGATTTCGATTCATTGGAGAAGTTTTTGATAAGTGATTCATCACTTATCACTAAATATATAATTCATTCTCCTTTTAATTATAGTTGAAGTTGAATGCCTTTGCCTGCAGTAAACAATCAAAGCGTGCTTATCAACAAACTAATTAAAGTTAATCACTAATTTTCATTCTTTTATCATTAATCATAGATAGTGTGATAGCGACATTTCTTTTATACTCTAAATGATGTCAGTGTTGATAGGTACAAATTAAGTTTATATCGCTGATTGGACAACCGAGTTATCACGCTAGTGCCTTTTGTCTCAATCGTATATCAATGAGATACAATGTAATCTATCTTTTTCGGTTAGCCACATAAAGAAGACAAATGCAAATTCATTCCAATCACATCTGTAAACTTGGACATGTTTCGTTCTTATTGGAAATGTACAAATTTATTCAAATTAATTTGAATCGGCTGCAACTTGCCGATGAGTTCAAATAAGAAAGAAATATGTCTAAGTTTACAGATGTAGTTTCAATGAGTTTGCATTGGTCTTCTTTATTGTTCACAGAATAAAAATTAGCAAAAAAAACTGTATAAAATCTGAAAGATAGCAGCGAGGCTTTTTATAGCTTCTTTGGATATCCGACAGGTTTGCAAACAAGGTTATATATTACACCAGATTATCGCTTAATACAATTACAAAGGTATTATTTCAAGTAATTCGATTCCAACCGTTAATTTTATACTTTGCACTTTTATTGTGTTTTGCAAATTTATGTGATTGCTGATCTCTTATCAACAATTGAGTTGTCGGGCAAACAATGCGTAGGTACGATTAACAATGCAATTGGGCAAAAATTTTACATTCGTGTGCTAAAGTTAATCGAGAATAAAAAAATTCATCTTTTTTTGTAAAATAAAAAAAAAAAGAATCCTAGACGATTCATAGGATATCAAATATTAGCCTTCTGTAGTGCGTCCAAGCAAACATGAGCCCTGGAGGAGCGTGTGGTCTGAGAGCGCTTCAGCTTTCATGTTCATGTCTTTTTTGAACTTCTAATTCATTTATTTGAATTTACTTCGCATATTTTCCAAGGCTTATGTTTGCTTGGGCGCGCTGTATAAATAATGTCACTTATTAGTAGCAGGCTCTAATCCTGCTTCGAACGGGATGTGCCCTTTTTCCAGAAACATTAACTAGGGAAAAAGCACTATTTCAAGAGCTAGAAACATAATATCATTAATTGTCTGATGCACGCGTTTCAGTCATCATGAAATTCTGTAGACATGTTTTCAGAGGTTTATGGCAAAGCTTAGGGTGCTTGCCATACAGAAAAAAATGTTACAAAGATTTTTGATTCGTATCCAAAGACATCAATGCTTGCAAGAACTACTTTGTTAATAAGAAGTTTTAGGAATAAAATATTAAAGAAGAAGAATTAAAAGTGTTAAAAACAAAAACGTAGCTTATAATCAATTAGAATAATACAGTGTGACTTTATATCTAAATTTTTTTTGTTATAAGATATTTTGTACTAATAAAACACAATTAAATGGAAAACAAACAATGAAAACGACATGGCCGTGGAAACTGATTTTTAAGTCTCTATAATAGTATGTTATTTAAATAAAAAAGATCCCATGCTTACTTTTTTCCGTAAATATTTTTTTTTGTCATTATATAATTTACTTCTAAACAATATTAAAAAAAATATGTTGGTGAAGTGCAGAAAATTTACATTACAGTAAAAAGCAGTCGTGTAAAAATTGGCATTGGTATCGATTTATTAATTTTTTATTTAATTTTTTTCTTTGCCTACAAGACATTGGATGAAAGCAACATTATATTTAAATTCAGGATTTCGGGCTGTAAAAACCCTATTTAGTAATAGGGTTTTTTTGCCCAAGGAACCGCCGCGTTTTTATCAGTTGCCTCCACAAATTGGTCACATTTTTGCTTTTAACATAAAATTAATAAATAATTTTTTTGCAAATTCATAAAGGGTTGAACCTTTATTTTGAAGCAAATTTTTCAAAAAAAAAGTACTAGCTATAAAAAAAATCGTTACAGACGGGATGCAGCTATAAATATACTGACAATTGAATGAAACTTTGAAAAAGGCATATGACATTCACGTCCCCCTCGAGCACATATGCTCGAGGGTACAATACACGTGCCAATGAGTCATTTTAATATAAGGGGAAGCTTCAAAATTCAGATAGGTAATAAAAACGAGAGATTTAATTTTTTTTTTATTATTTTTAAAATGTAGTAGCGTTCTCAGATAATAGTCCTCACCCACATTCTCGCGTTTAATTCAAAACAAAGTTCCCAATTTAATCTTGTTACAGGAAGTTGTAGCTGCCAGTGGCGTAGGTATAATGTTTTAATTTCTAGTTTGGTATTATTACAATAAGCAAGTACCAAGTAGCGTCATAAAATCTAAGTTTGATGTCCTATTTAGGCTCGTGCCGCCATAGGTACATTACAATATTTTCCCAACTGCTCCCAAAACCACAAACTCAGCTTCTAATAATTTCAATTACACTGTTATAAAACCAAATTAGAAATGAGAACATTATATGGCAAACAAATCAATAATGTCCACCCAAAAGCAAACATTTTCGGAATTTTCCAATTTTATTAGCAGTTTGTAGAAAATCAATTACAGCCTATAATAATCTTTTGGCGAGGCTACAACTTTTATACCCAACTGCTATAAATAAGTTAGAAAACATAGAATTGCGTTTTCTCTTCAGACATTCAATCAATTTTCCAAATTCCAAATTTAATTGGAAAATATTTTAACACAGCGGTTTTCATAACATGTACGAGTTTTACACAAGTCGTAATCCTATAATTTATTTTTTCATCCCACGCTTACATTTTTTGATACGTTTTTTATCTTTAGATAATTTTCACAAAACAAAAGTTTATTTTTAACACTGGAACCTTGTCAAAAGCCTTTTTATATCAGCAATGTTTGGTTATACAGTCAGTTTCCACATCAAAAAAACAGCAACTCCCATTATCCACTAAAGAAATATTATAAGTTTCACTTATAAAAATAATATTTAAGCGAAAAATTTATTTTTTTTCACTTTTCAAATCATTTAAAAAAAGTAGCCCATCTTAAAAATTCGCACTGGCATGATGAAAAAAATAAATAAAACCGACTAAACGTCTGCCCTGGGGCGACTACACTTGGTCCTACTGACAGATTTGTGTATGAAACAACAGAAAAAACACCGGCCAATATTGTATTTAAAAAAAAAAGCTATTTAGTGTGTGATTTGTATTTTGGCGCCAAACCTAGTGAACAAGACATAGCTAGAAAAAACTACATTATAAAAGAATATAAATGTTGTCAGGTTCAAACACAAAATGATAGCTATCTTAAAGCTAACACAGAGTTTTTAAAAGAATCCTTACAAAATTCTGATAAAGATAAGCAACTTTGCGAGAAAAGTTGCTGGTAGGCTGCTTTGAGCTTTGCTGCTGAGATCCCAACAATTTTTTTGCATTTGGTCACCAAATAAACATCCAAAGATAACTCTGCTTAATAACTTGAGAAAATGTTTTTTTATCGTTTGTCTAGAGTTGGCTATTCCAGAATGGAGTTAGGTTGGGCCAAAAAATTTCTTCTTTTGAATATGGGTATTAACATACTTTTTTTTCATTATTCAGGTACTGCTCGGTTTCATATTATGTTTTCAAGGGTAGTTTAAGGGTTCGCAGAATCAATTTTCTTTGAGACCCATAAAGAGTTTGCTTTGGTGACTTTCTCCCAGTGTTTTCTCTCAACGTTATTTTTAAGTATTCCACTCTTCAATTGTCGTTTTCTTTTGTATTTTAGAAGTGTATTTTTTTGTTTTAACTTTGATATTTTCATCATGACAAAGTGTTTCTATTTTTTTTTTGCTGTTACTACTTTTTCATACCCAAAAACCTTAAGTGCAGGTTATTGAATAATTTCTTCAATACTTTTCGTCAGTGTTGTAAAAAAAATTACTGCGCATATACAGCATACACAAAGGAGAAATGAAAGATGTATGCAGGCCAAAAAAAGTTAATCGGGAGATAAATGCTCCAGTTACATAGACTGGCAAATTAAGAAAAAACACGCTGTAAATACCCTTAAAGTAATATATTATACAAAAACGTTCTGTAATTTATAAATGGCCCCTTAAGAATCAAAAAATTGTTCACTAATATATTAGAGACACATTTTTTGAATTTACAGCGCTTGAAAACCGTTTACCATTAATATTTTGAAAATGTTCTGCTTTTTCAAGTTGAAGCATAAATTCTGGAATAAAATGAAATAGACAATTTTTTAATAAATAAAAAAATTAAGAAATCGTTCTGACTGAAACGATTCCATTTGCTTTTTGGTTCGGACCGTTCAACTCCAACCCCTTGAAAAATAAAAAACCTCTAAATATATGCAAAACTATTTATAAAAACATCTGCTAAATGTTGTGGAATAGAACTAACTACCTAATGCTAGCCTGTGGTTGAATAGAGAAAAATACAGCAAATCTTTTGTTACGAAAAAAATTACATTAAAAATATTTTTATTTTTATTTTCGAAGAGAAATAAGGGGAAATGGTTGACAATTGAAAATTGATGGAAAATATTGTCGTTTTTTAATATACAGTATGGTATTAAAAACACATATACAAAGTGGACAATTGCTAAAATATTCTTTTCCTAAGTACAAACTTTATTGGTGAATACATTTCTTTTTAAATAATGACACCGAGAGCAACTTTGTCGCAAAAAAAACTATATATTTAAGACTTGACCACTTCAAAGACTTTTGGTCAGGTCAAATCTCAGTTCTGATACAGCTTAGATAAAAGCAAGATACTTTATTATTTTCGATTTGTAGAAGGTTATAAAGAATGTTGCTAACATAATTGGAAACAAAGAATGGTTTTAGAACATCAAATTGAAGGAAAAAAGTGAAAATAGAAAAGTTTTACAGTTTTAGGTTCAATATTATTTCTCATCTTTGCAAACATTGAGACATTCCTTACAGCTTGTGGTTCGAAAAGAAAAACTACTGTAGTTAATAATTAATATTATTAAATTGTATCATCTAGCATGGTCTAGCTTGGTCTGAAAATTTTCTACTCTAGAAACTACTGAAATGGTTTTACTGTATTATAGCTTTCAGAGCTTTTTAGACAAACTCATAGTAATACTGTAGACATCAAAAGCTTTTTCTGGTTTTTGGTGGTAGAACAACGTTTTATAAAAGATTAATACTTAGGTAGGAAAACTTTGTACAGAAATAGATTTCTTGAGTCTATTACCGCACTGTATATCTAACAACAGAAGCAATTTGTTTTCAAGCCTACGCCGCATTGGAATTTCTGCGATTTTTGGTTATTACAGTTTAGAAATGTTTAAAAAAAGATCTAGATTTTGACTATATAAGTCTAGTATTTTCTGGAATATGAGATTAACATTAACGCAAAGCATAAACCCGCGTGCAGTGCAGCTACCAAAACGATTTGCTACATTGTTTCACATTGTTTTCGTGAAATTTTTGCAAATTGTATTGGTCATACCTGTAACTTTGTCGCGGATCAGCTTGCAGCTCTCCACTTCTCCAATGCTTGAAAACAGTGACCGAATTTCTTCTTGTGTCATGGTTTGAGGGAGGTAATTAACGATAAGATTTGTTTTTGATTCTTCTTGCGGTCCGCCAACTTGCCCACCGCTGCTCCCATTTTGTTGTCCAACAACTCCAGAATCTAATCCGTTGGACATCATGTTTTCGTCACTGAATTTGAAATCGTAATCTAGAACTTCCTCAATGATGGCGGCTGGTATGAAAACTTATTTACATTAAATTTAACTTGTTTAATTCACTAATCGCGTGTAAAAACGATACGATTTTTCCAACACGTTATTTCTTTAGTTTGCAGCACTTCAGAAGAACTCTATTACAATTTTCTTCGCATTAGAGGGTAGAAAATTTCCTATTCTACAATCTGAAAAAAAAGAAAAATAACCATATTACTACATAGAAAACGAAATTGAACTTGATACTTCTCAAAGTATGAAAAAAAATTAACGTTAATATTTGCGGACAACATAGCAATAGTACTTAATAAAGAAAATAATCAGATGTTTAAACAACTATATTAGAAAAAAAAAGAGAGCAAATATGCAGAAATTGAAAATAAAACAAAGATGTTACAAAGTAGGAGTAGACAGAAAAACTTTAGGGTGCATTGTTATAAAAAAAAAGAAAAAATGAAAATAGATGCAAGTAAAAGTACATTCAAATTTAAGAACGCCTAAAAATTTTTTTACAAAAGTATGTGAAAGAAACAATAATAGAAAGTGAAAGAGATAAAAAAGAATGACAAAACTGACTTTTAAAATCTACAGCAAAACTTGGAGGTAAGAAAGGAGTTGGCAAAAAAAACAACAAAATAAAAGCAGAGACCAAAAATTTAAAAAAACTAAATTTGTGTCAATTGAGTAAAAGAAAAATTTAGGAAAAAAAAATTTGAAACTGAAATTTTGTCAACATGACCGGAAAGTTTTTGATAAAAAAATTGTGTTACTATTAATTTTTTTATTATCAAGTTGAAAATTAAAAACAGCCGGAAACTCAATTCTTTGCTTCACAACAAACAATTGAAATCGATTAACTCGTGGCTGTTTATCCGGCTAGACCTTAATTCTATTGTTTCTCAAAACAATTATTTATTTTTAATAATATAAAACTTTCTGTGACACTTCCACACCGAAATAAATTCAAAAATTTAAAGAAGATGATTCTAAAGAAAAAACCCATTTAAGGCTAAATTTTTCATTATTTTAGTCTCGCTGATATTAATAACAAGCACCGGAACTAATTAATACAAAACGCCAACGCGTATCTTCTAAATTAATTGCTCACAATCACAAAGTAATTAGGTAATTTTCAAAATTAAAACATATAGCTCATTTCCTATATAATGAAACTCTCAGTAAACATTTGGTGATTTAATATTTTTAGTGTAAGGTATTATGGGTATCTTTGTTTTTGTTTAACCCATTGCAATTATTGTAGCATCTCTTTCCAACTATATTTTAAACTAAAAAAAAAAAAAAATTACAATTTTTTCTAGCCCATATAGAAGTGCACATTTTTCTAGAATACAATGTATGTAAATTTGGAGAAAACTTGACTTTCCTCTAGAAAAAGAAAAACAATCACATTTTAATTGTAATTACATGTTGTCTGCCTTATGACCATTGAGTTTATAAATTGTCTTTAGAATCACGAACGTTAATTAATGTTTCAAAACGTTCGTGTTCTAACAACTCAGTGCATAAATAATTTTAATAGCACGCCCTCGAATAGAATTATTGATTTAGGTTAAACAACATTGTTGTGCAGATTCGATTGATAAAAGATTGGTCTTCGATTCGGGTGCAGTTTTTTTTGGTTTTTGGCGTTTTTTTTTATCCAGCAACGTCACAAAACAATGCTTATAAAGTGTTCACTGACATGTGATGTAAAAATATATTTAGAGAAAAAGATACAAGTCTAACAAAAAATAGTGTTAAATAGCTAAAGCATAGAAATAGTAGAAGAAAAACAAAAAAAAAAGAAAACATTATAAAGGGGTAAAGTTCAAAGTTACCTTACATAAAGTGAGAAAACAAAAAAGTGCAGCAAAAAAGCACAAAGTAAGAAAAAAGTCGAAGATGAGAAAATAGTAGGGTCAAATAATTAAAAAAAAATGGTTAGAAATGGGAAAGAAAGCTAAACATATAGAAGGCCAAAAAAAAAAAGTCAGTAATAAATGACTATGATCTAAAGAACATAGGAAAAAGTAATAAGATAATATGGGATTAGAAATATGAATATTTACGAGTTTGTTACAGTTATTATTAACAATTTAATTGCGCTTTTTTTTTACTTGTAATAAAGTCATTTTTAGTCAATAAATAAGAATCACGTGGATGTTTCAAATCGACATTTTTCAGGATAAATAATCTTAGATAATGAAAATAAATTTATATTTAAAATAATAATAAAAAAAACATAACGTATACTGTTGAATGGTTTTTAATTATGAAAACTTTTTTGGTTAAATAAAATGGTGAAGAATCTACCCTATTTTTCTATAATATCGCTTCCAATGACTCGGCAAGGTATTTATTAATATGATTACTATTGGGTAAGAATAGATTGATCGGTATTAATAGTAATTTTTTGATTGACATAAAAATTGCATTAACTAAGCTAAGACAATGACTTTTGTGACTATTATAGCGTTTTTATTTGATGTATTAGGAACGAAAACTTTTTCTGTAGAGCGTCTATATTTAGAATAAGATAAACCGTAAAATAATCTGTAGAAGGTTTTAAATATTTAATAAAAAATTATCAAATTTTTCGTTTTAGATTTTTAGTGTCTTTAGTCTCTAAATGAAAAGTTTTTGGATTGAAAATAAAGAAAATGTGTAAAAATAGAAAAGTTTAGCGGTAATTTCCACGCTTTTCGAAAATGTGACATAACTTGCGTTAAGAAAAAAATAATTTAAATATACATAGTATGTAACTTCCTAGTTGGAGCACATGAATTTGATTTTGTGGCTATTAATAGTGGACTATTTTCGTCTCAAGAAGCATATACAAATGCCTACGAATACGAAATATTGAAGAAATCTGATGAATAGCCACAATGTATGTTGTCTGGTTTAGTTATGGTTACAGTTGTGTCTATCAACCGGTTACCGGTTTATAAAGGCAATATTGTAACACCTGGATTTCATGTGAATGTTTTAAGCGTAGGAAATCATTGGGTCAAGAAGGGGGCATCGGTAGTAAATGGGTTAAAATGATTGGCTGCCGCCACGTGCTTTACATTCTGCGATTAGGCGAAAAAAAGCGTTAAAATCGAAGTTTTTTTCAATCGACAAGGCGAGGGTCGCGTAGATAACTGGCGATAATGTCAACAAACACTTTCAAAAATTTTTTTCGCGCCGCAAAAACCCCGCGTGATAAAGCAATATACCAATTTATTGATTATCGCAACCTACCTAGATTGTTTTTTCTTCCTACCCAAAACGTGAAAAAAAGGAAACAGACAGGCCACAAAAATTTCTAACTGAAGAAAAATTCAAATTTTTCACTAAAAAACCGAACCGAACGAAAAAAAATCAAACGAAACAAAAATAAAAAAAACTAAAATAAAAAATGAAAACTCCTTCTACGCGTTCAACACTCGCACTGCAATTAAAGGCGGCACTGGATTCAGCGCTTCCGCCAGGTATCGTTCAAATGATGCACATGCGCTATCAGGAACTTACAAGCTATTTTTAAATTTTCAGCAAATTTTTCATTTTATTCAAATAACCCATTTGCGACAAATCCTCAAAATCCATAGAAATCATTACGCAGATTACGCTCCAAACCCCTAGATCAATACGCACCATCGTTACGCCGCCTATCTACGCTGAGCCACCGCCACCGCCGCCGCCGACACCCGTACCCTCACCTATTGAACATTATTTCTAGCTAATCCTACTTTTTACTCAAATATTTTATCGCCTTTCTTTTTTTCTCCATATTTCTCACTTTTTGACTAAAAATATCTTCATCAGAAGTAAAAAATTATAAAAAGATGCCACTTTTTTCGAACACCATAAATTAACATATTTTGACTCTAATTGGGTCTGTTTACATTAATTATTGTAATTAAATTTCAAATTTTGATTTGTTCTTTCAAATCCGTACTCAAATATTGTCTAAATAGATCATTGATAAGGCTTTTTTAACTAGATATTTACTTCACCTTTTAGAATTAAATTAAAACTTTTTCCACTATTAAACGACTAAATTGTTATAACAATATGCTCATTGGCAGAAAAAATTCTGTGAACCATATTTTAAGTCTAATAGGGGTAGTTTATTTTATATTAATTGCAATTGAAATTAAAATTTTGAATTGGATTAGTTTGAAAAAGTGCCTAAGAAATTATTATCTATTAAAAATTGATTATGCCGGTACGTTAATTTAATTTTCTCTAATTATTAATTAGCAAAATCTCAAACTAAAAACACTTTAAATGCCTATTGACTGGAAAATTTATGATAAACACACTTTAAGACTAATAGGGGCTGTTTAACTTTTGATTAGTTTTTTCAAATCCGTATCCGAATAGTCTCTAAAAGAGACCTTATTAAAAATTGAATATGCTGGGTAGGTTAGATTAATTTTCTCTAATTATTAATTTTCTCTAATTATTAATTAGAAAAGTAATACAAATTAAATGCTCATTAACAGAAAAATATATGATAAACACATTTCAAGTCTAATTGTATTAGTTGAATTCAAAATTGTGGCTTTTGATTAGTTCTTTCAAATCCGTATCCGAATAGAACTGAATATGCTGGCCAGTTAATTTAATTTTTTCTAATTATTAATTAGAAACATTAAGATAAATACAAATCATGTGCTCATTTACAGATTTATGATAATAAACACATTTTAAGTATAATTATGTAAATTGAATTAATTCAAAATTGTGGTTTTTGATTAGTTCTTTCAAATTCGTATCTGAATTGTGTCTAAAGCGCACTCTATTAATAAACTGATTTTGCTTTTTTTTCTATAGATATTTGCTATATTCTTTGATGAACAATATTCCATTATTAGGACAAATCTCATAAATATCGTTTAAATAACCATTTACTACAACAATTGAAGCTTTTTCAACAATTTAAACACAATTAAATAATTAATAATAATTATAACAAATAATAAAGGACATAAATATGTATAAGCGAATTAAATACTCATCAATAATAAAATATTAAACACAAACAAAATTTAAAAAATCTAAAAAAATAACCAAATAAGTTAATTAAAGCTTTCTGAATTCAAATCTGTTATTGGTTTTAGTCTATGATTTCTCATTTGGGTTTTATCTTGAAAGTGAACTTTTTGAAATAATTTTTTTTTTGTCTTTTTTTTCTCTGATATCTAAACTAATAAAGGTTTTTCAGCAATTCCAGTTATTGTTCCGGATAGCTAAAAAAATTAGAAATACAAATCTGCCTTACTTTTAAAAATCTATCGAGTGAAAGTTTTTAAAAGTTAAATTTTTCAATAATTCATGTATTGCTGTAAAAATTTGAAAACTGATAATTCTTATCTCCGATAGCAGAATGAATTAAGTTTATTATCATTTACCGAAAAATAAAAAAACAATATAAGTTTTTATCAAAAACTAAAAAAATTTTTATTAATAAAAAATCTTAATACGATCTATATGTAGAAAGAAACTGTTAGAAACTTGCAAAAAAACATTATTTTATTTATACAGCAGAATTATTGTTCCGTGTGATAGATAGTGATAAAACAAACCATAAAAAAGTTTCTAATATAAACGAAACAAAAGTGGATTTTAAAAATTTCATAAAAGGTAAGAAAAAGCTGTAAATTTAATTTCCAATCAATTATTTACAAATTCTTCTTCATAAATAAGCAATATACTTTATAATTTTAGAGCTTTATTTAATTGAACTTAGTTCTCTATCTTATCAAAGTAGTTTTAAATTTGTTTTTTTCTAATCTACAATTATTGTCCAGTATTGGTTTCTTGTTTTTTTTAAATATTACCTTTAAGTACAACAACAAAACAAAAGTACAGTTTAGTAGTTTTTAACAATCTTACTGGAACCATGGCCGACAACACTTAGTCTGACCAAAATTTTCTGTCAGATCAGCTATTTTTTCTTTTATCACAGACCTACAATATTTTTTCGGAACATGGTCGGGATCTGAATATAACTTCACTTGCTAGGATAGATTAGCTGTAAAGTTAACAAAAATGTGAGCCAAGCTGTAGAGCTACATTTAGCTGTGAAAACTTATCAAGATATGTAAACTTTCTTCGTTCTGTCAGCAGTTTTAACCAGTTCAGAAAAGTTAGAAAACAATATCATGTTATGTTTTTAAATAAACAAACAATTGATTCTGATATTTTATAACGATTAGAAATAGTTTTTTCTTGCTCAGCATAAAAAAGTTGAAGTTTTTTTTAGCAGAAACTGTTTTTAGACAAAGTTTCTTTTAGTCGATTTCTGAAAAGGTGATGTTGTGTCTGAGTGTAATATTTCTACACAAGATCTCGTTAATTTGGCGAGTTCTAATAATAAGATAGAGCTGTAATAGGATTTGCTATTTTGAGAAATGGACGAGAAACGATTTGTTGTGTTCTGATTGGAGGGATCATTTAGATAATTGTACGGCGTGGAAAAACACATTCAACGTTGTAACTGTAAACATGCCAATAATGAATTAGAAGCTTTGACTCATATGGACATAACCTTAAATTTTACTAGACTTCTAAAAAGTTGCACATAAAACACATAGTTTTTTGTTTCTATGAAACTAATCTTTTTTTGGTAATATACTCAAAATATTAGAAAAATCGGAATTTAATTAATATTTGAAGACTTTTAGCTTAATGGATAACGTTTATAAAGTATCAAGTTTCTCAGTCGATAGACTATATACAATTTTTCTATCTACACGCAAGCAAATTATCAATCATATGAAAACTATGAAAGTACAAATCGATATTAACATTTTCTTGTATAGATTGCTTCTGCTTATTTCAGAAAAATAATATAAAGTGATTTGATTTCGTATTTCTTTTGCTTTGATTATCGTACACTCTATCTTATTCCATTCTTCCTCTACATCTTCCGATTTTGGTATTTCGGATAATCCTGTTTCTACCTTATCCTGTATCTCTTTGACTACTTTATCATTTTCCAGATCTTTTAGGTTAAACTTTTGTACTCTTTTGTTTTCCACTTTCCTAAATGTAGGTAATTGTTGCTTTATTTTTGCTAATACGCTCATACTAGAAGATAGTCTGAATCAGCGTCAGCCCCGAGATAACTTCTTACCTGTTCCATGTTTTTTTTCTATTTGTCACAAGATCTATTTAATTTTTTGTTCTTTTGTCTGGAGAGATCCATGTTACTTTTATTTTTGTGGTCAAAACTTGTACTGTTTATTACCATTTTGCTTAGTTCTGCGAAGTCTATTAGTATTTTCCCGTTTTCATTTGTTTCTAAATGTAGACTTTTTCCTCCTGTTACAAGTTTCTTCTCTTCCTACTTTTGAGTTCAAATTTTCTATTACTATTTTTAAATCAAAATTCGGAATCTTCTTCATTTGAAAGTTTATTTCTACGCAGAAATCTGTTTTAAGTCCTTAAAAGTTTTACATTTGATAGAAAAAAATAGTGTTAAAACTTTTTTAATTTAAAATGACGATTTGGACGTTTTTTGTTTAGCGTTTTACAAGATTATTTTCATTTATTACCAACATTAACTAGTTTAAATATAATATAAAAGCAAATATGAGTTTATTTTAACTTAATTTTGATAACAATCTAAAATGTGACTAAGACAATATTAATTTAATAATTATAGAACATGTTTCAATGTCGATCAATATCCTTTTGCTGATATTTACTCACCCTAACAATTCTAGTTCAAAAGATATTGATTTGTGACGCATTTATGTAGAATTGGGTAACTTTGACACAATTTACAAACTATAAAATTAGTATCAAAGTATAGTACATACTTCTAAACAATTCTTGGAAAAACATAATACAATAAACTGTAGATTCTAAAAATAGTTGCAATAACTTTCTTACATCGAAATAAAATAGATTAGTTTCAAACTAGTTTGAAGACTATTTTGTGACTTTTAAGCAGTCGCGGTCTTTTAAACTTAACAACTTTACTTATTAGACTGGTGTCAATGCAGAATTTACCTCATTATGTATTAAAATATAATACAGGGTGTACAATATTAAGAGGAATCAAGGGCGGCTGTGCTTTTTTGGCATTCCTCTTAATATTATACACTCGGTATATTTGAAGCGTTATATATATATTTGATTATTCAGAATATTAAAATCATGAATGGAAATGACGTACACAGCTTCTATTTTTGGTGTATAAGAGTAAATATTTTGTATAGAGGCTAATGAATAAATAATAAGTACATTTTGTCAGCAGTCAAATAATTATGTTGTTCCAGTCATATCTTTTTGAGATAATATAACCCTTGTATTAAATTTATTTTAGTAACATAAAATATTATATATGTACTTAACATTGAAAAAAGTGTGTTAATACGTCATAATTATTGACAAAACATGACAAAAATAGGAAACATTCTGTATTGATTAATTTCAAACTTTTGTAAACTTTCTAGATTTGCGTTTTTTTGTAACAAGCAAAAGTGAGAGTGAAATAATTGTCAAAAAATTCAGTTATTTAATCTATGTGAAAAAATGCATTAACATAAAAAAATAATAATAAGATTTAAGCGTTTTGTACTTTTGGTCAATCTCTTGGTGGGTTTTTATATTTTTTATTTGTTTAATAATAAGAAGATAGAATCAAACATTTTAATTTAGTTTTTTGTTTAGAAGCAAAACGTTATTTGTTTTTGCTTATTGAAATTGCTGTAAAATATGAGATTAATTTTGATTTTTACTGGTAAAATCAAAAGCGAATCTACATATTTTCTTCTGCAAATAATAACAGTTTAAATAAAGTGAAAAAATTAGCTATGAAGATCAAAAAAATTGCAAAAAGACAAGAAACGCTTTTATTGAATCGGGGAATAGTAAAAAAAATTAGACATTAAAAGCGGTGTGGGATATTCGTTTATTAAATACTTCTGGAGATTATAAGAGTTTTTTGGTAAATAAAATTGAAAGCTAGAAAAGATAGTCAAATTAAATCTTAAGTAATATCTTTTGAATAAAATGTCCAATTTCAATAATTCAAAAAGTAATCAGCAGATATTGAAACAGTTTTGAATACGAAATGATTTATTTGAATAAGAATTAATACAAATAATGAAAAACATGGTCTAATTTTGATTGGCCTTTCTATCAACCTTCAAAATGAAAAAAGTAGTTATAGTGACATAACTACAACAGTAGTTAAACATTTGGTCTCCGATATAGATATTGATGTGTTTTATAATATTGTATAACAATTTTTAATTCTATCATCAATACTTTTCCCAGCGTATGCGATAAAAGACATTTTATAACTATTTTTTTAAATTTTGAGTAGGTTTTAGTAGGGATTTTTTCTAGTGATAAACATAGCTTATGTTACTCAGTGATAGTGTAGCTTTCTAATGGTGAAAGAACTTTTGAAACTGGTCCAGTAGTTTTTAAGTTTAATTGTTACATACAAAAACTTTTCTCTATATAATATTAGTATAGATTTTGTATCTTAAAAATTTTTTAGGAGCAATGCAATTTTTAAGGAAAAATGCAGGCTGAATAGTTATTTTACTTAATTTTAATACAAACCGATCTAAGACCTGCTGCCAAAAAGCTTGCTGTCTTTGATTCCTTTTAATATTGTACACTCTGTATTATGAATTTTTTTTATACATTTGAGATAATTTCTTATTCTTATATAAAGTTACTACATATATACTTGTTTAATGAATAATATGGTATTGCAATCTTCACAAAATTTACATTTTTAAAAAAGTGGAAAATACTAAATCACTTATTAATCTCAAAAAAATATATAAATTGTGTTTTTATTATAAATAATTTTTGTTTTAACAAATACTAATAACTTTTTGCTAATATGAGTTTTAATGAATTATGCAAAAAAATTAATAAATTAAAATATTGGCAACTTTTTTCACTCTCTTCAGCATTTCAAAAATGTTACTTTTGGCAATTAGATTTTCGATTATTAAATGACAGCAAAATATTATATTGACATTTTTCTTATTAATTAAAGCTTTCAAAGTTGTTTAATCCAACATGTTTTATCCAGAAACAAACAAGTATTGCAATTATTATACTGTTAGATAAAAGAGATATTTAAATGTAGCATTATAAAAAATTATACTTTTTGTGATAGAGCAGATGTTTGAATAATAAGTCAGGAGACCTTAGAGGCCAAGCAACAAAATCTCCTCGGCCAATCCATGTTTTAAAAAAGTTTAAAGTATAACTAAAAAAAAATATAATGTGATGGTCGTTTCAGACACATTTCGGTTTTAAAATAATAGAGATTTATGTTGTCTATGCCGTTTTCCAATTGGTCAAGCGAATGGTTTTGTTGAATGAACCAGTTTTTTCCGCTGTTAATAGTATGCATTCTAAAGCACGTGCGGCATATGGTGAATTAAAAGGGGGTTGGTTAAAAAGAAATGCTGCCGAAACCACCCTTAAGAGGACACACGCATGTGATATGGTGTTCCGTCTCACTCGTTATAACAAGGGGAAGGGTGCACCTAATCAGTGGGTACAGAACAGCTGATGGCATACAAAGCCTCAGCCCCCTCGGAGTGAGGACATTCACCCGCGACTGTTTTACCCCTTGAAAAATTGCCAATTATTGTAGAAATTGCGATAAGATATTTCAATTTTAAAATAAATTTTTGAGAGATTTGATTATTTGTTAAATGAATAAATGGTACTGATTACGCGTAGTTTGTTGCGTGCTATGTATATGTTTATCAGCCAGGTGTGCTGTTGGCGAAGATAAGATGGTATCAGATTATGAATATTCAAAAAGAAAAATTAATTCAAAAATAAAAAAAGAATGGCACGTGAACGACTACTCTATTTTGAAACTGTTTTTATTTATTTATTGTGGCCTGTGCGTATAAGTAATGCTTTGAGAATCAATAAAACTATTTATAAATGTCGTCTTTTTCGAGTAAAGTTGTTGTTTTTGGTTGGACGAATTGGTACAAAGTAAAGAAAATGATTTATATTTTTGGCAAATAATTTATAGATGTGTATCGCGTGGGAGGAAATAGAGGAATAATGGTAATCGAGGCACGGGCTTTGGCCAGGCCGGGTGTAGTATTGATCCGACAACTCCCTTCCTACAGTCGCAACCCCCGCGACTCCTAGCTCAAGCTACCGGCGTCGGGGTGGTAATCATTACAACTCACGTATAGTTGCGAATTTTTAAAGGGTGAGAATTTTGATTTAAAAAATTTTAAACAAATAAATAGAGGCAGTACTCACCCTTTGATTGGTGTCGATTCTGGATTGTAGTCCAAGAAATTGCTGAATGTAGAAACGATAGAACTGTATTACGTATCCACTAACAGTGCGAAATTGAAAGATGATGGAAGAGAATGAGTATTTTGTACAATGCCGACGAGTAAAACCAGGCGTTAAAAGAATTGCACTTATTTTAAAAGACGATCAAATATAATAATTTTCTAACGATGCAAGGTTATTAAGCCAACCTAGAGTACAATAACCAACCGAACTATGAAACTCGTAATAAATATTTAAATAATTTATATATTTATACTATTGATTAAATATAGACAATAGTAGTAGGAATTATTAGTAATAAGTAATTATGCAAGGAATGATATTATTACATAACGTACACTACCAAACGTAACACAAGTGTTATTCAGAGAGTGCAATAACTAAATGGTGTTGCATGGCGCTTGTGAGGAGGGTGTCGGCCAGGGGTTGCAAACAATCGATATTCTGCGCGCGCTTTTACCCCTGGCCCGGGGCTGATGCTGGCGACGCCGCCCCCATTCATGTGCTGCCTCCACCTGCCTCCAGACGCTCACAAGCCACTGCCAACTACCCTCTATGTCACATCATTCGTTGTACGACGTACGTCATTCTTACGGTCTTACGCACGCTTAATTGCCCATTCATCTTACTTTGCAAACCGATCAAAAATTTCTTTTTGACATTCTTAATTCTCCTCTTCCGGAGACACAGCCCAAAATGTTACGCTTCAACTCTTTCAAAATCTTTACTACATTTTCAACGCGAATCGATACGTTAAACCCGCTAAACGCAAAACTTTAAACACAGTCAACACCCCTTTCAATAACACTGACACCAATCTTGCACGCTCTTTACCGCAAACTCCTGCTCTATCTATTTTTATTGTTAATATTTAAAGACACTACACTTTTACAATCAATCCTTCCCATTAATCAAAATCGTCGTCAAACTACACTTTGCTTCTATATTTATAGCCAATCAATAACAAGCGAAAAACAAAAGCAATGACAAAACATTTCTATTTCTACCGCCCCTATTTTCGCTTAAAACGTTTTGATCTACAAATTTACTACAAATTTTGTAATTCGGCGCATTTTTCAACATTCTTATCAAAATCTATGAAATATTACAAAATATTAACTCATTTGATCCAAAAATCAAAGAAAAACGTTTTTTTTTTGCTGTTTTTTTTTTATTTTTATAGTTAAAGAACGACTGATATCGAATGTAAAACAAAACCTGAAAATATTCTAAAAAATAGAATTTCAAAAATTAGAACGGCTTATTTATAAGTGAATTAGTATTAACTTTCCTTTATACACTCTATCTTAAAGAATTAATGAGTTACCTATAACACTTTAAAATCAAAAAATGCAAAAAAATATGAATAATTTTAACAAAAAGCATGTTATATAACAAAATAATAACTCATTTGAACCAAAATTAAAGAAACACATATTTTTTTTTAATATTTTTTTAGTTAAGTTTTTTTTGTAATTTTTGCTTTGTTAATTATATTCCAGTCTATTTTTGTTTGATTCTTTTATTTGTGAAAACAAAATTTTATGCTTTTTATTTGTTTACATATATAAATGTTGTCTTCAACAACAAAAGTTTGTATAGACAATGATTTTTTAAAGCTTTCTAATAAAAGCTTGTATTATCAGAAATTAAAATTTTTCACTACTTATTTTTACATAAAAATGCAGGATATTTTAATCAAATTCCATTATACATAAATATTTCTGACACAAGAGTAGACAAAATTTTGTAAAAAGCTACAATAAAATCAAATTGATAAATTATTGGAAACTGTTTAAGATTTTCTTATTGGAGTGGTCTTCCAAGAATTGCCTTTTGTGAGTATGTATTCATAAATAATATGCTGCAATGTTTTATTTTCAATCGAAGTAAAAGGGGCTTTACAGAAAGGACACCCAGCTAATTTTTTGACACAAGTTTCACAGATACTGTGTCCAGTTGCACACATTCGAATTTTGCCAACCATTATTTCCAAACAAACGGGACATTCCATATAATCCATTCTAAAATAATTCTATAAAATATTAAATATTTACTACATTTTTAACGTGGCTACACTTTATAAATTTTTGCTCAATATTGAACCCATACCATCAACTTTTATCTTATTCAAAGTTTTTTCTTGTTTTTTTAATTGATAAGAAGTGATTCCTGCTTCAACAAAAACAGCTACACTAATCAAAACGAATAAAAAGCCACTTGTAAAAACTTAGTGGAACAAGATTTCTCTATATTTCAGTATTATTAGACATTTCTCTAACATTATTATATAATTTTTTGTCATCTGGATTTCACGATTATGAGAAAAAACCAAAAAACGTGCATTTTGAAGTTTGAGCGTTTTATTGTTTCAACGCAAGCGTTTGAAAAAATAAGAACATTTTTACAAATAATAATGTGTAATGGCTTCTTCTAAGCACGGGGCATACTTTGTACCAAATTGTGACTAACTTCAGAAGCTAGCTGCTGAAGTGTTTCTCCAAGGTGCTAAAGATTTTGTGATGGTTGCTACTCTTTCAATCGCGTCCCCAACGTGTTCGATTGGATTTAGATTGGGACTATGAGCGGATCAGTATATATCAGCAACATTATTGGTATATAGGTAATCTCGCACTATTCTAGCGATGTGAGAAAGAAAGGATAGAATGAAAATGATATCAAGAGAAGAAGAAAGATTAAACAAGATAGTGTATGAATTAGAATAAGTGAAGGAAAAAGAAAAGTAAAAAGAAAACAAGCGGAAAGAAAAAGAAACGGAACTTAAATTTATAATGAAGTTTTAAACCAAATAGCTTAATTAGTTATGTGTTTGTAACACTGTATTGTGAAAGAATAAGCATTGTTATTTATTATTTTATTATCTAATTTATTTTTAATAATTCTACTTTTTAGATTTAATAGTGTAAGACCTGTATTTGTATTGAGAATAAATTTTACCAATTTATAATTCGTTTTATTATTTACTAATAATATATAAAAAAATAAGCAATAAATAATAAGAATCTCACTGATACAGCTTTCTAAGCTGCTTAAAAGAAAAATAAAAGAATGATAATGTGAGCAATCCTTAATAAAAAAATATTTATTTTTAAGAAATTGATCGAGAACTGGGATCTGATGTCTTGAAGCTGGAAAGCTTCCTTTTACGTCAATACGAGCTTTAACATTTCACCCCATAAAAGTCATGCGCAGGATTTTAAGCTGCAGCAAGATTTTTTTTTTAGAGAAAACGTACACTGAATTGCAAAAGCGTAATCTTGTCAATTGCGGTAATAGATGAGATTTTATATACTTAAAAACTCATTTCAAAAAAAACAAAAATTAATAATGATTAATATATGAATAAAATTATTTTAATATTATTTTATAGATAGAAACAGAATGTTTGTTATACCTCTAACCTTTAGCATTAAAGATAGAGCGCTTTTTGTTTATTTGTAATTGTCAAACTTTGAATCGTTTATTCCTGTGTCTAATCAGAAGATTCCAACGGTTTCTGTCACTCAAGTTTTAGCCTGAGTTGAGACTTCTTAACTAAAAAGTAGTGCTTTTTGTGTTAAAAAAACAATGTCTGAAATATTTCGACTAAAATTGAATAAAATTTAGAACAATTTATTTAAAAATTAATAACACACAGATGTGAAGGTTTGAATAGCAAGTACGCGATAGGAGCAAATTAACTCTACCGTATTATGTTTCACTTTAGTATATAATTTTTCTGAATATTTTTAAATTAATATACTAGACTTTTAACGGTTTAATTAATTTAACTGACGTTGTTAAAACTTACCGTACTATTATTCTATTATTTAACACGTGTTTAGTGGTTTTTTAAAAGTACTTTTAGTGCAAAAAGCGCCAATAAAAGAGCAACAAAAAAAATAATAAATAGAAATATTTATAGATATATAAAGTTAGAAATTGTGAGGCTTGTAATACAAAATAAGAAAGCAGCCAAATATATAACAAAACATGAGCAGAAAAGCCAATTAATTATAAACACCCTAAAGGGAAAAAAACGTTACCAAATTGTAGGAATCAATGAAAGACAAAACAATTGGTTTCTAATTTCAAATTACGTAATACCATTCAGAACGCTGTTAAATGGAATAAATATATATTATTGGCACATTTGAAAAACACAAACAAAGTTGTAATGTTATTTATAGATAGAAGTAATCAATAAAAATTGCTTTATAACTTATTCCTGTTTAAAGCTAAAAATTTTCAAATAATATTATTTACTCTCAAATTTCTATTGTTTTACGAACTTTTTAGAAATCTTGACTTATAGATTATCAAACGATTTTTTATGATTAAAATTGCAACGTTTTATTTTTCCAATGTGGACTTATTTACAAAAATGTATTATATAAACGTCTTTGGGAAAAAGTGAAATTTTAAAACTTTACTCAGTAGACTTTTTCAACCCAAATCTTTAAAGTTTTGTAATTTCTAACTTTTTTTTTCTTTCTAATTTTTATTGCATACATTTTTTTTTAAATTTGAAAGCATAAAAAGTGTTTTTAGGACAGTTTTTGCTATAATTTTTCACTGGGAGTATGTTTGTGGAACGCATGAATCATGTCCTTATCGCTTTTCTCTCCCTTGCCCAGATTGAGTCCACGACAAGGATATTTGTAATTTTCGTGCCTAAAGGCACGAAGGAAAAGGATAGGGAAATATCAATTAAAATTATGCTTGATGGGGGTGCCGCGAATATATTAGTTTCACAGTCGGTCTTAGAAAAGAGGATAAATTGCCATTAGATGTAGGTAATTTTTGCTTTTAATAAATATATTATGCTCAAATTAGTATAATTTATAATACAATTAAAGAATTATGATCATTAAAATAGTGTATTAAAGACCAAGTTTAATAAGAGTTCATTTAACGAGTTTTCTATAAGACACGTGCCTCAATACCCCCTATAAAACGCGTTTTTTTTAAACTATTTTTTGAATTTAAGATTTTTTCTAATTATTCACTACAATTTTTTTGATGGCACGCTTGCAGGTATTATTTATAAGAAAAAAATTGATAATTATACATAATTTTCTTGAAGTAAAAATTTTTTTTCCAAGCGATCAGTTTCTGATTAAAAAAATTGCAATTGACGGGTGTTGTCTTTATTTGAAGGATGTCGTCAACAAAAATGCGAAAAGAGTTGAATATTGACTTTCAGTCAAAAACAACAAAAATACACTTGTTTTGATAGAAATCTATCAGAAAATTTATTTGCAGTGCGGGAAGCTGATTGTAAACCGCAGGCCTGATATTTAAATTTCTACATTGTTTAACTATTCACACAGTTTTACCACTTGCTAAAGAGTGAAAAATTGATTTAGATTTTTTCTTGTATTTGGTCATGATACCTTTGCATATTTTGCTATCATTATGCATGTTTTCTTATTTCTCTATCTATTTTCTTTATTGTTTTTTTCTACATAATTGTTTCTGTTATTATCTATCAACATGTCTGCAAGTGTATACGAGGCTTAAGAAATACGTTTTGAATTCGTAAATAAATGGAGCAAGATTCTTGGAGAAGTTTTAACATGTTATGGGAAATATGTTGGTATTTTGAGTTGGCTTATAAGATTCTCTCAAGTTAGAAAATGTTATATATTTGCATAATTGCAAAACAATACGCTAAAAGTTCCACATAGGTACAATGAACGTTAAAAAATCGATATCATGTAAAGGAAAAATAAGAGAAGTAATTAAAAAGACTAACCGCTTTTATAATTGGAGCAAAATAGTTTTGGGGAGTGAAAGCATGCAATAGCGCATATTGATCAAACAAGACTGTAAAAATTGTCAACATTGACAGCAATTCAGTCATAAGACAAATTCGTAAGAATACACTTCTACGGTGACTGAAAAATAATCAATTATTGGTTTGATCGAATCTGAAGCCTTTGCGTGTTTTATTGGTAAATTCAAGTGTCTATTTTCTACTCTAAGGAATGGGTGATTTTGGTGAAGGTATGTGTAGTCATTACAAGATTTCATTATGTGCTCTGGCATTAACGCAACCCCAAAATCGCTGTGATCAAAATTAACTTTTGTTGATTAGTTCAACTTGAGTTTCTTGCACGTTTGGAAAATAGCACCTTTCTATTGACTTTAATTATGAACCTATTAGTTTTAGTTTCATGCAATGTTTAAAGGCTTTGGATTCCGTGTCTATCTGATTCTATTTCTGATAACAACACACGCTTTGCAAGCTTTTAAAGCTTAGGTCAGTTGCAGTACAACTTTACACCAACTTGTAGTTTTAGTTTATTTGCACTTCTACACACACCTACTCTATTCTTTTCCTTTCAAACAAAAAATGGACTATGCATGCGACCCTCTGCAACACACAAGCATTTATCACCGAAAAGAAGGTAAATCTTATGTTTAGCACATTTTTAATTGCATTGCATGCTAACAGCTTGCTATTTGCTCAATGTGGCTCAAGAAGAGCCACTTTATATTCCTTTATAAATCACTTAATATTTGACTATTTTTATTGTTTTTTCTTCTGTCTATATTCTGTTGTTTTTTTGTAATTTATTACTGTTTTAACAAATTATAAGTAGAATCAAAAATTGACTATGTCAGTTTTCTACTCTATTTTTGCAATTTTTTTGTTTTCTGATCGATATCTATCTGTTCACATTCTCTTATGTGTTCTACTGTTTTTCTTTCAATTTGAGATATTCTGCATTCTCTTTACTTTCATTTTTATTTTATTTTATTACCTATTCTGGTGATTATCTCATTTTTGTGATTTTACCTCTTTTTTATTTTTTGTTTATGTGTTTTAATACTCTCTTTATTTCAATATTTTTTACGCTTTACTTTTTTTTCTTTCGATAATTTTTCTTTTTCATTATTGTTTTCTCTGTTTTTGCATTTTAGTACTTTATGTTTTTAGATGTTTTTATGGTTGAGTAGTTTTTAAGCAACTGAATGTTCTATTTATTTATAATATTCCACTACTGTCTATTATAAACATTAAAGCATTTAATTGTAGGGAATTTGCTATATGGCAAAGCCTTCTATAAAAAATCTCCGTCTGCAATAATTCATTATTAAAATACAACCTAACGACTTGTTCTATTTTCATGATTGTCAATAATAGTCTGCAGCTGTTCGCTGTAATATAGAGTTAGTATTATCATATAGCTTACCTCCAATGTATGTAATTTTCCAGAA
This sequence comes from Lagria hirta, assembly GCA_947359425.1. Lineage (NCBI taxonomy): Eukaryota > Metazoa > Arthropoda > Insecta > Coleoptera > Tenebrionidae > Lagria > Lagria hirta. Next base: position 1,475,608 of record OX375799.1, read on the forward strand.
TAATTAATAAGTTTCTGGCTTGCAGTCAATAAAATGCAAAACGTTATTGAATAGACAATCCTTCAATCTGTAATGATTTATTCACCTTGTATGACAGCAAGCAATTTTTTTTCTGCAAACAGAGGGTAGAAATTATGGATATTTAACTTTAAAGGAACAGGAAATGACAATCGTATTATTATTTTGTCTCGTGTTTAAGCAAAATGTTTATTTAACCACAGAATCTAAAACTAGATTTTACCAGTCGAAATACAGCTTATGTGATTAAAAGATCGAATTTATATGCAAATCAAAAAAGCAAAATATGCATAAAAAACATTCAATATATGTATTTATTTAGGCAAAATATGCAAAAATGCACATTAATAAAAACAGCCGATTTATATACACAGTTTTATTATTATTATTATTATTACAATAAACGAATACATTCAATATCTCCAAAATATGCATATATACTCAATAAAACTCAAATTTGACCTTAATCTCGTCTTAGATAGAAAAAAATATAGACAAAAAAAACAACATATTCTAGATATAAAAAATTTAAACAAGTTGCAAATGAGATTAATTTGCGTTTAAAATGATTGAAAATAATTGCAAAATACAAAAGAGAATTCAGAAAAAACAAAATAAAAAAAAAACAGAACAATAGAAAATGACATAAGATTAAAAAAATGCAAATGGCTTAGAGAAAATAATGAATAAAACAAACAAACATCAGAATCGTTGCTAGCTGTTGTGGTGATTGATTGAAAAAATGCGCTTGTAGCACAGCCAACTTTTTGGATTTTTTGTTTGAGTATGCGTTTCAAGTTCATAGAAACTTGAGTACAACCGGGAGCAGTAAAAAATTTGTTTATTTTGATAAAACCTAAAGTAGGCTTCTATTGACGTTGACTAGTTGATATAAGATTATAAGCGTCAGAAGAAAAAACAAAGAAATTGGTAGAGTCTTGCCTCTAGCGTGGTTGTCCGTCAAGAGATCAACCTTGCTTACCCCATCTCTTATTTTCCTGTCTTAATCATCTTTTCCAAAAACTGTCAATTTTTGTAAGCTTTTTAGTGTAACTGGGATGGAACAGTGCATCATAATTTTATGCTATTTTTTAGACAGTGACGATAGTGATGGAGAAGGCGGTTTGGGCAATATAAATCGACAAATAATGCGACCTCCTGGTCACAGTGGAAAAGCAAAACGAGGTCATTTATGTTTTGACGCTTCTTTTGAATCTGGTAATTTGGGGCGAGTAGATTTAGTTAACGAGTACGAATATGATTTATTTATTCGACCCGATACTTGCAGTCCCAGGCTTAGATTTTGGTTCAATTTTACAGTAGATAACGTGAAACAAGATCAGGTAAAAATGCATAGTCAAAACGTTTGAGACATACCCGGTAATAAATTTGATTGCAAACACTTTGAAGCCTTTATGAATTAAAAAAGATCGTTTTCTATTCATGGTAGACTATTAGTTCTACACTTATTAGAGTTCTAAATTTATTTTGCCATTGTTGCCCTGTTCTTCTCAGGATGAGCAATAAAATTTACTGTTGGGTATATCTCAAATGTTGCTACTATGATTGTTTGCTAAAGCCTAACATCGCAGAGGGTTATATTTAATATTGTGAACATCAGCAAAAGCCGAAACTTATTCAATGACCATTGCACACCTTTGGTAAAATCTTCTACACGTCCAAAATGGTAAGTGATGGTTAAACATTGGTTGATTTTGTTTTGATTCAAACATGTGTTTGACATAAATTTAATAAAGCTAGTATTTTAGGCAGAGAATTCCTAAACAACACGTCTTCTATCACAAATCTGCGTCGCATCAAGGGCATTACGTTCTAAGCTTTTCGTTTGGTTTTGATCGCGAAGATGAGATTTTTCAGTTTGCAATCGCTGCACCTTTTACCTACTCTCGTCTGCAAATGTTTCTTTCAATTTTAGAATCGAAAGGATCGCACTTAAATGAATCGTTTCAGCGAGAATTGCTGGGAAATAGTGTGGTAAGCCAAAAGAGGCGCAGTAAATTTGGTAGATAATTAAACAATTTTAGCAAAAACGTCGCTTAGATTTGATAACTATAGGTTCATTAGATAGATTTAAGCCAAATTCCAAAAGACGAGTGATTGCCATTATGGCACGAGTACATCCAGGAGAGTCTCCGGCCAGCTTTGTGTGCCAAGGTATAGTTAACTCAAAACTCCTTGCGATCATAAATAACCGCCTGTGTAAATATTTATGATACCATATTACGGTACGCAATAACTCCATGAGCCTCTTAACTACTATTACTAACTTATTGTGTGGATTAAAGCTTTCAATAATCTTATTAGAGTTTAGGGTTTATTGTAATGCACTTAATCAGTTTTATAAATGTTGATGTTGTTCACGAGAAAAAAAGCTGTTCAAAATACCAATACGAATAATAATAGTATTTGATTGTGTCATATAGGAGTTTAGTAGCATTGTACTACCACTCTACATCCAAATAGTAGTTTAAATTGAATTTAAAAAGTGAAATTATCAACAACAAAAAAATAGATAACTAATAACTTTTAATTGAAAGTTAAACAAAAAACATTACACAATTACACAAAAAGTGAAAGTAAAATTTAAAAAAGTAAAAGTAAAGTCTATTCTAGGTCTTACACCATTGAATCTAAAAAGTGAAATTATGAAAAAAAAAATGATAACAATTTTTAATTGAAAATTAAACAAAATACATTACACAATAGATTTTTTCAAGAAATTAAATTAGATGGCCAAGAAAAGTCAACTTTTTGCAGAGACTGAAGGTTTAAAAGTTTTTGCTATTCAGGATAGGTAATTAACACAAAGAATTATCGTATGTTTATAATTAAAAAATAATTATTGTGACTGTGTTTCGATTCGTTGGAAACAATTGAACCGATTTTATCTTATTGTTCAGTGCTAGTTGATAAGACATGACGCAATTGCAAAAAAAGCTCATTCAAATTTGGCTTTTTATTTCTCTTAACCGATTACGTTAATTGGTTTTCCGAGGGCAATTAATTAAATAAAGTTGTAGGATTATTGGAGCTATTAATAAGCTCGAATGCGATCGCCGATACGTTGAGAAATCATGTGATTTTTAAAATAATCCCAATGATGAATCCCGATGGAGTGTTTCTGGGAAATTACAGGAGTACTGTGATGGGTGTAGATTTGAACAGATCTTGGCATATGATAACACCTTGGTCTCACCCAACTTTAAAAGCAGCGACTGATATGCTTCTAACCCTTGATAAAAACAAAGTAATTTCATTGATTTATTGATTCTACGTTATTTTTACGTTAGAGTTGTAGGAGTTCCAGCTTGATTTTGTTATAGATATACACGCCCATTCAAGTCTGAAAGGTTGTTTTATTTATGGAAACACATATGAAGATGTTTACAGGTGAAAGGTTCCATCTAAGAAAAGATGGGGTATTTATAAATTTAATTTATAGATACGAAAGGCATATTTTGTTTCCAAAGCTATTATCATCAACCTCTGATGATTATTTAAATGAAAACTCAATGTTTAATGCTGATCCCAAAAAAGCTGGCACGGCCAGACGATACCTTTGTCAGCTTCTAAGCGATCGTGTTAATTGCTACACATTTGAAGTTTCTTTTTTTGGCTATAAATTGAAAGGCTCAGATGTTACTATTCCCTATACTGAAGATAGTTGTATGATCAAAATACCATAATATGGCAACTATTCATTATATATTGCAGATATGAGATGTGGTCGAAACTTAATCAAAACTTTCTTGGAATACTATCACAGTACTGGAGCGATCCCTATAGAAATCGCAATGGAACTTCATAACAAGAAACGTCGCCCTCGAACACATTATGCCAGATCAACAACAAAAAACTCATACCGACAACGACCCCATACAGCAAAAACACAAGCTTTACTGCATTTCAAAGACCTGACAATCAATTATGAAAGTGATACTTCAGTAGAAGATCCAACGTATAGAAAACCAGAAACAATTCGCTTTTTTGACAAAATCAACGATTTTGTCCGAAAACCCAGATTTGATAAAGCCGCATCACCACCACCAACAATTGTTGTCCTCCCTGAACCAAGCTTATCCATTATAGATTTCAACCTGATTACTCGAAACGACATTGAAAAGGCTTCCAAACTGCAACACAAAAAAAATTTATAAAAACTGTTAATTGCGATAAGCAAGTTGGACTAATATCAGAAGAGTTGTTTTGTATTCGAAAAGGTTTACATAACTTGTTGATTTTGTGAAACTAATAAAAATGTTGGAATTGAGATATTTATCATTTCCACCTACCAAAAGTAGTCATCAATCTTTATTAAAAATACTGAATAAGCAGGCTGAAGAAAATATAGGATGACACAGAGTGAACAACCACATTTTTGTAAAAGACCCTATTTTCTATATACTTGGTGACACCATCTGGCCCACTCTTCCAGATTTAAGAAAGTAATATCCCATCTTCTTAGATCTTGTCTGAAATTCCCAAAACGGCTTATTTTATGCTTTCACTATTATGCTTGCTAACATTAGGAATAAATAAAGTACAAGTAAGCGTTGTCAAGAACTTTAATTAATGAATAAAACAATTTCTATATTCTTATTTTTACATGTTTACATACAACTTCGGACCGAGCAACATAATATATAAAAAAAAGTAAAAAGTATTTCTTCAATTATCCTTTTCTGATAATTCTTGGTATCGAGCATACATCATTTTTTTAACACAGTCTTTGTACGATTCTCCTGCTACGGCTGTGTAGCCTGCAATTTTGTTGCCAAGACCAACGGTACTGCTATGCTGTTCGGCCTGAAAAACACATATCACAGTAAGTAGAGTGCTAAATATGCGATCAATTCAAACAAGCAAAAAAAAAAGACATACCATAACGAAAAGACTGCCAAAAAAGCCACAATTGTTAACAAAAAAAAACTGACATAGTAGATAATAAAACTTACTTGAATAATGGTCGTGCGGCCCTGATTCTGCTTTCCCAAGCCTTGCCCTTCCGTCCAGCCCATTTTTTGCAACAGTTTATTTCCAACGTTCTCCGCGCCGATTGGCTCTGATATGGAAGCAGCTGCTACAGGTACTTCTGCCAATTCCCTCGACTTCAAGTATTTTTCCTTAAGCTTACTGGGCTGTGGTTCATCGGGATCGCCGTATTTCATTCTACGCTCTTTTGCCCGATCGCGATAAACAACTTTTTCGCCACCCGTATTTTCAAATTTTTTTATTTTCTTTCGTGCTTCCAAATTTTGTTTATGTAATGCTGACAGTTTGGCATGCTTTGTCAAAGCTTCTTCCGATCCTAATTGACGTTTGCATAAATTGCAAATAAGTTTGGCATAATCTAGAAGTTCAACTTCTTCTCCTGCATCTTCTTCTCCTGATGATTCACTTTCGCCTCCATACGCGGCAACTAGAGGAGTGCTGGCATTTGAAGATGGAGCAACTTCTTCTTGCTCGCTCTTATAGTAGCCTGGAAGAAGTTGACTCGTATTCTTTTTTTCTAATACAGCAAAACCAACGTCTGCAGACGCACTTCCGCTACTACTAGACCCCATATCAAAGTTGGCTCTTGCAAAGGACAATTCTTTTTTCTGATTAAGAGTTTTGGCCCATCTTTCCATATCCTTGGCAATTTTCTTTGCCACTTTCACTTTGTCTTGCTTTTCAACTTTGGGTTTCTTAGTTTCCGGCTCAGCTGTACCAGTAGTTCCTGTAGCAGCAGCTTGTTGACCAGATGAATAACTTTCATAAGTCATTGGTGCCAAAACATAAGTCATTTTATCTTGGTCCCAGTAAAGGTATTTCTGAATAACACTATTCCAATAGTAGTTAGAGTTTGGATCGTAATATAAACCAGTTGTGGAGTCATACTGGTATCCAGTAGTTTTGTCAAATGTGTATTTCGAAACATCAGGTACAGGGTATCGTTTTCCATCGGTCCCATTTGGAATGGACATATGCGTTGTATCATAGAAACTTTTATTCGCATGCATCTGCTGGATAGCCGATTGCGCTACTGCCGCAGCTGCATTTGCCGCATCCATCTGATTTTCTTGGTGTAGAGTAATAGAATTCCCAGCACTAATCTGCTGTGTAAAAAAATTTCTATAATACTCAATGTAATGCATGTACTCGGCTGGAGTTTTCGCATATCTTCGAGCTGCATATTCTGCCAAACTTTCAACGTCAGTCATTGCGTATGTACTGGGAACTGAAGCATTAGGGAATGCTGCATTATCAGCTTGGGAGTATGCTTTCTTGTTATCGCCCATATTGTATTTACAATACGACAAAATAACTGGAATGATACAAACAAGTCAGTAATGGTGGGCAGCCAGACAAAATATTTCAATTCATACTTCAAGTTCATATAACAAATTTAGAAAATTATTTCCTCGAGTTGTTCCAACTAGCGCATTAGGATGATTTGAATAAAAAAAAACAACACCCAGAAAGAATGCTATAATTTTGAAAATTTAGTATGCCATACCAAGCATACTGATTTAGAGTGAGCAAAATGCTCATTCTGGATCTATCATATCTCATACATATTCAATGGGTAACAAATCTGAAAAACGTGCTGGCCAAGAAAAAATAAACTTTTTTTTCAAAACACCAAAAACACTCAATTGCAACAACTTTAAATATTTTAAAACCTTGAAGTTTGACGAATGATATGGAGTGTTGGTTAGATTTCTTCCTAGTAAAAGCGTTAGAACATACCTGTTTTGCCATCTATTGTCAACGGACTCGACAAATTACTTAACGCTCCATGTATTGCTAACGCATCAATTGTACTTTCGGTTCCTAAGTAACAAATACCACGCGAAGTTGACGTGAGCGGATCTCGACCAATACACACAGCCGAAATTGACTTAACTAAATCAGGAATGGCCGTATTCAGCACTGACATAACGGAGTCTTCAGTAGTTAGTGCATCCAAATTTCGAATCATTATGGCTAAAACGAAAATAATAACCTCCATCCCAAAAATTGTATTTACCTACTTTTAGTTGTGTATGTACAAATTTCATCGCTGCCACTGCCCCCTTCCTCGCTTTCCATTCTTGAAGCATGACACTTGAAGCAATTGTCACGTCTCTTAAAGTTTTGCGCCCCACACTACAAAAGGAACTGTTACATGCTGACGTATTAAAAGCGGTGCACTTAAAAGCAAAATTTTCCAAACAAAATCCTATACTTGTTTAGCGTTTATCAACACTAGAAACTTGCAATTGAAGAATCTTTAAACATGTTCGTTCTTAAGTTGAACCTCAATCACCCCGATTTTAATCCGATTTAACTAACTTGGACACGAGTTATAAAAGTTACATTTAATTCAATGACGTCATAGCATTGTGACAAATTAATGACATTCCGATTGTAACTGCTTTCAGAAACAGGAAAATAACCTATGTAACGCAAGTATTTATTCAGTTTGTCTTTGCTTAGAGCAAATCAAGTGCAACGCTTGGTATTCCAAATAAAAAGATCATAGATTTTTCATAAACATGTTTGTAATTGCATATTTTTTTGGCATTCATTCAATCTCAAAGATGTAAATGCTAAAGTACGAACACTCTTAGATGGGAACAGTCTATGATTCATGTTAGATGCGCAGTGGTATAGTAGTCCAAGAACTAGTTTGTTTTTATGTAAGTGCCTATTGTGTAGAAGTTAATAGTATTCACAATAGGGACTTACCGCTATCATCAGGTGATAAATAAAAGTATCACTAGAGATTCGGTCTTATACAGAGCCGTATGCCTAATCGCTCTTTTTTTTTTTATTAAAAATTGTTTTTTTAGGTGTACCTTTCTAAGAGTATTCAATCTCTACCCATAAACACCTTTAGATACATTTGCATCTGAAGTTGTTTTTTGCGTCTATAGATCATTGTATGAATTTAAGATTGATTGAATTAGCTTAATGAAAAATGAATGATCTGTTGTAGCTCATTGTCATACTTTAATACAGAACCAGTCAGCTGAAGCTTTATGAGTGGGAGGCTTTTCTAAATTAGCACCAACATCTTTTGGAATACTATACTGCATTATAGCACGGTATTGCTCTTGTAGCATCAATACACCCTGTGAACAAAAACAAGAGCTTATTAGAAATCAGTTGCTGAAAACTACTACCCCTCTTAATTAAGAGACCTGTCGCTCTAGAAAACGATTTTTCAAAGTATTAATGCCTCTCTATCTATTGTTTAAAAAAAAAAAAAAAGAAAAATTATTGAGCTTGTCAGTAACAAAATTTTGAAAAATGTATTTATGTAAATAATAAAAATTATACTTATCGAGCTGTTTACAACAAGGATAATAATTGATTAAACAATCTCTTCTTTAAGCTTAAGATACCTGTTTCATGTCCATCCACCGAACGGCCTCACCAAGTGTAGCAAACTCGACAAAGGCGAAACCACGTGATGTACCTAAACAGCACAATAGATACCAATGGAATTACCCGACCTTTCGCAGAAATAATGAACAAATACGGCCCAAGGACAAAATTTTCAAAAATCATTTTTTATAATTACCTGTGTCCTTCTTTCTGATGAGGCGAATGTCCTTTGGCATCAACCCGCAATGTATTATGTCCTGGCGAATCTGCAAAAAAACAGTAAAGTTATCAATTTTATATTTTTGATAACTTTTACGAACAGAGCCTTAGGTACAATCCGTGAATACAAACTTACATCATTTTCCGAAATGTGCTGGGCCAATCCTCGAATCATGATAGTGTTGTTAGGAGGTTGGCTTTTATATCCAATAATCTCCGAGCCACTAGCGCCAATGACCGCTCCATTTGGACTACGTTCGCTGTTAAAATTTTAAAAGACATAAGTAGAGAATTATAAGGGTTTTTACAACCGTGTTCCACTTTCCCACGACGGGTCATACCTATCACTGTCTTTATCATCATCACGATATGACCTGTCTCGATCTCGCGGTTTTCTGTCTTCTGAGCGTCGCTCCCATCGCGAACCACTTCTTGAACGTTTGCCACGAGACCTATGATGATCTCTGTCTCTATCGCGACTTCTGTAATGTCTACTGCTTCTTTCACGGTCTCTGTAATCTGGTGTTCGCGATCTGGACTTTCGGTCTGCATCCCAGGAAGGTTCTCGCCTGTACTCTCTATCACTTTCATAATCACTACCATTCTTTATTCTTTCATCTAATAATTCAGAATCTGAAAATTGAAAAAAATTCTGTATAAAGAATAAATAATTTTAAAGCTATTCGCTACGGCCCTAGCGACCATTTTACAATCTGTTCTCAGCAACTGACAAAACCTAAGCAACAAAAATGCTTTATATATAAAACAATATAATGTCTTCGAGTTTGGTTATAAACAATATATCTGACAAAAACAATTCAATTCGTGGTATTATTATAAAATAATCTGAAGAAGCCATCAACTAAACAACAAAACTGACATAATCGACAGTGATCAGAAACAGCTGACCATTGTTTTCCTTGGCATTTATAATGGAATGATTCAAGCCTATGGATTCCTTTTTCGCAAAAATTGTCCCTTTATTAGAGAACTCGATAGTCTTTTATTATCTCTTGAAAAACAAAGATATAAATAACCCCATTAGTAATTTTATGGAGGAATCCATTTTTAGGTTGTATTTAAAGATAGCGAATTCTTTTTTTGGGATGTTTCATCTAAAGTTGTGTGATGTGTCCGCGAATAAAAAATTGTTATTATCAAATGATCAAAGACATGCATTTGTATAGTTAGCCGTTTTATGGATGATTATGGATCTCACTATATCATTAGTGGAAAATAAATGTTACAATAGAATTTTACGACTTGATATGAACCTAATTAATCAAAATTATGCGTTATTTTCAAGGTCTTACAACACCATCACGCTGTTTTTCCTTCATTATAAGTTTAGATTTCCTTTTTTTTCTGGTCCAACTTACATGCTTTTTTTGAATTGTGGAAATTGGGGGATCTATTATGTCCATTGTGTCTTTTGTAATGCGGCGATCTCGATGGAGATCGACTTCTATAATCGGGGGATTCCTTGTATTCTGGAGAAATAGACATACTGCGTCCTCGAGGAGAATAATCTCTGCCTCTATCCATTTTTCTATTATTATAAAACATCATTTATTCTAATAAAACGCCACAAATGCGAAACGAAAATGGCGTCTCCGGCACTATACATTCACTTGATGCAACTATTTCTATAGAAAATCAACTTAAACCATTATAAATAAGTCCGTAAAACCATAAAAATCAAAAAACCTTAATGAAAATAATTGTTTAAATTCTAAAAAATCAATCACAATTTTTTTATCACGTTTGTAACTGTTCACCCTAACATACTTTTATGATAATACTATATTCTCTGTCCCTCCCAAATTGAAACGCCTCTGGATAAATAAAAAGCTACATCTAACTCTATCCTTGTTTCTCTTGCTGGCTGTCATACGATAATACTTTAGCATCGTCTATCCACTACGCATGAGTACTAATCCAGCTTTACCACAAATCCATCAAGAAATCTAGGAGCAAACATGGGTGGAGAATACACTGGGAATATAGGGTTAAAAGAACAAGAAAATGGTTATTTTAACTGTAACGACTTAGCAAATTGTTTTCTAATTAAAGGGTACGACATAAGCATTCAAATGTGTAAACAGCTAAAAACTTTTAAACCTGAATGCCATTTTATGCCATCACATTATCTATCTACACGCAATCTGTCTATTCACTAAAATACGTCTTAATCCATAAATTCATTTTGATAAACACAAAAAATCGAGATGTGATAGATTATTGATAACAATGTAGTCCGATATTTATATAATTTAGATTTTTGTATAATAATTCAATAGAACAAAACATGGTAAAGCATCCTGACAATACAAATATGTACCTACTACAGGTTGTAGTCAAATAATGATATATCATTACGGTAGAATTTAATCGATTATTAATTGTTAATATTCAAACTAAATATTAAATGCCGTCAATGGAATGGGGGATTCCCCCAAATTTTATCACGCTACTTTAGAGCGCGGCGCCGACTTGGCGATGATTACGTATGTTTTTATATAGAAAAAATAAAAACTTTAAAAACCATAAGCAAAGTCTAAATGGTGTAGTAATTAAGAAAAATTACTTTTTTTGATTACGTAATAGAAATCTACTTACTTATATTAGACGTAGTTTTGATGTAACGTAGAAAAGTAGTAATAAAGCGCTGGCGCCTACACATAGGCCACATTATTTAATAAAAGATTACGTGCTTTTTGGTATAAAAACTCTTAAGCTTGCGTTTAACTTTTTTGCTGAAGAATTGAAAATCACAAACCCTTCTGAATCCTGAAATACTACAAGACTGAAGGCTGAATACTGAAGCTTTGCAATACTTTGCATATTTAAACGGCTTTTACTCAAAATTTCTAGAACCGGTATTTTGTGTTGCATAATCCAAAATGAATCTAATTTTTTATTTCAAATCAGTATAACATATATTTGAAGTGGTTTACTATTGTTGAGTAGTTGAGTGTTGTCATAATCTCTTTTTGTTATAAGAAAAAGATTATATTATTATTAATAAATTTTTAATCTTTAGTTTGTAGTATCATTTTAATGAATAAAATGATACTTTCTATCATTTCTTTTACTTTTGTTTCTAGTTTTTTACAATCTTTTCTTCTACAAATTATTTTTTGGAAATGCTTTTCTATATGCTTCTTGTCCTAAGTTACTATTGTTGTAATTTTTTTCATTCTTTTGTTTATTATTTATCTGTAATCTAGAAGCATATGAACTCAATCTCTTTTTTTGCTTATTTTAAAACCTTTGCACATTATAACATTCTTTTTGGATTACAGTTTTTTTATATACGTTTAGCAGTTCTCATTCATATTATATATTTAACTACTGTTGTTTTTTAACTTTTGTTTTCCTCGCTTCTATATTCTTACATTAAAATAGTGCGTCTTATTAGCAAATTAATAAAAAAATATTTTTTTACTATACAGTGTTTAAAATAATATACATAATATAAAAAATAAAACTAAAAGTTTAATTTTTTTTTTCTCTTTCTATTATGTTTATCAATTTTATTCCTATTTTCTTTCCTTTCCTCATGTCCTATACTTTCACTCACTTCCACGCATTCTTTTATCATGTGCTCTATTGTTTCTCTTTCTCTTTCATTATAAATTTGATTTCTTTCTCTTCATTTCCACATCTGAATCTTGCAATCATTTTTCTCTCTCACTTATTTTTGCATTTTAGATAGCTGGGTAGTTCTTTTATCACTTATATTTTCCATTACATCTCTCATTTCTCTATTCACCTATTTCCTCTTTTCCATTGTCTATTACTGCTTTCACTATTCCTTTTTTTCCATGCACACTCATAATTTATTTCTATCTACCCTATCAAACGCTGATTTTAAATCCGCAAACACAAGATAATTTTATTTTAATTATATTTATTGTTTCTGTTTTTAGCGCTTTTTCTAATTTTGTATTTTTTTTTATTGTCAAAGCTTTCAACAGTTCTTTCTATGCTAGCAAAAAGAATATCGTTAAACCAAACAATGGTAATAAAAGTGATTACAAAATTAGTTTAGAAAAAGTGAAAGTAAGTTGTCAAACACTTGAGTTTTTTTTATTTGTGACAATCAATATTTTTTGTTTTCTAAACGGCTTATTTTGTTTATAAATTAGCTATCTATATAAAAACAGTATAGAAACTTCTGTTGGTATTTTTAAGCAAATATTAGGTAATAATTATGTAAAAAAATTATTAACTTTATTATTCGCAGACTAAATAATAGAAAAACGTATTTTATAAAAAAAAAAATGTGTGTAGACTTATCATATAATGTTTTATCATTTGTAAACAATGCTTTTTATTTATAATCAGTTAAAAAAGCGAATTTGGTCAAAATGTTTACTAAAATAGAGTAATTTATAAGTTTTTCGAACAATCAGCTGTTAAATCTATGATTGTATTGAGCAAATTTTTAATTACTACACAAATAGGTGGAATAAATAAAAGAACAAAGTAAAAAACTCTTTATTATTATACGTCATGTGTATGTACAAAGAGATGAATCATAAAATTCAGTCGGAATATAAACAGAAAAAAAACTAAAACAAAATTATTTGTACATAATAAATATATCATACTAATATCTCCAGGTAGAACGTAGATTATTACTTATATCACAAGAATGCTACAATTGATCACTGGGTATCAGTTTGGAAATGCTAATACTGTCAATTTAGCTGTAATTTTTTATTTAATTAATTTTCAGTCTTTGCGGTATTTGGTAACGATTTCAGGAATGAACAATAATTGGCAAGACTACAAACTATCAACATTTGGCTTAAAATTAACCGACTGCCCATTTCTCTCTCTCGATTTAAGCGAATTATTAGAAAATTGTTTGGATTCGGAGAAAACGACACTTGATTTTACAATTCGAAATAATTTTGAATAAGCCGATCTGTACTGGCGGTTGCTAGCTGCATAAATGAACGGATTAATGACACTTGAAGCCCATGCTAGAATTGACGCTAATACGTGCAAAACTGGAAATTTTACATTATCGTCCAAAACATTTACTAACATTAAAGGTAAAAAACAAAATACAAAACAAATAAATATCGTCAGCATTAGTTTTGTGAGGCGAGTGTCGTCTCGTTCTCTACGACTGGCCCTTCGGTCCTTTTTAGTGCTCTGCCTGGAACAGAAGGAACATATTTAACCAATGTATCAGTCAAATAACGTTAGTTGGCCTTAATATGTGTTTTAGATAGTCCTATTGTTAGGCTATTCACTTTTGCGACCATATAACGTTATTCCATTTGGACTACTCTATCAATGTAACTATAATACATTCAGTGATACTAGAAATATTACATTCAAAAAAAGCATTTTTTTCTTACAACAGAATACTTGTATAGTATTCTGTGAAAAGTGAAAAAACTATAAAAAAAAAATGAACAATAGGAAGAAAAGAACAAAGAAGAAGAAGATGAGAAAAAAAGATGGACATATAAAGGAACACAAGCAGAAACGGTAATTGACTACGGGATAGTGAACCAGAAAGTGAAAAGTGAGACAGGCGAAAGGATTAAATCAGATCACAAGCCGCTGTAGAGACAAATAAAATATGATAGAAAAAAAAAATCAAAAAGAAGAAAGAAAAAAATACAGGAAAACAGATAGAGACATAGAGAAACAAGGAAAAAGAGGAGAAATTATAAAGAGCAAATTAGAAAAATTAGATTACTTAATTAATATTCAAAAAAAGCTTAAAACAATTCTTCCGAGTAAAATTTTGATCCAATTAATCGATAATAATTAAAAATAAATATTGTTTCTAAAGGAAAAACCTAATGATTAATTTAGCTTTAAATGATCCCGAGGGAGCTTTATCGAAAATGATTAGGAATAAATGTGAATGTTGGATATTTTTGTAACATTTGTTATTGAGAAAGGTTAGTTTTGAAGATGCTATTAAAGCAGGTGTAGCTCCTGATTAAATAAACGGAAATGTAATTTTTCTTTCTATTAATACTTGGAAGAAAATCGATTTATTTTAAAAGGACAAAGTAGCTAGAAAAGTTTGCATCAAACCAGACGCAACAAATTTATTAATAGAACAAGAGATATGACAGATACTCTTCATGCTAATCTCTTCTATATTTATTTATAAAATGAATAAAGATGCTTTTGGTTTGTTTAGATAAAAACATGTTAGAAAAAAGTAATTATTACTTACTGGTGTTGCTTAAGCTTTCGTCTCGATTTTTGGACTCGCCAAAAAATGCACGAGTATGACACTATTATGACGACACAAGGCAGGACAAAAGCAATCAAAAAAAGGATTTTTTTCGGCGATTTGCCATCTTTTTCGAGAATGGTACAAGAAAAGGTTGATGGATGGAGTCCCAGCTGTCCCCAAATCCCCAAAAGTGATGGTAGCTGGAAATTTATACAAAAAGACATAATATAATCGACAGTTTTAGGGGACGTTTTGAAACTTACCATTATCAAGAATGCGAAACCCCAAGTACACAGCAGCTGGAGCCATATGGACGTTTTCGAATACAATTGATTGTAATATTGATGGTACGATATTAATACATACCTAAAATAAAACATCATTAATTAATTTAATAATAACTTAATCGATAAAGCGGCTTGTCTCATCGATTATTATATGACATAATCAATCAAATTATGAGCTCATCACAAGTTGGGAGGTCCCCAACTACCCAAAATATACCATTTTCTTTAATTCCAAAGAATCCATTCTGCGTCATTTCAATTTAAAATGTGTAAAGCAAACAATTATTGAATTATTAACCGACTTATTAACTGATTATCAGCAGTTTTTCCTATAATTCGTCATAAAAAGCTTTCTCAAATAAAAATTCCTATAATTTTCTAACAATGACCGATACGTGTTAGTATGTACATAAAGGTTAACCCCTTAATTGCAGTCAACTACTTAATCATTATTAATTACTCACCAATTTACAACGTTTTTTTTTTGCTTTTTTATGTTAATTTATGGAAATTTTATAATCAAAGATGATGGGACAAGAGATGCTTCTCTCTTAGCAATTTGGACAAAGCGTTATTACAAATTAATATTAGTTTTATTATTATTAATTATTTGCATTTATTGTCTAATAAATGCGTTCAAATTCATATATGTAAGCAAAATTTGACTGCGTGCTGTTGCATTGGTCTAATTGAACGAGTTAGTGTAATATCAGAATTTTAAGAAAAAGTAAACAACATTTTTATTTTAAGAATACTAGTATTATTTAAACTTTAGGAAAAAAATAGATTAATGGATTGGTTTGGAATCTTTGGCACTATAAACTATTCACACAGTTTCACCACTTGCCAAAAAGTTTGTTTAATCGATTTCAGCCACCAAGGGGCCATCATGAGATTAATACAACTGAATTGTTATTTGCTTAAATATATCTGCTTTAGGGAATTTTTGCCAACTAAAATTTTAAAATATTTTTTTTTTATAATTGAACATTTATTCGGTTATTTATATCTCAAAAACTAAGAGACTTTTATTAAAAACTTTTCTTGTATATAAGGTCTATTCACTTTTTTTTTGCTCGCTATATCAAGACTATTTTGTATATATTTAATTATTAACATTAATTTTGAATCATTTTTGAAAATTTAAAGAATTTGTGAATACTTTTTTAAAACGCTTAATGTGCCTGTTTGTCCAGCTTGGACAAGTTCTTATACTGTATAAAGTAATTAGAATAATTTTAAAAACTATAAATAGGCAGCCAGTGGATAGTTTATTTTAAAAAATTGGTTTTTTATTTTTGTAAAATGTATGAAAAGCTGTAAGTGTAAACAAATTTATATCTTTGGTATTGCAAAAAAGTCTAAACAAACCTTTGATAAAAAACACATTTTTTTTGTATAATACTTCATATAGTCAGGTTAGTCTTAGAACATCGCTGTTTTTTTGTTTCGGTATTTTTTGTTAAAATACGAAATCTTTAAGTGCTGGACTAGATTTTTCCAAGTGATTAGATTTCCTACAAGACGCTGGTTTTATGTTACGCCGCTGTTGTGCAAGATTGTTGCGAAATAGAGCTAAAGTTCAAAGATAGTTAAAAAATTTAATGATTGAGGCAATCAACATGTGTTTTTTTTAATTGCTATGCTGAATTAAATAGACCATTGACCACTATTTTTGAATAGAAGTCTTTCATTAAGCAGTCATTGGGCAATTTTATGTATTTTTAATAAAAAAAATTGAAAGATAAGCTTCTTTTTTGTCTAGGGGACTCATATGATTAATTATTAATTAATTTATTTAATTGATTTAAATTGCTTTTTGTTTTCATTATTTAAATGAATACTATCATGTAATATTTAAATTATACTGTTTTTTTTAATTGTTCTTTAAAATTTTAATATATTTAATAAGAATAACTTTAGAACTACTACTCCGATCTTGATCAAATTTATATGAGACCATATGAAAGGCTAGAGAAAAAATCATTAAAATGAGTTCAGTTTTGAGGCAAAAAACAGTCAAATTGAGAACCCCTCTTTTTTTTTTGAAGAGGCCTTAGAAAGCTATTTTGTTCTATTTTTTTTTCTAATTAAATTGAATTCTAACAAAAAACATTGTATAGTCCAGTAAAAAAAAGCTAAAATTCTACAATTTTGCCTGATGTCAAAAATTGGAAAAATTCAAAGTTTCATTATATTACTTTGATAATAAAACGCTTTCAACGTCAACTTTGGCAAAAATTTTATTTTATAAGAAATGATTCAAATAGGAGAATAAAAGATATAAATTTAATTTTGAATTTTTTTTTTAATAATTACGAAAAAGCTATACTTTTATACTTTATTCAGTACTTCCATGAGTCTTTTAGTCTTTGCTGTTTCTCTACCTTTTTTTTTGTTATTTCTTCTTCCTTTGGTTTTTCTTGCCAGTTTTTTTCTTCTCCTTTTATAGTTTTTTAAAATGTTTTATCAATTTGCTTATTTTCATCTTATTTGTTATCTTTTCTCTTTGTCCTGTTTTCGTTTTCAAGTATTTTCAAATTTTATTTTGCATTGTTATTGCTTGTATTTTTTTATATTCAACTTCCTTTTTCTTCGCATGTTTTTTCTTTGTTCCTTTTTTTCTCTCCATTCTTTCAATTAGTTTTAGCTTCTCTTTTTTGCTCTTTGCATTCTCTATACCACCATTTATTTTATTTATCTTTTCTTCTCAATTTTTTTTCTTTTTACCATTGCTTCTTGTACTTTTGTTTCTATTTTTGTATCATCTTTCTTTTCTAAATTCTGTTCTTTTCAACTTTTTTTTATTGATTTTTTGTCCTACTTTATTATTAATGTTTCTTTTTTTTCTTTATTTTTTTGATTTCTTATATTTCTTTTCTATTATTTTTTATTTGTATCTCTATAGCGGCATATGGGTTGGTTCAGTTCAAATGTTACTTTCTCCCATGCTTTTTTGTTACTATCCCTGTGTTTCTTAATATTGTCTTCTCCCTTGCTCATCTCCTTCTTTATTTCCGTTTAAAATCTGTATTTCTTATATATTATGATTGCGCATATTTTTTTGGTTAATGAGTCAGTTGACATCATTAGTTTTTTGTTTAAAAAAATGTGGTGATGTCAGACAAGGATTTTTCGAGTGGTAGAAAAAAATGCACTACTACAGCGCAATAAATCATTCAGTTTTAGTAATAAAACAAAACAAAACGTCTAAAAATTTAAAAAAATTGAAAATTTTTTTGAGGCAATTTGTTTGAATTTTGCAAATAAATTGATTGTCAATAATTATATTGAAGTTTTTTTATTTGATCTATAACGTTTCTGAATCAATTATTGACGATTTATTGACATTTTGAAGGTATTTTTTTATGAAAATAGAGGATTCTCAACAGTTAACAATATAAGTTCAATTAGCAGCTTCTAGGTTTTTGATTTTTTAATAATAATGATCAAGTTTATTGATAATTCAGATGACCTAATAGAGGTCAGGCAATTAAAATACAATTAAAAAAAGTGGCGGCACGCAGTAAAGACATAAGTTTCTTTGTACTATTTCATACAACATATGCTTTATATTCAGAAAGGAAGTAATTGATGTTTTTGATAGAGACCAGACTGTACTTTGAGTATATTGAAATGAGAGAAAAAAAAGAGGGAAATACCGATAACAGAAGAGAATTTAATAGAGAGAGTGCTAGGGAGAGTTACAGTTTAATTTTTTAATGTGTGTCAATGTCAAATGTTAACTACCAAGATGATTAATTCATCCCATAAATTTTTGTCACTGAATCAGACTCCTCATTGAAGTACTATAATACGCAATAAAAAAAAACAAACGATTGCAGGAAATTAATGTTTGTTTATTGTGATCATAATGACTCATTTAGGCAGGGCTCTACAATATCAATAGATTTTTAGATAATGACAAAACTTAACTAATACTCAACTATTTTCAAAAAAAACTATTATTTAACCCTTTTCAGCCCTAAAGTATTTTTAAATTATACCTACTTCAACTTTTATTACTTTGAATAATTATGCAAATTAAAACAAAATCAAATTTTATTCCCTGAATTCGGAGGAATAATGAGTAAAGTATTATTGATAAATATCAATATGTTAATATGAAATATCCACGGCAGAAACTATAGTTTAATACCTGGGGTACTGCCTATGTGGCGTCGCTTGTCAGACTGTTCTCTGCTATGCATTGCAACTTTGACTACAATTTTTCAAAATTTGACAAATCGGCTTTCCTGGCGATTCAAAAAAACGCTATCCTAATTCAGATTAACGAATTACACACTCAAAGTGAGGAAATTTTCCCTCAACAAATACAATTTGTTCATTTATTTTTAATGCTATAAGATCACAAACTTTTCTGGTTAACCATTACTAGACTCAATAAAAAACAGATTTTTTCTATTTTTTAATTAAATACAGATTGGATATGGAAAAATATTCATGAACGGAAAAACATACAAATGGAATGAGAAAGATCTAAAATTGCAGATTTTTAAAGAAAAAAAAAATGACAAAGAAACAGGCAAATGAACAATGGAAACCAAGAAGACTAACGAAAAAACAAAGATATTAATTGGTAATAAGCAAATGGATGAACAAAAGGAAAGGACGTATGTAGGCAGTAAGGGATAATAGTAATAGTCTATAGAATAACGAATGAGGAGGCGTAAAACTGAAAGAAATGTCAGAAGCAAGGCAATGGTAGAGAAATAAAAGATAGAGATAGAGACATAAACAAGAAAAGAGAGAAGAAATATGTGAAAGCTGGTACAAAAGCTAGAGAGAAAAGATAATGAAAAGCATGAAAGAAGGAATAGAATGAATGAAAATAATATTAGAAAGAATAAACAATATAGTGAATGAAGTAGAATAAGTGAAAAAAAAGAGAAATAATACAAGAAAACAAGCAAGAAGAAAAAGGTACGAAACTTAAATTTAGAATGGAATTTTGAACCAAATAGCTTAATTAGTTATAGTGTTATTTTCAAGAGAGTAATTAGAAGAAAGTCTATCATTTCTTAATTTTTATTGGATTTTGTGATAATTCTGCTTTTGTTTGCCCTTGGAAAAGATTGCTTTATCCTATCTACGCCACTGTTAAATACGAACAGATAATAATATGAAAAGAAAACCGTTTTGTTGTTTTTTCAAAGTATAAATGACACAGTCTACAGTAAATTACAGAGGTTAAAAGTCAAACGTCTAATTTAAAGACAAAGATGTTATTTTACTGCTTTTCCTATACTACTTATAAATAGTTTTAAAGAAATTATTGTAATTTATAAAAAAAAATTTTTTTTTGATGAATTTTTTAAATATTATATATAATAAAAATTTTTTTTGAAAATATTAATAATGTGTGTACCTGTTTAATGTTATTGCGACCATATTGAGGAGGGAAACTGCAACGTTCCCGTAAAATAAAACCGGGAATAATTTGCAAAGTGCATCGCCAAAAGTCCAGGCTTCATGAATATATCTGGATGCTGTTAGAGGCAGATTCACCGCACAAAAAAGAAGATCTGAAATGCATAACGACAGCACGAAAGCTGTTGTTGCATGTGACCGTAATTTTGGGCATCGAATTAATGCCACGACTGTTACAAAATTCCCTAAAAAAATATTCGACGTTGGCCCTTTGGCGAATTTTGGTTCCCAAAACTTACCAATAATTCCCAAAATGCAAAATAAAATGGCACAAACTGAAGCGAAAATAGACGCTTCCCGGGGATATTTTATGTACAAATTAGTAATATTATTCATAGTTGGTAATTTTTTGAAAAAAATCCATTAGATTTAATTCAGCAGAAAATACGAAACTTTAAGGAAGAACATATCACATATCACCCGCTCGAGTATCTAACACACACTGTTTTTCTATTTACTATATCCCGCGTGCAAGGCCTTAGGGCTTCTGTGGAGAGGGAAACGTGACTCAAAATTTTTCAAATTTTTAATTGATAAGATACGCTTTTCTCCAGTTTTTTTTACATTTGAGTAGACTTTATCATTTTATTTATCAAATATTATTTATAACAGCACTTTGACCCCTCTTCGCTAGGCAAAAATTTACATATTTATTTTTATTCTTTTTATCAATATTTTAGTCTTTTTGCAAAAAATTATAATATTTTGTAAAAATTTGAATTTTTAAAAATTAATAACATACAAAATGCAAGATTTGGTACACATAGCATTGCAAATGAAGCAAAAAAAATGAAGTCGTCTAAAACTGTATGCTACATTCAACAGTTAGCATTTTCAATTATTGAAAATTGTACAAAAATAAATGTATGCTACACAACCTTTATCAAATCAAATGTTAATGAATTTTCACTAGTTTTATCGGCTGGCCGAGAGTGGTCGCCGTGCGGCGAAAATGTCCTTTGAGATGAGTCCCAGTTGTCCCAAAGGAACTTACATCAGAAAGGATTCAAAAAGGCAAAGTACAATCAAATTTTCGTGTTGATTTTTAATTATATCCCGACTGGTAGAAAGAATAATTGCGTAAATCATGATACTTCCTTTATTCGACTATTTGTGTAATTTCCACCAATTTTGGACCAGAAAAGTGCTAAAATTTATAATTTCTTTATTAGAAAGCTTTTTGAAAGTTGCCTTTAGATGCAATTTTTAATTTAAAAAAGAAAAATAATTATTTATTATTTTTAATTATAGAAACTCCAGTTGGAAATATTTTTGCACCAAGTATGCCATGAAATATGACATTAGACTAGTACTTAATTGTTTTTTACAAATAATTTTAGTAATGACGTGGCACTTTTCAAAGCGGTTGTTTAATCAGTTTTAGGGATAAAAAGACTATTCAAATCGGATTTCCGGGTTTAAAAACATTAAAAATCCTTTGTGTAGTGCGTTTCTTTTTTATTATGTGAGAATCTGGAAGATAACGCTTTGCGTCTTGTTCCAGGTAGGTCCCAAAGGAGGAGCCCCCAGCCCCCAGCTTTGTTCATCTGGCCAGGTTAGTGCAATCAAATTTTGGTGATCGGTCTTAATTATTATATCTGAACTGATAAAATTATTGCATAAATCAAAAGAATTTATTCAACTTCTTAGTAATTGTCAATTTTAAGCAAAATAATAAAATTTTGGGGCTGTTTATTCATTTTATCCTCTGGGATAGGCATATCTATTCAATATTTAATAAATCGAAATGGCGTATTTAATTTTTTGGGAGTTTCTCAGCAATTTTAAACCTGAAAAGTGCCTCAATTTACTTTTTCTTTCATTAGACAACTTTTTTGAAGTTGCCTTTAAGCGTTTTTTTTAATAAAAATTAAATTAGTTGTAGAAATATTGTCATATGTCTGTACTTTAGTTGAAGTAGGTCATTGACCTATCTAATAGCCTACTTAATATTAGAAAAACAATTTTAAAAGTGTTATAATATTTATTTGATTTTAAACAATCAGTCAGAATAGCCAATGTAATTTTATTTCTTTTAATCATAGCTGCCAACTGTCATATTTGTGTCATATTTTAAAAAAAAATACGTGTAGTACGTTTAATAAAGATTATCATCGCAGTAAGCTGTATTAAAATTATCTTTATTTTATTAATAATAAAACATGATAATCGCCGCATCTTTATTTAGCAAAATTAAATCAATTAATTTTGTATTAATAAGTTATTTTAGGTTTTTTCCTTCCATTGGAGTTATTGCTTTATTGATTGGAATTATTTGCTTTATTAGATAACTATCAAGTTTTTTTCAAAAAAAACCAATACCTTTGTTTTATTTGTTATCAGTTTTTTTGCAGTTTTATGTAATGTGCTTTTCTTTTGTTTTCAAAAGAATTACCTACGATAATTTAGTATAAGACTTCGTGCCTTTTGATACGGTTGTGTGTGATAATAAAATAAGAAATATATTAATTAAATTCTCGTGTTTGTGATAATTATTGTGAAGTGCAGTGCTATTCTGTGTCTTCATTTTATCCATGGGGATGACGTCCAGTTTTTAATATACAGATAAGTCAATTTGCAACTATATTATAATTTATTTATAAACCGATTTTAATAATTGTTTTTTAGCTTGAAAAAGAATGTTTAAAGAGTGGTCTCATAAAAATTTGTTAGTTTTATTTTATATTAATTCAAGTTTTGTAAAAAAAAATATTTAGAAAACGAATCAATTTTGCTTTCCACCATTTTTCTTTTTATTAATGGAAACATTTGCAGTAATTAGTGTTAAATGTATATTTATCACCTTTAACTTTGTTTGGCTTCGCGTAAGGGCACGATAAATCCTCACTGAGGATCGTATCAACTCTGACCCTTGGTAATGCGAGCCTCCAAAACTCGTTAAGAGTCGTTAAGGAGTTAGGTATAATAGTGTTTCTTATAACGATTGTTTCTTGCGGGGGCAAGAAGGAATCGGCATGGTCTCTCTGGTGAATATGTCTTGTACATACATTGGTGAGGGCATGTGAGGGGGGTCAGCATTGTGGGGTAATTAATATACATTTGATGCTTCTTGCTGTTTATGTATTTATTGATAAAACATCATAAAAATCAAATGACTTTTGTTGCATAGATTGCACACGCGTAATTTTTCTAAATATTTTTTTATTTGGCCTCTTACGGCACTTTTAAATATGTACATGTAAATAGTAGCTGTAGATAAACTAAGCTAGTTAAAAGTGAAAAAAAAATGGTCATATAGAAGATAAGCTGCAACAAATAATATAGAAGAGGACTCCCGAGACAAAAAAAGAAATGGAATTGAAATAAAAATATATAAAAACTTTTATATTAATATTATTTGTTTTTATTATAATGAGTATCCAATTATAGCATTTATTTGGAAGTGTCAAGTCCAGAATATTTTTGAAGGAATAATCTCCATGACAAGATGGCGTCTAGAGATAATTAATTAACTATAAGTGTCTACCCATGTATAATAAACTATTTTAAATCGAATAAACATTTTTCACTGATTATTGTAAATAAAGCTGTTTTTTGTATTAGATGTCTTTTGTTTTAATTTATATTGACGCTTTGTTATTATGTGCTGCGATTATTTATTCATAAAAATAAATTTTGGAAATTTTTGTGATTGTTAGATGGATGGTATTGACTTCTGAGAGGAGAAAACGGATTGCGGTTGCAGCGGATGTGAGAGTGCAACAAACATTTGTTTGGTTTTGCAATATTTACGGCTTTTTTTATTTGAACAGTGGATTAGGCCTACTTGGAGACTGCACTATAAAAAAAACTGTACATCATTTACTGTACCTCTTAAAGTTGGTGTGGAAATCAGTGAAATAGTGAAACAATGTATAATAATAATTGAAATTTTACATTTTAATGTAGTATTTGTAACTGTTTATTTTTAATTTTTTACTCTTTTTTTAAATTTTTTACAAAAAGATGTAAACTGTTTTAACCTCAATACTTTTAACATAAATGTATTTAGATATTTGTTTTTATTGTTTTGTAAAAAGCTGTAATAAAGTCTATTTCGTATATTGTTGTTTTCTTTTTAACCGACAGAACAAAAAAAGTTTTCAATTCAACCAGTATATTTTTTTATATATGTCTACTAAAGTGGCTCAAAAACTTTTGGAATTACAAATTCATACAGTGCGCGTTAAAAGTATAAAATGAATTGATTGAAAATTGAACAATTTTTATTTTCAAAAAAATTTTTAATAACGTCAATTTTTAGTTATAAAAACAAATCCCAAGCAGTCATTTGTTTTAGAGTTATGACGTTGTCGATATTTTTGTTAAATAGAAAGCCCTTATTTTTTAACTACATGTTTCGCTTCATGTTTAAATGAGAGATTTCATAAAAAAAAATTTCTTATTTTATTATATTATATTTTATTTTTATACAGAAACGATAGAACGTTTAAAGGTTGATAAAAAAACTATAGTTTTATATAATAGAATTAGTTATTTCTCAAAAACTATAAGGAATATTAAGATGCAATTTTCTATTAGTTTTTAAGTAATTTTTTTCATTAAAATACATTTAATATTTTTTGGTAATTTTTTTACTTTTGAAAATCTTCAAAAAAAACAATAATGGAAATGTGATTCTTTATACAAAAAAAATTAATCAAGCCTATACTGATTAGAAGAAAACGTAAATCATTAGTTTTTTTTAATAATCTGTCGGTCTACTGTTTTTTCTGCTGTACTTGGTCACCATAGTAAGCTTATGCAAGCTAATTTGTTTCAAAAAAGCTTGAAATTTTTAGGAAATCTTGATTCTATTATAAAAAGGTTATAAAATTTTTCTATTAGATAGAGAACAACCATAAGAGTCGTTTTATTAAAATTCTAATACCAGGAGCAGTTTCATATAGTTTTTTCAGTTTCAACATTTTATTATTATTTAAGCATAAATCATGACTGGATTGAACTGAAAAAAAAACAAAATTTAAACAAAATTTTTCTTTATTTAAACTTCTTTAAAAAAGATTGAACGTTTACATAAATATTTTATTTACACATACATAAAACGATTTTAGACTTTTTCAAACTTCGAATTTGTCTTAATTTCTAAACTTAAATCAACAAAACGCAGTCATTTACACATTTAACATAATCGTTAATGTATCGGCAAGAAACTTTACAATTATTTTATTTACGGATATTTACATTATTAGTTGTTGCGTAAATTTTCTTAGTAAGTGATAAGTATGTACACATTGATAAATATTGTAGATAAGAATTGAGTGGATAAAACGATGATGAAAGAGGGAATTTTAGATTGAATTTAAGACTGCGCAATTGCCGATAAATTAGCGAGTTTTGTGCGCATTGTATAGACAAACAAATAGTCAGGTGTCCTGTATAAATATGTGACTACTAAAATAAACGAAAATTGGGATTTATTTTATTTATAATAGATAGTTTGACACATTTTTGATATTACAAAAATTGTAATGACAGTTCGTAAGTTGTTCTCACACCCTGTACATGGTATTTGGTAACTGGAGAAACAATCCTTTTTAAGTAAAATCCAGGTTAAAAAACTACACGTTATTAATATATTTAGTCTTCTTTGGACCAGAAGAAATGAATTTAGGCACTTGGTAGTGTGGCGGAGGGTTGGTTAGGAGACTTTGAGGCTAAGTAAAGGTGCGAGCTGCTATAATTGCGGATGCAGAACGTCCATTGCAGGCGCCTGCGCATGAATGCGACGTTCCTGTTGCAGAATTTGATGGGCTGCAATGTCCATCTCCTCTTGAGTCATATCTAGAGCTTCCTGCATCTCTTTTGACGTATAGCGCACAAACTCGGGATCGCAATACTTTCCTAAACCTTGTTCTACTAGAATACGACCCACCAAACTCTCAGCAGAACCTACGACTTCAAAAGATGTGGGGCGTCGGTCTGCAGGACTTCCAGGCAAAGAATGAGACAATCTTTCAGAGCCCGCATGACCATTTGGCTCTCCTGCAGGAGCTGAAACTGACTCTACATAACCATCATGTTGAAACATTTTTCCAACTTACAACATATAGGTACCTCTATAACAAGCAGTAAACACTAAATTAAGTTTTTGCTCTGGTTAATAGCAATGATCAACATTAAGCTTATCTTGAAATATATTTTTTTAGTGCAATAACATAATGACTTGGTTAAGCCGTTAACACAAAACAAATAAAACATCGGTCAAAACTTTTCCACAGTTTTCCTAACATTTCTGACAATGATCTACTAACATGTCTTGAGTTAAAGTTATCAGACTATTTTTATCTTGTCTTGTTGAGTAGTCATCATATGTTTAAACTCAAAGTTTTTTTTTTTACATAATACAAAATAGTCCATAAACTTGAGAAACTTAAGACTGAAAATTTTTGGAAATTAACATTTTATATTGATTTTTTTAGTTCTCAAATATAATTTCTTTAAAATCATCTACTGCTTACTAGTAATTTGCTGTTACAATCATCAGATTTTTCTCGGCTACTTCTTTGGTGCTTGAATTTCGTTTTAATGTTCCGATTTATATTGTGTTAAAAGATACAGTAAATATAACATTCGCACGCCACCCCCTCACCCCTTTACATAAAACATTGAAATTAAATGAGGTATAAAAATAAATTGTTCAAAGCAGCAGGAGGGCGACGCGCGAAAAGCCATGCAAACGGGTGGCATGCGGTTTAGCTGTGAGCTTTGGGGCTAACCTCTGCCATGGAAGGAAGCCCTGTGGTTTAAGAGGGAACACCGCGCATGCCGGCCGTCCCCTTCCGGATCCGAGGTCAAGGGTTGGAGCGAGCCGGAGGCGGCAATGGCGCCGGCGCCGGGCCACTCCGGGTCTGGCAAGAAGCCTGCAACTGCCATAGCTTGTGCTTGTGCGAGCTTTAGGCCACTTGCTATGCGACTACAGCCTGATGCCTGTTGCACAGGCGATGGCGTGGCAGTCATGCAACCGCCCCCAAAGTTTCCTAAGGCCCCAAGGCCAAGACCAAGACGAACGCGTCGCGGCGGAGGAGTCGGAGGCATCAGCTCAGTGTGGTCACCCTGCAGACTAGCACAAACACAACATCACCACATGACCGGTTAGCAAATACGAAACCAAAACCAAATCAAAACAGTTAAATGTCAAAATTAAATCAGCACACTCTCACACCCGCTTACGCTTACCCTTGTAGTTAGGGTGGAGGAAGCCAGGTTTACTGAAAAATTAAAAGTTCATGTAGTACTCTAGCACTGGCTCCTTCTTTCCACATCATTTCTCCCACATTCAAAATCCCAACACAAAGGAGGTGCACAATCTTTAAAGATTGTCTTAAGCCCACCACTCCAGGTGCAACGCCACAGTACAAATTAATTAGATACAATAAAAATGTACTAAGTTTGATTTCATTGAATCGCTTTGGTCTGCAAACATTAACTGCAGCACTGACTTGCTGACTTGTTTCTGAATGAATTGCCACTTTTTCGAATTGTCGTCCAGGATGACTTTTTCATCTTACTGCTTTTTCTGAGTAAACACGTTGAGACGAGCAAAATGTCTCTGGAGCTGTTGTAAAACATTTTCTTCTTCTTGCAACATTCTTATTTTACTATACTGCAGTATTTGTATTGAGTATGTCCACTTTCTTTTTTTTGCCTGAGTTGTACAACTTTTTTTTTATAATTCTGTCGTACCGCAGCGTTACACCGTAAGTGGTCGGCGTTACGTATTATTTTTATATCTACCTTTAACAACTTGTTGAATTCAAATAATAAGGTCTAATAATTGTAAATCTATGTGTATGCATTTGTGCTATAGAGAAATTTTGTGTAAAAAGCGGTAGATGTGCATGTCGTTACTCGTTGTAGTGAACCTCCCAAGTGCCGAAAAGTAATTTGAAGAAAAAAATATAAAGAAAAACTAATTGAATATTTGTAAGCATACTCACTCTATTACTTGGAAGTTATTTTTATCTGTATCACCATTGTGTAAATTGGTCAACGACCGCAATGGGATCTCTTCATCTCTAAGACCGTCTTGATTTTGCAAAGAACTTGTACTAGTTCTGCTCTGAACAACATTTTTTGTCATTGAGGTAATATGATTCATTCCTTCCGTGACCGCTCTATGAATTGAGTTATAAGGAAGAAAATCAACACTGGAAGCTGGAGTAATTTTGATTTGAGTAGAATTAACTTTTAGCGATTTAGCTCTATTGAAACTATGCCCTCTACGCATAGAAGACCAAACACTACCAAAAAGAGAATGGTTTCTCTAAAAATAGACAAACAACATTTAAACTACACTTTAATTTTATACTCTTACTCGATGCATTGGTTCAGGAT
Organism: Lagria hirta; assembly: GCA_947359425.1. Taxonomy (NCBI): domain Eukaryota; kingdom Metazoa; phylum Arthropoda; class Insecta; order Coleoptera; family Tenebrionidae; genus Lagria; species Lagria hirta. The sequence continues at coordinate 1,504,537 of OX375799.1, forward strand.
TGTCATCTACTAATTCATCTAAATTGCCTGAAATAGCGCGTTTTAATTCAGGGCCAGCTTCGTGAAGAGTTCTCAATCCGGCTTGTAATGTTACCGTGTTATGTGTTTCTGTATCACCTTCTTTCATTTCCTGTTCCTTCCGTTTTTTAAAACGTCGAAAGTAATCTTGAATCAAAAATGTGGCATAAAATTTACCAACTGTTACTTCATCATCTACTCCAGGAGGAGGAACAACTTGGTCCAGTAATTTTGGATTTGTCCGTTTCCAAATCTTTTTGATAACGGCTCTTAATTCGGAATTGGCATCATCAATATTTCCTTCAGTTTTTATTCGAAGTGAAGTGCGAACCACGGCAAATAAGGTGGCATTGAAAAGAACAGTACCATCACTATTTAATGGCATATTCATTGAAACTAAACGTTTGCAGGCTACACGATGCGGACATAGTTTGCCAAAACCTAAAGGAGGTGAAATTTTACGAAGTAAAGTTACAACATCTAAATGTTTTATCCTTCCTTTCGCATCCGGGTCGTATTCACTCCACAATCTTATAAACTCATCTAAATGATGAGGCCCCAAAATTGACCAATCGCGTGTCAAGTAATCAAAATTATCCATAATAACGGCCACAAACAAATTTATAATCTAGGAAATAAAAAAATCAGCTTATAAAAATGTTTTGTTCAAATTACATACCAAAAATGAACACAAGACGTAAAATGAAATAAAATAAGGATAGGCGATGTCTGAACCACAAGAACTATCTTCATTTTTCTCTAGTCTAGAGTCGCATTTTGCGTTGTCTGTATTTGCACAAGCCAGCATAATTTCTTGCCAAGATTCACCTGTTGACATGTTAAAACCCGTTAGTGTTCGGTATTTAACAAAGTTAAAGTTATGGGCTTGAGAACTGAACATGGAATATACTATAAACGTTTTCAAATAGACTCTATAGAGAGTCTTTTGTGTGTTGCTAAGCAATTGAAACGTTTTTTCATATTGTAATAGATTGTCATCTTTTAATTTCAAGTAATTAGCCATACTTCTTGAAATATTTGCTTATTGGCTTACCTGTTGCTGATCTAAATAAAACTAGCACCGCTTGAAAAAAAGATCCAAAATTGTTGTTTCTGTCGATGAAGGTTTTAGAATGTTGATTCTCAATTTTACCAAACATCTGCAAAACATAGATTATGATTGTTGAAAAAACCTTGTTGTTGTGAGCAGTCATACCTGCATTCCTATAACGGCGTAGATAAAAAATAACATAACAATAAGAAGAGCTACGTATGGCAATGCTTGAAACGATTTGAGAAAAGTCCAGAGAAGAGTTCTAATACCCTCTCCTTTATTTAAAAGTTTGATAAGACGCATAACGCGAAAAAGTCTAAAAAAGTTGCTAGAAAATTGTAGCTTGCCTCTAGTTGGCTGTAAAAAATTGTGACAGAAAGTATTTATGTTGCTATTATGAGACTTACGTTAACATCTTGATAAACAATGTCGACAAAGCTTCCTAAAACTATAATAAAGTCGAAGACGTTCCAAGCGTCCCCAAAATAATTCTAAAAATGTTTGTAATATATAGAAGGGTATATGTATATGTTAAGAAATGGTGATACCTTCATCCTAAAAGCTGCTAGTTTAAATACAAATTCCATGGCAAATATTGCAGTAAAAATCATGTTGAGAGTGTCTAAAACGCTTTCGTAGCTTTTACCTTGATCATGAAATCTCATTGCTAATGTTATGGTGTTGGTTAAAATTAACATAAAAATTGCGTACTCAAACGGTTTAGAAGTAACAAACCACCACACTTTGTACTGAATGCGATGTTTGGGAATGTATCTTCGAACGGGTTTTGCTTTTAAGGCAAATTCTATGCAATTGCGTTGATTTTTGTCTAATTCGCAATTTTTATATTCTTGTTCTCCTTCGTTTTGGAATGTAACAATGACGAAACCAACAAAAATGTTAACCATAAAAAAAGCAATAATAATAATGTAGATTATGTAATACGCTGCGACAATGGGGCGGTAGTTATGAACTGGTCCTTGATTTTCTTTGTTTGAATCGATGGAAACGTAGAGTAATGATGGCCATCCTTCAAACGTAGACACCGTAAACAAACTAAGCATTGCTTTTGCCACGTTGTCAAAGTGAAACTTGTTAGTGCTCCAGTTTCGTTCCTTCATTTCGGGCTTATTTATATCACCATCCGTATAAATCAAATACGTTCCACTATACACAGTAACATATAATTAACTTGTTTTTTAAATTTTGGTATTAAAACTTACTTGCATTCAGCTGCTGTCAACTTAGAGCCGTCAGTACACGAAGAAAACTTTCCCTAAATTTAGGTAAATGTTGTAAATGTTTTGTTTGTTACGTTGTGGAACATGCACTTAAAAAATAGTAGAAACGTGCACAGTCAAATGCCAGATGTTAGTGGTAAAAAATTAATTACAAACATAAAATTATATGTATGGTTTTAAAGTCAATTCGTGCAAAATAAGACGTGCTTTACTAAATAATATTAATATTGCGAAAAAGTGTTGCTTTCACTTGTAGTCATAACTAGTCATAACATATTAAATAAACAATAGTTGTAATATGTAGTATAGTGTGTACGCCAGTTATACGATCAAATGGGTTAGATATTTACGCCGACATAACATGTTAACATCCGCCTGCCAAAAAATCTACAAGCGTCGATCTGCAGACACTGACAAAAGAGTGTAGGTAATCGCCGCGATAACAAGCCAACGTAAGCTTACCAGCATCTGTATATTTGGAACATCACATATCACAAAATCGCCATCGCATTGCATCGCACATTACATCGCATCTACAGTGCCGACAGACAGGCAGGCTATACAGAACAGACAACAGACAAAGATGGTTTTGATGTGCGAGTGTTTTAAATATGAGAGAGCCTACAAGAACTTTAGTAAAGCTCCTGGAGATAATTCCAGCATTCTGCTACCCAGTTACGACCAGAGCATGCAGATCTACCGTCAAGTGCAGCTAGAAGCATGAAGAATTACCTTAAATAGCTGCACTCCTATCACAGCGAACATGAACTGCAGAAGGTAGGTAACCAGCATGATATTGCCGATCGTCTTTATGGCTACTATCACGCATTTCACTACATACTAGCCATAGGAAGATTCGGCATGAAAAAATGAAACAAAACGAAATAGTCAATCAGTACAATAGAGCAGTATATAATATAGCGAGGCGTCGGTCGGGCATCGCGCAGCCAGCCGGGACGTCAAATGCACCCAGGGTGACGATGATAAGGCGCTTTTGTTTAAATCCAGTATTCGTTATTAGGGGGGACCGGTCTGCGATGGCGGTGCCCTTCCCTAGATATGACTACAAGTGTGACACTGCCGACTTTGACTTTGAAGATAAATTGCCAAGAAGAAAAAAATTATTTGTTGAAACCGATACTTCTGGACATTCCCAAAGTTTTGGATCAACGCACAGCACACATCACGCACAAACAGCTTGAGCGGGACATGCAGGTTAATAGACCTGAAGGCTTCCCGCGGGTCCCACCACATACACAGGGTTAATACTGTGAGAAAGGGCGTTGTTGTAGGGGTACCCATAGGTGCATTTGCTCATAAACAACAACGGACTGCTGGTGCCTACCTTGAATAATTGGACTCCTATAACCGCGAACATGAACTGAAGGAGGCAGGTAACCAGTACTATGTTGCCGATGGTCTTTACCGCAACTATCACACATTGGACTACATGCTAAGAACAGACATATGTCAGAGTTGATCGCTGACAATATCGTGGGCCTGCCTCCACCACTTCTTGGTGATCTAACGTTAAGTGAGTGACAGCACCCGAATGTAGATCTATAACCTACCTTCAATCCTTTAGCTCTATTGATTGCTCTCAACGGACGGAGCACACGCAATACTCTTAAAATCCTTACTGCTGACATTGCTCCTTGACTGTAATTCAACAAACTTAAAACAAACGTTTCAAACATAAAACTTAAACAAACACTATTCTTACCTATTATATATTGACACAATTGAAACGCACACGACTACTAAGTCTAGCACGTTGAAGGCCGACCGAAAAAAGGCACCGTCGTGCAAGATGCATCCGTAGGAAATTGTCTTCAAAATCAATTCCACCGAAAATATTACTGTAAAAATAACATCAAATATCTTCAAGATCTAAAAACAAACAATCACAAAATTGTACTATTATTTAAATTTATAAAATTTTTTACATTAGTCATTTCTGAACCGGGTGTTGGAATAGGTTCTTCTAGAGCTAGAAGCGCTGACGAAACCAGAATACAAACAAGAATAACGTTCGAAAACACGCTGTGATTGCAAAACCAATGGCAGAGCACTCGAAACCTTAAAAACAAAAAACGGTTAATTTATCAATATTGAGCATTTGCAAAATACATAAAACATCTGTTTATTGTCTACTATATCGACGGCTGAAACAGGCGAACACCCTAACGCAACAAAAAACTATTCTAAAAACACTCTAAAAATTGCTGGGAGGGCTTTGTGGGATCGCACAATTGAAACTTAGTGCGAGGCCATACTACAGTGCTAGATCAGGGTGCAAGCGACACACTTTTCAACAAGATCTACGGCACCACTGTCTACCACATTTCACCTGTTTGTAGGAGAAAATATGAAGAAAGATGATGCTGGAGGAATAGGCAATTTCTGTGAATTCGTTTTAATTTCGGACATGCGACGAGGACGTGCCCCGATCTTGCTGCCCGTTTCAGCCTCGTCCTCATCTGCAAGTTTAGATATCGCTAACATTACTATTAGAACTATACTAACATAGCTGCAAAAAGTTAGAGGGGTATCGCATGTCATCCCGCTTCTGCAACTATGTCCCGTTTCAAGATGCCTACCTGTTTTTACTAGAAAATATAAAGAAGGCACTCCCTTTTGGGATCGGACGAATTTTCTTAACGATGGTTACTTCCGACAAACGACGAGGCCGGGCTGAGTCTTTTGTTACTTCTAGTTGAACGTCTGAAAATCATTACCATTGTTTTGTCCTAACTACGTACTTCAAACTCCTTTTTCCAAATCACATCCTAATAATAAAGATAATCACAAAGTACCTGAAACAGAACAACCTACCCTGATCGTTCTGCTCCTCTTCATATTCCTCTTCATTTTCAATGTTCATCTTGGTTTGGGATTCCACTTCATCATCATGCTCAGACCTATTACTCAAATTTTATTTTACTACAGACAAAACTCTAACAACACACCTTTCATATTGATCATCTTCTTCAGCCTCTTCTTCTTCCTCTCCACTGTGCTCCTCTTCTTCCTCTTCAACATTCTCCTCTTCATTCGGTGTAGGACTTTTTGATTTGTTTTGAGCCTCTTCTTCTTCTTCCTTTTCAATTGCAGTCAAAGATTCCGCATCTGCTAAGTTATCCACGGCGATAGCCAAGAAGACATTGAGTAGAATATCTATTTATTATTAAGTAAAAACCATAATTTTTTTAATCAACACAAAAAGTTTTACTGAAAAATATTTGTCTATCGCACCGCAAATACAATCTTATCTAGTTACAAACTGTTTTGTTGTTGTTAAATGTAATTAAATATTTGGCAGCTTGTTTATTGAAATTAGCTACCTAGTGCGTGCGAGAGCGTTATTTAAAGTTTCTAGAGGATACAGTTACCACAGATAAATAGAATTATAAAATAGATGCAGGCCAAGGCTCCAAAACCTTTAACCCCTCCGTATGCAGCAATACCATCGTACATTACCACATTCCAATCTTCACCTGTCAGAATCTATTAACAAAAAAAAGATTAAAAATAATTAAAAAAAAAAATAATGTAATCTACCTGGAACACAGTGAGTAGGCTTTGCCAGAAGCTATCAAAATTGGACCTCGGTTTATCCTGAGAACTTTTAAAATTAAATCGTCCACCAAAAACTTGCATGCCGAGTAAAGCAAAAATAACAATGAACAAGAACAATAGAAGTAGAAGAGATGCAATTGATTGTATTGAGTTCAACAACGAGGCGACTAAATTCGATAATGATCGCCAGTATCTGAATAAATATCGGGTTAGACATAAAAGAGAGAATAGATTAATACATACTTGGTCACTTTGAACACTCTAAGAAGTCTAACACAACGCAGTACAGATATGCCCAACGAAGGCATAACACCTGACTTTGTTAAAATCATTTCTGTTATACTTCCAATAACAACAAAACAGTCAAAACGATTAAATAACGATACAAAATAACCCTAAAATAGAAATATTAGTCATTATTAAGAAATTGAAATTTATATTGCATTCACTTGGAATCCTAAACTGTACAATTTTAGCAACATTTCCATTGTAAAAAGAGCAATAAAAACGACATTTGTGCATTCTGAAAAAAAATTGTTAGAGAAAAACAGATAATTAAAAGTAGATATACCTTGAAATTTATCCAACCAGAGCGGTTGTTCATAGTGTTCTGTTGCTAAAACACCCGTATTTAGAAACACTAGTACAATTATGAGCCAATAGAAAGTTTGAGATTTTACAGCTTTTCTACAAAATCTTCTCATCCTGCGATTAATTCTCTCAAAATCTTTCTTTCGTTTCTTAAACCAGGATTCCTGTTGAATCTCTTCTTCGCCCAACTGATCAGTAGATTCCATATCATTGGTCGGATTATTTCTCCCATCTTGATTTGATTGGTCCTCGCCTTCGGGCTCAATGTCTTCAGCTTGAGTTATCCAGTCTAAATATCCTTTTAAATCTTCTTCAATTTGTTGCTTTTCCCTCAGCTTATGAAAGTCGCCTCTCGCTTTGGCTTTCTCTCTTTCCTTAGAAAATTCACCGCTTAAGACACCAAGAATTAAGTTCATCACAAAAAATGCACCTAAGATGACCATTGAAACAAAATACAGCCATGGCCACATTCTCCCTGTAGCATCTTGAACCTAAAATAGTTTGCTAAGAATATATTTTTTTAGATACATACAAAATTTCAAAGTTTGACTGTATTTTCTATTTGTCATAGCCACCGGTTTTTAACACGATTGTACAATTTTGTTAATTTTGAGTTTTACAGATTAATCAGATTCCTCTAGCGTGGATTCATTTTTATTTGTTTATCTGGCAATTGCCAAAATATCAATTTAATTAAAAATAGCATAATCTATTTGGTACTAAAGTTTTTGTAAAGCTAAGCGTCAAACTTTAAACGACAATCATTTAGATACTAACATTATAAAGCACCTCTGTCCAGCCTTCAAGGGTTATACATTGAAAAACAGTCAACATTGCTAATCCAAAATTATCAAAATTTGTTATTCCGTTATTGGGCCCTGGCCAAGTATTGTTGAATTTTTCTACAAGATCACTACATTGCATATTTGGTTCTTCGAGTTCGGAACAATTAAATCCACTAGAACCGCATGGATGAGGGTCTTCCATCATATCGTCTAGAAAAATTGGGTTAAAACTTCAAGACGATTTCATTCTGACTTTTATGTTTAAATGTTTGCAATGAAAAAATAAATATTTGAGAAAAACTACTCAATAAGTTCTTACAAAAGAGCACAAGCCATTTGTATCCTAGATCTGGAGAGTAAGATCTAGGGCCTACGTTTACTGCTTGTACCTATTCTAAATCCAAAAAGCAAGCGTTACTGTAGTTACAATAAAATAATATGGAATACTTCTTAGGAATTTGTCATAAATAGTAGTCCAATTTTTATTTTATTCTGTTTTTATTCTGGTTCTTATTCGTTTCTTTTGTTCTACAATTTTAAATATTCAATCTTTTGTTTTCATTTTTTTTAGGTATTCTATCGTCTTTATCTCTTTTCAGTGTATTCTACATCTTTTTATATATACGGCAAAGAAGTATAACTTGTAGTTCATTGCTAACATTGATTAAGCCCAAAGAATAATTAATGACTCAAGAATGAATAGAGAAAAAATCAATACAAAGCTATCAAAAATCTCTTCAGGAACAATAGATCAAATGTGTCGCAGTTCTGTAAGGTGGAAATCAATCAATAGCTTATAACTTTGCCTCTTTTTTGTTACATGTGATATCATTTACTCTAATCAATTTTCTTCGGTTGCAATAATTTGAAGCCATGTCTGTTGCTTATGCGTTTCTAAATCAATATTTCTGCAAACTTTGTATTGTTGTTGGTGAAACAAAAACATCTTTAAGTTCAGTAAGCAAAGATATATAATATAAAGCTAAGTTATTTGCTTTTGAGTTTACATCAAATATGGTGTATGAAAAAACCGTCGATATTCTAATTATCTTGTTTGCTCGAGTCTCGCTTGGAGTTATCTCAGTAACAAGACGTAATTTAAATGAAATACTTAATAGAATGTATAACATAAAGTCGGTCTAGGAGATTCCCGCAAGGTTAATCCGACTCTGTTTTTGTATAATCACATCATTGTGGTAACTGTCTTGTAAGGTAGATTTAACTATATCAATTTCAAATCTTCCGATTAAGTTAATCTGGCAACGTAAAAAGGGAATTGGAGATTATCACACTTCTGTTCAGAAATTTTTCTGGAATTTTTATTAGCAGTACTAAGGTCAATTCATAGGATTTGTAAGAACTTATTAATCTATCTTTGTCAGATATTTTAAATGTGTAAGAGGCTATCTGCTAGTGAAAACATTTTAAATGCTTAGGTTTACCTTTATCATCGTAACAAGTATTATGCATTTTTCCTGAGAATAATTCTAAACCAATAATTGCGTAAATTATTATAACAAACAATACTAACAGAGCAATATGTAATAAAGGCACCATGGCACGTAGAATTGAGTTCAATACAACTTGTAAACCTAAAATTTGATGCTGTAACTATTTAGTTTGATGAGAAAATTTGAAAAACTTACTGGGAACACCAGAAACGAGCCTTAATGGTCGTAGAACTCTAAAAGCTCTGAGAGCTTTAACGTCAAATTTATCTCCTATAAGTGTTTGTAATGCTGTACATAACATACTAAAATATGATTGTGTTATTATATGATAGGTGATTGAATAGAGTTTATGATTTATTTACCCTACAACTACAATTGTAAAATCTAGTAAGTTCCACCCATTGCGAAGGTAAGCACCTTGATGCATCAGAAAACCGTAAGCTATTATTTTCATAATGCATTCAACTGTGAAAATTACTAAAAATATATATTCAATCTTTTCCTAAAATGGAAAATAGTGTTAGTATGAAGTTAAACAAAACTTGATTGGGTTCCTTACCAAAATCCCATTTGTTTGGTTTGAGTCGCCACCGGGAAAAGGTGTGAAAACAGCTAAGGCAACACAGTTTGCGAAAATGGTAAGTAAAATCAAATACTCAAAAGGTCTGTACTTAATTAAGGAAAATATTTGATGATAATCAAGTATATCTCTTTGCGGTTGAATGCCTATTTGATCAAATACAATATTGAAACTAGGCCAAAGTAAGTTCTCCTTATGTAGGGAACAATGAAATAATTGTGAAATGTAGCTAAAGGCACGCCTGTTCTTCTCATTAAAATCTGCACGTGTGGATCAATTTGTTTGAATGGCGTTATACGGAGCAAAGCAAAGCATTAGGCTGCTCTCACCGCCGCCGGTTAAGGCAATTAGTCGCGTTATCATGCATATATTATAGAGGTAGAAGATAAGAACAAAACATTGCTCTGAAATAATATTTAAAGGATACTTCCATTCGACCACGTCAATGCAGAGTTTCCTGATGGGGTTCTTAAGGTAAAGACAGAAAAGGGCGCGTTGCGGTCTATCCGGGGGCGGCTTACCACCGCGGCGCATAGGCCGCTTGGGGGCAGTCGTCGTGCGAGCCCCCGTTTGTCCCGGGCTCGTCACGCCCGCCCCCACAGTGCTCATCGCGGTCGCTGTTGCACTAATTGGGCCTTGCCATGCGCAACCTGTATAAGCCGGTTGCATGGACCACAAGCGATTGCTGTTGGACTCTCGCAGCTCATATTGCAGTCCTGCAACAATCAAAAATTCAAAACATTATTATTTCATAGATCAACATCAATAGTATTACAGACTAAGTAACATAAGAAGTACAACACCAAACACAGACTATTTTCGATTACTTACCAGACCCCATTGGTCTAATTTCAAGCACATTTCGACCTAGACAATACCTTCAGTGAAGAGATTTTGAACACTTCAATTGTTGCGTTGCAAAAAGCTGCTTCTGTTTGAGAAACAACGTTGCAATCGCGGTTAAACAAATCTAAAACGACAAGTAAGACCCACTAACGTACCTGCTGCGTCAAGTTTATTACAAGATTTTAGACACTAATTTGCTACATTGCAAAAAATTTGGCAGTATGCTATGCACACAGTATGTCGTTTCATTAGAGGATCTAGATAATATCGTCAGTTAAGGAATTTTGACCACAGTTAAATTGTCATATGCTATCCGCATTGCTGTCACTGTTAGAAAAACGAGTCAATAAAGGTCTAAAAAAATCAGGGTACCCACTAGCGTAAATAAACACATGAGGCTGCACTAAAATTGACACAAAATTTTAAAAGCTATTGGTCATTTGTCAAAAGTGTTCTTATATGACAGTAAATCGTTTCGTTAACCTTTTTAGACTTGATTTATTTTCGTCGTTGCTCATTTGGTACTTTCATTAACATTCAAGCACAGCTGCCAATGACGAAAGACGTCAAGGCTGTGAGGCAAAACAATACACGGCACATTATATACGATAAATGGCAAGATTGCAGCATAAGGGTGAGAAAAAAGCGTAAAATCAAAGCAAAAAATTTAGATAGGTCAACAGTTTCTTCTAACTATTTTTGGTATTTTGGGATTTTACAAATGTGGATGTTTTAGTAAGAATGAGAGCAAAAGTTATAACGCGTAAACAAAATTTTTATGAAGAAGTAAATCAATGTATGCCAATGGTCTTTTGAGTCCCCGAGTTTAAAACCCAGTGATCATGTCTGGGATATGTAAATAAGAAAACTGATCATTTTACCGCACTTTCGCTGTCGGTGCTCAGGAGTATTAACGTTTGAATATTTTAAAGCCTAGATGTCAAATGCATTATCAGGTTTTTTATTAGTTGTTGTGAAATTGGAACCATGTTTAATTAAGATTAAAATCAAAATCGATCAGATATGAAGATTATTTTAAGGTGCTGCAATTGTTGTGCACTAGAGTAGCAGAACTATCAACACTCTAGGCAAACATCTATAGCACAAATAAACATTGATTGTTAGGGAGATATTTGATCTTAGTGTTGCTTTTGTAACAATAAACCGGCACAATAAATACCGGCGGTTTTATCGGAGCTCCCAATGCGCAAAACATGTGTCAAATTGTCTGTTTTCATCATTCGATGAACATTCTTTAATGAAACCAATAATTTTGTTAATTTCTCTGCAATCTATCTAATAAGAGCACCAAAAAGTATTTTTTCTCGTTTCCGATTTCTAAAGTCTCAGACGCATGTAGATCTGTTTGATATACTATTGGAAAAATTTTAAGTTTCATCTTAAATTAAATCAATTGTTGGTTTAAAATTTTCCAGTTCCGTAACTACCTCCGAGTAGATAAATTGGAAATTTGAAAGGCAAAAATTCTTTGCCATTTTCCCTCACAAATATTTATCTTTCATCAAGCTTAGATATACTAGGAGAAAAGGCAAATGGGGATGTTTACCTTCAGCGATAACCTGAAAAGGCTTCCAAATACACGGAAACAATAAAAATTTATATACAATACAGAACCGCTTAGACAGAGTACATAGGCTGGAAAAGCTTATGGAGCTGTTTTTATTAGGCTTCACAATTTGAATAGAGATTGATGTTAAACACGGCAGATCTCTCCGAACGGAAATTTTAACATAAGTTTGGTTCATTAGAGATTTTTTAGCTACAACTTTTAAAACTATTTATGAGTTAAAGTATGAACTGTTGTAAAAGACAAATCAAAATGTTGTAATGAGTTTAAAAAAAGAAGTGTTAATATGTGTACTTATATCAAGCAGAAAAAAAAATTAAATGATTTTTGCAAACTCACACTTAATATACTGCGCCTTATGCGCAGTAATCAAAAAAACGCCAAATGCGCCGGTCGGAAAATGGTTTAATATAGTCCTAAGAATCTATAGGTCTTTTTTTTCAATATTTTCGGATTATGCATTGCTAAGAAAAGTCAATAGTTAATATTGAATAGATGTGTTTCACAAAATTATTATTATGATATAGTTAACGTTAACCAAATGATCTATAATAAATTGTTGTTAATCTGATTTTCTCAATTATGAATTATGCAAAGTGTGTAGAAGCGTTAAATTTTCCATTTGCCAACTTAATAAAGTGAGAAATGAAACAATAGTGAGTGGCGTGTTTGATAAAGCGTAAAGATATTGTTAGGTCAGATTTACAACCTAGACGATTCAAAGGCGTTTGAACAGAGGATGTTAACTAAGATCAAAATCGAGATCAGCATGGCAACATAAAAAAACTCATTAAATTTGAATTTATTTCGGTATCAAATAATTATTATTGAATGTTATATTCCTAAATCATTATTATAATGTGCACTGACACATAATAATACAAAGCGAATAATGCAAACAATAGCTTTATTGTTTAATCACACACAATATACAGTAGCAACCGATAATGTCATTAATTAGATCATTGGATATTTTTTATTAATTATTTATAGTGCTATATTTTATTATTTTATAAAACTTTTGTTTATGTCAAAATATTATTAACTTATAAAAAAAATAATACCAACAAAAGGTCATTCTGTAATAAATAAAATAATCATGTGTAGACAAAAACATTTTTTGCCAATTACAAAATTGTATAATTTGAAAAATGTCATAATATAAGAGAAGCTACATAAAAAAAAAATTTGCAAAAACTGCCAACTAAGCAAAATTATTTTTAAAGTTTTTATATCACTGAGATTAAAAAAAAATATTATTTTGGAACGATGTTTCTCTATTATGTTCTTAGCAAAAGATGAGCTTAAAAAATATCAATTTTTTCTTTTATTGTGAATTTTGTGTGTTACTTCAAAAATCAAAAAGCTTTTGAAGGAGAGGCTGTTTCACTTTAGAGGTGCTATTTTTGCTCCTTACACGTCAAAACATCGGATTTATGAGCAATTTGTGTAACTATTTGAACACAGAATGTACAATTTTAAGAACAAAGTTCAAATATTATTTTTGTTTAAGCACAAAACATCGTTTAGCACTTAATTTAACACTTTAAAACTTACGTAAATGTAAGTTATGAATTTAAGAGTATAAACAACTTTAATTAATGAGAAAATTTCACAAAATTGCCAATTTTTCAATTCAGTTTCATTAATAATCAATTTTTAAGAGATGCTTTTGATTACCGGTTTATAATCAAATTTTATTTTACAGATATAAAAAATATGAAGTCGTAAAGAAAGAATCCTCTGAATAATCATCGATTAACAGTAATTAAATTATTCAGAGTATTCCAGAGCTTTAGAGTATTAAATTTTTATTATCAAACATTATATTATTATTATCTAATAGAAGATATAACCAGTTTAACTAAAGGTTAATACATAATGTACAGCGCACCCAAGCAAACCTAAACCGCGGAAAATAGCAAAAGTAAATTGGCAAATTCAGGAGTGAATTCAAATTAACCAATCAAAAGCTCCAAAAAATGAGATGCGGTGCGATGCTCCAGTGCTTGTGTTTGCTGGGGAGCACTGTATGTATATATCAGCTCTACATTTATAATTTACAGCTGATTGACTTCTCTTTAACTTTAATTTTATTTTATTGATTTACCTGCTTTCGATCAAGTTGGTCATCTTGAGAACTAAGTTTTTATAATAGATATATTAAAAAATTATTTTAATTAACTTGGAAATACTTGGAAGAGAGAAAAGAAGATAGCAAATATAAAAAATAAGATAGAAATGAGTAAATGAGTAAAACATTTTAAAAATCTACTGGAAGAAGAAAAAGAAAACAAACTGACAAGGAAAACTAAAAGAGGAGAACGCAGAGGAAGAAGAAAAAGAAATAACAAGAAAAGATGTAGAGAAACTATACAAATATTTTATTTAAAACACGGTATAGTGAAGAAATACAAATTACTATATATATTATTTTAATTGACAAATATTAATTAATAAAACAATAATTACGCATAATTACACTTTAATCATACTTGTATTAAGAAAGCACTTACAAGTTAATGTTTTTGAATATAAAAATATAATTATGTACTTAATTTTAGTGAAACTTTAATATACATCTTTTAAAAAACAAACTTGCATTTTCAATGTCTTGTTAATTGCCAATAAATCTGCAATTAGTTCGATTGCAGTTTAATATCAGCTATAATTAAATTTTCAATTCATTGATTTCTCAATGTACAATTTACGTGCTATTAATTCACAATTTTCAAAATTTGTTTTTTAAAATAAATGTTCTATCGACTTTTGACAAGATAGACAATCCAGAGTTTCATTTATTTCAAAATAAATTTATAGAGCGTAAGAAAAATTATAGAAAATGTACTAGTAATAAATGATTTTATACAGTGCTTCCAAGCAAACATAAGCTCTGGAGGGGCGTAGTCTTAGGGCGCTTCAGCAATAGAATGCTTCAGCTTTTATGTACACACCGCACCTTATCTTTTTTGAGCTTCTGATATTTTCCCGGGCTAATGTTTCCTTGGAAGCACTGTAGTTTCTCTTAAAATCTTCCTAGAAGGCAAAATTATAACCATTTTTACTTCAATACTTTCTATGTTTAGCCTTGCTGCTATATTTTGCAGTTAAAAAAAAGTTTTAATCCTAGTTAAGACTCTGTAGGTTCCCCAATTAATTCAATGTTCAATCTTTCAAAAAAGATTAGACAAGAAAATTATGTTTTTATCAAAGACAAACATAAACGTAATAATTTAAAAAAAAAAGTTTTTTTAGTCAGCGGTTCTTATAGAATCTCTTAAATAGTCTAACTAAGCAAAAGAAATTTAAAAACTCTTATGTTTAAACAGATTGAGAAAGTCAAAGCGGAGTAATTAATTCAACATAACAATTTGTAGACTCAGACATATTTCGTGCTTATGAATTTTGACTATATTTACTATATTCTGGTTTTTTTGTTAGCTACACCAGTTTTTTATTTCTTAGATGTGCATTTTGGAGGAAAAGCAATGCCTGATTATGCCCTCTGTCTGTCGTCAGTGACTTTTAACATCGAAATAGTGAAACTTAGCTTTCTAACTTCGATTGAATAAACTTTCATTATTATAAAAATACATCAAGTTTTAAAAAAGGTCACAACCCAAAACTAAGCAATTTTTAGCTCATTGATTGTCAATTGTGTAAAAATTTCTTTTTTTTGCTCAAACTTGATTTTAAAAATATCCGTTAAGTTTCAAAGCTTTTTGTGTTAAACCATTTTCAGGCTTATAAAGCGGTTTATTGATTTCTGACATAAAACTTGTAAGAAGTTTAGAAACTCCTTTAAAATTTGAAATGCAAATCTTTTGAGCATAGCTGAAGCGAATTTATTTAATATAAGAATAGAAGTAGGAGCTGTTA
The DNA here is from genome assembly GCA_947359425.1 of Lagria hirta. Classification (NCBI taxonomy): domain Eukaryota; kingdom Metazoa; phylum Arthropoda; class Insecta; order Coleoptera; family Tenebrionidae; genus Lagria; species Lagria hirta. Next base: position 1,520,149 of record OX375799.1, read on the forward strand.
ATTTAACTTTAGATAAGAAAATATAACCGGAGAGAAGTACAGCGGCGGAGAGTGAGATGACACTTGTTAATTTTCTACTAAAATCAATATGTCAAGTACAAAATTATACTAACACTAAGAAAGTTTTACAAAATGGCGGACTAAATGTACTTTACTTATTATGTTAAAGTCAAATTTTCTCTCGACTATGATAACAAACCTCTAACATGGTTGGACACGTTTCTTAGACACTATTATCAACTTTTATGACAGTTTGGTTCTGACTCTGACAGCATCACAATTACAAAGCCCGTTTTACTTCATAATACAGAGTGTATAATATTAACAGAATTCAAGGGCGGCTGTGCTTTTCTGGCAGCAGGTCTTAGATCAGATGTAAAATAAGAAAAATGCACTCTGAGTAATTATTTTATCTAATTTTAGTACAAACCGATGTAAAACCTGCTGCTAAAAAAACACAGCCACCCTTGAATCCTGTTAATATTATACACCTGGTATTGATTTTTGTGTATAATTATTGTGTACGAGACAACGTCAAACGTCAAAAATTCATTTCGATGATTGTGTTTAAAACCAAATACTTCAACTGCGGTAATTTAAAGTCTCAAATCATTTTAAAAATTGAAACAAATTTAGAAAATTTGATTGGCCATCTATAAGCTTTTTTTAGTTTACGTGACTAGAGGCAACTTTTCTTGAAAAAGTTTGATCTAATTACGTTGTTCGGGTGTGTAAGTTTTGTATTGACAGATATTTTCTCTCAGAAACGAATCTTTCTATTTATAAAGTTTTTGAGGTCACAATAACGATGTGTTTCTTAAATCAAAAAACTACAAAATAGTTTTTTTATGAAAATAAACTTTCTTTGTAAAGCCGCATTGTTAAAATGTTTTTCTCTTCCAAAATTGAAAATAGAACACAATAACAAAATAATTTTTTTTTAATGTAACAAGTTACGAGTTAGTTTTATAGTAGTTTTATTTTTTAAGTTGGTTCAGGTGTGACTTAACATTGAAAAGAAGAAAATATTTTTTGAAACTTTTTACTTTTCAACAAATTGTATTATTTTTTCGAGCTGACATTAAATGCAACTGACATAGACTAACAAGCTGTAAACCGGTATTGCGCTGTTTCATTCTCACTTTTTTTCTATTTTCCGTCTCTCTCAATTGTGGATGCGTTTTGCTGTGAGGCTGGATGTATCCTCAAACACTGTTTTGTTTTATTGTTATTTTTTTATATTTTTGTTAGTTCGTTAGCGTTTCTACAAACTAGTTATATTACTTCATTATGTTACGTTTCTGTAGACAGATCATTTCTTTACTACGCTAATGCTCACGCAAGTCAAAACCACGCCCCATGTCCCTGAGTCGTTTCGTAAACTATAGCAAAATAATTTTCGATTTTTAACTTGTTGTTAAATAAATTATGTAAGATTTTGTAGTTTAACCCAATTTTATTTTTCATATTCTTTATCTTTTTAATTACTTTTTCATTAGATGGAGTAATATGTGTGCATAATTCAAAAAAATTGGGTTCATGAGAATCAAATTGCTTTTCCAAGTAAATTACCCAACTCCATTTTTATTCGAAAAAATTTTACGTTTACTTGCTGAGCAAATTCAAATTCCAGAGTTTTCTACGTTATTGCACAGACGGGATTATTGACAGAAAGAATGTTGTAAATACAATTTTCAAAGTGCGCTTGCTAATTGAATACTAGAGAAAAGTTTCATCTAATTAAATTAAATTCAATTAATTAGTTAATTAAATGCTAGAGAAAAAAAAATTTATGGTGATTTTTTTTCTTAGAATTTAATTAATTTATTAAATAAGAGTGTGATAATTTAGCAGCTTAAGAATATTTATTAGCGGACTAATAGACAACTGTCTTTTTCCTATTCCATGATTTTATTCCTGTTTTTTCTATAATCTCAGGCTAAAACGTGAGTGAAACTAAAATCTAAATCAATGTGTTGCTTGAGAAACCGTTAGAATCTGCTGATTAGACAAGAGAAAAACGATTTAAAGTTTGATAAACAAGAAGCACCCAATCTTTAAGAATAAAGGCTGAAGACCTAACACAAACATTCTGTTTCTCTTTATGAAATAATATTTGCAAGAGTTCACTTTTATAAACTTATTAAATTAAGTTATTTAGGTCAAAACGTCTTTAATATAATATAATGCAAAAAAAGAAGAGTAGGTAAATAGAAATTGCGCAGAGCGGTTAGTTGAGGGATGAAATTATTGGACCGAAGGCAGTAGACAATGAAACAAGGTAATTTAATTATATTATTATAATTATCCCGGCGCCTCCACCATTTTTCGTATGCATATTCGTCAAAAAAAGACCCCTTACACTAGGTCAAATATATTAAAAATTGCTGAACAGGCAGAGAAGGATCAATATCCGATAAGCGCTTGTTTGTATAATTGTTTATATAATCAATATAAAAAGTCATTGATGTCCCAAGAATTAAAAATATTCTATATTTAGTGCAGTATCTTTCCAAGCAGGTAATGAAAAACTAAAAACTTGGCAATTGTTTTTGCATAATCAATAACAGATAATAGTAAATAATTGGACAAATTAGAAATGAAGTAAATAAAATTGCAAATAGAATTACCGACAGAGAAATAGGAATAAAAATGTGTCTAGAGACCGCGCCCAGTTTTGCTTCTCTCGACCGTGCCGGTTCGTCTTATTAAAAATGAATATTTTATTTAAATATGTAAAGCAAACTCTGTAAATTGTAGACTTTTCACAATGGTTTTAAATATTTTCCGAATATTTAAAGAGACAAAATATATTTTTGTTCAATTTCGTCAAACCTTGTTGACTGGGTTAATAATACTCGTATCGAATAAATTGATATTGGAAAGCTTCTCAATTTAAGAAACTCAATTGAATAAAAACTTGAACGAATGAAGATCATATTCAGATTCTTGTTGAAATTATATTAAATATAGAATAGTGATCTCGCCGAGTTTTGTATTAACCGAAACAGGCCTCAAGAAAAAGTAGATAATAAAAGAAGATATTTCCAAGTTCGCCACAACTTCAAAAGTTTGAACAAGCGGAACTGCCAGTTAAATATAAAATTAAATCTCTATCCTTATCATTGAATTCCTCCATTATCCAATTTGTGAGTAACGAGAGCCATGTTGGGAGTATACTGAAACTGAACTGCGTTTATAGACTCGCCTCAAAATATCGTAAGAAACTCCGAAAACTCGCAAGTTATAGCAAACCAATTAATCACAAAGTCTCATCTTACTAAAGTTTCGTTGTAATGATTAACGTAGATCAAAGTTGTGCAGAAACAAAAACAATGTTGGAATCGAACTTATAACTGATAAATTGTAAACTTCATAAAGTAATATCATCTAGACAAAATCTTAATTAATAAATAAGCATGGCGAGCTTGACACAATCAAAAGCTCTTAGAACGTCACAGTAATTGTGTCAATTTTAGGTTTGATCCATTATGCTTTGTTCTAATATCAGTATTAAAAACAACTCAACTCAAACAGATAAACTTATTTTTAGAATTTTGAGAGTATGATGTTCTTTTTCTTTTTCTCCTGACTATCTAGAGCAGAATCAACTTAATAAAAAAACGCCTACTTCAAATTTTCCTAACATAATCCTGACACTTCTATTAGAAATTCTTTTATGTACTGTTTATTTAACTTGTCAGATATCATTGACAAATAATTAGGTTAAAATCGAATAACTGAAAACAAAATTAAATTAGATAGCATTTATTTGTAACCATGTAATTTGGTGAGCTATGGAACTGAAAACCTCGTTTGAGGCTTATTTCATGCAATTTGTAACCTGAAATTGAGGCTCGCTGGCTGGAGAGGATGCTCAAATTAATTGCAAGTACAGCAGACACTTGCCGACAGTTGTTTGCTGATTTGCATTTAAATAAACTCTAGAAAAGTTTTTTTTTTCTTGTTTTATTCTCTTTCCTTCAGGAAATTAATGGCTGATTGTTTTCTTCCGCTGGCAAAAGTTGGTATTGTTTAAGAATAAAAAAAAATGATTAATGCTCAATTATTCTCTAAAGCTTATTTTCGAAGACTTTACTAAGTCTTTTGACAGAATGCCAATTAAGGCTCATCTTATTGCAAATCAGCAAAAATGCTTTAAGAAGGTTTTTGCTTTTTTAAGTCTAAAAAAGTTAGTAATCAGACTGAACGTAAACAACCAATTAATTATCATTGAATAATAATAGTAAAGAACTTGATTCATATTTGACCCAGCCTAACCTAATTGGTTCGTAACATAACCTACATTTGTTACTAAATTTTTTGCACTGTGTTTTATTGGTGTTTTTTTAATATCATCTTTTTTCTTTCTTCTCTTTCTACATCAACTCAAGCTCTTATGACACCTGAACTTCGTCATTATCTTTTTTCTTTCGCACTTTTTCTTCTCAGGTTTCTTTTAACATACATTTCTCATAATATCTGTTGTATCAAGATTCCTTGATTATTTCTCTTCTTTTGTTCTTAATCTTTCCAATTCTTTACTTGCATACCCATTTCTTCTATAATATTTCTCTTTATTATTCATCTCTGTTTGTCATCTTCTTTGCCAACTCTCTGACATAGGTTTTGTCCGTAGCTCTTTCATTAAATGTATACCCTAACTACTTCAACTCTCTTTCTCATTTACAATAATCTTTTTCTTCTTTCCTATTCTTTTTGTTGAACACCATTATCTTTGTTCTATTTACATTCACTTCTAGCCTTTTCTTCCTCACATACTTTTTTAGGTTCTTTATTATTTCTGCTATTTCCCTTTGCTACTATTACCACATAATCAGCAAACGCCAGATTCCACGTTTTTTCTCTGTCTACCACTTGCGTTTTTCTAAACATTTCCGCCATTTTAGCCGTATAAATAATAAAGAGCTGAGCAGGCACTTTTATTATTGTTAACGTAAAGTCTTACACCTTTTGTAGTTACAAACCATTCACTCTCTTTCTCTCAAAAAAAAATTGTTTTTTGTTGTTTTACGTCAACTTCTTTTTTCTCTCTTTGTTTTTAAAATATATTTTGATTAATTTATATATCCTTTACAGAAAATTTCTTCTTTAACAAAAGCTAGGCTTTTGTTCTACTGTATTTTAAAAAATGTTTGGTAGTACAATTTTTGGGTATATTTTGCGGCTTTCTTTTATTTTAAGAATTGTCGTAGAGCTTTTGCAAAAAACTACAGAATTTCATTGAATATTTAGTATTTTTTTTTTTTATTTTAGTTGCTTAACAGTATGTAGATTTCGTCCTCTAAGAGTTATTGGAAAAATTTGCTCTGACTACGATTCTGAATGTTGGCTGACTATGTCCAGTCGTTTGGAATAATGGGCCTTCTCTTTATTATTTTTTATAATCTGAGAAAGCTATTAGGCAATTTGCTTGAATAGTTTAAGATTGTATTGGTTAAGATTCGGCACATTCAAAAAACAAAACTGCATTTTCAAATTTCTTTTAGAAAAGACTTCAAAAGCTTTTTAATCCCTGAAAAGAACAAAGCCTTTATAAAATAGAAAAACGCTCAAGAGAAATGCCGGTCTTATTAAAAATAAAAATTTCTCTAAAACTCGATCATATTTTAATACGTCTCGATCGTTAATGTTTATAACTGTGGAAAATTAAAGCAATTGATTATTCATTCAAAAACTTCAAATTAGCGTTCCATTAATTGTGCGCATTTATAATTGGAAATTAAAGTTATGCGGCTTTAAACAAAATTATACTGTTCGCTCTTATTAGACGTTGCAACTTGTCGATGAGTTCCAATAGGACGAAACATGTCCAATTGATCTTTTTTGTGTTAGAGCAGTTTTGTTAAATTTTTGATATTAATATTTTAAAGTATTTTTTTTATTAAAATATTTTACAGATACAGATAAGAAAATATTAGCTTTTCTACATATTTTTATAGAAATTTGCATTTTTGAATAACAGTATACATTCTGCAAGAAAAAACTTTGATTGAAAATTTCTTTACATATATACAAATATAGGGCTTCAAAAGCTTTTACAATCTTTGAAAAGGACAAAGCTTTTTGGGATCAAGGGGTGTGGAAAAAGCGGCAGCTTTATCAAAATATTGTGCAAAAGATCTGTTGTGTTTTCAATATTAAATCAAGTATATTTTAAAACTGACTCTTTTAAAGGTTTGAAAACCTTTGCAGATTGTTTTGCAATATTCAAAGTAATGTATTTTTTTTATAAAATTAGATAGTCTATCTGAAAGAAAATGAAAGTTACGGCATTTCAAAGCCTAATAAAATTGCAAAAAATAGAGATAATTTCAACAAAAAACTTATTTTAATTTAATTCATTTGAACCAAAATAAATGAAAAACGTTTATTTTTTGTTATTTTTTCTTACTTTTAAGGATTAAAAACTGTAGCGACTGCCACAATTTATTAGAAATTTTGTATATGGTGCATCTACCATTTTTCAATATTTTTATCAACATATTACAAAATAATGACTCATTTGAACCAAAATTAAAGAATTTGTCTCAATGAAACGCTTTTCATTAAGAGTACCTATCAAATTTAGATTAAAAATTCTTGAGATATAAGAAAAAGTTTTTAATAAAATAAAAGTGGTTTTCATTTCTCGGTTTCTCAAACAAAGGAAATATTCGTAAAAGTGAGCACCAAACAGGAAAAATTTGAATACTTTTTTAAACTTCATTGCGGTGTTGTCAATTGAAATTAAATGTCTTAAACTTTGTAAAAGCCACTAAATTTATTATGAATGGATTGTAGAACGACTTATTTCAAAGAGAGTTAGTTCAAAGCCGCTTTAATCGCGATAACAGCAACTCTAATATTTCACTAATATATTGTTCATATATGTACTTCCACTTTCTAGCAAAAAAACATTAATTGAAATTGACATTAAATGCAACTGACAAGAACTAATAAGCTCAAAACCGGTATTGTGCTAGTTTAAATAATTTCATAATTATATAAACAAACCACTTAAATGTTTGGTAAAAAGAACAATATTTATTTACATATAGGCGCTAATTATACAAAATGTATTTGCGTTAAACTCCAGACATACATATTTACAAACGTAAAATAACACTTAAGAAAATGTACGTTTTTACAACTCATAAACTCCAATAACGTTTATTCTGTAGTCGGAAGGTTTTCATCTTTCAGATGTAGTTTTATTAAAGACCGTTTTATATTAATAGGTATTTTTTAGTCGGTTGAACGTTTACTATGTATTTTTATTTACTAAAAATAATTTGTGTATGTATGAATAACTGTAAATAATTTAATATTTTCAACAATTGAAAACGGCACTATTGTGTCTTAATTAAACATAAACATTAGAAATTTGTTGCTTTGATATGACTGTTCTATTAGATTTATGAATTACAAATGTTAATAAACATTCAACCGCTGTTTGTTTATTATTCTTTGTTCTGTTTTAAATTTTTCATTAAATAACCAAATAACGCTGTGGCTTACCAAAGCATAATATTAAATAATTTTCTGTTTTAAGAAAATCATAATTTTGAAATGTTAGACATACTTTTTTTGCTCAGACCTTCACCGTGTAAATGGGAAAATACAACGATGAAATGAAGTTAATTAAAAATTTCAAAGCGACTCAAAATCCTCATAATAAATGGTTTTTTGTTCTTTGTGGAATATTTTAATTCATTAGTTTAGTTTGCTTATATTTAATTAAACGTTTGTTCAACTCTTCTCATCTTTCAAACTATTTTAACATATTTTTTAGCGAAATCGAAAGATTTTCTTTTTTTATAAAAGTATTACTGAAATCAGATATTGCTGTACAAAAAAACAGAGATCTACCAAATAATAACCACTTTTTCTATTAAATTATAAGCCGAATGGATTAAATATATTGGAAACGTCAATAATCTACGGCTACTCAAAAAGGAGATACATTTGATAAGCTATGGCTGGATTGCTATTATTGATAGTTATCTTTAGACGTAAGCAGTTTTTATCATATTGGTTAGTTTTGATATTTTCATGCTTATGTCGTTTTGACTAGCGATTGGTTACTTTTCAGTTTTTTTTTTGTTTTAAAATGTTTGATCGAAGTTATTGTTATTTAAAATATTAATTTATTTTTGTACAAACGGTTTGACCGATTCGAAGCCAATTAAAGTAGAATTCAAAAAAAGGCCACACGGTGTCAAATCAGGTGGCTGTGCTGGCCTGACTCAAACACTTGGACATTTGCAGAATTGTAAAACCTCTCAGCAGTCAGGTTTTTGCTTCTAATTAAGATTTTTTTGAAAATTTGCTGCTTTAAACACAACCAATTAAAAGGGTAGCATTTAATAATTCAATTTGTCTTGAATAATAATTAAATGCTTAAATCAATGAATGGTGCAATTTCAAATTCCACTTATTAACTTAATGAATTTGAAAAGCGACAATTATTCTGCAAATGCTACCTGAATACACAATAATTTCTCGCCTGTCTAAGCAATTTTAAATTATTTCAATAAAAACTTTATCATTACATTATTCATATATTTAGCTTTTGGTAATTAAAATATGAGTTTGATGTAAATTTAAGCTGTAAAGTTTTTGGGTCAATAATGACCAAAAAAAATGAAATAACGTAAAAGTTTGTAATTGAAGAAAAAATGAAAAAGCTGCCTAATTATTCTGTTTTATCAAAGCTCAAAAGCCCTAATTTAATCGAAAATTGCCTTGCCTTGCTTAATGACCTATATTCAAATATTGAATTGACAATAGAATTTATTATTTGAGCGCAAACTTCTTGACTCAAAGCATCAACCATCCATAAATTTATAGCAGAATTTTCAATTTCACACTTCTGTAAGTACGATTTAATAATAAAAGCTAAAAAATTGTCCCTAGTCATAATTCGTTTAATCTGTGCTTTTTTTAGTGACACTAATAGTGTTTGCCAAGCTTTCAAACCATGCAGTTAATATGATCAGTTTCTTTTTTCAAAAACTGATGTTGCTGATTGACATCACAAATACATTGCTTATGCGTCGGATGAGCCAACGTTTTTCTTAAAACCAGGTCAAAACTCTAGCGAATAATAATAACTTAATATAATAATAAAGAGACTCAAGGTTTGTTAAGTGCTAGATAATAGACATTATAAAAAAAACATAAAGCGGTTGCAAAAATAATTCATCCAAATTCAGTTTTCAAATTTAATTTAGTGAAAAATGTTGAACCGTACTATAAATTTAATCTACAAAATTTCTTGAAAAATTATAATTACAATTATATTAGAATTAACGGCTTCAAAAATTGAAGCCAGTAGGCCAGATATTGTTATAATGTTTAAGAAAACTAAAATTGCATATTTAATAGATGTTGCTGTACCAAATTCTTTCAAAACAAAAATGAATAAATATTTGCTGCTTTCAGTGCCCATTAGAGATTTTTGGTATTTAAAAATATCCGACCTTTAGTTATTTCAAATATGACTGTTGTTCCCATATCATTAAATGAAAGTTTTAAAAATTTAGATTAAGATTTAAAAATTCTCACAAACATACAGAAAGCAGCTCTATTCATGTCATGTTGTTCAAATGTTTTTAAATGTTAAATCTAACAATTCTAGTAATATGATCTCAGATGCGTGGAGAGATAGTAATTTAGCTTGATTTTTCAAAAAACAAACTTGTATAGTCTATTTAGTTTAAAACACAATTTGTGGTTTTTGTCTATAGTAAAGTTTTTTAAAATAGTGAGTAGTTGCTTCATTGGTTAAGCTCAATTATTTATAAATCTATGATGGCGTAGTAGAGCAAATCAATGGCGTTAATAAAAGTGAATATTAATAAATTTTTACGCAAAGTTGCGATAAAGCAACGACTACTCAATTGTGCTTTTTTTACAGTATTTTACAATCAAGGCGGTCGTTTTGAAATGTTGATAAAATCAGTGAAACTCGGAAGTTTTTTAAAAGACAATGGACTGTTTGAGAGCCTATTCAAAAGCGAAACAAAAGCTATTTAAAGTGGCAATGAGAAATGGAAAAAGTCGTTTTCATTAAGCGTCAATTCGACAAATCTGAATAAAAGTGTTCTTAACTTACAATTACCATAGATTCATTCATTTCAAGTATTATCAACTTTAACTAAATTTATACAATTTTATTATACCAAAGCTTCTTCTATAATCCGTGGTCGGCATACATTTTTTTTCATTTAGAGTTGTTCCTATCTATTGTAGACTTTTCCACAAGAGCACTAGACTTTATAAAAACGTTTAGACCGCAAAGTATCAAACATTTTTTTTAAAAACACAAAAAATTTTAATTTTTGTTTTTGATTAATTTTTTCGATTCTATCTATAATTTCTATAAACAAATAGAAAAAACATATTCAAACGTTTTTGTACTGAAAAAACAAGAAAGAATTGAGAGTGCAGAACATAATAGAGAGACGTAAGAAGTGGCAGCAAAAACATGAAGATATAAATAAGAAAAAATGTAAGAGAAACAATAACAGTATAGGCTAAAAAACATTATCTTTCAGCATTTTTTTTATAAAAATTTTGATTAAGCACTTTATATCTTTCAAATAGTACACAATTCACACTGTTTTACCACTTGCCAAAAATTTTGTTCAATAGATCTCGAGAGTTCTTTCGACCACCAAGAGGTCATGTATAAAACTCCTGAAAAGAGCTCTTGAGATTTATTAAACAACCTTTTTGGCAAGTGGTAAAACTGAGTTATCGATTAAGTAGTAAACAGTTCAATACCAAATTAAAATAATAAAATAAAATAATTAAAACAATTGATCTCTGTCTAAAATGTCTTTTTAAGAAATCAAAAAAGCACAGTAAACTAAGGTTTTGATGACAGAGTTTATATATTAATCATTAAGCTCTCTATCGGCTTCATATTAAATGTTATCATTTTTAAACTATAAAAGTAAGACAAATTATCAAAAAAACGACGATTTGTGTAAATTTTGGTTTATATGAGTCATTATTTTGTAATATTTTATAGATTTTGATAAAATAGTTGAAAATGGTGGATGCGCTAAATTCAAAAATTTTTGTAAATTGTTTTATGACAGTCGCTACTATTCTAAATCTTTAAAATTAAGAAAAAATAACAAAAAAAAATACAATTTTTTAAAATTTTTGTTCAATTGAGTCATTATTTTATGATATAATTTACTTTTTGCAAAAATTATCTTTTTTTTTATAGTTTTTAAAGTGCAATCATTCTGTAATTCTTCCAGATAGACTTATATAAAGTAGACTAATTTTGATTCACTGATCAAAAAGCATTTAATTTTAGCATTTGAGCCATTTTAATTTGATATTGTAAGAGAAGGGAATTAAAGTTTAGTAAAGCTTTTTTAGCGAAAATTACTAGAAAACTAATGGAAAACAAAAAAAACTTTATCTTAAGATCTCTATTGTTTTTAAAAGTTTTTGAGCCCGATGTTTGAAGATGCTTTTATTTGCTCTAAATCTACTTGAAGGTCTTTTTGTGACAAGCCAGGTCATAGTTTAAAAAGCTGCTTAATTGCTGCAAAATCAAAATTTTTAAGCTAATTTAAATCTGCTTGAAAATTTTGATTTTGACAAACCGAAATAGTACAGAACTGATGACAAACAATTTTTAAGCCAAATGAAGAATTAATTGCTTTAAATCTATATAATATTTTTTTTTTGGATAAGCCTACTGACTTGGTACTATAAAAGAAATAACAATTTTCTTCAATTTTGGTTCAATTGCGAAAGTTGTTATGTTTTGACTAAGATTGTGTAGCGCTTTAATTTACCTTCTTGTTCAAGTAGCTAGGACCTCTTCGCTGATGTTTAATCGGTAGATAGTAGGCAGTGCAAAATGTCATTAATAATTCCGTATCAAACATTTCAGAGAATTTAGGTATTAGTTGTCTGAAGCATTGTTTGCAACTCAAAAAAAGATCATTACTCGCGTCTATTAGATTAAACTATTTTGTGTTGTATTTTTCCAGCATAATCCACGTATAAAAAGCGCATTATAAGGCCTTGTGTGGGTGTCTGTAAAATCCATTAGCCTTGTTTGATACAGCCCCATTAATGCTAATACCTCTATTGAAATATTATTCATATTTTAAAAAACAAGAATTTGCTAGGAAAAACACATTTATCAAATCGATTAAGTTTAAAATTCAATTGAACTAAATCTATCAAAGGAGAAATCAAATTTGAATAAAAGCATTTATCTATTTTCAAATGTTTTATCATTTTATTCGCAGCTTAGAGAGGCATCGATGCAGTGATAGGAATAGTAGCTAGAATGTGGCAAATAAAAAGAATGATGATTTTGAAAATTTCTATTGAAAAGTGATATTTTGTACTATATAGAATTCATTTAGGAAGCATCTTTTGCCACACCCCGGTCTTTTTTTTTGTAAATTAAGCTTCTATTCATTCAAATAAACCCTCGGCAAAGTAAAGCTACCTTTTATTAATTGCTTTGATTAAACTAGGACTAAATAAATGCCAGTGGATTTCGATTTACGTGTACAAAATGTTAATTTCCTTGCCAGAGACCAAAAAGTAAAATTGCTTAGAATGAAATAATGCCTTAATGATTGATAATGATAACTAATGTTCTGGAAGATATTCGCCAGCTAGATTGGATAAATAAACAAAAATTATCTCTTACCTCATTTTTCAAAATCTATCACTAACATATTCACCACAAAAAAAAACTCAATTTTCGAAATGTACTTCTAGAAATTTGAGTAAACCATTACGTGTCGAGTTGGTCCGCACTAAACGTTGTACTCTAATTTAAGCAGGACGCAGACTGCTCTTGTTTATTCGGCGTCAACTTCGGCGCCGCATCTCGACGCTCCGCGTCTATGTGTTGTGTAATAGAATGCGCATGCGTTTTGTCTATTCAAAACCAAATTTTCATTTTAATTCAGGGCCGTATTTACTTATGAGACACTAAACCCTAAACCTTTCTTTGTAAGCAGCGTCACTGATACTGGATACGGCGTTTTTTAAAGAGATGACCAGAAATCGAATCAACTCCAATAGCAAACAATTTTTCTTTGCGGAATTTCTGAGTGGGAAAAATTGAATATGACAGTGAGATCTGAAATCGGAATTTTAAAGACGGAGGAAAGTCAGCGAACAGCTGGGTTTGGAAATTTAGAACGTTTATTATAATAGCATCTGTAACTCTAAGCTATTTTTAGCGGCTTCACCGAATGACTTCTTAAATATCTATTAATCATGCCTTCAAATTTTCTCAATTTGTCATCTTAATTAATAACCTTTTTTTTAGACGAACATAGTCATGTATTTTCATCATTTTTTCACAAGTATTTTTCTAGAAAGAAAATGTACATACTTTCTATGAATTAGGTTTATGACAAGTAATGATTATTTTGATGTTCAACTCTTCCTGTTCTGAAAGCACAGCTATGACTTTTTGAATTTCTACGGAGTAAAAAAGTTTAAAAAATTTCAAAAAATTACCTAAGCTTTCTGAATTCAAATCTATTATTGATTTTTGTCTAGGGTTTTTCGTTTGGGCTTTATCTTGAAAATAAACTTTTCAAAATAACTTTTTTTTGGTCTACTTTTTTCCCGATATTAGACAAGTAATGATGATGACAATGTTATTTTTTCAATTGTTGAAAAAAAAGCTTTCAATTTTTAATCAGTTTAAAAAATAAATTAAAGTGCAAATGGTAAATAATACCTATTAGAGCAGACAAATAGAGGAGCGGTGTGTTTTTTGTTGTCAAAGAATCCAACACACATAATTTTAAGTAAAAATGAGCTTAAATTTTCCCATATTTTTATTTCCAGAAACCATAGAATCTTGGTTTTTTATATTTTGCTTAATATCTATAAAGCCAAATTATTTGAATATAAAAAAAATGATGCCATTGTAGTCTGTTTTTTGAACGTGTTTGGCAGATTTACAATGACCTGGTAGCACACACGAGAGACTCAATGTTCATTATAATGAGCGCCTTATAATAAGAAACAAAATCCAACTGCTTTTCTATATAGTAGAAAAATTGCTTCATTAAAGTTGATGACGTAGCTTCCTTATTAAATTTACATAAACCGTCACCGCATTTTGTAAAAGCAATTAATTGCGGATTTGGTTGAAAATAAATTGTGGAAGTCAGAGAAAATCTGCTTTGTTTCAATTAAAACCATGCAAATACTATGGATTTGGTACAAATATATTCTCAAAAAGGCACAAATCCTAATTTTAGCAGAATTTTTAATAATCGAAAATGGCACTGCGATCATCATCAGCCAAAAAATTTTTAATATGGTAACATTTATAGTCCAATAAAAAATTGGTCTGACCGAAGTAGCCTTGTTCTAAGAATAAAGTGATCGATAATGGTAATTGGAGTTGATCAACCTATCACCTTTCTATTTTTGAATTTCAGTGTCTAAATTGGGGGAGTTCTTATCGAAATAGTATCTAAGTCGCAATACCTCGATCTTCTCTTCTTTGATGTGAATGATTTACAGAAAACACGCATCAATGATAAAACAGGCCAGAAGTTGTCACAAAGCAAGAAATATAGAGCCCTTAAACAAACGACACCGAATCGGCATGTCAGATAAAACAGTTAACTTCTGAAAAGGCTTTCATTTCTAAAATTATTTTGATAGTAACACATTTAGAATAGAAAACAAATAAATAATCAATATAATTTTTTTTGTCGCCAAAACCAATGTTTGCAAAATCTTACCTAACGACCTAAAACAGATACAATGTCAACAAAAAGACTTTATATCACAAAATAATGGACTCATCTGAATCAAAAATAAAGAGCAGCATCTTCTTTTATTTATTTCTTCTCATAGAACAATTTACTAAATTTTTGTATCTAGCGCCTCCGCCATTTTCCAACATTTTTGGCAAATTACATTAAATATTGACTCATTTGAGCCAAAATTAAAGGAAAACGTCTTTTTTTTGATATTTCTTCTTACTGTTTTAGTTTAACGATTGATACGGAAACGGTAGAGACCTAGAAAATTGATACAAAAACTATAGTTTCTTATACCAAACTTAGTCATTTCTCAAAAACTACAAATTTAAATTGATTCAAATTTTCCAATGAAAAAAGACTTTATTTGGAAATAATCACAATAGAAATTAAAAATAAACAAATTCACAAAACATTTTGAAAAACTTCAAATTGTTAAAACTCCGTTAACATAATTAAAAGATTTTACATATTAAAATGGCTTAAATGATAAAAATTAAATGCTTTTTGATAAGTGAATTAAGATGATTTTTACTTTAAATAGTCTATCTGGAAGAATTAATGAGTTATAGCACTTTAAAATTAATAAAATTGCAAAAAATAGACATAATTTCAACAAAAAGCACAAAATAATGACTCATTTAAACCAAAATTGAAGAAAAACATGTCCTTTTTGCTATATATTTCTTCTTACTTTTGAAAATTAAAGTGATTGCAATACTTATAAACTTGTTGACACTGCAATATATATATATGTTAAAAGTAGCATGACGATGGAGACAAGAAAAATCAACACAAATGAAGATAAAGATATCTGAACATAAATAGAGATTTGAATATTTCAATAAAATTTCCAATGAGGCACACCTCGTTTAGCTCAGTTAACATTGTTAAACTAACTGCATTAGAGTATTTTTTCTTTAAAGCGTTATCAAGTATTTTTCTAAAACATAATCTGTTTTTCTAAAAGAGCTATAAAAGTTGCCTGACTGCCTAACGAAGTTGGAAATGTACAAGCAAAAGATCTCGCATAAAATCAACCATTTTTGCTTTTAATAAAGTAGAAAGTTTTCTCAAATTTTAAGCTGAATTTGAAAACATTTTGTAGTGAAAGAGCGTTGATCAATTTGCTTACTAGTTTATCAGACTTTGTAAATGTCTATTCTAAGTTTAGAGGGTGTTCTATAATTAATTATGTTAGGCTTATATCTGATATGGCATCTGACCTAAGCGGCGTTTTCTCGGGGGAGCCACTGCATTGCAGAATCCTGTTACGCCACTGCACACGAAAGAAATTTTTGCTTTCACAATTGATTTACCAATGAAAATAAAATCGATATTTAGAACTTTATACACATTTTATATTAACCGTCACTCACACGATTTCTAAAACAACTTCAAAATTTGATACAATTACGCCACAAAAATCTCGAAATTTAATGTTAATTATTTTATCAAAATTACGTGAATATGATCAATTTCGAATTTATGAATATATTTACTTTCAAATTAGCACTAGAAACCAATACACAATTTATTATTTATTGCAAACGTAAACTTGTTTCACGAAATTGTGTAATTATGTATTCGGTTTGCGGATTGTGTAGATTTTAATCAAAGCAAGCGAATTTATTAAATCGTTAAGCTTTATTGATACGAGTTTAATAAAGTTCCTTCGGGTTCTGACAAACTTTCAACAAACCAATTAAACTCCATTTTTATGGTGAATAATTTTTTTGATTCCATATCATTTATATTTTGACACGTTTACGTCATCGGCTTTGTACACTGTGCTAATTAATTAAATATTTGTAACATTGTGAGGTTCCTAACTCTAGCCCAATCAATTTCGTTTACCTACATCAACAGAAATTTTTTATAAATAGATAATACACAATTTGCTTATGACATTTCACTCATCAAACCCTTTAATTTGATACCCATATCATAAAGAAAAGTCACTTAAAAGGTGGCATTCTTGAGCATACGTAATGAAATAATTATGGGGCATGGAATTTTTGTTTAAGATATTTCTATTCTATATCCCTCACAAAAACTTGAGTATTAGAAAATAATTCATGCAATAGCATGCTCTTGTGTGTTTTACTTATTATACTTTAATAAGATTAAAGCAAATTCATTCATTTGTCCACATCTGATTTTACGTTCTTATTGGAGCTCTTCAGCAAGTCGCAACAGATTCTTATTAGAATAAATTTGACCTTATTATTTTATTTGTTGGTAGTAGTCGAAGAAGATAACCTGATAACTTGGTTGTCTAATCAGCGATATACTTCTTACCTCATATTGTGTCTATCAAAATTGGCATCTGTCATTTAGAGTGACTTATATAATAGAAACCTAGTTTCTTAACTTTGATGTAAGGTTAGCTTCTAATATATTTCGCTTGTAATACCAATTTATCTCCCATTTGAAAATTTTAACATCTTTTTTTTTTGACTAATTAATTTAATCTATAATGATTCTGTCAAAAAACGTAAATTTTAGAAAATAAAAAAGTTTTAGCGTTTCTGCAATGATTTCAAAAGTGAAGCTTTATTTAAACTTTTCCAAATTAAACCAAATTTGTGGTCAAAAAAATCAATAATTAGCAGCCTACTCAAAATGTGTTTTAAAAAATTCAACTTATTTTAGTTGTTTCTAAAGACTTTTAACGTCTATGTAAGATTAATTTTTCTTTTTATCCTGAGAGTAAAAACTTAATGAGTTTTGCTTTTGTTAAAAAACGCTTGTTAAATGTTCAAAAATAAAGTGCAAGCTTGATCAATTCATTATTTTACAAGTTGTAAACTGCAAACTGCGCCATGTTAGAACCTCGTTTTGCTGGCTTGCTTGATTTTTCTTTTTAGGTGGATATTCGGATGG
Source organism: Lagria hirta (assembly GCA_947359425.1). NCBI lineage: Eukaryota > Metazoa > Arthropoda > Insecta > Coleoptera > Tenebrionidae > Lagria > Lagria hirta. The sequence continues at coordinate 1,537,830 of OX375799.1, forward strand.
TTGCAAGTTTGTCGTAATGTTACAAAATGGACGAAAAGAGGCAAAAAAATATAGTTAATTATAAGTTACACTGAAACAGATTTTCTGTCTCTGACATAATTAAAAATTTCTGCTTACATAACAAAATGCAATGTATTTTTTACATAATGATTAGAGTTAGTTAAGAAATGATATGTTATTATTTTCAACAGAGATTGACAAAAAGCCTCTAACAAAGTCTCTTACGGTTTGTTAAAGTATTTTCACCTTTTATATCTAAGACAGTTTTTAAAAATAATTGATAAAACTGTTCTCTATGATCTATATTTGAACTTCAAGGGCCAAGTTTCAAAGCGTGTATTAGTGCCGCTTTTTGGATCTGTTTTCCGCCCTGTTTGCTCTATTTTAACAAAATTTATGTAAACAGGTAATAGTGCAGTATTTCAACAATTTGTTCTCTAAAACGGAACTAATCCCACATACAATAGTGGTATTAACATCAATAATCATGGATAAATCGCAGCACAAGTATCAACTCAACTCGCTTTAAAAGTTAATTTTATACACCCTGTACATAATAACTACATTTTTTCCTCTTTTTTTTTATTTATCTATACTTTTTTCTCATTTTCCACTTAATTTTTTTTTCAGTTTCATTGCAAATCGTTTTTATTTGAAATTTTTTTTGCTTTGATCTCCATCTAAATTATGTTATCATTTTTCTCTCCGTATAATTTTAATTTTTTTGGTAATAATATTCTACTTTTATTATTCTTTATTCTTTTAGTTTTGAGTTTTTTTTTATCTTTGTTTTAATCTAAGTCTAAGCTTCTCTTATCTTCTTACATTTTTTTTGACATGTTTTATTGTTTTTCTTGACCTTCTATCATCTTGATTATTTAATTTTTCTCTAGCTAATATGTTTACGTCTTTGTTTTCTCTTTCTTGTTTTTATTGTTTTTGATATTCTAGCAATTTTTAAAATATAGCCAAAATAGAATTTGTTCAAAATTTTGTTTTGAGCTACGTTGATATTCCTTTTGATGGATTTAGTTTCAGTAGTTTCTCAATTGCGACACTTTATTGCTTTAAAGAACAACATTTACTTTCCAAACCGTCATCGATCGTCAGCAGCTCTACAAATCAAGATGCAGAAACTTTGTCTTTAGTTTCATTTAGTTCCTAGATTTCAATTTAGATTAAAGGAAAAAACTTTTACACGTCAGAATCTGTTATCATTCACTAATTATAATCAAAATTGTTTAATTGGAGTAGTTTTAACAAATCGTGAAAAACGCCACAAGGCTTAATTTTATTTATGTATTAAAAAAACATAAATGGCAGATTTATTGATATAAAGTGTGCCTTCTTCCCTTTTTCAATGCATTTTCCATACAGTCAAATGCATGAAAGCTTTCTTTATTGTATAGAAGGTGAGGTTTCAGCATTCAATTGCTCAAACTATGTAGTTTTTTATTTTCCGTTTGAGTTTTGTATTTGAAAAGGCAAAGCAAGAGATCAAACCAGAATTGAATTTTAAATATCACTACACCACTTTTTTAGCAAAAAACATGACATTTATTTATTTAGAGCTTCCAAATGAAGAGAGAATAAAAAATTGGCAGTTATTAGAAACAATAGTTAATCAGCTTCAAAAAAGAAGCTTTGTTTTTATACAAATTTACTATAGTTGTCAAGACAAATGTTAAACGGTGTTAAAAAATTAATAGTGCTTTTTTGTAAATACATAAACCATTTTTTTGTGTGATTCTTTTTTATTTTACTATTGCAATAGCTTTTTTTATAATGTGCTGAAATATTTCTTTTCATATACTCCATTGTCTGTTATAATACTCAAACCAAAATTTATTTTCTCTGCATTTGAATCTGGCAATCATTTGTTACATCTTGTTATTATACTTTTTTTCACATATCCCAGCCATATTCTTTGTTTTTTTTTGCTTTTTTTTATTTTTCTTTGGTTATGTTTCTATCTCTATCTTTGGACTTATTATCTTGCTTCTGCTTTCTTCTTTATCTCTTTTACGTTTTTCATAATATCCTTTTATTTAATCTTTTTTTTGTTTTTTTATTTACTATTTCTAGCATATTTGCAATATCTCACAGTAGAATTGATTTTTTCTTGGCTGGCTCAAATAATTTGAATTTCAAGACGTTTTTTTCCAAGCCTAGATTAATTTTTATTATTTTGTTAATAATCTAAAAATTTAATCTTTTTCATCACAACAACTTTATTATTAATCAAGTTTGAATTATAAAAGGGCTTATGAATACAGAATTTGCAAACAAAACTTTTAGCTTTCAAAAATATATTCATAGAATAATAATTTAGCGTCCATATTTGGAAAAGCATTGTTTTCGCATTACAGAATCTCTTTCTATTTTAATAAATGTCACACAAATATGAAATTCTATTATAAACACGTCAAAAATGTTTTTCTCTTTGATCGAAAAAATTCTGGTCGCCATGCTGTGCATATAATAACGCACATTCTTCATTTATTAAAAGCCAGGTAGTGAATATTGGAGGAAAATCAAATTTTGTGCTAGTTTTCCTTTATTTGTAATTCTAGAAAACTAAACTTAATAATAGAAATTTAAGCCGAAGGGAAGATTGTTTACAATGAAATAATTAAATTTTCAATTGTTGAGAATAAGTTTGAAAAGCGTTTGATTTTCCATGAATTTCTCCATTCTCTAATGAAATAAGGAATCCAAAACTAACTTCATTTCAATCTTCTATCAAGTGGTTACTTTTTTTCCAATTTTTTGTTTTAAGCTCGTCCTGGCTCTTTAGTATAGAAATTTTAGCCCAACTTTTTTAATATTTTTTTTATTAAGCGAATTCTATTCTATTTTTTAACAATTTTAAAAAATTTAAATTTTTACTAAAAATCCGTGTTTTTTTTTAGCCAAAAATTTTTTATCTTTTAAAAAAACTCAAAAAATTACCTAAGCTCAACTAAAGCTTTCTGAATTCGAATCTATTATTCGTTTTTGTCTAGGATTTTTCGTTTGGGTTTTATCTTGAAAATATTTTTTCAATTTATCTTTTCAAGTGATACTAATCTGTGATCTAAGTTCTTAAGATTTTTAAACATTTTGACCAAAAGTCAGATACTAACGCCTAGGCTTAAAAGATTTGTAATTACAGCCATCTTCGCCCAATACGCTGTAATTTTGGTTATTTAACTCGCAGAAACAGCCTTTAACCATCTAATGGGTGCCAAAGAAAAAACCTTTAAGGAAGCAAAAGATAAACCTAGAAACCTAAGAAAAAAGAAATGGTAGAAGTGCCTCGAATGGATAGCAGCAGAACGAACGCAGCAGAGAATGCTCTCTACAAGACTGCAATGCGTCAACTTGCGTCAAAAAAAAACTACCCCTTGCATATCTAGAAAAAGTTTTTTTTTAAATTAGTTACTTTAATGGAAAAATTTGTTTGAGAATAGTGGCAGCCAAAAGACAACTTTCGTAAAATAGAATACGTAATGAAATAATTTAAATTAAAGTCGCTCTACGAAGTTGTTATCAAACAACTTTTAGCTAATTACCCTAATCTACTTCAATAAGGGATAGGGGTTTTAGGATAATTATGTAATCTCAACAAAAGGCAGGAGAGAAGAGGATTTTGTCTTTCTTACTTACACAATTACCTAGAGTCTACCCTTCAAGCAGCAATTCTCGTAGAATAATTCCATTGATTTATATAGAATTTAGTGTGAATTGGAAGGACAATGTTTGGTTCTGACAGATCAGAGGATCTTCATTAAAATAAACAGTGGTGAGAGCCATACAATACTGCAAAATAGGTCATAGAATAATGCAACGAACATGCATTGCTAGCTGAAAAGCTAATGTCCAACCATATTAAAGGATAAATTCCACTCTGACATAAACAGACAGTTTTGAAAAGAAATTCATAATATACCAATTTTTATTGTAAATCAATAAAAAGATACTGCCGCTCAAAAGTAATGTTACATCTTACTGTCTTATCTCACTACTTTGTGTACAATTTTTACATTTATCAGGAAAATTAAGTACAGTTAAAAAGGTGCGGTGTATTGTAAAATGGTCAAAAACCAGCGCAATTAGGTCTTAATTCAACCGAGCAGTCTGTCAAGTGGTTAAGTGATCAACAATTGGTTCACCTGGATAACAAAATGGATACTGACACCCTATGCTTCTATTAAAATTGCGCAAATGGCAAGAGTGTCCATGCTCCAGGATCGCGTACAGTTTAACTTTTTGTAACCGACACGTTTGCCTGATCTCAACCCGTGTGATTTTGTATGGAAATATGTATCTAAAAATCAAAGTTTATGACGACTGTATAGTTTTTGCTAAGCTAAAAAACTCTACATTGGCATAAAAGCGCAAGTAGCAGATAAAAATTGTATAACTGCTGTCGGCATAAATATATAAAAGTAGGTTAAAAGGTTATGTTCGAGTATAGCTATAATAAAAAAATGTTATTAAAGTGAATAATTATATTTGTTTTATTTCATTTGGAGTAGCAATGATAGGGATCTTGACTAAAAACGAGCACCAGGGGGATAGCCGCCTGGACAATGGTCGATGAAACATGGCGCAAGCGTTTTTTATTAGTTGTCAACCAAAATTTGTAATTTCATTTGACAAAATTAGAGGGAAATTTTTCCTTTGCGGTTTTGCTGTATTGATCTGTGTTTATAGAAACTATTCGAACTTTTGTCGCTTGCCTCCTCAGACGTGGGTGGAAATGAAAACTGTTTTATAGAGTTTAAGCTCAGACAATGTCTGGCCCATCTGCGAGTTTGTCATGCTTTTAACAAATAACTATGTGAGTTCCCTTGACGGTTTATAAGTCAGGCAATATTATAGATTGCTCACTGTTGTATCCTCAAATAGCTTTTGGATTCTATTTTGCTGCATCCTATTAACTATTCAATTTACTCTTGTACATATATAGCTAAACCAACCAGAAAAAATCATCCAGGGAGAAGGATCAATCCAGTTTATACAACTTTATTAACCTTAACTTGTTAAACTTTACTGATGTGAGCTAATTTAGTCGAAAATTCTACAATCTTACAAGAAATTTATTCAGAATGCTTTTTTGAGCTTGAGTAACATACAATAGGTGGAAATACTTATCTAATAAAAGCACGAATCGAACTCGAGCAACAAAGTTTCTACACTTGTTTTTATCTAACAGATTTTTTAAGTTTGCAAAAAAAAATTTCAAAAATATTATTCATTTTGAGAGACATAAAGTCAATTATAAATACATTTTTAGATTACATCTAAGGAAACAGCCCCAGATTAGAATCGAAATGACAAATCTTAAAAAAACTTTCTTAGGCAAAATTATTAACAAGTTTTTTTTTGAGTTATTAGCTAAGGTTATCTCTCTGATAGCGTCGGAAACCAGATTTGATGATTTAACTTGAAACTGCAGGTTACTTAAGTAGCTTTTCATATTCAACTCAATCGGTTTTTATATATCTAAATTTTCTGGATCATGAGCGACTCAGTTTTGGATTTATTATATACCATACTTGTTCAATAGGTGGCAGGTCTGGAAAACGTGAAGATTAAGTGAGTGAGTTTCTAGAGACTGGTCAACTGACTGTCTTACGTTTTTCAACCAAAAGATGCGTCTGTCTTTTGGGGTTTATCCTGCCTCTAATTTTACTCAAATGCAAGATTATTAACTTTTATTGTAAAATCTGTCAACTCACAAGCAATTCAGAATATTAAACTTTCATTAAAATCCGTATATTTTTTCATTAAAAATATTGTCTAGAATCTCGTTTCTCTTAAGCTTTAGTGCAAAAACATTATGTGGAACATATTTAAGGATTAGTAGAAAACCTTTTCTGTTTGTGGTGAGGCGGTTATCTGGCACGAAATGAAGTTAACTATTATCCTTTTACGTCGACTCAAGTGGAAATTCGATGGAAATGAAATTGTACTTTTGCAACGTTGAATTAAGATGGATCTTATGGCTTATTGTTTTACAGCACTGCTGATTGGTTTTATAGACAAAACCATGTTTTTCTTCTAATAATTTTATAAAATGTCTACTGCGTTTGACTTTGTATTGAGACGTATGGTGAATTAACATAACTTTTAATTGTCTAATATTAAGAGAACACAATTAGCTCTCATCAGTAAACGCTCAAAACGTAAACATAAAACTAATTAATCTATGGCTAATATAGCCTAGCCGGTTATTAATAAAAAGTTTAAAAAATTAGAGCAATTGAGCAACTTTATAGTATCATTTAGCTTAAAAATCATCTGCCATTAAGTCACTAGTTTACTGTACTTTCTCGGTTTGTCAAAAACAAATTTTTTAACTAAACTTACAGCAATTGAACAATTTCAAATTACTATCTGGCTCAAAAATTGTCTGTCATTAAGTCAGAAGATTTATCAAAAAAAAAACAATTTTAAATTATCTGGCTCAAAGATCTGTTGCTGTCAAGTTAGGTAAAATTCTATTTGGCGGATAAATTGTTTGTCATCAACAAAATCTTTAAGGACATTAAGCAACTTTGAACTATCACCTGGCATCTGTGATCAAGTCACTGAATTGGTGTATCGCAAACAGAATCTTTAAGCTGATTTAGAGCAATTAAGCAATTTCAAATTACTATTTGGTTCAAAAAATGTCTGTCATCAAGCTAGTAAACAGTACTACTTAGATTTGTCAAAAACGAAAACTTTAAGCAAATTTAGAACTTCATCTAGCTAATAAATCATTTGCCATCAAGTCACTGGTTTGCTCTATTTTCAAAATTAAAATTTCAGTTAGATTTAGAGCAATGGAACAACTTGAAACTACCATCAGTAATGCACCATGTTTTTTCTAATTTTCAAAAACAAAATCTTCTAATAGCTGGGAGCAAATCAGAAACAGTTTAATGAGTAATAAACATAAGAAGAGATATTTTTAACTCCCAGCTGTTGTCAGAGAATAATGCAACCAAGATTGGAATAAGTTGAGCTATTTGATACTTTAGAGTCAAAAGGTTGTATTATGTAAAACAGTTGGTTAATCAGTTGATAGCTTGGTCTGATAGTATTCTATCCAAGTGTTTACTGGAAAGTTCAATATGAAGCGTGCGGAAACTTAGCATTTCTAAGTAAAGGGGGATTTAAGCTGTGATTCAGTGATGACAAGCCGTTATCTCGTTTATTACTGCCAAGGTATTAATTTGTATCAATCAAGTAGCCAAGTTGCGATGTTTATTCATTGGATTCGTGACATAAGCAGCTTATTTTAGCTGTCTCTTAGAGCTGGAGATGTTTATATATTAAGTAATTATGTTCTCCAAAGGTGGTCGATGTTGTTGATTTGCTTTGCTTTTAACTTTTGGGTTCAGCAATACATTTTGATTATAAGATGCTTAGTTAGTTATAAATTCCTAACAATAAAATACCAAACTTGGAATGTGAGATCGTGGCAGCTGACATTTTCTGAATCCAACTCAGAAAATCGAAATAGTTATTACTTTAAAAAAAGCTCGCAAAACAATCACTCGAGAGATAAAAATCTCATAAATTTTTTATTTCCTAACATTCTGTTGAGTTAAAAGCGACATGAGTTCCTTAGAATCTTTGCTCTATAAATCAGTATCATTCCAAGCGTATTATGATTTTGTTGTCAAAAGGTAGTCTGTGGGCAAGTTCTGGTCAAAGGTAAGATCAAATCATAGAATCGTTTGTGGCTTCAAAAGGCGAATATAATGTAGGACAGCTCTTATCGATCCCGGCTGGGCGTGGGCTAAATCAATCAACAACGAAAAGAAGAGAAGAGCATAGGGCATTACCCTGTCGTTGCAATTTTATAAAAATTAGATTTTCTGTGTGTACACGTGCAAAACGTTTAGTCAGCTTACACAAATCCATGTTGTGCACATTGAAAATGCAAATGGCGCTATAGATTAAAATTTCTAGTAATCCGATTAACATTCCAACTTGCAGATTTATTGCCAAATAGATTTACATTAAACAAAGTACCAAAACCTCATTGCATTGGTCGATGTTAAACATTTTTTTGAACTTCTCAATTAATTTCACTATTTGCTTCAAATCTGTATTTAAGCAAGTTGTTAGAAATTGCCAATTACTTCAAGCAAATTTTCCTCCAGCGGTTGATTATCCTTCGACTATTTAAACGCTCGACCGAGAGAACTATATCTAACATTATTTATTTTACTAATAGTTCTTTTGCATTCTTTTCACTAGTGGAAAATAAATGAGGCTAATTTATCAATCAAATGTAACAGCTTTTTCTTGATCCTTGCCCTCGATCCACTTGGCAACTAATAGTAAAGCACAATTCCTGTCACTACAAATATAAATATCAAGTAATAAACGCTCAAACTGCCCATGGTTTGTTCGTGTTTGATCTAAGTAAAATAATACAATAATGCATCAAGCAAGGTTTAACGTTTGCCAAGGTCTAAGAGACCTTTCATCCCTCTGAATCTAAATTAATTTGCAATGACTCAATTGTAACAACACAGCACTAAAAAAAGCCAAAATAAGTTTTTTCTTGGCAAATAAGGTGAATGCCTAAATCACTGATATCAATTACCAAAAATAAGCATATAACTAGATCAGACTCGATCAGATCAAAATATAAAGCAAAAAAATCACAACTAATAGTTAAACTCAAAAAAAAGTTAATAACATTAGCTAGAAAAAATATCTACGAAAAGCTGTCACAGAAGCACTGAGAACTCAGCATGTAGAACAAGCAAAGAAGCAACCTAATAGAACACTATAAATTTGAAGAGAGTGTCCAGAAACCAATTTAGCGATTCACCAGAGCAAATAGAATCGAATCAATTACCAGAAATAAAAACTAGCAATTAGATGGTGTACAATAAGTGCATAGACAACTGAAAAACAAATACTCGAAGAGAATCTTGCTCATCAGATAAATGTATAATCACTTTTTGTTATTAAACAAAAAGCTGAGCAAAAAAAACAAAAGGCATAATAAAAAAGCGAGTGACAGGAAAAATGACGGTACAAGAATGCGTTGAGCGGTTGCGAGAGAAAGAAGAAAAGCTGTAGATTGGTGGAATGAAAGACAACAAAAATTTTTGGGATGCAGAAGGCTAATGGTAAAAGATAATAAAAAAAAGAGTGCAAGAGAAAATACAATACAGCAATAAGAGAAATAAGAAAATCAATGAAAAGTAGCTTATCGAACATAATATTTCAATAAAAAACAGCAATGTAGAAAATTGCAAAATGAATGATATATTGAAAAATTACGAATAAAGCTGCAAACGCATAAAAAACAAATGAGTAGAGATAAAGATATAAAAATCAAGAAAAAAAACAATACTCGAAGTTAGTTTAAAAAATCACTGTACAAAGAAATTAACAATAAGTTATGTTATAGCAGACGAGAAACACATTACAAAAAATTATAATAAAAGCAATAGGAAGTATACGATAAATCACCTCAAATAAGAAAAAGTAGCGCTGCAGTAGAGTAAGGATAAGGAATAAAAGAGAGAGAACGCTTAAAAACTATAATAGAAGAAGCCGGATGTATAAAAATCTGATACAAAATCGACCCAGAATAATTGTGGAAATAGAAAAACCAAAAATTGCTTCGAATGCTGAAGATAGTTATTAGAATTGAAAGAAGAAACTTCAGTGTTCATCTTCTAAAGAAAACAAAAAAAAGTAATTGCTAATTTAAGTTAACTGCCACTTTACTTAAATTGGCTTATTTTGCGCTGTATTATATCAAGCAGGAACTTGTACAAACTTTTTACCCATGGCCTCTGTGTTAAACCAATCTCATTGAATAAAGAACATCAAAACAAAAAAAATTACAAAAGTTAGAGAATGACACAGGGTGTTTACGTCAATAATAAAAACCGACCTAAATAATTATAAGCTTTAGTACAAATTGTTTTGGTTTTTACTCGACTTTAAACGACAAAGGGCTCGTTAGCGTGACATCTTGTAATACAATTTGGCTGGACATACATAAATAAACCGTAAAAAGTTGATGAAAATAGCAAAATGTTGTAAAAAAATAACATTGCAGCTGGTGGTAGATAGATTTAAGACTAACTAAACAACCGCTTACTGCAGCGTTTTATATATTTTTTTCGCAAAATGATCAATTGGGCATGTACCATTAACCATATTAATACTGCCTCTTTTAAATCATATGACAAACTGCTGAGTGCAAAAAAATTACGTTTATAAACAAAGGGAACAGAAATGGCTTTGGATAATTTGATAAAGGGTTACAAATAATTGAAAAGCTCCTGATAGAATGCTGTCAGTTGTTAGAGGAAGGAATGAAATTAGCTATGCTGATAGATTGATCAATTCCCAAATAATAAATTTATGACTTGGCAGTTGTTCGTGACAGATAGGAACAAATGGAATTGAGGTGCGCTTTTTGTAGGATAATCTTGTCAGCAGTGAAAGTTTTGAGTGATAAATAAAAGGAAAATTTTTGGAGGAATTGCGAGAAGCGTTCTATAGAATTGGATAAAATTGTACACTAATTTACGGTATCAGTGAGTTTATTTCTGTAAAGGGGTAAATCCTTTGTAGTCAAAGGTAAGATGAGATCACAGCCGAGTAGTTTTAGGCTGTAAAGGGTGAGTACGATAATATAATGGCCAATATCGATCGAAAGCTGGGCGTGGTGTGATGGTACAATTTGGCCTATATATCTAAATGAAATACTAAAAAGCAGTTGCGAGTGAAGAATAGGAGAGAACGTAGGACATTCCCCTTGGCGCGACAATTTTGCATTTTGCCGCCGCCGGCGAGTGGCGGTGAGTAGTGGGCGTCGCATAAACTTATTATTGTTCTTACCGGGGCAATAGAGCGCTGGATCCATAACAAATAGGGATTTGGTTAGCGGCTGGACCTAAGACACCATGGGTGTCCATTTTCTGGTCACTGACATTTCGAAAACTGTTTTAGTTTTTGAACACAGTTCGAATCACTCAGACATCGCGTCTTGCGGACCCTTATCCCGCATAGCTTCGGCGGCTAACAAAGTCTGTCGGCGGCCGGCTTCGCGACGGCGGTGCTCAGCGCCATCGGGCGGGGCCCCTCAGCATTAGACGCATTGCGGGTCCTTAGGGATTACTTTTCCGAATTCAGAAAATCACTCTATTTCATCAACTCCATGACCTAATGAACCAACCCCAAGAACTAACCTGCCGCAAGTGACGTTCATCGATGTTCCGCTCCACACTACTCTTCGACTTTGACACCATTTTTATAACGATTTTCGTAACCGGGACCCCAACGTTTATTAATTATTTATCATCCGTTATCTTTTTCTACGTTTTCAATACGGATTTCCACCCCGACATGATTAAATCCTCCAATTTAGAAAAACCCTCACTCATCCTCATCAAACAAAAAATACGCACATCTATTATTCAAGCGTTGTTAACGATTCTAACATTTTTGTACAAAAACAATAGATTAACCAGATCAATATTGCTATATCCCTTTTCTCAAAAATATTAAATCCTACAAAATTAATAATTTATAAGAAAACATTGCGGATAGTGGCTCTACCCAGCATTTTTAACGCTCCTATAACTGCAACTAAATCCCGAAATAAAATCCCAAATGGTATACGTGTAGAAGCTCCCAAGAAACTCATATATTACTTCTATCCACCAAAAACTCCTACTCTCTCAAGCCAACCAAAAACTTCTACCACTTTAATACAATCAGCTAATTAAACCATTTTAATTGCCACTTCAGAAGTTTTTCTACTCCACCTGACAAAATGTTTTTTTCCGAAACTCTGGCGAGAATGAACAACTTTCTGTTTGCAAAACTGATTTTAGCAATTAATCCAAATTATCTTTGATTTTATGAAAATCATTGCAAATCAATTCACGAGCTTGTATCTTTTTAATTTACATCCGCAACCAAAAATGTAAATGTTTATAAATCACTGTTTGTACTGCATAAAAAGCCGAGCCCGATATGGTAATGTTTAACTTTTGAATACTTAAAATTAGTTTTGCGCATATAAATGCTGTCTAGGAACCAGAAAACTAGCAAAATGAGTTACAATAAATGCAAAAACGTCCAAATGCTCATCAATTTAGACTGAAAAATGGTAATTTGTTTTTCTATGCAATTATATTTTTTTACCACGCCCAGCTTTTGCTATGTGGACCATCTAAAACAATTGATGCAGTTAAGAACATTTTGATTCAACCAAGCTTTACTATCAAAAATGTCTATCATTAATTTAATCTTTCATTATATCTTTTTTCAATTTTTTTTTTCAAGACCTTTTTCTTTTGTTTTTTTTTATTTTTGTTTAACATTAAGCTGTTTTCTGTGTATTTTTTTGATTTCTTTTTATGTTTTTTTTCCATAGTCAATCAGAACTTTCTTTAGCAAATTTTTGTTTTTTTTTATATTTTTAAAGTTTAATTCAAAATTTAATTTAAAAGTATCTTCTACTTTAATTCAATTTTTCATCCACTTATGAAAATGTAATTTATAACAACATATAAGTAAGCCATTGTAAACATTTTTTGAATTTTCTAGCCACAAAATAATTTTTTGTTTATTATTTTTTTGAAATCTTATCTGGTTGTGTTATGAGTTTATTAACAGTTCACTTTTTTTTTCTATCTTATTCTTCTTGTTTTTCTTTTGGGTTCTCTTCCCTTGTCTTCATTTCTCTTTTCTCCTATTCCTCTTTTATCCACTTTATCTTTTTTTTATTTTATTCCAGTATTTCCTTTCTTCCGCTTTCATTGTATTGATTCCACATGTGCTTTTATGTTTTTCTTTACTCTTGATACATTTTACACAGTCTCTTTCCCTTTTTCGTCCAATACCTATTCTCTCTCTCCTCATTTTCGCACATTCTCTTCCCAGGTACAGCGGGATTTCTTCTGTCATACAATTCTGATAATTCCTGTTGTACCTAAATTCTTCTCTTCTTTCTTGCTTATCTACCTCCTTGTCTCTTTCACACGTCAAAATTGTACAAACTTTTGACCCAAAAAATGCCGTATTTATAATTTGAGATTTGAGCAAAAGTATTTTTAACACCCACTTGAGAGTAATGTTTTAAATATATAATGTGTGTCGCCATAGATTAGAATGCCGTAATGCTCTAACCGTAGTGAAAATTCCTTTCACATTTGCAATTTGAGTTTTGTTTATTTTTTGGCAATTCATCGTGTTTTATATTTTTAGGCGTTTGCCAGCCTTGGCAATTAAATTAAAAACAATAAAAAGTCGGATTATCTTTTCCAGCGTTTTTAAAATTGGAAACGTCGGCGCGTATCACGTCCATCATCACGTTTTATGATAGTCCTATCAATTATTTAAATTTCGGCACTTGAGCCGCAATTAAATTCGAAAAAATGAATTTCTACGCAAAAAAAAGATCAAAGGTGAATGTCCCTATTTATAATTAAAATTGCAAAAAATCATCCTTGCGCCGCAGAGCAGCAGCTATTTTAAGCTGACGACTAAATCAATCCAATTCGATGAATTATGACTGGTCTTTCTAAATTAAATACTAAATAAATTAGACTTTTTTGCTCGAAAAGTAAATGAAGAAATATGTGCTTTTCCGGAAAACAGAAAGAAAGATTCAGAAAAGGCAATTGGTTAAATATTAAAAAAGCTAAGCTACACGACGCACAACAATGACAATAGAGCAAAGAAAACAGATTTGCCACAAGAAACACACACCAAAAACTTAGAAATTTATTTTATTGTATAATATAAATATAACTTTATAAAGAAAAATTAACTTTATTTTTAATTTTACAAAGGAAAAACATTTTTTGCTTAATTCAAAATGAAGACATATTGTAGTTTTTAAAATTTTCTACCTATTTGCTTATTTTTATCTTATTTGTAATCTCTTCTTTTTTCTTTATCAAGTATTTCCAAACTTCATTGGTTATTGCTTTAATTTTTATATATTTATTTTTTTTATCTTTTTGCTTTCGTAGGTTTTTCTGTATTTTTTTATGTAGTTTTTTTTTTGTTCTTTGCATTCTCTATTCCACCATTTGTTTTGCATGTTTTCTTTTTTTCTCAATATATCTTGTAACAGCCACTGAGTTTCAGTTCTCTTACAGAATTGAGAGACGCCTCGTTAAGCCCTAAGATACAACGAAAATTTCTCAAAATTAGGTATCACCAGGCAGGTTGTTTATATAATCACCGTGAATATATGCTTATTAGTGGCTTCTACGAGTGATTGAAACACAGTAATTGCAACAATATCTTACGAGTGAAGCGTGCTTCTAATAAATAACAGAATATTTTAACAAAGCATAAATTTTGCTAATATTTGTAGCTTTAAAGTCATAAATTTCATGGTCAATTAATTAACACGTTTTAATCGAAAGAAAAATACTTAAATTTGACAGTTAAATACTAAATTTAGAGCAGCGAAATACAATTTCTGAAACGCAAAACTATAAAACTAGAGATATTAGGTTTAATGAAAGAGCGACAAAATCGATTAACATATTTTAATAACTTTGTTTACTAAACATAATTGATTTGTTGTTTTATTACCGAAACTGTTTTCTAACAGTGCCAATTAATTATTCGCAGCGCGATTTACCTTATTTATAATCTTGAATGGCCATCATAGAAATGAATGAAATTATACATCTGAAAATTTGAAGATAAAATAAAAAATAAAAGAGGGTGCAAGATACTAAAAAAATGCTAGAAAGTGATGAACAGAAAGACAGACAAGAGAATAAGTAAAAAGAGATATGAATACTATGAAAGAAAAGGATTCAGTGTAAAAGAGATTAAAGTGATAAAGAAGCGAAGTAGGTAAATAAAGAAATAAATAGACAGAGAAAAAAAGGGAAAAATTTAGAGAAAGCAGATACGATAAAACATATATGAAACTGATTACCAAACTATCAAAAAAAAATGATAGAGAGAGAAAAATGATTGCAAGATTTAGATGTGAGAATGAAGAGAGAGATAACAGGTTTTGCATGGAAGAAAATAAAAGAAAAGTCAGGATGTGGAGAAAAGAAAGAGAAATATTAGAGCACATGAAAATGATAGAAAGAAAAAAGAGAAAAGGTAAACAAGAAAGAAGAAAAAACATAAAAAAAACAAAACCGTTTAAGTTTTTTTTTATTTTTATATTATATTAAAGTATAACACTGTATAGTGAGGAAATAAAGCAATTATTATCTATCAGATAAGAATTAATTCAGAAAACAAAATCTTGAATTAGAGGGTTGAAATTTTTAGTATTATAGGAGACGGGCTTCTGTGGAGCTGTTTAATTTTATTCTCAGATGAAGCAACTTTGTTATACGTATATTAAATTATGGAGATAATTAAATAATAAATGCTTTGTAAAAAATAGTAAATAATTATATTTTTCAAAAACAAATACCCTACCTAAATGAGTTTAATTGCATTTTTCTACTATACAAAGTGAAATTTATTGTTTGTACTAAAATATTGTTCAAACCAATTATGTTTATTACATTAATTTATTGACTGAACAAATGCATGAATAAAAAACAATTTTTCCATGAAATCTACTATATTGGTATCATTGCCTGCATTCATTGGGTTTTCTATTCAATTAATTATTAATAAAGCTCATTCATAAACTATTAATTTGCAAATAGCAAATAATTAGTATTCAATTAACAATTTAATGAATTGATTCGGTTGTGTTTGTATCTCCAACCGACTTGTCTGTACTTCTAATTATATATAGTTTGAGAAACTTTACAAACTCTTGTTCATTTACGGAATCCATTACAACAATGTAGTAGATACAAAACAAAATGGTACACTAAAGTTTTAAAAAATGTCTTAAAGCTAGAAAATTACTTTTTTATGTCTGATTATTTGGCATTAATTCTTCTTACTTCTTTAATTTCTTAATTGTTTTGTTTATTTTTTTTGGTTTTTTAGTGTTTTTTTTAAGTATTGGCTGTGCCTCTTCAAAGTAACTTTTTGTAATATTCTGTAAGCCGAAAATTAATTTTTCTCAATAAATTATTAGATTTGAATGCATTTTTCCCCATATAAATTTTTCTAAATTTTTATTCTTAGGGCACGTGCTTCCTTTTTTTTGCTTTTATATGTTTTATCGTTTTTATTGTTTTTGGACTCATTTAAGAAATGATTGTTTTTTTTTCTTATAACTTTTGCTTTATATTTGGTTTCAACCACTATTTTATTCTTCTCTTTGAGTGCTCTAATGTGTATTTTACACCCGTTATCTGTCTAGTCTTTGTTGCACAGATGTCACTACCACGGCAGAAATAATAAAAGCAAAAATATTATTTTAAAAGTAACTGAAGGTATGACGCTTAATCTAAAATGTATTAAAAGCTGACGACAACTTTGAATTAATAACAGAGAGCAGGCACATTCTGTTGCTATCGATTTGTGTTTTCACTTGTTGATTTCAGCCGCTGCCGGTTTTATTAATTTTTGGAGTATTTGTTTAGCTAATTCCTTTAATACCGAACTGTTTTGGGTTTATCGAAATTTGTAATAGGGATTAAAACCAATTTATTTCAAAGCACCGATGATGGCCGTTTGATTCCATATATAAAATATTTATTTTGTATTTCAGCGTTTAAGCAGTAAATAATATTCAGAAGTTTTATAATTTAAAGACAATTAAGAGTATGCTGAACAACAGCTGCGGTATTTAACAATTCTCACATCATTTATTATAATTGACACATAACAGTCAAAATAATCAATACTGATAAATAAATAAAAATAGACTATCTTTACAAATACCACGTTATCAAAAAGATTCAGAAAACAATAAATAAATATCAACAAAAGTCCCGAAATTGATGTAGACGTGACAAAAACTATTAGCAGAGCATCATGTCTATTAAAAAATTAAATGTAATGCTTAATCTGCTTGATGTATTATCAACAGAATGGTTGTCCAGCACATTTTACTTCATAAATCACAAATTTGAAGATAATTGAATTGGCAAAGGTAGATCAGTTTTATGGCCACCAAGAAGCTCTGATTTGACAATTTTAGGTTTTCATTTCTGGAGGTGTTTAAAACAAATTGCTTACAAGGAAAACTTACCCAATAATGTCCAAGTAGTAAAAAATAAGAGGCATTGCAGCATTCTTAACAATTGAGGAAATTCGTAGAAGATTAAAATAATAAAACGCAAATTGTTAAAAAAGTGTGTCTATAATTTCTAGAATCTAACATTTCAGAGGCAATTATACAAGAAGAAAAACAGATCATGTTTCTTAAAAAGCTTCTTATTACCTAAATACAACAATTGATGTGAAATGAGACTTTTTAGTGTCACCTTTAAAGTAATATATAGTTTATATCAAATTAAAATTGATGTTTTCTGAATAAATAAAGGTCATTCCATTGTAAATTGATCAGTTGAAATTGGAATCAACTTTTTTCCTTGCTCTATAATGATCCTGGATGTCATTAAAAGTTAGAACATTCAAGAACAAAAAAAAATTAAACAAAAAACAAGGAGAAAAAAATAAATGATGCGAAGGGAAAATTTAAAAAAGAAACAGAAAAGTAACTGGTAATAGAAAACAAACAAAGAATAAAAGAACATAGAGAAAAAAAGCAAAATAATGATCAAGTCGCAGAAAGAAATGTTAAAGACAGGAAAATGTAAAGAAAAATACTCAGAAAGAAAGTCCAATTTTTTACTTTATTTTTTTCAAATAGAACTCAATTTTTTTATTTTATTGATTGCTGTATTATTTGCTATACAACTTTATAATTATCATTATAATATGAAGTTATCTCTTAAATAACGGTTTTTTTTTTCCAAAAAAAAATATAAATTAAGGAGAAATGTTACAGAACTTCAGCTGTTCTTCACAAAATTCTAATTTTTTGTACAAAGCAAAAAAAAAGTTTAAGTATCCAACCTATATAATTTTTTTATTTATTTTAAAGTGTTTGAAAGAAAAAAGTTGGATAAAAATGTACTGGCAAGTTAGCAATAAAAATGCGGATCTGAGATCAGTTTTGCAAATAAATTATTTTAGTACAAACTTGCGAGTGCAATGACAACATCTAAAATATATTTAAAAGTTCATCTTGAACGCACGAAAAATTAAATATTTCTATTTTTAAACCAATTAAATCATCGCGCGCTGCGAGAGGAAAATGATTATTTTTCGCTTATTTGTGTCATTGGAAAAACAATGCGTGGAAAGAATATTTAAACGAGGATTCGCGTCTAATAATAAGCAAATTGGAAAAGTTGAGCAGCTGATGGGCATAATTCAGTTTTGAACTGAAAGGGTTACGGAATACAGAGCGCTCGCCAATTTTTTTCCAACGTGAGGGTGCTCCTCCTCCAGATAATTTATCGCCGTTTTTTGCGTAATTGTTCACTTAAAGTAATACAAATGAGACGCACGATCCCGAACAATATACAAATAGCTAGAAATAACATTTTTAGAAACATGAATAACTTACTTAAAAATAAAGTACCTAAACCATGCTACAATTTTTGCTTATTGCCAATAAAACAACACCAATTTACAAAGCATTGAGATTAAAGAGCAATAAAAAACCAAAAGTGACTAAATTGTCTAAAAGCAATTGTTAGTTTAGGAGAAAAAGTCAAAATTCAAACTTGTTACATATTGGTAACCACGCATCTTACCACGCTACGAGGATCATGATGGTATCAATAAAATCTAATAACTGCCTAACAATCCAACTTTGCACTATTTTATTAGAAAAAAAGTCTCGATGCTTTTTTTCAGAAAATATAGCTAAAAAGATAGCGGTTCGAGTTCGAAAATAGTGAAAGAGACGACCAATTGACCCGCAGTGCTAAACATAAGACCAAAATATAAATGGAAGGGTCCAACTATAAGCATAATCAGGGTATTCAGCTTGTTGAGATCATTTATATCCTTCGCACACATCTTACGTGAACACTTAGTTGCCTATCCTATCACATTGGTTAAACCAAGAATTTGAGCCAAACAGGATATGCCACAATTGTCCCGTGATATGGCCACCAAAAAGCTCCGATTTAATAATAATCGATTTTTGTTTTTGAGACCGTTGGAAATCAATAGCCTATGGCATTAATCTTTCTTCGAACATAGAGATTTTAAAAGAAAAAATTCAAAACACTGTGATGTAACAAAATTATAAAAAGTTGAGACAAAAGCGATAATGATTCGTTAAAAAAAAACTTATCTTTCGTCAATTTGTAATACAATTGCGTAATGTAATACAAAGATCTATAAAAGTTTGTTGCGCTTCGTAAGATTTAATAGATTAAAATCGGCTCAACTGCGATAATATATTCATACAGCTTGCATTCTAGAAAACAACCTGAAAGCTTTATTCCCATTTTCTATAAAAGAAAATTCTCTCCTTTTCATTATATATCGACTATAAACATTATACTGTTTATAGTTATATAGAAAAGCATCAAATTACCTAATAAAAATTGATTAAAACAAAAAAAAACAACCATTATTTCTAGCAAAATGTCTATTCATAATAGCAATAATATATTTATACACATAATAATATGACTAATGAAATATAAATCCTGCCATTTTCCTAAAATACCAACTTCATCTGTGGAGGGATCCATTAAAATTCCTAAATAAGTCAAATGAACAATAGTAAAAATTGAATATAAAATCAAAATAGCTATAACAATAATACTGCTTCGTTTATATTTATGATTACAATAGTCTTTGCATGGACGGACTTTCACACAACAATCGAAAATAATAGCGATTTTATCACGAGCTGCCACTTGAATATAGGAAAATATCCCAAGTGAAACTAAAACTACAGAAACTTTAATTTCAAGACCATGCAGGAAAGATGATATTAAGAATGTTGCTAGAATTGCAAAAAATTTTCCGTAGCCTTGCCAAGAACGGTATATATCTGCAACAAAAAAAAATTACAGTGACGCAATAAACACGATAACGCGAAGCAGATAACCACATTTACAGTCTTTTACAGGAGAAAAATTTAGTTTTCATGGAAGTCTAAATCTCGGTTTGCCGATGAGATTTTATTTAAAAAAATGACGCAAACACAAATTTTATTGAAAAAATGGTAGCCATCAAGCTATTAAAAGACGATAGAGAACTTCATGGCACGCTTCGGAAAATGTATAAATCAACAAATTTCGATCTCCTAGGCTCTATATTGAGCACCATTTATGTGGTCATCCGCGTTGCGCCACCCTGTCGTATCAAAAAACAGTACATTTTTTTAAAAATTCATGCATTGGTTGGTTCCATTTTTTCACAACCACGGATAACGACGAAGGAAACTCAATTTCCCTAGGTTCTGTGACTACGAAACGAAACTGGTTAAAATAGCCTTTTTTGCCAGATTTGAAAAATCCAGCTGATATCATTCCTGCTTCCGCTAAATAGCTAATAAAATAGTGACTTGTTCTAAAGCAAAACGCCTCTCGATATGCAATCAACCATCTAAAAACAAAAGCATTAGCTTCTCACAGATCTTTATTACTTCTTACCTGTTGGCTGTATCGTTGATCAAAAATGATCCCCAACAATTAGAAAGAGTTAAAAATAATAGTGATGCGAAAACTACTTGGAGCAGGGACCAAGCCCAAGCAATATTCTGAAACACGAAATTAATTCATAAAATTGTCCAATTTTTTTAAAAAAAAATTGGTTGAAGTGGTTACTTACCTTTCTTGTAGGTTTTTCAGAAAAATTTAAATAATCACTAAATGAGATCCATGGTCCAAACATAATATTGGCCCCTGATAAGGTATAGCCACAATATTGAACAAAGTTTGGCATTACACCAAATTTTTCAATATCGTCCACTAATGAGATCACTTTCATTATTAATACCATCACAATACCACGAATTTGCATCCATGTTTCAGGCTCAATTAAAAAATATTCACTACGAAATAAAGAGTATGTACAATAAAATACACAATTATTTAAATCACAGTCAGCCACAGATTTTTGACTAGCGTTAAATCTCGTGTCTTTCTCTGATCTAAATAAAACAAGACATAAATTATCACTAAATTACCATAAAAATAAAAGCAAAATAGATAATACTTTAACAAAATTGGCACTAAATAAGCGTAATTTCTGACTGATAACCATTGCTAAATAGCATGATATCCAGCAAACTATTAATAAGAGTTTTCCTTCAGTTGATTCTAATCCAGAAACTAAATAAATCCCAATAGCCCCAGTAATTAAGTGCCTGGACCACTTAGGAGTTCGATCTAAAAACTCATAACTATAGATTTTTGAAAGGCAGATATAGACAGTACCCGATGTAGATATAACCGCAAAACATAAATTTAGCAAAATAATCTTCAGAATGGTCCAATATATACTTAAAACGGATAAAACCACGCAATTTTGCCAAACATCGCTAGCAGTTTCTTCCTGATACATATTCATATAGTAATCCTGAATATAGCTAAAAAAACCACTTAAAATTTAAACCAATATTCCTTTTACATACTCGTCAAGATCGGAATTATCAACTGAATTGGCCATAATTTCAGAGCCGGGGACGTTGGGGCGCACATTTAAATCTATTTGTTTTTTTAGGTTATGCTACTTTTGTTGACATGTCAAAAAAATATAATACAACGTTGCCATTTTTTATTTTGCCACTTTTTTCTTATAAACTACCTTATATTTAAACTTTAAACGGTTTTTAACTACAAAAAACAAATATGTAACAAAATTAAAAATATTTATAGTTAGATTTTGTTTCGAAAATATGCACCACCTGGCAACGCTGTGTCAAAAAAATATTGTTTTTTTGAATTTTTCAATGATATCATTGATTACTAAGCCCAAAGCGACTTGTCAAAAATTTTAAAATAGTGAAATAAGAAATTGTTTTTCTCAAAAAAACAAAATTCAAAAATTTTGAAGAGAAAAAAATGTGAAAATTAAAGACAGACATTTAAACAAAAAGAGTTGTACTTAGACATAGTAAATGCCATTTTTACCACCAAAAGCTTGTAAAAAAAGAAGGGTGATGGGTGGGGTAAACTACATGAATGGCTGACCAGATCGAAAAGAACCAAAGATATATCTCCGTATGCAGCTGAGCTTGAATATAGTTTCAAGCGTTTTATGACAGACAAATAATGCCAGGCCGTGTTGCTAAAAGTAGATATTTATTACCTAGAAAATCTTCACATTTTAATGTCAGATTACTAGTCCGTAACAGGTGCATTCATAGAGTATAAGAGTGATAATTCGGTGATACAGTGTAATAACAACTTGGTGAGATAACTAAAAGTGTCTCAAATACCTCAACAGCACTTTACAATAATTTACTTAACAGACTAGATTTTATCAATATTGTCAGTCTATATATTTTTTGTTTCCTTGTTGGTGTCACTAATAGCGGCATATTAACACTACGGTCAACTTTAAGGCAACATGATAAATTTATTGAATATATAATTCATAATACAAAACAAATTTAAACTCGCGAATATAAAATATATAAATTGCACAAATTTTATAATGAATTAATCATCCCAGTCTTCGTCCTCAGTATTATTATCTTGAATTTTTGAGACAGGTGGTGGTATCATCGCTGAAATTTTCTCCAAAGCCGAGCTAGCGTCCATTATATTGTCTTGTTTTTTGGCACCAGAGATTCCTTTTCTTCGCATTGATAGCTTCGCATGAAGATCGGCCATCAAATCTCCGCCGCCCTAAAAAATTATAAAAGACATTTCATCTTGCAATAAGAGTCATATTTCTGAGTAGAAAAACAACTAACTTTAAACATTACTGAAACATTTGTTTGACCTTTTTCCCTGCGACTTATTTATTCTCTCAGGCTAAATAGTCTTTCCTAACAACTATTTTACCTAAAGAAAATCGTAAACTGTCTTAAATCATTTTTATAAATAGAAAGAAGTCCAAAACAATTGCTACGTAATTCTATAAATCGTTCACCGAAGATAAAAAAGCCAATATATATATTAGATAAGTATCAATCAGTTCAAAACTAGTAGTTACTTAAAAAAAACTTACTGTACTTTTTGGACTAGTGTCTTCGATCGTTTTCGATAAAGTTCTTAAGTTTTTGCTTCCTCCGGCTTTTCTAATAGCGTCCATCAAGCTAGCCCTCGTGTCCAATTGGGGAACTTCAGGAACAATGGGTAGAGTTTCCTCAATTACAAATTGAGCTTTAGGAGGTTCAACTTCAGTAGGAAGTGTTTTAGGACTTTCAACTTTCTTTGGTTCTTCTATTACAACGTAGGGTGGTGGGGGAGGTGGCGGGAGTTCGATTTCCGGAACAGTATCTAATACTGGAGTTTCTGGCTCAATGTTAGGCAGATCAGGAATATTTGGTGTTGTTATAACCGACGGGGCAATACCAGGGCCGAGCTCTGTGTCGTAACGGAGGTCATCGGCAATGTTCGGTAGATCTGGTAAGTCAAGAGGAACATCTAACGCAGGGACTTCCCCTAAATTTGGTGTGTAGAAATATTGAGTAGAAGAGCGAGTAATAGTTGATCGTTCACTGATTGACAATGGAGCAGCTCCGATTTTTGAACTGTCAACAGTTTCTTGTTCTCTGACATGCTGAGAGATATTCAAAGCATCAGACATAACAAAGTTTTTATAAAGATTTTTTCCAGAATTATATAACAAGAGGTCATTCACCAACGTCACATCATTCGGGATTTCCCCTAATCCATTTATTGTCTCTCTCAAACTACTTTTTTTAATTTTAACATGATAAACGTTAAGTTTATCTAAAGGCTCTTCATTTGAAATAGGCTTTTTATGCTTCACCTTATGCCGTGCCAATTCTGGAGGCTTTACATCGCTGAATATCGAAACATACGGCTGGTTTAAATCTGCCGCCGGATATTTACAGCTTGAAAATACCTGAGTCGCCTTTTTAGCTCCAGCTAATTTATGAATTTTTGTATTCACTTTGTCAACCCGAGATAATATATTCGCCAGCTTTTCTCTGCTTGCCTCAATTCTCTTGTTAATGTGTTCAAACATATCCTCTGTTACAGCTGATAAATGATTTAATGCCTCTCCTACCTGAACTATAGTTTCTTGTCCTCCCAAGTTTTGGGGAACGATAGGTACCTTGTAAACGTGGTCCATCGTAACATTTCTTTTCAATAATTTATACTAATAATAATTTAAACACATTAACAAAACAATCCTAGGTTATGTTATTAAATATATTTGATTAACGTTGACAGTATTTTGACATCTATCATCTATTGACAGCTCATTAAAATGCAACGCTGCCACGTCTTGCACTTAAAAAGTATTTTTTTTATTTATTAAAAGTTTGCACACAAATACATTAAAATTGTTTAAACTAAGATAGTAAGATGTTACTGTTAACTTGACTGTATCACTGTTGTACTCTTATAAAGTGAGTTTAAGGTTCTAACTTGTTTTTTTTATGACAGTTGGTTTTACGCTAAATATTTGAGTTACGCCATACGTTTTTATTATTTAATAAACATTTTGAATATAATAAATTATTTTTTCATTTTATTAAAATATATAATAATTTTAAAAATTTAATAATAAATTATTTCAACAAATTCTACATTTTAATAAAATACTGTTTTTAGCGTTTTTTTGCAGTTATTTTGTTCAACACTGTAATGTTTTTAAGAGTATACATGGCAACGTTGCTAAATTATATAATGACATTTGAAGAGTTTGCGCTCTGTTTAAGTGACGTAGTTATTATTTAAATTTAATTTTATTACTTATTGTTGCTATTTTTATTACTATTGAGTTGTTTAAAATATTTTATTATAAATTAGGAATCATTTTGTGTGTTTTAAATGTTTGGTAGACTCACGTTGCTGCATGAATAAAAATACCTACATGAAAAAAATGGTAAACAATGTTGTACACATGTGGTGTTTTGAAATGTTTTTTTGATTTGTTTATAGCCTCAAGCGTGAGATAATTTTGCAATTTGGCCTATTTTCGAGGGGGAAAAGTTGTTGCCTAATGTCTAAATGAATGCATTGCCAACCTGACAGCGGTATAACGGGCAGAACTTGTTTAGAAATCGATAAATAGGGTGAAATAAATTTTTCGCTTATATAACTTAATTTCCGATGTGGAGAGTGTGAGTGTGTTTGAATGGTTTCGGTTCGTGAAGGAGCTTAGCGACGGTCCGGTTGAGTTTAGAGCTAATTCAAGGTGTGTGTTTGGGGCTGCCGTAAGTGAGTGCACTTCAGACTCTACTAGTACTAGCCGTGTACTACTAACATTAGTTGCTCTCTGCACTGCGTGTGTTGGTGTTCCCCCGCTCCACAGCACAAAACAGTGTGACACTGACACAACATTGTCCCCAGTCCCACCAGGTGCACCAGGTTCAAGTTGTGCACGTTGTGTTTTAGATTTGTGCCAATTGTGGCATTGTGTTCCGGTGTTTGGTTTGGTAATTGGCTCAAGATTACCAGATCTGGCTTATTTTATGCGAATTCATTTTAAATCATGACGGAAAACATTGAAATCCGGACTATTGTGGGCACTAGAAATTTAAGTACGGTTTCTGACAGTCCCATCACCGATCCGGCATCTGGAGCGAAGGTTTGTATCAGATGTCTGTAACAGATTTTTGCTTAAAGCGCCTTTTTTATTCATAATTTCTCATTATTTTTATTCCATATGTTTGTTGCAAACTGGGACAGTGAGAGGCGCCAATCTGTATCAAGATCTGTTCATTAATTTACTCTTATTTTAATAAAATTCGATTTGTTTCTAGGGTTTGGAAGGAACTAATGCCTTTGTCAGCCAAAGATCTAAGTTGGTAAGATATACATGTGTATATGTATGCTTTACCTTCATTAGGTCGTGTTGATCGTCAATGCATGTTGTTATTTTATTTTGTCATTTTTTTTTTCAAATACTTTTTGTTGCTTTAGACGAAAGAAGTGCTGCACATTATATAGAGTGGTTTCTTTAAAACTTACGCTATGTTTTACCTTGACTTCTCTTCTTTTTTGCCAAAACATAGCTCGTAGATTACCAATTGCTCAATTTTATTGAGCAATTAAGATAAATTCTAATCTATATAGATGCCAGAACATATCCATAATGATATATATTACCTTTTACCACTTGACATCTGTCAGATGTAAATAATAATATTGGAAACTTTGGAAAAAGTATCTTTTTTACTCAGAATCACATGAGCTGCGTACATTTCCAAAAAATTAACATTGAAGAAATGCTAAAAATGAAAAATAGGCTAAGTTATACAGTATTTGGATGATAATGGAAGAAGAAAATAAGAGACAGAGAATAAATATTGCAAATAATCGCCAAATTTATGAGAAAATAAAGAGACCAATAGAACAATGCCAATAGGTATACAGAATTTTTTTCTGGAATACTGTAAGGTTGTCATCATTCTTTTAGAATGATAGTGAATTTGGCAATACCGATCTATTTGTTTTCACATAACCGATTTGTCATTGTTACTTAACCTCACATTATTATTCAAATTAGTACAATTAACGTTTTGTGATGCTTATTTTCAAAGTCAAGGTTAAATAAAAGATTTTAGAAAATCACTTTATTTAAAAAATTACTGTATATTATATATTTGGTGTCAACACTTTTTTGTTTGTTTTGTCTTGTGATCGTTTGTTGCTCTATATTGATAATAACATTACTTTAGTGACGGACTGAATTCTGCAAAGTATGAAATTATTAATATTGTTACCGCGTGGTCAAATAGGACTGTTTGAGTTCCTACATTTCATTTTAAAATGGTACAACTGCAATCACTTGTGACATAATCTACAATTTTTTACGCTTATTTTGTCAAACAAGCGTATTCGATTACAGTGTTGCCAACTCAAACAGTCATTGTTGATCACGCTATATATATATGTATATATATATATATATATATATATTGAAAAAAAAAACAAAATAGTATTTATTTTTCTAAAACTTGAGAACGATATTTTTTTAAATTGTAAAAAGCTAACAAATAGATGCTAAGCTATTTTTCATTTAGTCTGAAGCATTATTTTGGTGACTTTTTGAAGGATTTAAAGAAGTTAGAGATTTATTATTTTGGCTTGTGATTTGTTATTGGTCGAAACTACAACCTGGTAGATAGACAGGCTGTTTATAATTGTATAGTAAGGGATAAGATTCCTTACTATAGTTATCAGAATGTAGGCCATTAAGTCTGCATCAGTTGGCAGCATTGATTTGTAACATCATTCTTTAAATACTCTATAAGCAAAAAATTCTTAACTAGTTAGACGAGTAGCAAACATTTACGAACAGTCTGTATAATGTTAAGAAAGCGAAAACATTAAAAAGTAAAATTACCTTATCTATGTAATTTTACTCTCACTCTCGTGGCACAGTGAAAGTGACAGCCAAAAAAAACTATTATTTAAGTTTGCGATGTTGCACGATTACGCTCAGAACATGATTTTAGGCGAATTTAAAAGATAATATAATTAGATCGGTATTTTCGTTAATTTGTATGATTTATAAAAATTAATGATTAAATTGAAATGTAACATGAAATTGGAATTTTGAGAGATAGAAAATTGATTTGGACGTTTAGCAACACTGTTCAGAGCATTTAATATATGGTCAACGGCTGTTTCCATTTGATATCTGTCAAATAAAAAGATTTATCCTGATCTGGATAATTATTGCAATACAAGATGATTGATGCTGCAAGAAATAAACTAATAAATAAATTATTGTTTGCTGTTTTGTTTCTTTTTATTTATTTTATAATTAAAATGAAAAGTTTATGTGAACCGAAATTTTTAATAAAATTGTTTTCAATAAATAAAGCGTGAAATAAATTAGTAATAAGTTGTAGGTTACGTATAAATGTCAAAACAAATTTAACTTTGATCCTGTTTACGATAACGGCTATCTCTTTCTCTCTGTGTGTATAGTAGGCACAATTGGTGCAACTTTCTTGAGACGATTGTTTGTTTTTTAGTTTTAATAATGCAAATAGGTGAACAGTATTCAACTGCGTGTGGTTGCACTGGTGTACTCGGTCAATATTGTAAGCAGACAATTGGGCGGTTGTAAGCCGAAAAATACACCAGTCGTATATATCTTGTATCGACAGTACATAATAGCTCACAATGATTTACTGTTTGCATCTATATTTTGTTATAAATCAAAAAAATAAATAATAAATCTTATTGCTACCTTGACCTGGTTTCAAGAGGAAATTTATTGTAATGTTTATGATTTATTGTGTATAGATAGATTATCTAGTAGATATTTTGCTTGTCAATTGCAGTCCGTCACTATGTTTTTTATTCATCTGTACTTAACTTTTCTTAGATTGAGATAAATTAAAAAAAAATTAATGTATAATGTTATCAGTTAATTATGAGATTTATTTATCAAAACCGAGACTTTTATGGTAATTCTTATCTGAGAGAATATGAGGGATTCCGTAGACTCATTCATTGTTAAGGCCATGTCACAGCAACGTGTTGATTTGCAGGATTCTAAATCATCTGGTGCTTTAAAAAAATCAAGTAGATACCGCAGCAGATCGTTGTCTGCCTCATCAACAGACTCATATAGTTCTAGTAAGTCATTAATTAAATGATCTATTTATCGTTTTCATTGAATAATTTCAGCATCTTGTACAGGCAGCAGTTCAGAGGAGGATGACGTTTCACCTCGGGAAAAAATTCAAAAAAACTCTGCTCAAAATTCCGATTTCTGCGTTCGAAATATCAGCCAACATGCTTTCGGAAGGAGGGAAATTGAAATCGCCGAGCAAGGTAATAATTATTTAAGTTTTTCTTCAATAAGGAATTATTATGATAAGTAATCCCAGGATTTTATCGGATTTTTAGATCAATAAATCATTATACAAGATCTTATTTTGATAAAAATTCATCAAATTAATAAGATTTTTTTTTGATATTTTTAATTTTGAAATATTGTGAGGCGAAATTTAAATGGCTCTAAAACGTTACGTTTCTGGTGATGTGCACATGCGCACTTCACCTTGGGCTTAAGACGCGGAGATGTATGGCTACAAATTTAATCTTTTATATTGGTTATTACACCGTGAAATAAATCTCGTAGCAACAAATTGATCTAAATAATAAGATAAACTCAAAATTTTAGTGACATTATGGCCTTGTATGAAAGTTAAAAGTTTCGACAATATTGGGAAATACAAACAGCCAGCTCCGATCATAAATTAAAATGTTTTTAACAAATACTGTGTAAACTAAGCCCGGATTAGAAGGACATGTCTAAAAATAAACTTTTATTCTATTTATTAAACAAAATGTATTTAATAAAAGGAAAGGGAAGCAAACTTAGAGTCGGTTTTGTCAAGGAAAGGCAGATTGGGTGACTTTATAATTTACAATATGTCGGGCTTTTACGATATTGTTTGAAATAGTTTATTTATTTACACTTTATAGGCGCCGCTGATAATTTGACATGCAAATTTTACAGGGTTTCTATAATTATTCATGACCTAATCACAATAAAAAATCACATCTGTAAACTTGGACATGTTTTGCTCTAATTGAAACTCATCGGCAAGCTGCAACTGATTCTGTAAAGCTGATTGTCGGTTAATCAAATATCCTGATAAATATAAACAATATAAACTATGTATTATAAATTGAATTTTATTAGCGAAGGCGTGTGTAATGATAACAACACATTATGTAACAGAAATTTATCAAAATGTTTATCTAAAAAAAATGTTTTTGGGCGTTAGATGCTTTTTTGCCATTGTGGTTAAAAGAAAATTTCGTTCGTAAAGACGTATATTTTGATTGCAATACAAATAATCTAATCTTTGAATCAGCCAATTATCGGAGGCTAATTGATCAATTAGACCAATTGGCTCAATTATCTGATTGCCTCGTCCAATTACCTAACTCTTTTTTTGTTTTGTTTTACGGAATTTTTGTTTACAATGGAACGTGAGACTCATTATCTAGTAAATGGGGCTTTGTTTTTTTTTTGAGGCTTTGGATATTTTTTTTATTGTTATAAGAGAGTGAAAGAGTTTTTTACGCACAATTTCGAAATGTATTATCATGTTTATTGGATAATTGAGTCTTGAATTAAAGATCCTATCTCAAATGACACGTGAAAAAATGGATTTTGCAAATTATTGGGACTGATTTTGTTCCGTTCATTTAGGTCTGATTTTGGGCAGTTTTGGTTGCAGTTTATTTAGACGGCGCTTCCTTGTTGTAGAAGGGTAGTTTTCTAAAATTGATTTTTATTTTCAGAAATGCCCGGCATTATGGCACTAAGAAAGCGAGCGACCGATGACAAACCCCTTAAAAACGCAAAAATAGTAGGCTGCACTCATATTAATGCCCAAACGGCCGTTTTGATAGAAACCCTTGTTGCTTTGGGAGCTAGTGTACGATGGGCGGCCTGCAACATTTACTCAACTCAGGTAAATAAAAATCAAAAATTTGCAAGAAAATAATGTTTTATTTAGAATGAAGTCGCCGCAGCACTAGCCGAAGCTGGGTTTTCAGTTTTTGCTTGGCGAGGTGAAACTGAAGAAGACTTTTGGTGGTGTATCGATAAATGTGTCAATGCGGAGAATTGGCATCCGAATATGATCCTGGATGATGGAGGCGATGCTACACATCTTATGCTGAAGAAGTATCCTGCAATGTTTAAAATGATTAAAGGTGATTTTTTTTGGTTTGCTCATTTATTTGTCAATATATTTATTATATATTATTTTCTTTTGTTTAATTTTTAATATTGTCACCTATATTTTAATTATGTTTTTGTTGTTGGTTTAAGGTATTGTTGAAGAGAGCGTTACTGGTGTTCATCGTTTATATCAATTATCTAAAGCTGGGAAATTAACGGTCCCAGCAATGAATGTCAATGATTCAGTAACTAAGACTAAATACGATAATTTGTACAGCTGCCGTGAATCAATTATTGATAGGTATTATATTTTTTCCTTCGAATATTTTATACTGTTTTTTTTTTAGTTTAAAGCGATCGACTGATGTAATGTTTGGTGGTAAGCAAGTGGTGATTTGTGGATATGGTGAAGTGGGAAAAGGATGTTCCCAAGCTTTGAAAGGTCTTGGATGTGTGGTTTATGTAACAGAAATTGACCCAATTTGTGCTTTGCAAGCTAGGTACACCCTCTTCATTGCCCATTTAAACACTACTAATTGTATAATCTTAAAGCATGGATGGTTTTCGTGTAGTAAAACTAAATGAAGTGATTCGTAATGTGGATATTGTAATAACTGCTACTGGAAACAAAAATGTTGTAAACAGAGAACATATGGATAAAATGAAGAATGGATGCATTGTTTGCAATATGGGACATTCAAACACCGAAATTGATGTTGTAAGTTGTCTTCTTGCTCGCACTTTCACATTTTATTTATTCTGCTTTAGAATAGTCTTCGAGCTCCTGACTTGACTTGGGAAAAAGTCCGGTCTCAAGTTGATCATGTGATCTGGCCAGATGGTAAGAGAATTATTCTCTTAGCTGAAGGAAGATTAGTAAATTTGAGTTGCTCAAGTTTACCCTCATTTGTTGTATCAATAACTTCCGCTACACAAGCTCTCGCTCTTATTGAGCTATTTAATGCTCCTGCTGGACGGTATAAATCTGACGTCTATCTTCTACCGAAGAAAATGGGTATTTATTCATCTTATTTTATTGTATTTGCATATATAGCAAATCGACAATCAATATTTTATTTATTTTTTACATCTTTTAAAATGTCTTATGCGACTTAACCGGGTGATTCACTCTTATATTAAGAGATACTTGATTAAAGAAAAAATAACCCAAAACCTTGCGTCTTATGTAAATAAAAAATGATCGGTTTTTGGCTATGATTCATGAATTACTATATATGCTTCTACAATGGTTGTATAATATTTTTTTTTATAGTTTTTTATTTAATTGACAGATGAATACGTCGCAAGTTTGCATTTACCTACATTTGATGCTCATTTAACGGAATTGACTGATGAGCAGGCTAAATATATGGGTTTAAATAAAGCTGGGCCTTTTAAACCAAATTATTATAGGTATGTCTTCCTACCACGACTCTACTTAGAAATTATGAAATAAAAATACATAATTGTTTTTTCACGATCATCTCATAATTTTTTAATTATTTACATTACATTAGTTGGTTTATTTGAAAAAAACTGTTTTTATTAGATAGAGTTTTAAATTTTGGACTTTGCAGGTATTAGAAGATGTCGATTAGGATTGACGTGAGGTGGAGGAATGGAAGATGATGTAGAATAAGTAAATGTTAGCTGTTGCCAGATAGTTTACTTAGAGATTGTAAGCGCCAGATTCGTTTTATATACAACTAGATTAATATTGTTGATCAGTTTTTAAGTAGGTCCATAGAAAACGGCAGCTCAAACAGAAAATGTTTCATAAAGACAATCGGAACAAATGTTGGCACACTTCATAGTTTTATCAGTAAGACAGCAACTTTAATATATTTGAATAGAACACTAGGTATAATCAACAAACGTCGCAAGGGTGTTACTGTCAGATGGCTGTGATCTCCATATTAATATTTGCCTAATTATTAAAACTATGAGATATATTATGTGCTGCAAATCTTTTTTATATCTAGAAAATTTTATGGAACATTCTCTGAACGAAAAAAATTATTTGTTATTTCTTTTCACTTAATGAAGTAGCAATGCATTTATGTTTTTTAAGTTATTTTTCAGATCAGATAGCTCAGTATCACAATTCTATTTTTTTACGTTTGCAAGTGTGATATAAAGATGTTTTTTAACTCTTTCTGTATCATTTTGAATGGTAAAATGAGGTTTTATATAAAACTTCTTATAAACGAATCTAAAAAAAAATGTAGTGTTGTAAATATTATTTGTGTGTAGACAAGTGTCTATTTATTTTATTATTTCGCTTTTTGACAGCATTTTATTGATTTTATTTCATACATGACCATTTTTTTTAACTAGTCGAATTTATTGAGTATACGCTTCTCAGTTATAGCTAGTGCCACCTTCATTTTTATCTACCCCGAAATAAAGATATAAAACTTTTTAGATAGTTTTAGCTAGTTTTAAATATTTATACAACTTTTTGACTTTTGTGATTTTCGATGAGTATTATTTTGTAAAGAAACGTAAAACAGTTTCTATTTTTAAATTATTATGTAATTGTTATTGTCAAAAAAAATCGACAAATTGTTACAACTCATTGATCTGCTTTAAAACTGTTGTTTGGCATTCAACTAACTTGTTAACTTAAAAACGCTTTGTGCAAATTCTGTTTTTGAAAGCTTAAAATTTGTTTTGACTAAAATTCACTGTCACCTGCCTTTTGTCAATCGTCAATTAGTAGATTTCAGCAAATTGCTTTCATCAACAGAATTATCTAATTCACTGTGTCAAGAATACAAATGTCTCATTATTTTAATTTAGTTTTTCTTAAGCTGTCTTCTTTAAAAGAATTTAAATATATATTATTACTTCTATATCGCATTTTTCTTTTCCTAAACTCTATTTTAAGCTTAAACTAAATACAGTGCTTTCAAGCAAACATGAGCTAATTTAGCTCGCATATTTTCCGGGGATCATGTTTGCTTGGAAGCACTAATCAAAAAATACATACTTAAAGTTTAATTCAAATACGCATGCGCTGATTTTAAATATAAATAAACATTACTAAAAAATACAGCCAAAAGTGTTAACGCAGTGTCATCACTTGCCAAAAGATTCTAATTCGATCTGAGAGCCTTCTGACTATCATCTGGCTGAAATTAGAAATGTATTATCATGATTATTGGATAATAGAGTGAACAACCGAATAGTTCTAAAGCACACGGATTCTATATGCAGATAGCGCTACTAAAATGTTACCGGCCGTTACTATTACAGATTACATTCTATACTCTTAAAAATAATCCTAAATTTCAAAAAATTCAAATTTTACGTAAATATGTAGCAAAAAATCACTGTTTATCAATGTTATTCAAAAATTATTGTAATATTCTGCGAACTTATGGAATATTACAAATTTTTTTATGTAATTTCAAGATATGACATGTTTTTATATAATTTTTTATTGCAATTAAAGAAAAAGTAAGGTTATGTTTACATTTTTTTAGGCATTCTAAAACCCATTATCAGGTCTTAAATTTGCCTGTGGACTACACTACTAATCAATTAAGACAGGCGTTTATTCAGCTGTTGAAAGAAGTAAGTTGTACAAGAGCGGAAACCTAAATTAACCACTTTTTCAGCACCACCCCCCTGTGAACAAAAGCGAGCTGTCTCACGCTAAATTCCTACAAATTAACGAAGCATATAAAGTGCAGGTTAAGCACTTTATATGTAGAAACGCATTAAGAGTTAAGAGCCGATTGGTAAAAACCGTTTTTCAAAATTTTTTATAGTTTTGGAAAATAAAGCTATTTTACACTCGAAATAAATTCGTATTTTAGACACCACAAAAAGTTTAATTTTAGCTTTATTTTCAGTGTTTTTTTGCTACAAATTGGATCTTCAAGAAATATTAAGAATAACAAAAAAAGATATAATTTTATAAAATATTTTTTTCAAATACATTACCTAGCGCTATCTATAAGCATTGCTAACGCATAAATAAGTGTGAAAAATGTATGCATTAATTTTGGTTTGAAACTAGTGCTGTAGCTTTGGCTATTCAATGATAGAAAGCGCTCTAAATTAAAAAATTCAATTAATTTTTAAAAGGCCTGTAAATTAGATTCCTTTTTTTAGACACTACAAAAAGCTTAATTTTGGCTTTATTTTTATTGCTTTTTTGCTGTAAATTAGATCCGCAGTAGATATTATTAAGAGAAAGACGTTAAGCATAAAAGATTAAAGAAAAGACAAAAAAAAATTTTTACCTCAAAAAAAAACCAAGGTTATAGTCTTGATTTTTTTTCAAAATTTAATATTTTTTGTTTTTTACAGAAAACTATGAAGAAAGGCTTTAAAAGCCGATTGGTAAAGACCGTTTCTCAAAATTCTTTATAGTTTAAGAGCTACAGAGATTTTACGCTCAAAATAAATTTAATTTTAGCTTTATTTTTAGTGTTTTTTTAGCAACAAATTGGATCTTTAATAGATATTAAGAATAGCAAAAAAATTTATAAATTTGGTAATTTTTTAAAATATTTTTTCTATAAACGTTACTTAGCGCCATCTATAAGCAATGCCAACGCATAAATAAATGTAAAAAATGTATGCATTAATTTTGGTTTGAAACTAGAGCTGTAGCTTTGGCTACTGAAAGATAAGTGGCGCTTTAAAAAAAATTTAAATTATTTTTTAATATGATTGCAAATTTAATATAAAACACAAAATCAAACAATTTTAGAACAATGTAGAAACGCATTAAGAGCCGATTGGTAAAAACCGTTTCTAAAAATTCCTTATAGTTTTAGAAATACAGCAATTTTACGCTCAAAATAAATTCCTTTTTTAAGAGACTACAAAAAGCTTAATCTTGGCTTTATTTTTAGTGCTATTTTGCTACAAATTGGAATCGCAGTAGATATTAATAAGAAAAAGGCGTTAAGCATAAAAGTTTTCAAAAAAAACAAAAAAACATTTTTAGTCAAAAAAAAAATCAAGGTTATAGCCATAGAATAACTAAGTCAGGTAGAAATGAAATCCCCCAAGTAATCACTAGAAACAAAGATCTGCACTGCCCCCGGTGGAGTGTTCCAAAATTAAGTAGTTCTATTTATGGCCGCCAAAGCGCACATGTTATTACTAATACAGATCTTGTAATTTAAGGTTGATATCACCGCCTAATGCTGCGGCTGCGCATCAAAAGCAAAATTTAATGAACTTTGATGTAAATGCAATATTTGTTTAACTACAATAAAAAATTACAGTAAACAAAATATTTACTGTAAGATTTCATTGAAAGTTAACAAACATTACAAATACATCATAATTATATTAAAATACAGACAGCAAACACAAATAAAACAACATTTGTATAATACATACATACTTGTATTTTAACAGTCAGAAACTAAAAAATTTCAATGTTGTCAGTTTACAAATTAGAATACCACTTTAGAATTATACCTACAAAGCTTTTACGCTAAATAGAAAAAGTCAAAAAGTACAAGTATTAAAGCGTTACAAAAAATAGATACTAACAAATTTTTTCAACATTAAACCATAGTAATACCTTACACAGTCAAACATATTAGATATTAAAAACATTTTATACAACAATTAAGTCCCAGTAATAACACATTTAATAAGTTAAACACATAATCTTCACATAACATTTGAACTTAAGACTAGAATTCACAATATAGACACAACTGAAATAAAAAAGATTGAACATATTCAATAATCGATTTTAACGTCACACGAAAACAAAATCAATGCTCGCTAATAATTTTTAACACGTTAATTCACTTACTTGAAGTGGCGATTTATTTGTACCTGTTCGAAAAATTTTTGGTAAAGCCCCATGTACTAAACGTAGTCTATTGCCTCGTATAAACTGAGCCTCTTCAAAATGGTCTTCGCAAACAAGAAAATGTCTCACGCAAGTATCAACCGGGATATTGCAGCAGCTTTTCCATGCATCCGTGAAACCTTTGGGAAAGTGAAAAAAATGCTTGTTTCTTTTCAACCCTTCAGAAAGATGCCTATAGTATTTATTGTTGCATCCTGGATACTTGCAGGAATATTTAATGGGAGATTGATTTTCCATTACCATTCTTTACCTAAAACGTGTAAAAAGAAACAAACACCGAATTAAGAATCTCAAAACGTTTCACCTGATAAATTAGGTTTCAGAGGCAGCCCCCACGAATTTGCTTAAACGAAAAACGAAACGTGTACGCGACGCGAAAACTGTAAAATAAAAATAACCTACATTAGTAAAAAACGTGCTTAAATCGCGGTAAAATTACTTGACAAATGACACATGACAGCAAAATGAAAGCGCAATGACAGTACAATAGCAACAAAATGTCATAAAGTATGACGATGCTATAGCGCGTTTTCGTATCTGCACGCTCACCATATAGCTATCTCACTTTGGGTCATATATTTACCATTGCGCTCTTTGTAAGCGTGGCTGGTGTGCAGTAAGAATTATAGTTGTTTCCATGTTTTGTATGTAGGCTTCACCCCCGTGGTTATAGCCTTGCTTTTTTTTCAAAATTTGACATCTTTAGTTTTTTGCAAAAACCTATGTAGAAAGACATTAAAAGCCGATAAAGGCCGATTGGTAAAGACCGTTTCTAAAAATTCCTTATAGTTTAAGAAATACAGCAATTTTACGCTCAAAATAAATTCCTTTTTTAAGAGACTACAAAAAGCTTCATCTTGGCTTTATTTTTAGTGCTATTTTGCTACAAATTGGATTCGCAGTAGATATTAATGAGAAAAAGACGTTAAGCATAAAAGTTTTCAAAAAAAACAGAAAAACATTTTTAGCCAAAAAAAAAATCAAGGTTATAGTCTTGATTTTTCTTCAAAATTTAAGATTTTCAGTTTTTTGCAGAAAACGATGTAGAAAGGCATTAAGAGCCGATTGGTGAAGACCGTTTCTAAAAATTCCTTTTAGTTTAAGAAATACAGCATTTTTACGCTCAAAATAAATAAGTTTTGGTTTGAAACTAAAGCAGTAGCTTTGGCTACTAAAAGATAGATGGTGATCTAAAATAAAAAAATAAATTAATTGCTAAGATGACTGTAAATTTATAATAAAACACAAAAACAAAGAATTTTAGAACAATGTCATTTTTCTATAGCTACGCTATAGAAAAATAGCTACGCTAGAAAAATAAGTAATATTGCCCAACCACAACATCCTCCCATCAGATATGTCACTTTTCACAATTGACAATAAATGCACACAGAAAAAAGAAACAATAGACTACTTACGTGATGACGTATGAGCTCAATATTGTAATATATAAAAGTTATGTTATGTTATAGAAATAATAAGATTGTTAACAACAAAGTGTTTGTAATAGTGCAAGATACGTAAAACAATTAGTAAAAATTGTTTAAAAAGTTAACCCCGTATGCAACTTTTATTTCTTTTTGGCACTTATTGCAATTAAATATCGGTGTTTTCTGTTTGTTTCCAATGAAGTAAAACAATTGTTTCTCATTTTTTTTTTATTTTGTAGCCGAATTTATAGTAGAATGTTTAAAACAAATATTTTGTATATAATAAGAAAAAAAATCGTACTCAACTTTTTCGTGTATTGCATTATTGTTAATAGTGTGTTAACATCAAGCCAACGCACCATTTTTTATTGTAGTTTTTCAATATATATATGTTTTTGATAAACAATTTTTTCTTTTAATATTAAAAAGCAAGCGATAAACGATTAAGACCGAGTACGACCGAACAGTTTCAAAGCACGCGGAACCTAGATGCAGGTGGCGCTACTAAAAGGTCACCAGTCATTACTATTACAGATTACATTCTATCGAAAATAGGGTTTTGTATGGTTTGACGTTTGAAATATTTAAATTTGTTGACTTCGTGTTTTAATAAATAATAACTATTTTTGTATGAATAACTATTTTGTGATAATATATCCTAATTGGGGCTTCTGAGAACTGAAAAGAAAATGTTAGTATTACTTTTAATTAAATACTAGAAATGCTGCCAAAAATTTGGTAATTAAAGTGATTATTCTTAACCTTGGTTGCAAAATAAAAATTTTAATTGTTATATTTTTTTTATAAACTGTTATTTAATATTACCGTAGGTTAGTGTGTTAACTCATAAGGTCAAAGTTCGAAAAGTGCCCGATTTAATTGGGAATCTGAACTCTGGAGTTACATAGGATGAAGGGTCAAGTTTCGTTAAATGTGTCCCAATTTGCTATCTGACAAACATCATTCTGTGATTTTAATCAATTAACCAACTATAATCAGGGAATTATCATCCACTTTCTCTCAAATACCAAGGCCTTTGTATAACCAGCTCACTCTCACTTTCTGGCAATTTTGAGGTTACGTTTGGTTATTTCTGCAAGAAAAAGTGCACAGCCATGGCGGATATGGGCCCCATTCAATATTTTGTCTGTGGAGGCTTTGGGGGAATTTGCACCGTTGTGGTAGGCCACCCCCTGGATACCATCAAGGTAAGTAAGTCCATATGTCGGGTTGGCATGCATTGATGGAAGTCTCATACTATGTTCTAAGAACTAAGAGTCGACGACGATTTCACACTAATAGTTTTTTAATTAAATAATCTAAACGCTACAAGCTTATAAACTTACATTTTTACATAATTATAGTGGTTACCTACCCCTATTGGGATTCGTAACCTTTAATGGGGTATGGTAACTCAGGGGTAACCCCAATGGTAATTTTATTGGCATTATAGCGGCCGCAAGTGAATTTAATTAAATTCAAATTTTCAATTTGTAAGAACTGGGTTTCGTAGCGAGCTTACATCCATGAGTTAGAAAGAGAAGTGTTGACTCTGTTGACATTGCTCTGTCTTTTTCTATTATTAGGAAAGAATAGAACGTCAGTTCGTTACAGTGTTGCCGAGTTCATTGTATTTTTCAACATATATTCAAACAACGGCCATATAACGTTATTTCACTGGGGCCTAGTATAATCATAGTTTCTGCTTAATAAACTGACGTGACCGGTTTTTATTCATACTAATATTTTAAAGGCCAATGTGTGTTTGTTGTTTTTACGTCTCAACTACTCAACAGAACATTATGAAATTTTGCACACACGTTGTCTGGGGAAAAATAGATCACCTTTCATCCAACAAAACATTTTTGTGGATAAAAAACTTATTACCGAGTGTTAAATTTGTGTGACACGTATGCAAGGACTGCAGCGCGAGCGAGGTGATCAGGTGAGTTACATTAAATACTTTTCGTTGTAAAACAGGTCCGCCTCCAAACAATGCCTATTCCTAAGCCCGGCGAAAAACCGCTATACTCAGGAACTTTAGACTGCATAAAAAGAACCATCAAATTAGAAGGTGCTAAAGGTTTATACAAAGGCATGGGTGCTCCGTTACTGGGAGTAGCTCCAATTTTTGCCATTTCTTTTATGGGGTTTGGGCTTGGAAAAAAATTATTTGGACCACCGGCTGAGCAAAAGTTCACTTACTGGGACTATTTCAAAGCGGGAGCGTTTTCCGGAATTTTTACCACCGTTATCATGGCGCCGGGGGAAAGAATCAAATGTTTGTTGCAAATCCAGCAAGCTGGGGGCCAGAAACTGTATAACGGACCTGTTGATTGTGTGAAGAAACTCTACCGGGAGGGTGGAATCAAAAGCATATATCGGGGCTCGGGAGCCACACTTCTGCGAGGTGAGACTTTTTTTGTACTGTTATTAAAAAAAAACTAAACTGAATTTAATATTTTATTGGTACAACAGACACAGGTGACACTATCTTTTCTATAATATACAATATGGTAAAGCTAGCGACATCTATTAGAAGCTACCTTACATCAAAAATTTCAGCAGCAAGGTTTCTACATGTTTTAGCATTAAAACATGTAGAAACCTTGCTGCATGATTGACAGATGCATTTGTATTGACATATGTCAATTTTGATAAAGTTCATTATAAAATTAATGTCAAACAAACGTCAAAGCTCGTCTAAGAATATTATAGACGAGCTTTGACGTTTTTTTGACATGTACGTTTCTCCGTATGAACATGAACTAATCAAAAATTGAACATACGTTCGAAATTTCATGGCTAAAGTAGATTTGAATAATTTAAATTATATTTGTATAATAAAAAATTATATTAATCTTTGTATAAAGGGATAATCTAATGTTAAAAAAAAGTAAAATAGTCTACTGATTTCAGCTCTTTAAATAAAACACACTATAATTACTAAAATCTGTTTTATCCAAAAAAAAAGAAGATTCCAATTAGAATAGAGATAGTGAACTTGCCCAAAAAGACAAGAATCTTTTTTCGGTTTTTCGAATAGACTATTTTTTCGGAAAATAATCTGTTCAACGTTTAATTATGATAAATGTAACAATAAAAAAAGGTTATAGATAATGCTTTACAAAAAAAGGTTACAATTTTTTGAACAGATTTTAATCTATTATATAATAGAGTTGCTCATGGTGTTATCATCAATGGAAGTGTTTTTATTGTACTTCCTAATTTTTCTAATTTTGTGCTTCTGCTGGAAATGTTTATTTTTTATTGCCGGAAGGGCATTAATATTAGTGCCAAAGTTATCATCGTGTTTAGCAATTTTCATTTTCAAAATTTCCATTTTTTGTTTTTGGTCTGCATTGATAGTGTTATTCTTGATCAAGTGATGTTTTCGAATTTTCGGTTTATATTCAGGGCATTTTAATATTCGACGCATCACGTGGAAAACACTCCAATTCATGTATTGCTTGGGCTCTGCACATTGGGGGGCTACTTTGGTTTCGTAAATATATTTAAAAGCGAAACGGTTTTCTGTACAT
Source organism: Lagria hirta (assembly GCA_947359425.1). NCBI lineage: Eukaryota > Metazoa > Arthropoda > Insecta > Coleoptera > Tenebrionidae > Lagria > Lagria hirta. The sequence goes on from OX375799.1 coordinate 1,579,376, forward strand.
CCTACGCCTTTATCATGCGTGTAATCACAGGGATTTATCACTTTTTGTTTAATCCGGTTGACGATCACCGGTTTCCAGTCACTCATGTCGCAGGAGCAGTGCCAGGGGTTCCCATTGAGCCGGATCATTTTTGCATGGATTTTGCCGAAGGTTTCGTGGGGTAGTTTTGTGAAGTGATTTTTGTTGAGGTAGATCTCTTTGATGTTGATGAGTTCGTCGAAGACGCCTGGAGGCAGGTCTGCGAGTTGGTTTTGGGATAAATCTAAGATGTGGAGGTTTTCTAAGCCCATGAAGGCGTCCATTGATATATTACGGAGATTGCAATTGCTGAGGATTAGCTTTTGGAGTTTGTAGACGTCGGAGAAGGTGTCGAATTCAATTTGGGATATGTTGCCAGTTAGGATTAATTCATGTAGGTTGGGCATTCCTACGAAAAGTTCGCGTTTGAGAATAGATAGCTCTAGGTTTAATAAAGTTAAAGCTTTGAGGAGTGTTAAGCCTAAAAATGAATTTGGCATAAGGGCAAGTTTTACGTTATCACTTCCTATGATTAAGGAATCAGTTGTATTCATTACTTCGAAAGTATTAGGAAAAATTATAGTAATGGGATTATTCCTAAAATCTGCTAATTTTAATTTTGGAAATGGGGGCAGTGATAGTTCTGATAATTGGGAAAAATTATTATATGACAAATCTAAATATTCCAGCTCCAATAGCCCTGCAAGATCAGTGATTTGAATATTTAATAAATTATTATGAGCCAAAGACAAACTCCTTAAATTTGGTGTTCCATAAAAAGCAAATGGAGGAATGAATCTTAGATTATTCTTATCTAGAATTAAATATTGTAGATTGCTAAGTCCATCAAACATGGCCCAATGTACATTTTTAAGTTCACAATGTGTAATTCTTAACAAAAATAAATTTTTAAAACCGACAAAAAGGGGGATTTTTTGTTCGTTGTCTTGTTGTTTGTATTTTTCATATGGAAGCACTTCATCTTCAGCCCCTTCTTGTACCATTGTTAACTCATGCGTATTATCATCGAATTTTTGTACATAGGCGAAAGATTGAGACGTCTGACTAATTTCTTTGACGAAATTTTGAATTTGAGTGACAGAATTTTTAATTTGCACATTTTCAAAGTTTAAAAAACGTAGAAATGGCAGAGCCATATCAATTTCACTGATCAAAATACTGTTTGTTTGTTGGTTTAAGGAGTTTGGGCCTTGTAGCTCTAGACTTAAGAGATTTTTGAATTTTGTCAAGTGACTAAATTTGAGAGTTTTTGTCCCAATGGCATAGCCTTGTATGAGGGTAAAAGTTTCAATATTGTCCGGGAGTTTTTCAATGAGATCAGCTGGATCGGTTTCTGTTTGCAAAACGCAAATTGCAGATCGAATAATTTGTTTATCTCCAAGTAAATCAGTTTCTAAATTATCTTCATAAAGCACCTACAAATTAAACCGGCTTAGAGAAATATAATTTTTTTTCATTGGCTTACATCATTGAACTCAGCTGAAGTCACCTCGCTCGAATTCGGTTTCTTACCGCTTTTCTGTATGAACCGATAAATTGCAGTTTCTGTCAAGTGCTCAAGTTGGCAAGTACAGCTCAAAGGGCAGTAATTCGAATCTTGCGTCCATATCTCAAGACCCTAAGTTAAACGTATTTTTTTCCAAAATTATTAATTTTTAAGTTTACTTACAAAAACTGTGGGAAATATCAATAGACAACCTAAATACGGGAACATTGCTCTTCTTTCACTCTTAATCTACGAACGACTAAAGCTCTTGATATCCCGAAGCCACCAGGAAGTACTCCTCCGCGTATTTCCTCTATTTATCATTCTTTATCTTTTTTTAAAGAAAAATTATACAATAACAAGCTTTTTTTTGCTTGACATCGTGAATTGGCCAGAAAATATTATTATTTTTTGAATTTTTGTCCAATCTTTGTACAAAAAATTAGCATTTTGTGGATAATAGCTGTAACATTTTTTGTTAATTTATATTTTTTGGAAAAAAACCATTATACAAGAGATAATTGCATAATTATAATGACAATTATACAGATGTATAGCAATTAACACAGCAATCAATAAAATATAATGTAAGAGTTATTTAAAAAAAAAAGTTGATTTTGAGTCTAAAAAATTGGGTTTTCTTCCTGATTATTTCTCTAACAAAATTTACATTAAATCAATCCCACACTAATGACTCATTCTATGTACATATACAGTATGTTCAAAAAAAGTTGTTCTTTAGTAATTTTTTTGTAAGATTAAAAAACTTAATCCGGGGACTTAAAAAAACCATTATACAAGAGATAATTGCATAATTATAATGACAATTATACAGATGTATAGCAATTAACACAGCAATCAATAAAATATAATGTAAGAGTTATTTAAAAAAAAAAGTTGATTTTGAATCTAAAAAATTGGGTTTTCTTCCTGATTATTTCTCTAACAAAATTTACATTAAATCAATCCCACACTAATGACTCATTCTATGTACATATACAGTATGTTCAAAAAAAGTTGTTCTTTAGTAATTTTTTTGTAAGATTAAAAAACTTAATCCGGGGACTTAAAAAAACCATTATACAAGAGATAATTGCATAATTATAATGACAATTATACAGATGTATAGCAATTAACACAGCAATCAATAAAATATAATGTAAGAGTTATTTAAAAAAAAAGTTGATTTTGAATCTAAAAAATTGGGTTTTCTTCCTGATTATTTCTCTAACAGAATTTACATTAAATCAATCCCACACTAATGACTCATTCTATATACACATATACAGTATGTTCAGAAAAAGCTGTTCTTTAGTAATTTTAATCCGGGGACTTACTGTATAATAGTTTAATTGTGATGAATTTCTGTGAAATATTTTTTTGTCAGATATTCCGGCTAGTGGAATGTATTTCCTAACGTATGAAGCCATTAAGGATTACTTCCATGATGGTTCCGCTTCTCCTAACATTCTGGTAACAATTTTCGCAGGAGGCTGCGCTGGTATTGCCAACTGGGCTATTGGTATGCCTCCAGACGTTCTCAAAAGTCGATTACAAACAGGTGAGATTTGCTACAATTTATAAATTCTAGAAGTGGCTTACACTCTTTTCCAGCTCCCGAAGGAACTTATCCGAATGGTATGCGAGATGTTTTTCGCAAATTAATCAAAACCGAAGGTCCTCTTGCCTTATATAAGGGCATAACACCGGTATTATTGCGGGCATTCCCTGCGAACGCGGCATGCTTTGTTGGTTTTGAAACGTGTAAAACTTTTTTAACTTATTTATCGTCTAGGTAGTTGATTGTTTCATTATTTTTGTACAAGTGGTTTTGCACCTAACTTTAAATCGAAATGTTGAAGTCAAAGTTGAAATCAGGTATAAAACTTGTGCACATTGTGGCGCAAGGGGGTCTTCAAATATTGTAATTTTTGTACTGCTCAATCTTAGAATTAAAACTTTCTTCTAGTCATGTCGGTCATAAAACTGCCTTCATATAATAAAGTCAACTACATCGTTTTCTCTAATTTAAAGTTAGGTGTTTTACTAAATATAAATACAATTATAGAAACGTTACAAGTTTTGTATGATTTATTTTTATCTGAGCTTTTGTAAAAATAAATTATATTATATATTGGTACATATTGGCTTTTATTGACTTGTCCCTTAGCTTCTAATAAATATAATCTAGATTTCAACAATTTTGCCAAGGCAAAAAAAGCAGAACTCAATAGTAAAAAAGGAATAAGAGGTTAAAAATCAGGGAGAAATGAGAATTTCCTCCTTGTTTCTAGGAAGTTTTTTCAGGAAAGAAAAACACAATTTGAGTCCTGTTGCACTTTATGCATCTGGCTTGAAGCTAGCAGTTTTATTAAGAGTCTATATATAAAAGTACATTAACACGTCATACAGATTTGGTGGTTGAATTTTTTTTTGTAAAAATAAAGCATAGAAGTCCCTACAATATTGGTTCTTTGGCTCCCAAGATTTAGTCTTCAATACTGTTGTTTAGTTCATGAATTCTAGCTTTTATATCGTGGTAGGAGGATTGGTTGCTCCAGTGTTCGTCCACCCAAATTGGGAATTTATCTTGGAAGACATCTGATTCCTCTCCTTGATTTACAGTAGTAATAGCTACATCTTCACGGTTGTATTTTTTAACATATTTGGCTTGGATCGAATCTATTTTTTCTTTTTCTTCATCGGACGCCCCGCTGCCGATCCAGACGAAGATTTCTTTGCCGGTGTCTAGTATCATGACATCGTCTTCATTAAGATCTTCTTGTTCGAAATCCATAACTTCTTCAAAACGAATTCTGTGACGTTTTTTGGTGAGGGTAACGTGGAAGAGGCGGGGTTCAAATCCTTGATCTTCTTCATCAGACTCAACAGATCGAAGTAGTCGTGCATGCAATTCAGAGGTAGTTCTCCATGCTTGGAAGTACTGAGCAAAAGCTGTAGGTTCTGCACCTTCAACAATACGTAGGATGTGAGTCCACGCCGGATAATTGTGTTTCTCGATAAAGCCTTGGGCTTTCTTCATGGCAGCTTGTTTTTCTTCAGCATTACAATGTTTTCCAACCCAAACATAAATGTTAGCATCAACAGTATCTAAAACAAAGCAATCATTGCTGTCAAGCAAAGACTGTTGAAGAGGTCGTTGAGATACTAGATCCACGCTGATACTTCCATCAGTATCAGAAATTTTGTATAAGGCTATATCCCGTCCTCCATTATCAGAAGAAGCATCATCGCCACCAGTAGATTCATCCGGAATGCTATCGGCATCTCCTTCTCCTAACGCTTCAAAGAATTCGGCAATTTCGCCTTCAGTACTAAACTCATCTGCAAAAAAAGCAAATAGTTTCGTAATTTATAAAAAGTAAATTATTACCAACCAATTATGTGTACTTTGGCTTTGCCAGCATGGTCTTGATCTCTAATTTGGTTAGCAGCATTAATTGCCTTAAGCCTCTCAACTCGTTTACTTGTTGCACCAACATACACATAGATGTTTTTCCCAACATCTAAAATGAAGCAATCTCCTTTATTCATTGATGCAATAGTAGGCTCAACTTGCTCAGCCCTAATATTCCTCACTCCTTTAACTTGGAATAATTTCTTTTCAAACGCATCGGGATCGACATGTGTAAATCCAGAGCTGACACCGCCGGGAGCATACCTCACTCCCTTCTTAAAATAGGAGAGGAACAGTTGAGACTCATGTCCTTGAGTTTCACGGTATTGCAATGGGGCACCTCCAAGTTGGTCGTCTAATTGCACGGTGAAAATCGCAGCCGAACCGGCCTCATCCTAAACAATAGCTAATAAACAATCATTAATCAAGGTACAGGACGGTGACATACCTGAGTGGTCTCGGCACCTAGCCAGAAATGAACATCATACGTTTTATCTCCACGTTTATTTATCTTCGTCTGTCGAGAAAAGAAAACTATTAGCGTAACCGTTTGAGCAACATCAAGAGCTTTAAGATATTGACAATTTGGCAATTTACTCCAGCTTCCGACATTTGTTTTGCCAAAAATCAAGTAACGCTTTTTTTGCTTAGAACTGAATCAAGACCGGTAAAAAGAGTTTCTAGAAAGTGTATGAAAAGAAAAACATTTCTCCCAGAATTCTCCTTTATTGGAGAAATGCCAGATTCTTTTCTCACAATACAATTATTAAGATCAATAATTATTCATTAATAACTTTTTTTACAAATAACTGAAAACGCTGAAATGAAATAACATTCAAATATTAACCGTAACAGTTGTGAGTTAATAAATCAACTGTGGTTAAAAATAGTCCACGAAACACTAGATGGTTTCAGCGAATTCCTGTTAATGTCACAGATCGTATCTTATTATTTATTCAAGTCTGCTGATGATTAGATCTAAGAGGTCCGCCGGGCTGTTTAAGCCAAAAAAAAAAACAACTAAAACCAGTGTCGTGTATGAAAATTCACAATATTTCTAGGCTTTTTATCTCAAAAAAATAAATATATATCCTTTCCCTCTGTTGGTAACAAAAAAAATGCAAGAGTAGGCAATGCAGGGCAAAGTCAAAATTAAAACTCAAAGCCTTTGCACACAGAAAAAACAATATAAGTCAAATACATTATTCAACGGAGATAAAAAAGGAAGAAAAATGGTGTCTTGCTAATAGATATAAAGGGCAGAGAAAATTGTAAAGATGTTTGAAAATGAGAGAAAAGAAAAATAAAAAATATAATAATATAGAAAGAAACAAGAAATTATTAATAAAGAGAGAGAACGAAAAAAGAATGCATATTGTGCCTAAAAGAAGATGTTAATTCAGTAGATGGGAAAGAGAAAATTATAAGAAAGAATTGACAAATAAAGCTGAATTAAGTTTCTGTAACCTTTATTAGGTAATCGACTATTATCGTGACGTGAGGGAAAAATAAGAGATAATCAAAGGTTTGGTCTTGAGACAATAGTTTTTGTCATAGATATAATTTGATTAAATATAGATAGTTTTCTCGGTGAACAAATAAAATACTTACATTTAAGGTAATATACGAGTCTCCAGTATAGAACTTCCCATAATCAGCCTTGGGATACGCCACTGGCTTGAAATCCTATAAACAAAAAATCGTGAGTCAGTAAATAATGAATGGGATTTCCAATGTAATTCAACCTTCAAATGCTGACACCTTATTATTTTTTAACATTTATTAGATGGTTTTTTTATGCTTCTAATTCGACACATTTTGGCACTTTTTCCCATCCCAGGTTTATTTATGTAAAGGCGGGTCTGATTGAAAATTTCAACACCGGTCGCAAATAAAAATAACTCGAAGTCGAAAAATGCTGTCAAAGCTATTATAGGAAAGTCGGAGCGATAACTTATGTTTATGAAATATCTATTTTTAAATTAGTGTTTTATTAACTTTATTTTAATCAGTTGGCGAGCCGTACGAAATACATCTTGTGATTCTAAAAAAACACTTTTTTTTTTTGGAAAAAAAACCTAAAATACTGCCTAACTGGTTCCCAGCGCAAAAAATTTGATTTATAGAACTGTTCCAAAACAACGTTGTTTCTGTATCTTACACGTCTTCACATTTTTAAACGACATTTTGCAAAATAGGTGAGAATATCTCTCTTTTCTGATCTGCTTCTAGCTTTTTTTTCAATTTCTTTTTCTTTCCATCATACTTATTGCTTTTTTCACTTTATTTTTCATATTGTGTGAGAGTTAACTTTTTTTAAGATTATTGTTGCTTTTGTTGTGAGATGTTAAAAACTGATAACCTACGGCAGAGAGCTTGTTCTGTGTCTGAGCCTCTCTTTATTACTATTTCTACGTTACTATACTTTTTATCGGTTGAGATCTATCTTCTCAGATTTCAATGTGTTTCATATATCACTAGTCTAATCCATTCAATTCGTTCGAGGCGGGGTCACAATGAGGGTGAGTTGTAGTAGATCGTTGATGATGATGTAATCTGTTACTATTGTATTTATGCAGTATTTAAGTTAGTATTCATAATCAGAAAAAGAATGTGGTGAAACAATCTGACAATTATTGTATTTTAATGAAATTAGGTAATTTAATTATATTATTACAATTATTTCGGTGCCTAATTTTAAATATTAAAGTGCTTTCTAATTATGAAAATCCGAAAACTAGAAGAAAGCATTTAAAATTAAAAAAATGGCTTTGATGGAATTATTTGAGTAAATTTTTTCCATTGTCTGTGCAACCACAGGACATATGGAAATCTAAATTCATGATTTATGACTAGTAATAGGGACTGTTGTGCACGACTCTTAATTAATAAAATCCGCTCTTAAGGAATTGCACGTCTAATAATAATAAAAAAATTGTGAGATCATATTGTAATTTAAATTATAAAATTAAAACAACATAGATTTTGACAGAAACTTTAGAATTTTTTTGATAATTAGATGTAGGTTTTTAATCTCGATAATGGCATTATATGAAACACCCGGTATATGAGCGTATCAAGGTTTACCAAATCACTCTGTATATTTTCAAAATTAATATAGATAATGTGGACGTCCCAAAAATAGACTATTGAGGAACAACATGCGATGGAAAAACAAGAAAATCAATAAATTATAGACCTTCAAATGTCAAAATCAATATTTAAAAAAAGCATGCATTAATTTCTCGAAAAATTAAAATGTCATTCTACACAATGCTAATGCAATTATTGAACAAATGTATTTTTAGATTTGCAAATTAATTAATTAATTAATTTTCTTAATTTTTTTGCATAACCGCAAAACTAGGTTTCCGCATTGTGGTCAAATCGGGCGATAAAAATAGCAGAAACAGATAATGTATTTAACTGTAACACTCTTTTATTAATTTTTCTACATTAATTAAATTAGAAAACAGTACATAATTAATTATTTGATCCATTTACCTGCCAAAAATCGTGAAAAACACGCTTCGATTTAAATTTAAAAACCTGTAGGCATCAGAAAAAAACTATTTTAGGATTATTGCTTCGGATAAATAAATATAAAGCTAATTTTAATCTACAAAAACAGATATTTTCGCAACTTATTTACTGTTATAAATAATACAGGGTGTATAATATTAACATTAATCAAGTGTGGCTCTGGAAAATAAATCGATTGTCTATCTAGATAGTTTATTACATTTTTAGTGCCAGTAAGCTAAGCTGCCTGGCATTGACATTTGAGAGCACAGTGCCGTGTACAAATTATTTGCGCCATTTTCTGAATGTAAAATGAATCTTTAATTATTTAAAAAGAAAAGAGAAATTCTCAAACAGCATAAAATTAGGTTTATTTTTATTTTACAGCCATTGCGTAAGCGACTTTATGTTTACAAATTGTTACCGGCTTTAGTACCAACCGACCTGCTGGCAAAAAAGCACAGCCACCCTTGATTAAGGTTAATTATATACTCTCCGTATTTATCAAAGACAAAAGGTCTATTAATTTATATTGAGGAATGTTTTGCCTAAAAGATTCACAAAACTGGCCAGGTTCAGATAGATTTTGACAAGCTTCTCCAAACAATAAGAGTTACAAACGTTTTTTTTAGAGCAGCTGTAAGATACAAAAAAAAATAGTTGAAAAATTATGAGAAAAGGTTAGATGAGAGAGAAAAAACATATTAATAGGGAGATACTTCAACCCAAAAGTGGAAAAATGAGGAAGAAGCATATAAAATATGTAAAGAAAAAAAAAGAAGAAGAGGAACACAAAAGACAAGATGACATTGATCAAAGACATAGTTGTAAAACATAGAAGGTGGAAGCTCCTGTAACAATTCGATCAAGTTGATTAAAGAAAGTTCAATCTTTTATCAATAATGCCGAGTAATACGAACATTCTAATAATCCGAATTTTCAGTTATTACAAGTTTGGAATTTATGAGTCTCTACTATAATTAAAAAAAGTAGAAACGTCAAAATTTGTCGTGACGAGGCCCAATTCTGTATCATGAAAAACCAAAAACTTTTAATGTTTATGCCAAGATTAATTTAATTTAGGCATAATATGTATTTGTTATCTTCTCACGCTAATGATTTTGATTTAGTCGATTAAGGTTCAAGTGTATTTGCTGTTTGATTAGAGAATAGAATAGCATCAATAATTATCCACCTTTAAATGCCAGGATCGATCCATTTAAAAATTAACCAAAATAATTTTTACACCTTGACACAATAAAATCTATCCGCGATATTTTTAGCTTTATCAGCCCGGAAATGTAAATAAAAATTGCGCCTTTGGGTTTTTTAATTTTTTGATAGGAGGAACCGATCAATAAGAGCACCGCCAACGTGGCTTGTAAAGCAATTTTCGAAAATTTTCACAATTGAACAGTTTAAGATGATTTTTCTAATTGTCCAAAATAAATTTTACAATACTTTTGCTAAATAATTACCGCATTCGACGTAGCTAATTACAGTTGTATTTGAGCAGGTAAAAGTTATCTTATCAGAGAATAATCATAATATCAACGTGACATAAAAATTCCATCTAACGCAGCTACAATCGATAAAAATTCGCAACAAAATAGAAAACAATTTGAAAAATTTTCAAAAAAAACTTGCCTCTATTCTCCAAATTTCAAGTCCAGCTTCTTGGCCGGCGCTTTCAAAAGCAGGTTCCATGACTTTGTGGCCGGTTTTCAGCCTTTTTGCTTGATTTGTTGTCGATGAAGGCCTTTTGCTCCCAAATGTTGCCGCCGAACAACTCGAACAACAAACTAGCAATAGCAACGCAACTGCTATATAAACATTTCGAGCGAAAAATTCGAAGGGCGGCATTGTGCGCGTGCGTTATCCTGTAACAATTCAAAAATTCTACTATTTTGTCATTAACATTCGTAGTAATGAAACAAATTAGTTGAGTACTATGGTTACTCATCAATTAATATTTATGAGCACTTAGACCGATAGGGAAATAGTTTTTTTCGAAATTTTTACTATAGTTTGCACAATTATAATACAATAGACAATGATATCAGTCCATTATATCATTTTTTAAAGTTCGACATTCTACATAAACAATTAACTCTAAATAAATATCAATATACAAATTAAATTATTCAAAACAAGCCGATTTTTCATACTCGGGCACACAAATGTGACTATTGAGCTCGAAAACACACTTTTTGAGTAGTCTCTAGAAGAGGTCAAGCGGATTTAAATCAAGTCATCTTGCTGGCAATTCAACAGCATATTGTTGGCTTAAAATGAAAAGAATGAACAGACTTTGGGAAATACAATTAAGTTATCAAAGATTTAACTTTTGGACAATTTTTACTTTTCTATTCTCCAAACTTGTTCTACTACCTTCTTACGAATTCCTTTATTTATCATTTCTCGTTGTTCTCTTCGCTTAAAACGAATTTTAATTGAATTTTTTGCTTATTTAAGTTTTCTAGCCCACGGCTTGTCCAGCTCAGACTGAGTTGTTTTTCAATGGAAATAAATATTTTTAAATACTTAAAAGTTTGGCAACAGGAATTAAAAACTTAATTCATTTCGAGATTTAAGATTATCGACCAATTTTTTAGCATGTGAATAAACATTAAGATTCATCGCAGGCAAATTTTTTTCTAAAACAATTGTTAAACAAAATAAGTCGGATAAAAAACAAAATCAGCCATCGATTATTTTAGTTTGATCTGATAAACAGGTGATAAAAAATAGATAAAAAGTTCATTTTGCTTGACTATGTAGTCAAATTGCGCCGAATCTCTAATGTAATTTTAGATGAAAACCTCATAAATCAATTCTTTGATGATCATGACAATATCTATAATTTGCTAATAGTATTACGCATTTCCATACTTTGATGAGTAATCTATTAATATGTTATGGATGATTTACTCGCACAGTAGAATAATTTAAGAGGAAGATAAAGCAAAGTAATGACTGCCGTTCTTGAAACTTTTATTTCTCTTTTTAAAATAAAATGGCCAGCCAATAAGTTAGAATTTTATAGAGCAATAAATATTAAGAAGTTTATCTATTTCAGTGACAAAAATGCATTTTACTGGGACTGGCCCGCTTCTCTCATCTCTAAAATTAACGCCTTTCATTGTACGTTTGAGTTCGCTTCGGTCAAATCAAGAGTTATTTTTGTAATCCAAAAAATTAGATTTATCTAAAAAATATTCAACGTTGGAGATTTGACAAATTAAAATAAATTACAAGCGGTTATGTTAGAGCCAAGTTTAAAATAAGTGCTGAAACATTTGTTTATGGATATAATTTATATTGTGTAGCGGCTTTGTTATGTTTGTACCAGAACTTGCTAGTCAAACTGTCACATTTATTTTGTTTTTCTGTCATTTCACCAATTTGACGTTATAACTAGCTTTAACATTAGTTATTTCTTAGTAGCGCCATCTGCCATAATTTATATTTTACAAAGCAAGCCGTGCTTTGTATCACCCAGTATACATAAATAATTATGTCGCTTCTTTCCAAGCTTCTATTATTTTGGAAAATGTTGTTTTTGACATCTATAATACAGAATTATTGCTTTAAATTTTTTTTCAAGTATTCAAAGAATAAACTGACTTTTGTATTTTATTTATTGCATTCTGAACCTGATAAAGAAAACGTCTTCAAAATCAAACTTTAATAAAACAAAAGAGATGAGAAAATTTTGCAAAAAAATTGGTATTCCATTGATTGTTAAATAATATCAATAAGATATTTATTACATAAACTGAATTGAATTGTTGATAAGAGAGATGCTTTATCACAAAATTGTTATTAATAAAATAATTTCATAACTCCAAATAAGACCCGGATTAATGTTTTAAATCTTGTAATGCACCTATAAACTGTGACTCAACAATCTTTTTTCAAAAAAAATGAAAACAGGCTATTGTTAGCTACCTTGGCAACTGTTCCAATAAAACTCACCAAATTTTGAAAATTCTTAATTCAGGAGGAGAGACAAACACGCTAGTACCACAATAAAAGCTAAATTCGTACTATTTTCAATTATGGAAATGATTACTTTTATAACACTGACCTAATCCTAGGAAGGTCATCGTATAATCAACTTTAATAACAAATCCAAGAAAATTTTACTTTCTGAGAAAATTTCAAGAATAATATTTTTGAGACGATTGATAATTTTTATTATTATTATTATTATTAACGCATGTTTTTAATTAACAAAACTGTTGCAATAAACAATATTGAGAATTTTTTCAAATTTATTAATTAATCCAGGATTAACGATTTAGAATTATCACAATACTAGGAACCGAATCAACGCCTTATCAATTATCAGTTCCATACATTAATAATAATAATCTGTAGACTTATTTGTTTTTATTTAATTTAAAAAAATGCACCAATTAAAACGAATTAAACAACAATTAATTCCCTTTCTAGTAATCTATTTGTCCTAAATTCAATTTTTTTCCTATTTTTTAATCTTGTCTATGTGTTTTTTTTTTCTATCTATTTTTACTTTCACCTTTCGTTCTTCCTATTCTCTATATTGTAAGACTTACTTATTTAAAATTAATCTAACCGTTTTGCTAAAGCTAATTAATTAATATTAGATAAAAAATAGTTAATTCTCAGGATTATTGACTTTATGATTATTGGCATTGAATATTCACTCAAAAACAGTCAACAGCTAGCTACATTATCATCAAAAATCTACTTCGACTCGCCCCTTTATATTCATTGTTAGAGAACCGTATCATATATTGTTATTTTGAAAACTCTCTTCTTTCCCATTTTAATTTTTTTAATAAATAAATAAAAATAATACAATTTTTAGCCAGCCTTAATTTTTTTAAAGCCTTTCTGTAGTGTTTACCTTTTCTTTTCTCTATAATATGTTTAAGTACAATTGATACAGTTTCTTGTCTTGTTTTTGTTATTTTATTCAACCTCCAGTCCCATTCTTTTACTTTTTTATCTCTTTTTTTTCCCTACTTTTTCTCATCCAAGTGTGTACTCCCAAAGACAATTTTGTGTTCTCACTTTTTTTCTTTTTTAATCTTCCTTATGTTGTTTTTTTCTATATATTTTTACATTTTCCTTTCGTTCTTCACAGTCTTCATCTTATAATGTTTTTCTCTTTTAATTTTTTTTGTATTGTTTTCAAAATTTCGTTGAAGCTTTTTTTTATTTTTGACATCTTTTATGTGTTTCAAGCTTTCATTTTCTTTTCTTTCAAAATTTCGTCCTAGCCTTTCTTTATTTTTCACATCTTTTATGTTTTTCAAGCTTTCATTTTCTTTTCTCTATAATGTTCTAGCAATTGTTGCTTTTTTTGTCTTGTTTTTGTTATTTTCTTCCTTACTATTAGTTTTTTCAAACTCCAATCTATTTTTTTTACTTTTGTATCTTTTTTTGTCTTTACTTTCAAACTATATTTTTTTCACTGTCTTGTTTTTGTCTATATTCTTTCATTTAATTCTCATAAATCTTTTTTTTATATATATAATTCTCTCTTAATACTCTCATTTTTTTCTTCTAATTCACTTAGGTGCTTTTGATACGAATAATTCTTAAAATTATCTATTATTAGTTTCCCTTTGATTGTGGCACGTTTTTTGGTAATAGTGCTCCTTCAAAGGATCAGCAAAGGAAAATAAATTGCTTAGAATATCCACAAGACAAGCAATTACATTTGAAAAAAGCACTTTTGGGGGCCACTTGAACAAAAGTTCTGAAGCGATCTTTTCTTTTTTGTCAATAATCCACAAAACTCCTATCCGTATGGTCTGTAGTGTCCTTGTAGTCAGGACGAAAAGGTAATTCGATTTTTGACTAAAAAAAGATGACGTCAGAGCTTGAAAATGTGGTCTGATAAGAAATGATTGATAAACACTTTTTTTATAAATAAACTTGACCTGTTACGAGATTTTGGGAAAAAAGGTAAATGAAAAAGTCACACAAGCTGACAGTAAATACATTTATTAGAAAAAAGATAAAACTATAATAAATCAAATTAAATTAATAGGGATCAAAATCAGGATTTTTTCTTAAAATAACAAATCCTTCCATTATCGGCGTAAGCGCCATATATTCTTCCGTAGCCAATTCAGCTCTCTCTCCATGAGCGAGCAAAACTGGTGTGGTATGCGTCTGAAAGCCTGTGATAGTTTTGGGTTTACCAGCTTGTCCCACAACGTCAACGGCCTGAAAAGTGTTACAATTAGATAAAACTCCCTATTTTATTAAAGTGAACTTACCAAACCAACTCTAATTGGTACAGGTAAAGGATTTAAGTCTTCATCGAAAGTTACGAGCATTCTTGGTTGCATTGCGGCAGCTAAAGTGTAGAGTAAGTAATGAGATCGTCCCAAAATAACTAAAATCAAACATTTAATAATGTAATTAAAAAAAAATAACTTGACGTACTGTTTTTGACATCTAAGAACCCAACCAAAGTTGCCATTAAGCCCGCAACAGCAACAGGACTCATGAGTTGTCTATCGCTATGATATGGACTTAGCGTGAGCGTTCCTTTACCTAAATGTGTTAATCCTTGTGCGATTCGTACCATGAATAAATTATTTGGGTCTTTTGCATGAAATTGAGCTAGTTGTCTTAGCATTGCCGCTAAACGAGCATTGTTGGTTCCAGCACCAACTAAACCCATTGCAAAAATAGCATTGTGTGCTACTTCCGAATCACTGTCATGTGAAAATTTACTCAATGTATCCAAAATGCTAAGTTTTGGATTAGAAACCGAAATTAAGCCCAATGCCAGAGGTACAGCACGTCTTATAACTGGTTCACAATATCGTAATAAATGTCCAAAAGTACGGAAAGCCATATCACTGCCTATATCCTCGCCCATACTTATCAAAGCAATACCCAACACGGCAATTGCTTGTCGTGAAGATAAATCCTTATCTTTTTCCTCCTTTTCCTTAGCTTTTTCTTTATTTTTATCGCCGCGGCTTTCTTCTTTATCACCAGTTTCATAATGCTCTGAGCAAATATGAAGAAGATGCTGTACTTTCAATACATTACCAGTGCCTGCATAACCACAAATATCAACCATGGTTACGGCCATTGACTTAAAAGGTTCCGGAATCACTTCCAAAGCCGCAATAATAGTGTCAACCCCTTCTTGTTTTCCTAAGTGACAAAGTCCCAAGCCCAATGGTAAAAACCTAGCATAAGTGTCTTTCAATTCGGATTCTGATTTTTCCATTAAAACTTGCATAATTGCGGTTGTAACTTGTGCATTGCCCGAGCCCACTGCAATCATTCCGCACGCCAAAGCCGCCATGCCAAGAACTTCCATGTTAGAATGAGGATCAGCAAAAACTGGAGCTAATAAACTTAATACAGCTTCACGGTTTGAACCAACGTAAGCCAATCCCAGCCCCACAATAGCACCAATTCGCATAATGTTGGTATTATGCAGAACATAATCGCTGAGTAGAGCCAAAGCAGGATCACATTCGTTGCGTACACCACAATTGACAATTCCACAAGCCAAAAGGGCGCCAGACTTAATGTGGTCTTCAGATGAGTATAGATATTTATCAATATGCGTAAGTCCGCCATCTAAATCCCAAAGTAAAACTAATCCCAAGGAAGCAGTTGCACTGAGCATTCCATGCTCTTTGTTCTTATACAACCATTTATTTCCATCTTCCATCAATAGCTTATCTTGTCCAAATGCTGCATTAACAAAACCATTTACAAAACTGGCCGCCAAATTTTGACGAGCTGAATCCACTTGATTTGAACCGAATTGTGGCCGAGTGTTTTCCAAATGAGATTTGTAAACATCTTCAGGAGTTTTAGGCTCCATAATATCCAACTCACGCGCAAGATTCAAGAAATGATTATTCAAATGACAATTTGTCATTATTTCGACTAGATCATCGTATTCCGGTGTGGTTTCGGGTATTTCGATGTAAATTTGTTGACGTCCAAGCATAAAGGCTAGCTGTTTTTGAACGGTTGAGTCGGGGCAAGATGTGAAAATCTCTTCGATTAAACTATGGTCATTGAGTTGCATAGCAAGGCGTAATGCTTGCGGATATTGATCGAAATTTCTAAACAGAAGAAGAGCAGTTTGAAGAAGAGTTGTATTTTCCGGATCGGCCACGTATGGTACGCAACTGGCTAGGTATAGACATACTCTTGGATAGGTATTCTCATCAACATATACCTCCAATAAGTCAAGCCTTTCAATTTCCATTAATAGATCACACGCTTCGGCTTCCGCATTATGTGACATATTATAAGGAACAATTTGTTTCGCTAGCTCAATCAAAACATCCTTTATATCTTTTTCATCGGAGAGATCGGTCTCTCCCCATTCGGCGGCAATTTCTCCGGCCAAATGTCGCACATATTCGTGACCCCAATCGCCTATGCCATCTAGTTTAGACGACAACCGATATTTTAAACATTCACGGCCCTCGCCCATTGTCATAGCAAGGACTGATATGACATCTGCACAAACGCTCTTTACAGATGCATTTTGGATTTTTTCATAAACGGCCTTCATTGTTCCATAGTGAGGCTTCATGAATTTCAAAGGCTTGGGAACAGATGTCATTGATGTCGTAGAGGCACGAATATGGTTACCCAAAGCCTGCAAGGCAGGAAGGAAAAGATTTTCGTCGCTTTCCTGGAAAATTAGAAGATTAAAAATTATACAGATACAGACTAGGTTTCTCATATTGATTTTCAGTACGGCGTACTGCACATCAACTTATAACAAAATGCGTCGCCATTTTGTTGTTCAACACAAAGGAAACACACGATGATCCACACTGTATAAAATTATATGACATTAAGCTTAGTGTTTTATGCGTTTTTCAATATCTGGTATACTAGTCTCAGTAAAATAACGTTATATGGCCGTTTCTAAAATTTTGCTTTTACATGTCTCTTGTCTGAAGACTACAAGCTGAAGATTTATAGTGTTTTGAGTAGTCCCATTGTTAGGCTATTAACTTTTGCAACAAAGAAAGAACCTCATAACGTTATTCCATTTGGACTACTATACCTCGCAGTACTTATCTGTAATAAAGATGTTAACAACTTTGTGAGACCAACAAAAGTGAATAAAATGAGGAAGAGGCTGTCTGGTACATACATCATGGTTATAGCGTACATAGTTTGCAAGACAGCCCGACCCAAAATTTCAATTAAATTCTGGTAAAGCCTCACCTGTAAGGTTTCCACGCATAAATTCAATTCATCTTGAAGCTGCTTATCCTCGTCCGACTGGAAAATATAAAAAAGTTGACGATCATTGCGGTCTTAACCTCACTTTATGGTTACACAAAAAACTGATTTTTTTAAGAAATTTGTAGCAATAGAGCCACTTGAATAGCCTCTTACCAGTTCGTTTTTGTCCTCTTCAGTTGGCTTTTCATCCTTTTTAGCTACTTCTTTCGTTTCACCCATGTTTTATTTCAATAATTAAACACTTGGTGCTAATATTTGCAATTGAATATAAAACTATACAAATCAGCACCACATTGAATAATAAATTTAAAACAAAAAGATATTCTGACGGTTTTTCTCTAAATAATAAATAAAATTTCGTTACGAGTTCTTAAATGCCGACGATAAAAAACGCCAGTCACTTCTCAGTCATTTGACATTTTCCTCTTATGTTTATGACAGCAACGCATAAAAAATGACAGACAAACACAGATCTTAAATAACAAACTATAATCTATTGACGAAGATTAAGGTCAATAAAACAAAACAATTAAAGAAAGACAAATTTATTTGGGAAATAAAACATTATAGATTTTTGCACAATATTATTGCTTATTAACCAAAATTGTGCCACAAAAAACAAATATTTTACGTGTGTAATATTTTTTGTGTAATTTTTTTTTAATGTTTATACATAGTTTTTTTTATTTAAAATTTACAACAATGTTAAAAAAATTCTTAAAAGCTATTTAATATAACTCTTCCAATGTGAGTTAGTATAGAATATTAAATTCAAAATTTGCGCGCGCTATAATTGACTGTTATGATCTTTAAACAGAGCAGTGACCTTGATAATCAAGTAACAGAGTTGGTTGAAATAGCCGCTAGATGTGTTAAAAAGAGATGCCAAACGTCAGCTGTCACAGATTGTCAAACTCAAAAAGCGGGGGTTGTCGTAGGAAGTCGGTAATGGGGCGAAGCGAAGAAAATATCGATGGAGCTGTGTTTAGAAAAATAAATAAAAGTTTTTTAGTGAAACAATAAAAGATCTGCCAAGAATTAGGTGCAAACAAGTGGGAAAATGGATGATTGTTGTTAATTTAGCTATTGGAAGTGATGTTAGACAGTTTTTAATTAATAAAAATGGTTAAAAGCGTGAACGAATGGTTAGGAAGTCTAATGGAGTGTTAATAAATCCAGCTCCGAAAGCGAAGCTCCGGATGTTAATCTCACAATGGATTACGGCTTGATCGACGCGACTCGAGGGTGAGCTTCTATTTGTTGCTCAAATGCATTTATTAATTGATAAAGGTACTCAAATTAAGTTGTAGAGAGAAGGGGACGGGGCTCCTCTACGGCCACTGATATGGTCACAATGAACTCAGACAAGGCTGCCACAAAGCGCAAGCCGGAGCCTAACAATGGAGGCTGCACCGGTGCTCCTGGAGCCCCAAGCAACGCCGAGGAAGGCGTCCATACACAACCTTCTATCTCTGAGGAATCACCAAACCATCTCCTTTACAAAAAGGTACTAAATTGGAAAAAAGATGATTTAAATCGTGGATTTTTATCTTCTATTACTCAGTTTATTCGGTTTTGGTGCGGTTGCGGATTTCCTTTACGCAGTTATGTCTCTCAAATTGATTAAACGTGGAGTTTTTTACAATTTTTTTAAAATATCTTTACTATAGAGCAGGTAATAAAACTACAGAAATGGGAACATTATATCGTATAATACAAGTATTCAGACACTTTGTATCTAATATGACTATAGGGGATGGAAACTTTCTAAAGCGACATCTTACGAGTTTTTGCGCAACATGTCAACATTGAACTAAGTATAAAATTCAAGTGCCGGTTCTTAATTGTATAGTTCGCAAGGAAACTTATCAGAAATATTCTAATTAGATGTTTTATTCCAGATGGAACGAGTCGTGGAGAGAATGCAAGATGAGACCACTGGAGTTCCCGTCCGAACAGTCAAAAGCTTTATGTCAAAAATTCCGTCTGTTTTTACTGGATCAGATCTCATAATGTGGATGATGAAAAATTTGGATGTAGATGACCAGCCGGAAGCGCTGCATTTAGCACATCTTATGGCCGCGCATGGATACTTTTTTCCAATTGACGATCACATGCTCACTGTCAAAAACGACAACACTTTCTACAGATTTCAGACTCCTTATTTTTGGCCTTCTAACTGCTGGGAACCAGAGAATACAGATTATGGTAGGTGTTTAACGCGAAATACCAAAAATAATGGATGATTTTTAGCTGTCTACTTATGCAAAAGGACTATGCAGAACAAGACTCGGTTAGAACTAGCTGATTACGAAGCTGAAAATTTAGCAAGGCTACAAAAAATGTTTTCCAGAAAATGGGAATTTATTTTTATGCAAGCTGAGGCTCAGAGCAAAGTAGACAAAAAACGAGATAAACTAGAGCGAAAGGTACTTGATAGCCAAGAAAGAGCGTTTTGGGACGTTCATCGGCCCATGGTGAGTAGCTAACCCTGTAACACAATTTCGAAATTGTAAGAGACTCCTACTCTATAGATACCGGTCAAGAATTGTCCGCTCTATCATATCTAAAATCAGATCACATTGGGAGTCCTTGGGTTAATTCTACAATTTTGAAACCCTGGTCGTTATTACCTGAATACTCCCGATGAGATATGATCGATTTTTTACTAAGTTGGTATGTTTGCTCTATTTGTCATTTTTTTTTAGCCGGGTTGTGTGAACACTACGGAAATTGATATAAAAAAAGCGTGCCAAATGAACAAGCCACTCTATGGATTCAAAGCAGTGCAAGGCCCTCCTAGAATGTCACCATCTACTTCCGGTTTAAGTAATAAGTCATCTATTGGTACTATTCAAAAACAAATAGCCCTACTCAAGTCTAGACTTGAACGGCGCAATATTAAAGTGTCAAAAGCTTCCGAGTCATTTGTCGCCTATTCTGAGCAATATTTAGAATACGACAGCTTTTTCGTGGCTCCTGAGTACCCCAATCCTTGGATTGCCGACAATCCGGAATTGTGGGAACAGGAGAAACAAGCCAAAGACATATCAGCCCGACGTGTAAAACGATGGGCGTTTAGTTTACAGGAATTGCTTCAGGATCCAGTTGGAAGGGAACATTTTATTAAATTTTTAGATAAAGAATTTAGTGGAGAGAATTTGAAGTTTTGGGAAGCTGTACAAGAAGTTAAAGCTTTACCACAAAGTGAAGTACAAAATAAAGTGCAGGATATTTGGAATGAGTTTTTGGCGCCTGATGCCAGTTGTCCCATTAATGTAGACTGCAAGTCATATGAAATTACTAAGAAGAATATGGAAAATCAAGATAGATGGAGCTTTGATTGCGCAGCGGTAAGTTTTGTGTTTTATCTTAATCGGCCCTTTGCTGGTGTTGAGGTATTTAGTAGTTAATACGTTTTTTTTTTATTCTAAGGCTCACGTTTATCACCTTATGAAGAGCGATAGTTATTCTAGATATTTAAGGTCTGAAATGTTCAAAGAATTTTTGAATGGATCTAAGAAAAAGGTTGGTTGTTTCTGCTAATACATGGTGTCATATGGGAACCGGATGTTTTTCGATGAATAGTACTCTGATTTTAACCTAACTTAACTCCTCCTAATAAGATCAATGCAAATTCATTCAAACTCGATCCTTGTTTTGTTCTTATTGGAACTCTTCAGCAAGTCTGATAGTCCGAATTGAGATAAAACGTATATCACTGATTGAGTCATATTAGCGCACTATTCTATTGAATTAAAACGTTTGATTTTCATGTGTCATCTTGTATGAAAAGACTGAGGCGTTTAATGTAATTTTTTTGCAGACATCTGTGAAAGGAATCCGTTCAATTGTTTCATTCTCGGCACGTAAAGACAACGTAACATAATTTTTAAGAGAACTAACAGTTAAGTCGGAATTGAATTCTAATTGACTTATCGAATGGTAAGTTCGTCTACGACAATACAAATGTTGCCAGTGGCAGTAATTTTTTTTTTTTGACAACAGTGTCAAAAGAGCATTAGATATAAATGTCATCAAATTGTGTTGACCTATCCTTTAAGCAGTTATTAGTAACTTTCGTATACAAGAAAAAGAGAACCAATGATATTTTTTGATTTTAGCAGTTATGGTGACCCAGTTTACATTTGGTTTGACATGGTTTCTTATGTAACCAACAAAAAATGTTTGTACATAGGGACAAAGTTAACTAGCACAAAACGATTTGTTTACATAATGTGATAATGGCACTGTTCCTTTGCAAGGGAAATATATATTTATACCAAAAAAAAAATCAATTATTGTAAATAGATGTATATATATAAAAAATTTTATTTATAATACTGCGTCACTATACCTGTCGTTACCATGTCGACTTATTTTTCTTATTATGTAGTTTTTTGTTGAAGCCTTTGTGCAGTGTGGTGTCATTTTGGGCATTTAGTAAAATAAATCCACTGCCAAAATGCATTTAACTAGTCTTAGTTGTATATCAAACTTTTTTTCAAAGTTTATTCATCAAAGCCCTAAGGTTACATTATGACATAAGCCCAAACAATCTGTGGGTTTGTGGATATTTTTGGAAAATGGTATTTAATTATTATAGTGGCCTTGAGGGGCTGTAATAGATATCAAAGATTGTTAAAAATCATTTCAGCTGACAGTGTTTCAAGACAAATTTTGTATTATTTACAGTATTAGTGATAATATGTTAACAATAATTGATATCTAGAATGAATGAACTGGTGTCTTACAATATGGATATTACCAATTTGTATTTAATTTTTTTGTTTTTATTTATTTATGTATTAGCTCAGATGTGCTGTTGCAATAGGTTAGTACAGATGTTAGATGCCATCTTTTTTCGACAATGCAAGTTTACATACCTATTTCCTACAAATAGCGCTTTTGTTAATAATAATTTGTTGGTGCGTGTTATAGTTATTTGTTAAAAATACTAAACAATTTAAAATCACACACAAAATACATTTTTCTGATATTGATGTAATTGCTTAGAAAAATATACTCATAATTATGTTATAAAGGAATTGAGCCGTATTATGTCATTGATTATTCATATGTAGATGGTGATTCCGCGCATAATTCCAATAAATTATCAAACAATTTTATTTTGATTTATTTGCAAAGTGATCGTTTAGCAAGACGGATATGAGCTGACCTGGAAAGCTAATAAATCTTAAACTAAAATAAATTATAATTTAAAACTTTTATTTTTCATACATTGTTTAATTTTACTGATTTCCACACCACCTACGTGAGGTACAGTAAATGGTGCGTTTTATTTTATAGTGGTGTCCCCAGTAGGCCTAATCCACTGTTAAAATAAAAAAAACTCTAAATATTGCAAAACCAAAAAAATGTTTGCTACGATCTCACAATCCGTTTTCTCCCCACAGAAAACGATACCACCAGGCGCCTTACAACTACAATACCTAAAAATAAACGCTATTAGCTTAGATCCCACATTCGTTTTCTCCCCACAGAAAACGACACCAGTCATTTGTGCGCATTTTAAAATTTGACCAAAATTTCCGCATTTTTATAGATAAATTATCGCAACACATAATCACAAAACGTCAATAAAAAATAAAAAACACATCTAATACAAAAAACAAATTTATTTACAATAATCAATAAAAAACGTTTATTTGGTTTTAAATAGTTTATTATACACGGTTAGACACTTATAGTAAATTAATTATCTCTAGACGCCATCTTGTCATAGAGATTATCTTTTCTCAAATGTTTTGGACTTGACACTTCACAATAAATGCTATTATTATTGGATATCCATTATACTAAAATCAAATAATATTAATATACAAGTTTTTAAACTGTTTTGATATTTTATTTTTTCTTCTTGTATGTAGAGTCCACTTCCATATTATTCGTTGCAGCCTTGGTCATATCATTGATATTTTTGTTTTATCTACAGCTATTTTTTACATGTACATATTTAAAACTGCCGTAAGAGGCCAAATAAAAAAATATTTAGAAAAATTACGCGTGTGCAATCTTTGCAACAAAAGTCATTTGTTTTTTATGATGTTTTATCAATAAATACATAAACAGCAAGAAGCATCAAATGTATATTAATTACCCCACAATGCTGACCCCCCTCACATGCCCTCACCAATGTATGTACAAGACATATTCACCAGAGAGACCATGCCGATTCCTTCTTGCCCCCGCAAGAAACAATCGTTATAAGAAACACTATTATACCTAACTCCTTAACGACTCTTAACGAGTTTTGGAGGCTCGCATTACCAAGGGTCAGAGTTGGTACGATCCTCAGTGAGGATTTATCGTGCCCTTACGCGAAGCCAAACAAAGTTAAAGGTGATAAATATACATTTAACACTAATTACTGCAAATGTTTCCATTAATAAAAAGAAAAATGGTGGAAAGCAAAATTGATTCGTTTTTTAAATATTTTTTTTTACAAAACTTTAATTAATATAAAATAAAACTAACAAATTTTTATGAGACCACTCTTTAAACATTCTTTTTCAAGCTAAAAAACAATTATTAAAATCGGTTTATAAATAAATTATAATATAGTTGCAAATTGACTTATCTGTATATTAAAAACTGGACGTCATCCCCATGGATAAAATGAAGACACAGAATAGCACTGCACTGCACTTTACAATAATTATCACAATCACGAGAATTTAATTAATATATTTCTTATTTTATTATCACACACAACCGTATCAAAAGGCACGAAGTCTTATACTAAATTATCGTAGGTAATTCTTTTGAAAACAAAAGAAAAGCATTACATAAAACTGCAAAAAAGATGATAACAAATTAAACAAAGGAATTGGTTTTTATATAAAAAAAACTTATGAATTATATAATCAAGCACATAATTTCAATCTACATATTTGCTTTTGAAAGGAAAAAACCTAAAGTAACTTTTAATCTAAAATTAATTAATTTTATTTTGCTAAAAAAGAATGCATCAGGTTTCATTAATAAATATAATTTTAATACAGCTTCCTGCGATGATAATCTTTATTAAACGTACTATAGGTATTTTTTTTTAAATATGACACAAATATGACAGTTGGCAGCTATGATTAAAAGAAATAAAATTACATTGGCTATTCTGACTGATTGTTTCAAATCAAATAAATATTATAACACTTTTAAAATTGTTTTTCTAATAAGTAAGCTATTAAATAGGTCAATGACCTAATTCAACTAAAGTACAGACATATGACAATATTTCTACAACTAATTTAATTTTTATTAAAAAAAACGCTTAAAGGCAACTTCAAAAAAGTTGTCTAATGAAAGGAAATGTAAATTGAGGCACTTTTCAGGTTTAAGACTGTTGAAAAACTCCCAAAAAGTTCAATACGCCATTTTGATTTATTAAATATTGAATAGTTATGCCTATCCCAGAGGATAAAATGAATAAACAGCCCCAAAATTTTATTATTTTGCTTAAAATTGACAATTACTAAGAAGTTGAATAAATTCTTTTGATTTATGCAATAATTTTATCAGTTCAGATATAATAATTAAGACCGATCACCAAAATTTGATTGCACTAACCTGGCCAGATGAACAAAGCTGGGGACTGGGGGCTCTTCCTTTGGGACCTACCTGGAACAAGACGCAAAGCGTTATCTTCCAGAACGTCACATAATAAAAAAAACGCACTACACAAAAGACTTTTAATGTTTTTAAATCGGAAAATGAAATTTGAATAATTTTTTTATTCTTAAAACTGATTAATCAACCGATTTGAAAAAGGCCACGTCATTACTAAAATTATTCATAAAAAAACAATTAAGTAGTAGCCTAATGTCATAATTCATGGCATGCTCGACTCAAAATTATTTTCCAAAAGAGTTTCTGTAATTAAAAATAATAAATAATTATTTTTTTTTATATTAAAAACTACGCCTAAAGACAACTTTAAAAAAGTTTCCTAATAAAAAAAAATTGTAAATTCTAGTACTTTTCTGGTTCAAAATTGGTAGAAATTATTCAAAAAAAAGTCGAATTATGATTCACGCAATAATTCTTTCTATCAGTCGGGATATAATTAAAAATCAAAATGAAAATTTGATTGTACTTTACCTTTTTGATTCCTTCCTAATGTAGGTTCCTTTGGGATAACAGGGACTCATCTGCAAGGACACGCCACGCGTTGTTCATTACACAAACGAATTTTAATGTTTTTAACTCGATTTTTTTTAATTAAAAAGATAGAAAAACGGCCGACCGCAAAACTAATTTGTTTTTAATAAATAATTAAATAAAGATAACGTCTTAAAACAATTTAAAAACGCGATTAATTAATTGTCGCGATATCCGTGACAAACGGCACGAAGTCTTAAATTAAACTAAATTATTTTAGATATCAATTCTGAAAAGAACAAAAGACATTACATAAAACTACAAAAAAATTGATAAGAAAGAATAAAACCATTGGTTTTTTTTTCTTTTTGGACAAAGGAAAACTGATAAACAAATTATATAAGTAACTTGAATATACTATACAAATTCGAAAATAAAGATGATAACAGATAAGACAAAAACATCTGATAAGAAAGAATAAAACCATTGGTTTTTTTCTTTTTGGACGAAGGAAAACTGATAAACAAGTTATATAAGTAAGTTGAATATACTATACAAATTCGAAAATAAATTATTTATTTTTATTAAATTTTCAAAGTTAGCAGAAAATAATGACTCATTTGAACCGAAATTGAAGAGACACATTTTCTTAAGATTAAGAATGATAGCGTCTGCTCTATAACCGATCTAAGAGCTTAAAGATTTATAAGTTTTTATAATATAATATATATTTTTAAAAATTATGAGAAATATTAAAATAGAGATTTTTCTTTTTGTTTTTTCATAATATTTTTTAAAAAGACATCGACTATAATACAACATCTAAAAAAATTCAGAGGAAATAAAGTTTCAATAAGTGAATCAATATTAACTTCACTTTATAAAGTCTATCTGAAAGAATTAAAGAGTTACAGCACTTTCAAACCTGATAAATTTACAAAAAATAGAGATAATTTCTACAAAAAACTTATTTTAATTTAATTCATTTGAACCAAAATAAATGAAAAGCGTTTATTTTTTGTTATTTCTTCTCAATTTCAAAGATTAAAAACTGCAGCGACTTTGCCACAATTTACTAAAAATTTTGTATCTGGCCCTTCATCATTTTTCAAAATTTTTTCTAAAACAATTTATCTTTGTACTCATCTATTGACTTCTGCATAGAAGAGCTTGATTAGCTCAAGAGTTTGTATCTTTTAAGAGTTACAGCCAGTAAATGGGACATTAAGTTACGCTTTTGGGTTTTTTGAAGCATTTTTTTTTACTTAGAAAGAGTGAAAAACATTTGATTTTGTTTATCTTTTTAATAAAAGAAAACATAAAGCGGAAAGAGTTGGAATTCCTTTCGGAAGTGTTTTATTTAATTATTATTATAACCCAGATGCAGGATTAGCTGTCCCAAAAATAGATTTGGCATTTATAGTAGCTCTTCGCTTGGCAAATAAATTTGAATAATTGATGCAAACAGGCAATAATATTGTAGCGTTTAATAACTTTAGTTTTTACATGATTGTTTTTTTTACATTTTATCCTAAACAGCGAATGATGGTAAAAAAGTCTTCCACAGCCTCATTCTTGAAAAATATCAATTCAAAAACACATCGTGTATCACAATTAAATCAATGCAAAACGAATCCAGAAAATGATATGAAAGGACTGATTTATACAAAAAATCAGCAAAGTTTGTACAAACTACGTGGACTTGCCATTTGGCTACACCAGAATTTTTTTGAGCATTATAAGATTTGTGTTGTTATATTTGGTGAAGTCTAATGGTTGTGACGGTTCATTTTTCTTGGTTTGTGTGTGCCATACTAATATTTTTGTGCAATTTGAAGCCAATAATTCGATGTCGTGGGGTTCAAAAGGGTCCAGACTCTTCAAAAATCCATCTTCTTCGAAGCCAGGCTTGAAAGGCATTAAAGCTTTGGGCCGCTTCAGCAAAAAATCAACCGAAATTGCAAAACCTGCCATATCCACAGGAAACTTACGCCCTGCCATCCATCCATCATAAAATCCTAAAACAAAAATTCATCTAGAAATATACTACAATATGATCTAACAGATAAGGAAGTAAAAATTTAACAAAAATAGACGCATGTAGAACACTTCTATTGGTTGAACCATCACATGACGACTCAGCACAGAGTGCGTTGATTGGCTGACCAAACAGGTTAGAACTACTAAAGTTTGAGTAAGAAAAAAGAATAGCCCAAGAGAAAATCTGAGAAGATTCTTTAAGATTAATTAAAAAAGCTTCTTGGAATAAAATATTCTAAGAAAAAGAAGAAGATATTCTGGCTTTGTTTGTTCAATTAATTGTATAGTTAGATTTTTTTGAGTATTTAAATGACTGAATTTGTTCTCACCTGCAAAAACTCCTTTTTTAACAATTGGAGAGCTAACTCCCAACTTAGTAATTAATCCGACCGGGAACATTGACACCCGTTTTGTATACCGAATCTGAAAAAGGTCTATAAAAATTACTTTTATAGAAAGTGGAAAGTTATACTTCTTCAAACAACTGAAGATCGTAAGTGTTATCATCATCAGCAAAGTACATAACGCCATGTGTGGCATTCTCCCGAATCCACGCCAGACCACGGTTTCTATTAGAAACACCACGTGGTTTTGGTCCTTTTTTCTTCTTTTTGTATTGTTCTGGCATCGGTGCCAGAAGATGTTCATAGCGTAAAGTTGTTTTCTTGAGCAATTCACCAACCAGTGGTGTTTTGATTTCTGCATCTTCTACCACTATCCAATGAACGTTTTTCACATGCATTAAAGTATGAGAGAGTCTTGTGAGTTCTGCCAGTTGCTCTGGTCGTCGGAAAGTCGGCGTTACTATGTATAATGGAGGAACATCTTTTTCTGTTGGTGTAGGATTTAAACACTGAAAGAAATAATAGCTCAAAACATCTCAAAAATCTTCCAGCAACTTACTGTAACGGTTGTATTGTGACCAGAAGAAGTTTTGTCATATTTGGAAGCATTAGTTGTAGGTTTGTCGTTTTCTTTTTTTATATTTATTACCCTAAATTCTTGCGAATTTGTACGTGAGATCAGCCAAGCATTAGATAAGTGGTACTGGTATAATATCACTGATGCACTTACAAATATTATGAGGTACATTTTGACAGAAAACTTCATAATTTACAGCTATCTCACTCTGAAACAAAACAAAAACCTATTACAAACAATTTTAATAATAATATCAGAAAAAACTATCAATTTTACTCTTATTTGATACTTAGTTTTAGTTTTAAAAAATTATTGCTCCAAATGTTTATAATAAATGATAATAGAGACACAATAGTAATAAAACAATTCATTCATATGTCTCACAAAAAAAACACTATGATGAAAATGTAGGTATAAAAAATAAAGATAGAAAATAGAAGAAATTAAATGTTCACACAACTAAAATAAGTCCCAATTGTCTCACTAATGAGTGCTAATAAGCACAAACATGTCTGAGTCTACAAATCTTTGTTTATAAAGCGTCTGACAGAAAACCAAAATAAACTTTCTTATTCTTTTACATTTTAGGTCTAAATTAAAATTGTCGTAAGACAATAACAACTTCTGCTTTGTATTCTGTATTATTTTTTTTAAATATTTTTTTACAATTCTTTATGCTTTTTGTTCATTCAGTTTTTTATTTCACATTTTGTTTTATTTCAACGCTAACTTTGCCTTATGAATCACAGTTGATTATAATTAATTAAAACAAATGAAGACCATTTGTAATGATCATCATTCATAGATAATTTTAACATTATTACCTATAAATAATGTAATAAAGCAATGAGAATCACATTAAACAAAGCATAAATTACTACAATTTTGTTAGACTATAAGAAAATTGTTTAAAAAATGTCAAAATTATAAAAAATACTGCAGATCTAATTTTATTTATGTCAGAGAGATTTGTGTACAAGATTTTTGCTGCAGGTTTCTCAGCAAACAGTTTTGAAATCGTTCTATCGAGTAACCGTGCTGGCCAGGTGAGCTATCGCCCCATCTTGCAGAAACTAAATGTTTCTTAAACCTAGACTACTGATTTCTGGCTGTCAAATTTTTGTAAGGATGTAAAAATAGATAAAAAATTATTACAAATTTTTTCTTTATGGGACATTCTATAATAATTAATTAACAAAAACGTGGTAAGTGAGCGTAATAAGCGTCACGCGTGATGTGAAATTTCCGACCCTGGAGATACACTTTGACTAAATCAGCTTTTGAATAAAGAAATTACTTGCCAAAAATAGAAGCAACTGTATTGAAGAAGCAATAATAATCAAAACTGATTATAAACTGTTCCCGTCACAGCTTCCTTACATTGAATGATATAAAACGGGAAATTGTCGACCGGAAGTAAATGTGGGAGGATGCTGGATGAGCCTCTCCATTCAACTGCTCTGTACTTAAATTTTAAAGCCGATCATTATTTATTCATTTAACATTGCTGCCGCTGCACTATTTGATTTAAAATAGCTATAAACGTATAATACGGCTATAAGCTAGGTAATAGATTTACCGAGCTCTAATACCATAAAAAATTCAAAAAAAGAAGAAAGCGCAATAATGACTTTTATCGATTAAACATTTGTAATCTACTGTCTCCACAAAGGCCAAAGCACACTGGAAAACCTAGAAAACTGTCATAAATTCTAATCAATTTATTAATAGAAGCGACCTTCCTGTTCATTTATTTTCCAAGCCAAAGCCTTTAATTCAAGAGAAACTTCTATTTATCACATAGGTCAGGGTTTTACTTTGTCGATGGAAGCAAAAGAGCTTATCTGTTTTGAAATTTTACAAAAAATAAGCTTTATTTCAGTTACAGCTTAAGGAAAAAATAATAAGCGTAGCTATAACCTCCTACGTGCGTACATAAGTTTTCAGAATTTTTCTTTAATTTCACTTGTAATTATACGGTTCTAGTACAAGTGCTTCCAAGCAAACATGAGCACCGGAAAATATGCGAACTAAATTAGTAAATTTAGGATTAACCAATCAGAAGCTCGAAAAGCTGAGGTGCTCGTGTTTGCTTGGAAGCACTCTATTTCATTTTACTTTATTTATACTTTTACACTTGCTTCTTGCGGAATATAATTGTATTTTTATGTTTTAATTATCTCTATTAAGTCAAAAGCTTCGTCTATTTCCTCAATTATAATATAATTTATATCCGGATTGTGAGTACAAGTGTGAAACATAACATGTAAAAAAATTCATAACACTAATGTAAAAAAGTAATAATGATAAGATAAAGCTAACAATAACAACATTTTTGAATACATATTATACAAAGTGTTTGTTATACCGTGTTCTTATTAGCGACATCTATTAGAAGCTATCTGGCATCAAACATTTTTTGAGAAAATGGTATTTTCTACATGTTTAGAAATGCAAATATTTTACAATACTCTAAATGATGTTAGTGTTGATAGATACAAATTTGAAATAAAAGTTTAAATCACTGATTGGACAATCAAATTACCACGTTAGCGTCTTTTGCCTCAAACGTATATCAATGATATACAATGTAATCTATCTTTTTGGTTAGCCACCAACTGGTAAAATAAAGATCAATGCAAATTCATGCAAACCAGATCTGTTAACTTGAACATGTTTCATTCTTATTGGAGCTCATAACAGATTCCGAAAAATGTAAACCAAAGAATATACGTTGTGTATAAGCAATTTTTCCTTTTAACAGAAAAGTTTATAAAAATTATAGCGCATTTTAACCTACATAATTTAATATTCTTTAAATATGACGAATGCAGTTTCCAATACGCTCAAACTATAGCTTTTTTAAATATGACGAATATGCAGTTTCCAACACTCAAACTATAGCTTTTTGCCGAGCACCTGTTCAGCTTAAATAGTGTAATAATTGCATTATTTAAATTTATTTTAATTTATTTAGTTGTTTTTGTAATTTAAAAACAGCTAAATATTTTGATTAATGGCCCCAAAGCAGTGGCTTGCGTGAATATTAATTTAAAATAGCGTCACATGCTTTTTATAGCCAAAAAATGATGAATAATTAGTTTGTTTTTGGATGGAGTGGATAGCTAAGCCGCATAGGAGAAACAAATGGGAAAAACCCGTAGCTACTAGATTTTTCTAATTAAAAAAATTAATTTGGTTAAGACAAAGTTGATAGAGGCCAAATTGAGGTTCGTTATCGTAAACATTGTATCTGGAGCAGCAGCAGTGGTTGACGTGATTTCCTTTACCGCTTTTATGAGATAATGATTCAGAAATGTTATGTGGATAATCAAATTATGATAGAAAATGAGCTATTTTGGGTCCGTTTGAAAAGGGACTATTAAAAGTATTGAATACTTACTCAAATATACAAAAAATCCATTATTTATTGCTCCATCAACTAGAACATGTGGTAAAAAAATTTTATTATCATTAGGGTATTTAGAACATTACTTTACCAAGACTATCTACATAATACTCTATCAATGACCTTTGCAAACCATTATCTATAATAACTATATTTTTGTTTTTCATAGATAACTGTATTTTTTGTAAAATAAAAAATTCAAAATGCATTAATATTCTAAGCCCTTAGCCTTTGCTGTGCATGGTTTATTGATTAGCTTTAGAACTGAGTGAATACAGCAAAAATGCGACTTACCTACAATTTGTTAGAATCCTAGACAAATGCTGTAAGCTTTTTTCGTAAAAATACAACATTTTTGAGAATTTTTTTGTGCCTTTTAATTATCAACAAATCGAGGAAGATGAAGAAAACAATTTTTTTAGTCTCTAGAGACGCCACTAAATTGCTACATTCTCTCCAAAAATTTTCACCAATTTTTCTAAAGCTCCAATCGAATGCTTTTTTTCGGAAAAATAATCGCGACACTTGGACCTATTCAAATCTGCACACACTGCCTCAGTATATCTGCATTGCAACACAACAAACATTGTTATGTCCTTATACAAAAAGCTGGGGTCTAATCCCGTATCGCAGGATATTCTGCGCGTGACGTTCATCCCTTCTACGAGAGGGCGCCCCTGTCACAATCCTGCAGGAAAACGGGATAATAATGAGGAATATTCCACCCTTCCAATAACATAAACATTCATTTTTATAAAAAAGATGATTAATTGTGTCACTTCATACCTCACACTATCATCAAAATATAAACAAATTTACTATAAACCAACTACGTCATCGTCGACAATCTACTACAACTCATTTAGAAGCTCTTTTACTTCTTCTTCTTATTCCTCTTCTATCGATTTCACTAGTGCCTTCTATCTCCTTCTATCTTCTGTTATTTTTTTCTAGTTTTCTATTCCTCTCAGCTTTAGATCCGTTGTAACCATTTGTTTCTCGGTCTGCTTGTTTTTTGTTTTTCTCCTGATTTTACAAATAGTACCTTACTATTATACTGTATTCATTTTCAAGAAAAAGTGCATCAAAACAAATGCATGCAGGCTCTACGTGCTTGCATTTTAAACCAATTTGATTTCAATTTGCATATAATATATTCAAAATTATATTATTTTCACTAGTATTTAAGTGGTATCGTCTAGCCCTTTTTCTGGAAGGACAGAAGTTCTGCGATTAACATCAGTCTCTGTCTTCGTAGCAGCACACAGAAACAGCAACGAAACAAATGCACAATGCACCCCTGTGCTTTCGGCTGCCAACCTGGCTCATATTTCAGGAAATCGGTATCACTTAGTCCATAGGATGTTCATTTTGCTCACCCAGCTCTTTGTGCTTCTATATGGCGCATTATATTTGGATATCTATATATGTACATTCGTTAATAATACAGAAAAAGCTTAAAGCACTGCAAGCGAGGTACTGCAGAATTAAAAAGAAAAGCAAGGATACATAGCTGTAAAAAAACAAGGAATCACGATCAGAAGCAGGCATAAAAGCAATAAGATTGAAACAAAATATAATAAGAAACATTTTAGATTTAAAAACACTACAAAAATGCTGCTAAAATATAAAGAAAAAAGAATGACAAAGAAAGACAAAATCATAAAGCGGCAAAAAAGCAAAGTTAAATTGAAAAAAAAGAACATTTTAGAATTAAACACTAGAAAAGAGAAGTTGGAAATACTTAAAAGAGAATAAAGAAGAAAAAGAAAAGATATAAATGAGCAAATAGATGAAACATTTTAAAGAACAACACAAGAAAAAAAAGAAAAAAAAGATTGGAAAGAATTACTTAAAGAAGAAAACGCCGAGAAAGAAGAAAATAAAAAAAACAACTTAAAAAAAAAGTTGGCAGAAACAGATGGGATACGGATGTATAGGAATAAAAGAGTTAAAAAAACACTGAGCCAAGTACTGAATGAATTATGAAAAGGAGAAGAGTTTTTTCAGATGATGTAAAAATTACCGAGAAAGAACGTTTCTGAACACAATGTACAAGCTGTATGCAATGTGTGTGGCAGAAAAGTTTAAAAGGTAGGTAGAGAAAGTGGGAGGATTACCAGACTAGCAAGAGGGACGAAAATCAATAGATAATATATATGTATATTTTAAATGCGCTAATTGAAAGTAAGTTAGAAAAAGAAGGAGAGGGAGTATGTGTAGTGTTTGTAGATTTAAAAGCAGCGTTTGATAGGGTAGATAGAAATAGATTATAAGAGTGCATGGAAAAAAAGGAAATAGCGATAGCAGTAATAGAGAAAGTAAAAGAGATATAAAAGGAAACAAAAAGCAATGAACAGAAAGACAGACAAGGAAATAAGAAAAGTGACTAAAAAATACTATAACAGAAAAGGATTCAGTGTAAAAGAGATTGAAAAGAAAAGAATGGGTGAATAGAGAGATGAGAGACATAGAGAAACAAGCAAAGAGGGAAGAAATTAGAAAATTAGTAGAAAATATGATTACAGAAGAACTACCAAGCTACCAAAAAACAGAAAATGAGAGAGAGACAGGAAAATGATTGCCAGATTCAGATGTGGGAATAAAAACAAAGAAAACAGATTTTGGATGGAGGAAAATTCAGGATGTCTGGAAGAGAGAGAGAGATACATTAGAGGACATGGTGAAAGAAACTACGGTAGCAAGAAAAAACACAATGAATGGGAAAACAGAGAGAATAGAATGAACAAAAAGGAAAAAAAAAAGAAGAAGTAAAGCAATTATTACATTTTGAGATATGTGATACTACAAAAACGGTGGCAAAAAAAAAGATGGCAAACAAAAAGATAAAAAATCTGAAAATTCAGGCAAATACTATCATTTGGTACGAAACTAAGATGTATTGTTATATGGTCTTAAGAAACAACTGGGAGTGGTAAAAATTTAATTTGGAAAAAAGTAACATAAATAATAATTGGTTAATTAGAAGCAGATTTGTTGTTGAGAGAGTATTTCCCCTCATTGACTTTTCCTGTGTATTTGCAATAAAAGAAGTGCGTTAAGGTTAAAATGCTCGAAGTTAGTAGAAGCATTCATTGAATAGAGAATCGTATTCGTATTCATATTACCATATCGAGCGTTCCTCGGTTGCAACACAAAGATAACGACGCCGACGTCGGCATCAAAGCACCGACGTCTAAAGTGTTGCCCTCTCAACGGCCATACAAAGGAATTCAAACTTTCTCAAGCGAACGTCAAAATCCAATTCATATTGCTGCATAAATTGAACGAATTATTAGACTCTCAACGTTGTTCAAAGATCCAACAACGAGAGATGCATTGCATGAATCCAAATTTAAATCAGAGATAATTAGAGGAATCTACTGAATTATACATAGGATGTCCGGTTTTATACGAATTTTTAAATTTTTTAAAAGCAGGTAATTTACTTCAAGTATTTCGCATTTTTCTATGAATATTCCAAGCACTCGCGTTTCACACAAAAAAAGAAAAAAACGCCAAAGAGCGTTTCAGAACTACAACTATAGCACCAAATACCTTTCAAAGATTCAACAAAGGTAGACATAATTGAATAATGTACACGTTCCTCTTCTGTTATTCAATTTTCTGATACCAAAAACCTGATTGGAGCTCCATGGAACCAACTGTAGCCTCATTTGACTACAATTCTACAGAAAAACAAAACCTAGGTCAAAAAATAAAAGAAAATCTTGTACCAAATATACAGTGACAACAGAAAATTCTTGACAAGATAAAGATCTAATATTAGCAGAAGACCTATTGCAGAATCTATACCCTTTTCAGGTATACACCCTTAGCTCAAAGAACAGAAACAAGAATTGTACAACATATAAGAAGCAAATGGATTGTCAGAGAAGATAAAATTCGAAATTTAACAGTAGAAAAACATATTACAGACAACTTACAGAGACATAAGTTTCTGAAAAGATAACAAACAACGATGATGAGGAAAAAATAACAACATTTCCACATAATCTTCGTAAAAAATTTTACAGAACTTGCATAAACTGGGTTATTAACAACAACAATAAAAACAATAAGGCTATGAAAGCCACAGCATTGTACTCCCAGGAAGAGTGATCACTTATCCTAATGCCATAAAATTCTAGAGGTTATGTTAATAATTAAAAATTGTATTAACATCTTCGATTTGGTTTTTAGATAGTTTTTTTTTAAACTATTTAGCCTTAATTCTGCTATTTTAAGTGGTGCATCTTTTGGTTAGGTCAGATTAGGTCCGGTCAGGTCAGAAAACTACAGAGAGACAGGCGGACAACCAAATTTGGTTTTTAGAAACAAATTTTTATAGTTTTTTTTTCAAATTATGTAACTTTAATTCTGCTATTTTAAGTGGTGCATTTTCAACAAGAGCAAAATTATTATTGGTCAAGTCAGATTAGGTCCGGTCAGGTCAGGAAACTACAGACAGGCAGGCGGACAGTTAAGTCATCTTATCAGTTTGTTTATAAAAAATTTGCTTTCAAAAAAACTTATTTTTTTAAGGATTATACTAGAATTTTGAACACTTATGCAGAATTGAATTAATTATAATGTCAAAAATCGTGTGTGATAATAAAGGTCTCATTTTTTGAATGAAATTGATATTTTGCGTTAAATTTTTCCTCTTTTTACATTTGCTTAAAAGGTGTCTGGAATGTAATTTGGCATTGAAGGCTTAATGCCCGGCTCTTTTAGCTTAATCAAAGGAAGAGCAACTGTCCTCTCGGCAGTGCTCTGTATAGGAAAAGCGTGTCTGTTGATTCACGTACATCATGATTTTGTGATAAGATCTCTGGAGGAGAGACGTTTTCAATTCTGATATGCGGCGCTCTTGGTGTTGGTTTGCGTGAGCCAAAGTCACAAACTTTGATTAAACAGGAATAAAAGGATACTAAAACATACACGCGGACCTCTTCAAAGGGGAATCGAGAATTTGTTTGCCAGGGAAAATACGAATTGCAATTTGCACGAACAGGCACAGGCACTGAGCTCACAAGAGTGGATTCAAACCAATTTTTTTTTCAAACTAAATACAACAGTACCAAAAAGACACGCCTTTATACTGACCATTTGAAAGAATTTTGTCTCAGAAAATTCTCTAAAGTCTTTTTTTCATTTTACAAAATGTAAAGCATCATCTACAGTTTAGATAGAGTCAAAGCAAATTCATTCAAAAAGATGTTTGAATAAATTTGCTTTAACGGTAGAAATTAATAGTAGATAGAAAATATCATAAGTCGAAAAACGATAACTTCAAGCTCCAATCAGCAATATCTATTCAATTGTCTTAAAAACTATTTTTTACTAAAATCGATACCTGTCATATGGAGAGACATATGGCATCATAATGTAGAAACATGATTTCTCGATCTTGATGTAAGCAGTTTTTAATAGATGTCGCTATTATTGTAAT
This sequence comes from Lagria hirta, assembly GCA_947359425.1. Classification (NCBI taxonomy): domain Eukaryota; kingdom Metazoa; phylum Arthropoda; class Insecta; order Coleoptera; family Tenebrionidae; genus Lagria; species Lagria hirta. Next base: position 1,617,039 of record OX375799.1, read on the forward strand.
ATAAAACTAATCCTCTATCTATCTTTACAATGTAAAAAATCAAACCTTTTTCTTAAAGCAGAACACAGATTTTCAAAAAGGTAAATGTCAAATGAAGAACCATTAGGTGCAGCAGCAGCAGCAGCAGCAGCACCAGTACCCCTAACAGATATTAAATTTTGTTGGTTTTGGGGCAGATGCTAAAAAATAAGTACTAAAAAATAAAGTAAATTTTTTGGAGAAGAAAGAATAATTGAAAATGTGTAGGATATGTGGAGGAAAGAGAAAAACAATAACAAGAGACGACAAATTAAAGTAAAAAAGCAGAAGTTTCAATTTAAAGTTCTATGTAGATTAAAATGATGAAACAATTTGAGAAAAAAAATAAAAAAACATCAAAAACCCACAGAGAAAGAATAAAGGAAGAAAAAAAATTTACAGAAAACAAATAATAAAAATAACAGGTGAGAGAATTAGTGAAAAAGAGAAACTTATTGAGAGAGTTGACAGAAAGACAGTTTAGAGGAGAGTATGAAATACGACGTTTGACAGTCTGGTAAAAAGAGAGGATAGATTGGAGGATAGAAATAGAAAAAGTTTAAAAAAATAATTAGAGATGAATGCTAGGATTAAGTAGAGAGACTCTAGAATATATAGTGATACAGAAAGGTAAAAGACAATAAGTAAGAATAGGGGTCGGAAAGAGAGCGGTAACGTTTAAAGATAAAATGAGAGATAGAGGAATTTGTGAGATAATGAAAGTGATAAAGAGAAAGGCAGAAAGAATAAGAAAAAAGATAAAGAAATACGATGAAAGAAAATGATTCAGTGTAGAAGAGATTCAAAGGAATAGAGAAGCGAGACAATGGGTGAATAGAGAAATAAGAAATAGAAATAGAGACATAGATAAACAATAAAAGAGGGAAGAAATTAGAGAGAGGAAATATAATGGAAAATATGAGAGACTGATTACACAAGAATTACCCAGCTATCTAAAAAAAATGAGAGAAAGAGGAAAATGATTGCAAGATTCAGATGTGAGAATGAAGAGAGAGAAACTACATTTTGCATGGAGAAAAATGAAAGAAAATGCAAGTGTAGAAGAGAGAGAGAGATGAACACTAGAGCACATGATGAAAGAATACGTGGAGGTAAAAGACAATATGGTAGCAAGAGAGGACATAAAGAAAGGAAATGAATGAAAATAACAGAAAGAAAAAGATTAAAACTTGGTGAATAAGGTAGAATGAGAAGAAGCAAAAAAAAAGCAGGATACAAAGAAGCATAAGCAGAAAAAAAAACAAAACAGCTTAAATTAGAGTTTTATTTTGTATTTTTATATTATATTATTGAAAACATTGTAAGTGGTGAAATAAAGACTATTGTATCACTTAAAAAAAAATTAATTACGACAAAAATAAACAAATGACAAGTAGCGCATATTTTGCAAAAAAACATTTTATTTTCTTTTTAAACCATCTAGCCAGATGAAGTAAAACAAAAAATAAAAGTCTGTCAATTTTTGGATTTGTAAATTTTATGCTTTCTTTTCTCTAAAAAGTTGATAATGCAGTGAAAAAAAAATCTGCGCAGCTACTTTTTTGTCTTTTGCTGATAATAGCGTTCTTTACATTAATATTTAATAAAAATTAATAATCTAAATCTTTAATTTTAATATTCATATTTATAAAAAAAACTTTCTATTGGATTAAAGTAGTTAGCACAAAAAAAAATCTGCGTCACGAGCAACATGTTATAATTTTTCGCAACTGATTCCTCGTAACTAATTTTCTTTTAAGAAAAACTCTAAAATTAATTAATTGAAACATTTAAATCTCTTTTTGTATATATGGAAAATTACTTCAGACAATGCTGCAAGAGTGCTTCAAAAAAGTTTTTTGATTAATAAAAGAGTATTCTAGATCTTTGATTTAATTGGCGGTTTTAATAAAAATATTTTACGTGGAAAAAATAATTTTTTGACATCACTTTTTGATAATTTGATTCATCCTACATTTTAATGTAAATTTTTAATTAGTTTTTTAGTTTTAACAATTATCATAAATAAAAGAAAAGCCTAAGAACAAATAGTTTTTTATAATTCATTGGATATCGCCAGCAATATCCTTGAGAAATGTGACTTTTTGTTTTTTTTTTATTTTGCTTTATCTGCTCTGTTATCTGGTTTGCATTTAGTTTTTCAGCTAGTCTTAACATTCTTTATTGCATTTGAGGGTATTTAAATCAGTCGAATTAATTATTTCTCCTTACTTACTTGGTTTACACCTATTTATTTAATTTTTTTCAAAATACTTAAGACCTTTGTAGTCTGAAAGTTTTTTAACAAATTAAAAAGGTAAATATATTAACATTTTTTTTCATTTTTTGATTACGAAACAACCATCTTTAGGAAAAAAATTTATTAAATTACAGCGCGTTGTCAGTTTTATCTTTTAGATGATTATATTGTAATTACAGCACAATTTAAGAAAAACATTTTTAGTTTTCAGTAATTTACAATTTATATTTACAGTTTACAAAATCAGGGACTCATTGTAATCCAATAAATTTCAAAAAAAAACTACAAATGGAAGGAAAAAAAGCACGAGGTGGAGCATCAAAATCATCAGCAATACTAGTAACAGAGAAAGTACAAAGTGGAAGAGCAAAAGCAACAGCACCACCAAGCGAATCGAAAGGTGCAGCACCACCAAGCGAATCGAAAGGTGCAGCACCGCCAACACCAGCATCAGCCAAAACTTCAGCAATACCACGAGAGAAGACACAAAGTGGAACCGCAAAAGCAACCGCATCACTATGCGAATTCAAAGGTGCAGCAACATCAGCACCACCAAAATCGCTTCCAGAGAAACCACAAAATGAAACGGCAAAAGCAACAACATTACCAAGCAAATCCAAAGATGCTGCAACGCCAGCTCCGGGAATACCACTATTAGAAGAACCACAAAGTGGAACAACAGCTTTACTAAACCAATCAAAAGATGCAGCAGCACCAACACAAGAAAACACATCAACCATACTACCACCAGAAAAACCAGAAAATGAAACAGCATCAGTAAGCAAATTAGAAGATGCTTCAGAGTCAGGACAAGGGCCAGTAATATCACTGCCAGAAAAACCACGAGGTGAAACAGCAGCAGCATCATTAAGCGAATCAAAAGATGCAGCAGAGCTAGCATCAGCAATACTACTACCAGACAAACCACAAGGTGAAACCACAAAAGCAGGAGCATCACCAAGCGAATTGCAAGAAGCTGCAGCAACATTAACATTACTGTCAAAATCAGCACCATTAACAGAGCCAGCACTAGAATCTGCACCAGCTTCCGCAGCACCAGGCAAACAAGAAGATGCATCTGCAGCATCAGAAGCATCAGTACAAGCAGCAGCAGTACCACTACCACCAGGCGAGCCACAAGATGCAGTTGCAGCACCAGTACAAGCAGAAACAGTACCACTACCACCAGTCGAGCCACAAAATGCAGAAGCACCAGAACCCCTCTCACCACGTCCAGCAAATCTTTTCAATCGAGTTAATGTCTTAATGCAAATAACTGGTGATAACGCCGAAGCAACAAATGGTTGCATCATACCATTTGAAGCAACAGTACGCCTAGATGTAAGGGGAATTTACATTGAGAAAAGTCTAGGCGCAGTTGAAAATGTAGACTTTTGGCTTATTAGCTTGGATGATATTTTAGAACTAAGTGTTGAGATTGCTGAAGTTATAATACTTACAACCTACGGGAAAATAACTCTAGCATTCCGTATTGCGTTGCCTAGTGGAGATAACGATACTGAAAGATTTGCTCACATTTTATTTCCAATATTGCCGGAGGATGTTATTGCTTATGGCAGACATGGTTATGGAGTAGATGGCAGTGGGTAAGTATACTAGAAACGGTCTATTTGTACCCACCTGTAATTTTATTAATTAATCACTCAAAAACAGATATTTTCTGTTTTTTAAATCATAAACTTTTTCACTCTCTACTGCCATTATTATAGCAAAAAAAAATGTGGGTACAAACAAAACGCTTCTACTAAAATGAGTAATCAAATGATATATTTTAATCCTTTTTATTTTAGTGTACCATATGACCCACATGCAGATATCGATGATTAATCAAGAGAAAAAAGGAGAAAAAAGAAGCATCTTTATTGTTAAACTCAAAAATTTATTGGTTTATCTATAGTGCCCAATTTTTTGTTTAATAATTGTGGTGTTAAAAATGGGTATTACTGTATTTAATTGTTTTATGTTATTTATCAGCTATATTATACAATTTTTATAATGAATAAATTTTAATATTGCCTTTTCAAAGATTTTTTTTTTATAAAAATTATTAAATAAAAGTCCAAAGTATAGAAAATCTTAAAAATTCATTGAAATTCATTTTTAAGATTTTTTGTTGGTATTCACATAATCATATCAGTTATACTATATTTTCTAAAGCGAATGTATTTTTTTGTTAATACATGCAACAAAACCTTGACACTTAAATGGTTTTGGCTTAGTATACAAAAAAAATTAATATTTTTTTTAATTAATTAATTAAAATTCTTATATTTTGAGTTTTTAAGTTCAATACAACTGATTTTGGATTAAAAAAAAGAATATAAAATATTAACCAGCAACAAACAAAAGCAAAACATAAACCGAAAAAAAACACAGGGATTGAAATCAAGAAGGTAATAAAGAAACAAATTTACTGAAGGAAGAAATAAACATACAAAATAATTAAGAAAAATAAAAGTAAAGAAGGAACAGTATTTGTGGACAATGATATGACAAAAGATAAAAAAAAAGTAAGCTAGAAAGCAGTTATAGAAAAAAGTTTTGAGTAATGTCTATAAGGCAGAAATCTGAAAAAGTAGACATACAAATAGTGCAAAAGAAATATAATAACAATAATAATAGAAAATATGTCAGATTATTGCTAAGTTTAAGCAAAACTAAAAAAAAAACTTAAAATTGAAGCAGAACAGAGAACGGTAAAGATTGAAAATAAATTGAGACAACAAAAAGAATGTGAAATATTGAGATAAATTATAAAAAATAGCAAAAAGCAATATTATGAAAAAAAAAGTTTAACGTAGAAAACATTAAGAAAAGAAACAAGGCTTACAAAGCAATGAAAGGTAGAGATAAGATTATAAAGAAACAAAAATAAAAAAAAAATTAAAAAATGCAGGCAAAATGATGATGGCAAAATTTAATTACCAGAAAAAAAAAGATAAAATAAATATTGGATAGCAAAAAAATAAAAAATGTGTAAAAAAGAAAAAACATAATAAAAAAAAATTTAACAAAATAGTGAATAATAAAAAGTAAAAGAGAGAAAAGAGTGAGAGTAAACTCAAAGAAACAAAGTGCGAAGAGCAAAGACAGTGAAAAAATTAACCAAAATGAGCTAGGAGAACAAAATTTGAAAGAAGAGCATTTTATTTAATAGTAAATTAAATATTGTAAAAAGTGTGCACTTAACAATAAACTCATTCTTAGGTAACTGATCTTGGATAGTCTGTAGGTTCCCTGATTTAATACCGTGTGATTATCTTTGGAAATACATTATCAAGTTAATCTTTGAGACCCTAATGAAAAAAGGTTTTTTATCTTGAGGCATTATTAAACACAGAATTATTGACCTAATCTAGTAAATTTAGCAAAAAAAAAACAGCTTATTGATGAAAAAAAAAACCTAAAGCTAAAGCAGCATTTTATTTAATAGTAAATTAAATATTATAAAAAGTGTGTGCCCTTAACAATAAAGTCATTTTTAGGTAACTGATCTTGGATAGCCTGTAGGTTCCCTGATTTAACACCGTGTGATTATCTTTGGAAATACATTATAAAGTTAATTTTTGAGACCCTAATGAAAAAAGGTTTTTTATCTTGAGGCATTATTAAACACAGAATTATTGACCTAATCTAGTGAATTTAGCAAAAAAAAAACAGCTTACTGATGAAAAAAAAAACCTAAAACTAAAGCAGCATTTTATTTAATAGTAAATTAAATATTATAAAAAGTGTGTGCCCTTAACAATAAAGTCATTTTTAGGTAACTGATCTTGGATAGCCTGTTGGTTCCCTGATTTAACACCGTGTGATTATCTTTGGAAATACATTATAAAGTTAATTTTTGAGACCCTAATGAAAAAAGGTTTTTTATCTTGAGGCATTATTAAACACAGAATTATTGACCTAATCTAGTAAATTTAGCAAAAAAAAACAGCTTATTGATGAAAAAAAAAACCTAAAACTAAAGCAGCATTTTATTTAATAGTAAATTAAATATTATAAAAAGTGTGTGCCCTTAACAATAAAGTCATTTTTAGGTAACTGATCTTGGATAGCCTGTAGGTTCCCTGATTTAACACCGTGTGATTATCTTTGGAAATACATTATAAAGTTAATTTTTGAGACCCTAATGAAAAAAGGTTTTTTATCTTGAGGCATTATTAAAACACAGAATTATTGACCTAATCTAGTGAATTTAGCAAAAAAAAAACAGCTTACTGATGAAAAAAAAAACCTAAAACTAAAGCAGCATTTTATTTAATAGTAAATTAAATATTATAAAAAGTGTGTGCCCTTAACAATAAAGTCATTTTTAGGTAACTGATCTTGGATAGCCTGTTGGTTCCCTGATTTAACACCGTGTGATTATCTTTGGAAATACATTATAAAGTTAATTTTTGAGACCCTAATGAAAAAAGGTTTTTTATCTTGAGGCATTATTAAACACAGAATTATTGACCTAATCTAGTAAATTTAGCAAAAAAAAACAGCTTATTGATGAAAAAAAAAACCTAAAACTAAAGCAGCATTTTATTTAATAGTAAATTAAATATTATAAAAAGTGTGTGCCCTTAACAATAAAGTCATTTTTAGGTAACTGATCTTGGATAGCCTGTAGGTTCCCTGATTTAACACCGTGTGATTATCTTTGGAAATACATTATAAGTTAATCTTTGAGTCTCTAATGAAAATAGGTTTTTTCTCTTGAGGCATTGTCAGAACACAGAATTATTGACCTGATCTAGTAAATTTAGCAAAAAAAAAACAGCTTTTTGATGAAAAAAAAAACCTAAAACTAAAGCAGCATTTTATTTAATAGTAAATTAAATATTATAAAAAGTGTGTGCCCTTAACAATAAAGTCATTCTTAGGTAACTGATCTTGGATAGCCTGTTGGTTCCCTGATTTAACACCGTGTGATTATCTTTGGAAATACATTATAAAGTTAATTTTTGAGACCCTAATGAAAAAAGGTTTTTCATCTTGAGGCATTATTAGAACATAGAATTATTCACCTGATCTAGTGGTTTTAGCAAAAAAAAACAACTTATTGATGAAAAAAAAACCCAAAACAAAAGCAGCTTTTATTTTATATCAAGTCTACGTAACCAGATCAGACAAACTAGTAAAAAAAGCGTCGAGAAGCAAGTATTAAACGTGTCTCAATTGTTTGGAGAATCAATCCGCTTTTCTGGATGTTTTCTGGAAAATAGTGAAACGGGAGCATTAGTTGAACTGTGAAGGCTTTGTGCAGAAGTGGCGAACTGTAAACTACGAACACTGCGCCCCTTCACACATATTTTGCACTCATTCATGAAGAAGGATTGTATCTAGGCTGTGGATGAGAGTTCGCAGGTGTTCACACCTTTAATTGTGCAATTGCCAATTCATGCAAAATGGGGATTTATGCCTTTTCTGAGTCACCGACTTATGTTGCCGCTTTCTCAACTATGACGAAAATCTGCACTTTTGAATCTGAAATTGCAATTAGACCGATATTTTTCAGCAAAAATGATCGAACAAGCAGGGTTGCACTCGGTACCAAACACTATTTGAAACCTCTAAAACCAATTAATAGACCTAGTGCGTTTTTTGCTTACAAAAAATTTATCAAAAATTTTTTAGTACGGCTCATTTCTGAAGCTTCAACAGCTGTCGAATGAAAATCTACATTTTTTGTGATTTTTTTATTGAAACTTTAGTATTTGTTTTTCACCCAAAAACGGTAGCTATTTTTCTAGTAGTCTTAATCATAAGAAGCAACAAAATAATTTAAGGTATAGTTAACCCAAAGCTCTAAGATTATTCAATCGGCACAACAGAGTAGTGGAATTGTGGGTTTCTCATTGAAAAGGCATGGCTATAATTGACTGTATTGTAAAGCAAGCTAGAGAAAAAAATAAATAATGAAAAGAAAGACAGAGGGAATAGAATGAATAATAATAATATTAGAAAAATTAATCAAAATAGTGTATAAAGTAGAACAAGTGAATAAAAAAAAACAAGCGAGAAGAAAAAGAATGAAATGGAATTTTGAACCAATTGGCTTAATTAGTTATATGTTTCTATAATTATTATTATATATTAACTCCAACTTTAACTTTTGACGAGTTAATTGATAAAAAAATGTTTGGCAGGCGCATTTAATCTTTTTATTGATTTAATTAAATACTAATTTATTTGATAATTTCTTAATTTAATTTAGCAAATTGCAATTTATAAAAAAATCGTATTGTAAAGTGAGCTTATCTGACAAAAAACACTTTTTTGAAAAAGTAAATTTTTTTTTTTGGAAATATATTTTAATTAATTTTGTTTATTTGTATAGTTTGGGAGTTTGAGACCAAAAATGAATAATTTTATTTATTGTAAGCTGAATTATAATTAGTTGAGTAATAATTTGTTTGATTAATTAGATATTTTGATTAATAAATTATTTTTTTTAGGGTATTAATGGCGTTGTGTGTGCTGTATTAGTGAAAGCTGGATAATGTCATTTTCGGCAGGCCAGGTGAAGACATAAAACTCGCTGAAAAAGATATCCAACAGAGAACAGAGCAAGCGCGAATAGGTACATCTGCCGCTCTGTCGTTCTGTTGAAGAGGTCCCTGGGGAGTCCGTGGGAGTGTTCGGGACGAGCGAGAATCAGCTGTGATTGGCCGCTTCCAGCCAAAACGCTTCTTATTGGCTAATCCCATGCAACAGCAGCCTCTTTGCCGTGGCTATCCCAATTATGCAAATGGTTCTGCTCACCTAATGTTGCCACCATCAGTCTCTTGTTTGCGCTTTTCCAAAAACTACAACAGGAACAGGTCAAAGTTCATATTGAATTTTTTTGTCTGCTTCTATTGCTAACTGGACGCTGCTGTTAGTCTTTTTAGGACTCATCTCGAAGTGTGACCGGTTGTGAGCTTTTTTAAAACTTTCAGTGTACATCTAGCTACCATGCTTTCAGTGAACTTTTTTTTCAAAATGAACTGTGATTATTTTTGGTGATTTTTTTGAACGTTTGGATTCTTCACGTCTATAGGTGAGTCGTAATTTTCAAAATATTCAAAAACCAAAGTTCCCACCGACCATAAAAAACCAAAAATAACCAACTATAATAATTATAAACAAACCTTGCATAAATCTCGCTAAATACCTCATTAGCAATAAACAAAAAAAATCATTTTGACGCGTCTTTTATTGCCGTGGCGTCATACGACATAATCAAAAAACAGCAACTCTTGTATGTAAATTACATAGGTATTGTTTATTACGCTCTAATGTTCTTAATTAGCCGAAAATTTAATAATATTCACATCTATTTACGTAAAAGCTTTTCCATAAGAGCCACAAATCTCAAAATCTTGACCAGTTCAAAGTCAAAAATTAACTTGTTGAGATCTGTCGAAATCAGTTCACATTTTGGCTAATTTTTGTGATTTTTCTTGTTGTAAAAAGGTAAGAGAATAATTAATTAAACACTAATTATTCATTGAAACACGCGGTTTGACTGTTAATAGTAAACAAATAAGTATTTTGATACTATTTATTAATTAATACATTATTTTTTATAAGAGAATATTTTTTAAAAATTTTTAGTAGGTATCTACCTATATTAAATTTAAAATTTTTGTAATTAAGTTAGTTCTAAGCAATTCTCATATTTTTTAAAATAACTTAAATATCTACTTATCCTTAATGGTTTAAGCCTTTCAGGCTGGTAGTTAACCTTAAAATTTTTAATTAAATTTGGCATTTAATTAGATTATTTCAAACCCAAATCTATAAAAAATGAACAAATTTATAAGCTTAAAAAAATGTTTGCTTATACAGTATGTCCCCGCATTGAGTTAATTCACTTTTAATTTTGCAAAAAAATCGTTTTTGAATTTGTTTTAATTTATATAATATATTTATTTATATCTAATTATATTTTATAATGTATAATAATTATATTTACTCAACAAATAATTTGAAATTTTAGTTATGTACCTACTGATAAATGATAAACAAGCGGTATCTATTAATATACAGGGTCGCGCAAAATTATGAAAGCGGTTCAATATTTTTAAAACCACTTATCAGAATCAAATAAATTATGGCACGTAAAATATATTCAAGAAAATCTAGTAGGTGTAATTTTTTCAGATAAATACGTTAATTTGTTTTAAAGATCCTACACCTACTTGTTTTTTTTCAAATAGTAACAGTAGGTACATATATTTTTTTCTGTTTTTAGCAATGTGATACATGTTGATTTTTTTTGTTTCAAAATGTCAAAAAACAAAATTTTTTAATAAATAACACCTAAAATTTGAGGTAGGTAAAAGTCAAATATAGCCAGCTATGGAATCAGCTGTCATCAAATTTTGACAAGTTATTGAAAAATTGACTAAAATTGTTGAATTTACGAAAAATAAATGCGTTTAATGTGCTTAGATATATTATTCTTACACAACAAATTTCAAAGCCAACTAGGCTTTGCCTCTTTTATTTGACAGTTTTTGAAACATAAAAATGTTAACATGTAGGTATTATTATTGAAACAAATGAACGTATTTATTTGAAAGAATTACATCTAATGGTTTTTTTTAAATATTTTTAACGTCCATATTTTATTTGTTTCATATAAAAATAAACTTTTCAAAATAATCTTTTTTCGTCTACTTTTTCTCCGATATCTAAGCTAATAAATTTTTCTCAGCAATTCCAATTACTGTTCCGAATAGCTACGAAAATAAGGAATCCAAATCTGCCTTGTTTTTTGACATCTGTCAAAGTTTCATATTCTCAATTGGCGGTAATAACCTCTAACCATGTTTAAAATAATCCTCGATTATAAGGTAATATCGTGTAGGATAAAAAATAATGTGTAAACCACGGTTTTCTAATAAGCACTTAAAAAAAGCACTTTGTCGCCTCGGTATACAATATACTATTATTAATTGCAAAAAATTAGAATATTTGAAAAAAGTTAAAAGAAACATATCAAACAAAAACATGTTAGATATATAATAATTTTTATGTGAAAAATGTTTCTAAAAATAGCTACAATTATGTTTAAAATAGTTTTTACGTAAACGCAAAAGATACTACCTATTTATAAATTTAAATCCAGTTTACGTAGTAAAAACATAATTAGCTTCAAGCGTCATTTTAATTAATCATATAAGTATAATTATTAAATAATTAAATTTGACAAAAACACTAATTTTGTGAATCTTTTTTATTGAACATAATAGGTATTAATACTTAAGCGGAACTGATACCTGCGTCATTGTGTAATTGATATTTGTTTAATTAATTTTATGTTTAAATTTTAGTTTTTAATTGTAAAAACGTCACAAAAAAATTATTGTGACAAAAAATAACCGTCATCAATAGTGTTAAATCAGGTAATCGTGCTGGCCATCCAACATCTCCTCACTTAAAAACTAATCAATTTTATAAGCAAACATTCTATGTTTATTCAAGTCAAACATACTATATACCTACTTAAAAAAATGATTTTATCAATTTCACTTTTGTCCATCTTTCTAATTTTTTTCCTGTACCCGACCAAGTCCAACTTGCTTTCTGTCTCGCCTTGTATAAGAAAACTATGTAAACAAATAGACATCAATTATTGTGTAAGTGACAACTGGGCAAACAGTTTTCAGATCAGAGAAGGCGTTGGAAATATTTTGCTGGAACTTTAAAACAAATGAGGTTCAAATGTCACCAAATTACCTGCTAAAATCATAAATAGGTAATTATTTTACAAACCTTTTATTTTTCTAAATAAAATACAATAATTTTTTTATTAGAATAAAAAATCTGTCAATAGCAAATAGACTAATTAGACATGAAAGAATTTTGCGATTTTTTGAAATATATTTTTTCAAGTGTTGAGTTTTATAAAAAATTAAAATTGATTTTGATAAATACACATTTTGTGACATTTGAGTATCGATTGTTTTAGTGTAAACTATTTCCAACGCCTTCTTCAATCGGAAAACTATTTGCTCACTCGTTATACAATAATGAGTAATAACCATTCAAAGCATTTTTTAATATCCATAAAACAATAAATTTAAATTAATTTTGATTATCACCTTCTAGATAAGTTTTTGAAAATCAGCAACTTTAACATTTAAATTGAATGTTTCCTGCAACAATTCGTCATTTTAACATTACATGATCAATTGTGTAAGGGGAGTAGTCACGACATTGAGAAATCTACCATTTGATTATTTAAATTTATTAAAATATTTTAACGTTTACCTTTTATTTTACATTCATTATAACTGTACTAGATTAGGGACGAAATGTTGAGATGCCAAAGATAAGTTGTTCGTTTTATATATCTACCTAGAACCGTATCTAAATATAAAGCGCGCCCAAGCAAACATGAGCCCCGGAAAATTTGCCAAATTTAAATTAAGCAATTAGAACCCTAAAAAAATGATGTGCGGCGGGTGCATGAAAGCTCTTCAGAAAGAAAATATCAAAAACTAAAAATATAACTTGCTACAAATGAAAGAAAAGAGACGATTATCAGAACTGACAAAAAATCTGTTGAATAAAAATAGAAATTGAATAAAAAAAACAGTTTATTTTTTCAAAATTTACTAAAAATTGATGTACCTACATAAAGAATTTTTTGTCGTTATACAAAAAACATACTAGAACTGTCTGATATTTAGAAAGGTCACAACATCGTTTTAATCATTGTTTTTGGCCTGCACGTTTTCCAGATTTGTCATCTATTGAACATCTATGGAATATGAAAAGTGAGCCGCTAACCGCACGTATCAAATCTCTTGAATTATTTAATAATCTCAATTAAGTTGTTTACATGCTCATTTTTGAATTAATTAAATGATATTATTACTAAGCCAATTCAACAACACTGACCGTAGCTAATTGATTAATTATTTAACTAATTAATTAATTGTGCAATTTGTGTTAGACAGTATTTTTTTTCCGATTATATGATGTTTCTAACAAAAAAAAAGTTATAATAAAACATGAAAGTAATGACTAATAGTTAACAGTTAGTAATAAAAAGTTTTAGTTTTTTGCAAGCAGATTTCAGCTTAAAAAAATTATTTTGACTGCATCATAATGATGGTATAGTATCACAAACCAAATAAGAGCTAGTAAAATATTTACGAGCTTAATACCTTATATAGAACTGTTAACTTTTTGAAGAAGATGATGATGGTTTATGACTGCATTGTGAGGTACCTCACCGAAGATTAAGTAAGCACTATAGCTTGTTCGTACAGCTGTAATGTTGCACATAAGTAGCTCTTATTGGATTTGTCGCACTATACGGAAAAGCGCAGTGCCGTAAGACCAAAACTTTTTTTGAGGTTATTTTCTAAGCTATGTTATTTGATTATGGAACTACTGATTTTAAGCTGAGGTCTAACTTATTAGAAAATAAATAAATTAGTAACGGTTTTAGTTTGCCTCTGGACTTTGAAAATGGTAACTTAGACAAGACCAGAGACATTTGAAGTTTTGAAATTAAAGTTATCTATGCCCTAGAGAGATTTACTTCAAGTAGTCTATCTTAAATTGACTCGCTATGCACTAATAATCTGCAAATACGGGAATTTTCAAAGATAATAAAAGGTTTTCCGTAAGGGAATTGTTCAATAAGCCATTAAGAAGCATTTTATAAAAAGTAGCTTTTTATGTTTCGACAAATAAAGCTTTTAGCAGAGCATTTTGCAGTGTAGACAGTATTTAACAGTCGTTACATTCCTTGATTGTTACAATGGTGGGCAGTTCTTAGAGGTAGAAAAATATAAATTTGCTTGAGGGCTCTCCAAGTCGATGAGAAACAAAAGCAAATTAGGGGTTCATTCTTTTATTTTCAAACCCTGCTTATAGAAAAACCACTTATTCAATGCGGAATCAATCAATATTTATGTTGGTAATACTCATACCGTACTTCACAAATCCATTGTACAAAATACAACAAAACAAAACGCAAACAGTCTGTTTTACAACCGACCAATCAGAAAAGATATCGCCCTAGTGTGACAAGGATTTTTATAAAAATGTAGTTATCGGCATTAAAATTTAATTAGAGATGTTCCTAACTGAAAGAGTTTAATTGTGTCTAATGACTTTATATTAAGTATTTATCAAAAAGGGTGGATAGTGAATACCGTATATGCACCCCTTGCACGGCATTCAGCTGATTTAACCCCATTATGAGTATTATCCTATTTCCGTTCACGCTCTCTATGTCCCTCTGTGATTCCGCCAATTTTCAGGATTCCACCAACCCCAAAGGATATGGCACTGTTTAAACAGAAAATTGGTTAAGCAATTTATTAAAAAAATATTCCACTTCCTGCTTTAGGCCTAATCACCCTAAATTATTCTTATATCATCAAATAATTTTAATATTAATAAAAAATTACGCAAGAAGCATTCAAAATAGTAATTATTTTTAAAAAATAAACAGCTTTTAGCACCTTGAAATAAGTAAACTGTCCAGGTTTTATAGCCCATACAACTTCAATAGGTGACAATTCTGGAAGTCGGAAATTAAAAAGATTGAAAACTAAATATGTAAAAAAAATTTAAAATAAGAAAGATACTCATAATAAGCCATAATTTAATTTTAAAACCATAAATCTAAATATATTAATTTGTACATAAGAATATGTCACAATTTTAATAAAGTTTCAAGCTTATAAAACTGTTTTTATAATATTTTTTTAGAATGACGTTTAGGTATAAATACCAAGTGATCAAATAGTTTTCAGATTAGAGGAAGCATTGGGAGTATTTTGCTCATTTATCTTTGATTAAACTTTTTTCAATTGTTACAAAATTTGCTATTTTAATGTTTTGCTTAGATAAAATGAAATTTTATAAAAACTTGACACTCAATGATATATTCTACATAAAAGCTCGGCATAACTCAAAAATACTGTCACACCAGTCTCATGTCTTAAAATCTGGTACGATTGTCTAAAAATAAGCTAAATAAAGCTTATCAATTAAAGACTGAATAAGCAAAATGTCGTAAGAATGTTTTAAAAATATCAGTCATAATTTGACGGGCATTTTCAATTACCTGCTCTGGTCTTTTGTGATCTTTGTGAAATTGTGAGCATCGAATAGATCAAATCGCCATTTGCTTCTCTTCTATTACAAAAATACGTTTCAACTGTATTAAATACAATATTTTTTCCTAATGTGAAAACTATTGTAATTTGTGAGTTTTGTGGCAAGTATGAATTTTGTGACATTCTGAATTTCGATTGTTTTAATGTTTTAATAGAAAATATTTCCAACGCCTTCTTTAATGTGAAAACTGGCGCTCACTCGTTACACAACGTTGTAATTTCTCAAAAACTTTATGTAAATGGAACATTAACGAATAATTCCACACGACTGAAACAATAAGTAAAAATCGTTTTCAGGAGGCACCATGGGAATAAGACTTGGCGGTAGTGAGCGCTGTGTTAATAAAGGGATCTGGTAATCCATCGTATGATAAACTGAACGGTTGAACAGAAGACAGCCACCAGAGACGCCGCCGCCACGCCGCCTCCGTTTGCCGCCCCCGCATTTGCCGTTTGGCACGCCTCTTAGGCGCGGCTGTAATTATCTATGTCAAATATTTGCTCTGCATTTACCTTTTAACCATTCGGATCGACTTTAAGCGGGCGATCAACGATATGCCATTTCCGTCCCCTCGTTTGCCATATTGCCCCATAAAAATTTTAATTTGTTTTCTCCCTTAATTTAAACATAGTTTGGTGCACTATTATCTCAATCAATTCATAAGAAAATACGAGGTTTTTCTACGCTACAAGTATAAATATTCAAATATATTTACCAAATTACCAAAAATGGTGTTCCCTAAGGGCTTATGCCATGTCCATTTGTTTTTGAGATCGCTAAGATATTATCTGAACCTATTAATACAAAAATATAATGTTTTTCTATAAACATTTGAATATATTTACCAAATTAACAAAAATTAAATTTTTTTCAGCTTAAATAAAGAAATCATCAAATTGCTTTGATTATTTCAACCAAACAATTTTAATTCTTAACACGTACTTTTTACATAAACAATAATAAAAAATGTAGTTTACTTTTAGTAAAATTTAATATCGTTTTTTTATTAATACGTATTTTGGCTTTTTATGTAGGAAATTGTTCACAAACAATGCTCAATTATTATTTAATGATTGGTTGTTAAGATTTATGAATGATCAATAACTTATTTTATTTTGCTACATTTTCACAGTTGCACTGTGGGAACAATTTACAAATAATCAATTAGGTAAGTTTTTTATTTAATTAACTAGCTTATATTTTTTTTTATTAGCGACAGACAAACTGCATTTTTTAACAATAATAAAGATTGTTACCGGGCTTAGTACGAAACGATCTAGGACCTGCTGCCAAGAAAGCATAGCCAGCTTTGACTAATATTAATATTGCTACATAGTTCTTGCTACATTTTTTTTGCTTGTACTTGTTTTGTTTTGCTTCTCATGTACATTGTCGTTTCTCACTCCTTTTAATTATACTTATTTTTAGTGTTAGCTTTCTTTGATTTTTATAATTTTTATATTATTATATGTATTTATATAAAATATTTATATTCTTCATTTCTCTTAATGTTTTATTGTGTGATTTAAATTTTTCTTTCTTTTACATTGCCTGTTTTCTAAGAATTCTAAAATTTTGTGTTTTTTTAATTGAATATTTAGAGATTTTGTTTCAGATATTATCTTAGACATTAAATCATTAAATAAGTCAAATAATTTTAATATTAATAAAAAATTACGCAAGAAGCTATTTTGCTACATTTTCACAGTTGCACTGTGGAAACAATTTACAAATAATCACTTAGGCAAATTTTTAATTTAATTAACTAGTAGATAGTTTTTTGTATTAACTACAAACAAACTGCATTTTTTTAAATAAAAAAAAAACAATAATAAAGATTGTTACCGGACTTAGTACGAAACGATCTAAGACCTGCTGTCAAGAAAGCATAGCCAGCTTTGACTAATATTAATACCATACACCCTGTACCTTATCTTATATTCTTGCTACATTTTTTTCCCTTGTACTTGTTTTGTTTTGCCTCTTACTTACATTGCCGTTTCTTACTCTTTCTAATTATACTTATCTTTAGTGTAAGCTTATTTTGATTTTATATAATTTTTATATTAGTATATTTATATAAAATATTAATACAAATAATCAGTTAAGTAAGTTTTTTATTTAATTAACTAGTAGATAGTTTTTTTTATTAACTACAAGCAAACTGCATTTTTTTAAATAAAAAAAAAATAATAATAAAAATTGATACCGGGCTTAGTACGAAACGATCTAAGACCTGCTGCCAAGAAAGCATAGCCAGCTTTGACTAATATTACTATCATACACCTTGTACCTTATCTTAATTCTTGCTAATTTTTTTTTGCTTGTACTTGTTTTGTTTTGCCTCTTACTTACATTGCCGTTTCTTACTCTTTCTAATTATACTTATCTTTAGTGTAAGCTTTTTTTGATTTTTTTATAATTTTAATATTATTATATTTATATGAAATATCAATACAAATAATCAATTAGGTAAGTTTTTTATTTAATCAACTAGCATATAGTTTTTTATTAGCTACAGACAAACTGTATTTTTTTATAAAAAGAAACCAATAATAAAGATTGTTACCGGGCTTAGTACGAAACGATCCAAGACCTGCTGCCAAGAAAGCATAGCCAGCTTTGACCAATATTACTATCATACACCCTGTACCTTATCTTAATTCTTGCTACATTTTTTTTGCTTGTACTTGTTTTGTTTTGCCTCTCATGTACATTGCAGTTTCTCACTCTTTTTAATTAAACTTATCTTTAGTGTAAGCTTTTTATGATTTTTTATAATTTTTATATTGTTATATTTATATAAAATATTCATATTCTTCATTTCTCTTAATGTTTTATTGTCTTATTAAAATTTTTACTTTATTTTTCATTGCCTGTTTTCTAAAAATTCTGAAATTTTGTGTTTTTTTTTAATTAAATATTTAGAGATTTTAGATATAATCTATCATTTTTTTTTGGCAATAGCATTATGTGAGCATGCGTAGTTGTCTATTTTCAATCACCACTTTTTCTTAATGTAGTAATGTAACTTATTTGTTTTTGACTAGTCATGTTTGCTGAGTTTTTCAATAGTTTCTGTCTTGCTTCTTTTCTCACTTTTGTACTTGTGCCTTATCTATCATGGTTCTTCCTTATTATTTGTCTTATTATCTTATTTTTTTTTTCATTTTGTGTCATCTTAGGTTTACTTTATTTTTGTAAACGAATACAAAGATATAGATTTGCGAGATTTAATACATTGATAGTAAACTTTATAAAATTCTAAAAATTAAGCTCTAATCAACAGAATAATTCCTGTTCTGAAGATCAAACAGAATACATGGCAAAATTTTTCTTAGAGAGAGACAGAGATGATATTAAACTGCCCTTATAGATAAAACCATAGATTCAATTGTAAAAATGATATTAAAAAGAGAGAGAAAACGTATGACTTAAGAAAAAGTTGGAAAACCCCATAGAGAAAATGAAAATGTGTATAAATATTGTTTTCTTTTTAAGATTGTTTTACTTAGCTGTACAATTAAGAAGGTTTATTGCATGAAATCTAAGAGTTTGTAAAGACTTTTGATTGCATCAGCCGCGTGTAATTGATTGAAGAAGTAAAAGTTTTGTTTTGTTTTTGGTGTGGTTAGGTATTTGTAATTAGAGTAAGAGTGTTAAACCAAATAATTAAACGTTGCATTTCGGTGCCGGCACTCAATAACGTTGTTTTCCGTTGAAGGGTACCAACTTGGCAACAATTATAATTTGTTTGAAGCTTCTAACTAATTTGGCTGTGCAGTTAGATGAAGTTGATAAAGCGTTATTTACATGAAACTGTGTAATTTAGGTTTGGCAATTTAGCATATAGTATAAGTGGTTGTTTGAAGCACGTGCGTTGATGTTTGATATTAAAGAGAAGCATGTGACCTATGCACACCCTCTTTGATTCAAAAGTTCTAGCCTTTTCGAGTCTTTCTATTGCCTTAACATCCGGGCACGTGTACAATGTTCAGAGGTGTACCACTGTAGAATCGCGTTTCCGACATCCACACAGGAAAAGGAATAAAATACGCGCTAATTACTTCTCTATTGACGATTCCAGAAAAGGAAAAGCTTATTCCTTACGGCTACACTTAGAGTTAGAAGTTGGAAGTTGTTCAAATAATTAATTTGGGGTTTATTGAAAGGGGTTGCAGTTGCAGCCATCGTAGTCATCCCAGCCACCCTACGTGAACTTGGTGCGAGTTTTGACTTTAAAAGCTTCTGAAAGATCATTTTGGTTAAAAAGCTTCGTTGAAAATTTGATGCATAAATTGCATGAAGCTCTATTGTCTCTTTCTGGAAAAGATAGCAAAGTGAGCTCACGCAATTCGACCGCTAAAGCCAAGATAAAATATTCATGTCCGGCCAGGACGGCAGTCTTGTTGCGAGTTGGCCATCGCAACTCGCATTTATCTTGGAGATAGAAGCGACCTGACAGTTGAGTAAGCTGGTGTTCACCTAGACGCCACGGCCTAAATCACGCAATAAACACAACAGATTTATCACCTTTCACATAACTTCCATAATCGGACCTAACCATCGCCACCCCCAACTGCCTGCACAAAATACGATGTGTTGCCCTGCGTTTGACTTGATTCTTTGCAGCCAAAATGCTAATTTATCACAGGAAACCACCCCAAGTCCTCTCCACTAAACATTGTTTGATTCAAAAAGTTAATCATATGCTTGAATCAAATCTAAACCGCTCCTTCTCTATAATCATAAGACCAGATTTGTCAAAAATTTATAAATAGTGAAAGTAAATCAGTAATATATTATCTATAAATAAAATTAACAAATTACTCAATTATAAAAATAAGAAAATGTCAAAAAAAAACATTTTCTAACAGGCTGGAAAAACAGTTACTGCTTAAATTGCAGAGATAGACAGAGATACAACGTACATTTTGCAATATATTATCTGGCAGTTACAAAACAAAACAGGTAGAAGTTGTCTGTGGACTTGCAAAAAGCGTTTGATTGAGTCAAGCGCTATTGGCATTATCCGTACATTAGCAATATCGAAAAAAATATAGTATAAAAGTTGATAAATGCGGTTTTTTGCTAGTTTTTGGTAGGTCGGCCATAAACAGCCCTCCTGACATAAGATTGAAAGACTTGATGTAGAAAATTTTGTTATTGTAAGTAGCAAAAGCTTTATAAAATTGTTAAGGTAGTCAATTAGTTAGTCGTATTTGCATAGGTTTGTGGTTAAATTTAAGGGATGAAAATAGATGAAATGTGTTTGAGGCGTGCAAAATCTTAATAAAGGCGTGAAAATGTCCGATTTTCACACAAGAATTGGAAGAGAAAGAGAAGAGAGCAGAATAGTGGATTTTAAAGAGGGGTGGAATCGTTGTTTCCCGATGTTGAAATGTTGACATGCCCTTAACAATGGCAGGCGGGGTGACAGAGCTATAGCACGATTCGTTGGAGAGTGATCAGAGTTGGAGTCAGAGGGGTCTCTACTCTACTCTATATACACCGTTCCGTAATTTCTAGCTCACAATTATTCATTGTGTACCACAGGATCTCTCCCCTGCGGTTTTCTTGGATTTTCTGACATATGTCGTAATTACTGCCGACTGCAGCTTTACTTTGTCAATTTTAAATCGTGCTAAATCTTTACCAGCTGCTTTTTTATTGCAATGAGAAATACAGGGACTTCAATCGATATTGCTTTTAGAATGGCGCTAAAGCTTTAAGCGACAAAAAGCCAAAAGTGAGAAATTCAATTTTATTTTCTCGAAAACTTCGTAATTGAACCTCGAGCGCTCTTCAGACAACGCAGAATGGTTCAATAAACAATTCTCAACTATTTTGTAGACCAATCATTTAGCGAATAACTTCATATTAAAAAAATTAAACCTATAATTTTAGCAAAAATAAAGATAATTGGTTATTAAACATGAAAAAGAATCATTCTTAACTGTTTTGTTTTTACTAATTAAATAGCAAAAACAAAAGGTTTCATCTCAAAGACAATATTTCAAATTTTTTCTCAATATTTTATAGACGATATTTTAGCTTTTTTTATGGAAACCTGAGTTCTCTTTCTTTTGCATTTTCTTAACTTTTTAATTACATTATTTTTCATTTTTTTCTTTTTAGTGTTCTGTGTGCTTACTTTTTTTTTTTACTAAGCGGTTTTTGTTTGTCTAAACGGCTTATTTGGATAAACATTGTAGATATTGTACTAAACATGATTAAATCACAACTTAAAATAAAAAAGTATTTTTATTTTGACATTTATTTGACTTCATTATTTTGTTCCCAAGCAATTTGATTTGTTGTTCTGAAGTACAAAGCAAATTGCTTAGAAACAGACGTGATTCATAATATTACTGCCTTTCAATATTTTTTTTAATATTAAATTTAAAGTGTCTAAAATTTTAATTGATTACGTCCATAAGAGCACTTCAATAGCTATTAAAGTAAACAAAAATAAAGAAAATTGATTTTTAATCCCATTGATTAAAAAAAAACAAAAACCTTAAAAAAAGTGGACCTCTTTTTCTAGATTTTTCAGAAAATGTTACTCGAGCAGATTTTTTATATTCTCAAACATTGTATTTAGCTACTTATAGTACGAGATATAATAATTAAAAATTTAATTTAAAATGTTTATAGCTTACAAAAAAGCTCGTAACACAAGCAAATAAAGAAAATCGGATAACAGACAGAGGAGAAAACAGTCTTTTGCTGTTTTTTCTGTATGTATGTGTAGATGTAGCCTTTACAATGAAATGAAACTAAAAATAAAAAAAATGTGTTGTTTTTAGGGCATTCACTTTAGCCGATTTAGTAAATAATTTCATATTAAAAAAATTAAACCTATAATTTTAGTTAAGCTTTTCAATAGCTGGCTAAACCTACAAATAGCAAAAATAAAGATAATCGGTTATTAAACATAGAAGAAAATAATCTTTAACTGTATTGTTTTTGCTAATTAAATAGCAAAAACAAAAGGTTTCTTCTCAAAGACAATATTTCTAATTTTTTTACAATATTTTATAGACGATATTTTAGCTTTTTTATAGTATACCTAAGATCTTTTTATTTTTTTTGTCACTTTTTTATTACATTGTTTTTTTTGTTTTTCTATTTAGTGTTCTGTGTGCTCACTTTCTTTTTTTTTACTAAGCTGTTTTTGTTTGTCTAAACGGCTTACTTAGATAAACATTGTAAAATTGTCGATATTGTACTAAACATGATTAAATCACACCTTAAAATAGAAAACGTATTTTTTTTGACATTTATTTGACTACATTATTTTGTTCTCAAGCAATTTACTTTGTTGTTCTGAAATACAAAGCAAATTGCTTAGAAACAGACGTGATCCATAGTAATACTGCCTTTCAATATTTTTTTTAATATTAAATTTAAAGTGTTCAAAATTTTAATTGATCACGTCCACTCTAGAGCACATCAATTAAAAAAAACAAAAATAAGGAAAATTGATTTTTAATCCCATTGATTAAAAAAAAAACAAAAAACCTTAAAAAAAGTGGACCTCTTTTTCTAGATTATTCAGAAAATGCTACTCGAGCAGAGTTTTTATATTTTCAAACATTGTATCTAGCTACTTATAGTACAAGATACAATAATTAAAAATTTAATTTTAAATGTTTATAGCTTTTAAAAAAGCTCGTAACACAGGCAAATAAAGAAAATCGGATAACAGACAGAGGAGAAAACAGACTTTTAATTTTTTTCTGTATGTATGTGTAGATGTAGCCTTTAAAATGAAATAAAACTAAAAATTAAAAAAATTTTTGTTTTTAAGGCATTCACTCTAGCCGATTTAGTGAATAACTTTCATATTAAAAAAATTAAACCTATAATTTTACTTAAGCTTTTCAATAGCTGACTAAACCTACAAATAGCAAAAATAAAGATAATCGGTTATTAAACATAAAAAAGAATCATTCTTAACTGTTTTGTTTTTACTAATTAAATAGCAGAAACAAAAGATTTCTTCTCAAAGACAATTTTTCTAATTTTTTTACAATATTTTATAGACGATATTTTAGCTTTTTTATAGTATACCTAAGATCTTTTTATTTTTTTTGTCACTTTTTTATTACATTGTTTTTTTTGTTTTTCTATTTAGTGTTCTGTGTGCTTACTTTCTTTTTTTTTACTAAGCTGTTTTTGTTTGTCTAAACGGCTTATTTAGATAAACATTGTAGATATTGTACTAAACATGATTAAATCACAACTTAAAATAGAAAAGTATTTTTTTTGACATTTATTTGACTACATTATTTTGCTTTCAAGCAATTTGCTTTGTTGTTCTGAAATACAAAGCAAGAAACAAAAATGATCTATAATATTACTGCCTTTCAATTTTTTTTTTAATATTAAATTTAAAGTGTCCAAAATTTTAATTGATTACGTCCACTAGAGCACATCAATAGCTGCTAAATAAAACAAAAATAAAGAAAATTGATTTTTAATCCCATTATCTAAAAAAAAACAAAAAACTTTAAAAAAGTGAATTTTTTCTTTTAGCTTTTCCACAAAATGCAGATTTTTTATATTTTGTATTTAGAAATTGAATTTAGCTACTTATAGTACGAGATACAATAATTAAAGATTTAATTTAAAATTTTTATAGCTTACAAAAAAGCACGTAACACAACTAAATAAAGAAAATCGGATAACAGACAGAGGAGAAAACAGTATTTTGATTTTTTTCTGTATGTACCACATATGTGTAGATGTAGCCTTTACAATGAAATGAAACTAAAAATAAAAAAAATGTATTGTTTTTAGGGCATTCACTTTAGCCGATTTAGTGAATAACTTTCATATTAAAAAAATTAAACCTATAATTTTACTTAAGCTTGTCAATAGCTGACTAAACCTACATATAGCAAAAATAAAGATAATCGGTTATTAAACATAGAAGAAAATAATTCTTAACTGTTTTGTTTTTGCTAATTAAATAGCAAAAACAAAAGGTTTCTTCTCAAAAACAATATTTCTAATTTTTTTACAATATTTTATAAACGATATTTTAGCTTTTTTATAGTATACCTAAGATCTTTTTATTTTTTCTTACAGTTTTTTATTACATTGTTTTTTTTTGTTTTTCTATTTAGTGTTCTGTGTGCTTACTTCCTTTTTTTTACTAAGTTGTTTTTGTTTGTCTAAACGGCTTACTTAGATAAACATTGTAAAATTGTCGATATTGTACTAAACATGATTAAATCACACCTTAAAATAGAAAACGTATTTTTTTTGACATTTATTTGACTACATTATTTTGTTCTCAAGCAATTTGCTTTGTTGTTCTGAAATACAAAGCAAATTGCTTAGAAACAGACGTGATCCATAATAATACTGCCTTTCAATATTTTTTTTAATATTAAATTTAAAGTGTTCAAAATTTTAATTGATCACGTCCACTCTAGAGCACATCAATTAAAGAAAACAAAAATAAAAGAAATTCATTTTTAATCCCATTGATTAAAAAAAAAACAAAAACCTTAAAAAAAGTGGACCTCTTTTTCTAGATTTTTCAGAAAATGTTACTCGAGCAGATTTTTTATATTTTCAAACATTGTATTTAGCTACTTATAGTACGAAATACAATAATTAAAAATTTAATTTTAAATGTTTATAGCTTTCAAAAAAGCTCGTAACACAAGCAAATAAAGAAAATCGGATAACAGACAGAGGAGAAAACAGACTTTTGATTTTTTTCTTCAGCCGATTTAGTAAATAACTTTCATATTAAAAAAATTAAACCTATAATTTTACTTAAGCTTGTCAATAGCTGACTAAACCTACAAATAGCAAAAATAAAGATAATCGGTTATTAAACATAAAGGAAAATAATTCTTAACTGTTTTGTTTTTGCTAATTAAATAGCAAAAAAAAAAGGTTTCTTCTCAAAGACAATATTTCTAATTTTTTTACAATATTTTATAGACGATATTTTAGCTTTTTTATAGTATACCTAAGATCTTTTTATTTTTTTTTACACTTTTTTATTACATTGTTTTTTTTTGTTTTTCTATTTAGTGTTCTGTGTGCTTACTTCCTTTTTTTTTACTAAGCTGTTTTTGTTTGTCTAAACGGCTTACTTAGATTAACATTGTAAAATTGTAGATATTGTACTAAACATGATTAAATCACAACTTAAAATAGAAAAGTATTTTTTTTGACATTTATTTGACTACATTATTTTGCTTTCAAGCAATTTGCTTTGTTGTTCTGAAATACAAAGCAAGAAACAAAAATGATCTATAATATTACTGCCTTTCAATTTTTTTTTTAATATTAAATTTAAAGTGTCCAAAATTTTAATTGATTACGTCCACTAGAGCACATCAATAGCTGCTAAATAAAACAAAAATAAAGAAAATTGATTTTTAATCCCATTATCTAAAAAAAAACAAAAAACTTTAAAAAAGTGAATTTTTTCTTTTAGCTTTTCCACAAAATGCAGATTTTTTATATTTTGTATTTAGAAATTGAATTTAGCTACTTATAGTACGAGATACAATAATTAAAGATTTAATTTAAAATTTTTATAGCTTACAAAAAAGCACGTAACACAACTAAATAAAGAAAATCGGATAACAGACAGAGGAGAAAACAGTATTTTGATTTTTTTCTGTATGTACCACATATGTGTAGATGTAGCCTTTACAATGAAATGAAACTAAAAATAAAAAAAATGTATTGTTTTTAGGGCATTCACTTTAGCCGATTTAGTGAATAACTTTCATATTAAAAAAATTAAACCTATAATTTTACTTAAGCTTGTCAATAGCTGACTAAACCTACATATAGCAAAAATAAAGATAATCGGTTATTAAACATAGAAGAAAATAATTCTTAACTGTTTTGTTTTTGCTAATTAAATAGCAAAAACAAAAGGTTTCTTCTCAAAAACAATATTTCTAATTTTTTTACAATATTTTATAAACGATATTTTAGCTTTTTTATAGTATACCTAAGATCTTTTTATTTTTTCTTACAGTTTTTTATTACATTGTTTTTTTTTGTTTTTCTATTTAGTGTTCTGTGTGCTTACTTCCTTTTTTTTACTAAGTTGTTTTTGTTTGTCTAAACGGCTTACTTAGATAAACATTGTAAAATTGTCGATATTGTACTAAACATGATTAAATCACACCTTAAAATAGAAAACGTATTTTTTTTGACATTTATTTGACTACATTATTTTGTTCTCAAGCAATTTGCTTTGTTGTTCTGAAATACAAAGCAAATTGCTTAGAAACAGACGTGATCCATAATAATACTGCCTTTCAATATTTTTTTTAATATTAAATTTAAAGTGTTCAAAATTTTAATTGATCACGTCCACTCTAGAGCACATCAATTAAAGAAAACAAAAATAAAAGAAATTCATTTTTAATCCCATTGATTAAAAAAAAAACAAAAACCTTAAAAAAAGTGGACCTCTTTTTCTAGATTTTTCAGAAAATGTTACTCGAGCAGATTTTTTATATTTTCAAACATTGTATTTAGCTACTTATAGTACGAAATACAATAATTAAAAATTTAATTTTAAATGTTTATAGCTTTCAAAAAAGCTCGTAACACAAGCAAATAAAGAAAATCGGATAACAGACAGAGGAGAAAACAGACTTTTGATTTTTTTCTTCAGCCGATTTAGTAAATAACTTTCATATTAAAAAAATTAAACCTATAATTTTACTTAAGCTTGTCAATAGCTGACTAAACCTACAAATAGCAAAAATAAAGATAATCGGTTATTAAACATAAAGGAAAATAATTCTTAACTGTTTTGTTTTTGCTAATTAAATAGCAAAAAAAAAAGGTTTCTTCTCAAAGACAATATTTCTAATTTTTTTACAATATTTTATAGACGATATTTTAGCTTTTTTATAGTATACCTAAGATCTTTTTATTTTTTTTTACACTTTTTTATTACATTGTTTTTTTTTGTTTTTCTATTTAGTGTTCTGTGTGCTTACTTCCTTTTTTTTTACTAAGCTGTTTTTGTTTGTCTAAACGGCTTACTTAGATTAACATTGTAAAATTGTAGATATTGTACTAAACATGATTAAATCACAACTTAAAATAGAAAAGTATTTTTTTTTTGGCATTTATTTGACTACATTATTTTGTTTCCAAGCAATTTGCTTTGTTGTTCTGAAATACATAGCAAGAAACAAAAATGATCTATAATATTACTGCCTTTCAATTTTTTTTTTAATATTAAATTTAAAGTGTCCAAAATTTTAATTGATTACGTCCACTAGAGCACATCAATAGCTGCTAAATAAAACAAAAATAAAGAAAATTGATTTTTAATCCCATTATCTAAAAAAAAACAAAAAACTTTAAAAAAGTGAATTTTTTCTTTTAGCTTTTCTACAAAATGCAGATTTTTTATATTTTGTATTTAGAAATTGAATTTAGCTACTTATAGTACGAGATACAATAATTAAAAATTTAATTTAAAATTTTTATAGCTTACAAAAAAGCACGTAACACAACCAAATAAAGAAAATCGGATAACAGACAGAGGAGAAAACAGTATTTTGATTTTTTTCTGTATGTATGTGTAGATGTAGCCTTTACAATGAAATGAAACTAAAAATAAAAAAAATGTATTGTTTTTAGGGCATTCACTTCAGTCGATTTTCGTCATGTTTTTCCTCAAAAAAGTTGGTTTTAATGTTTAAATGTTTTTGAATTTTTCCAATAAGTGTAAGAATTTGGAAAATAGCAAAGTAAAAGCTTTCCACTTTCGAGCTTTCTTCCGACTATTGATTGTTGGTTTGCGGCAAGTGAAAATAGAAAATAGTCTATTAGAAGCGTGCTGCAGCGTGCTTCAGGGGCGTCAAACAGTTGTATTAACCCCGGATAAAGCAATATTAGATTGGGATCAGATGCAGATGCGAGGAAGTGGTTGTAAGACGATCATATATCGCGTATCCGTCTTGAAGTTATTGTAGACTCGTGCCGTCTCTCAGTCTAACAATAAAAAGCGGAAAAAGTTGTTTGCCGGAAGACCTCGCAGATGCTCTTGTCTCTATTGTACGGCCAAAGGCTTTATTAAAGCTTTATTATAGGTTAAGGGCACTAATATAACAATCGTAATATGTTCGCCGGCTAACCAAAAAAATAATTATGTCAACCGTCTCTGATTTTGACAGTTGCTTATTATGTAAATTGGACTCAACCCAAAGTATCTTAATATCAAGCACCATCGTCCGGTTAGGGCAACACTACTACAATTTATTGTTCAAGACTTTAATAGATCCTACCTAAAAACCGTTTTAAAGCTTAAAAAACGCTTATCTTTAAGCTGCTATTATATTTACCTACTTTTACATTTGTTTTGTTAAGAAACACATACCACTATGTATCAATCAAAAACAAAACTCTCAAGTCTAACTCACCAACATATTTAATTACAAAAAATAGAAATAATAGAGGTCCTTTATTAGAACCCTGTGGAACACCTTAACAAATATAACGTATTAGAACGATTAAGTACAAAAAGAGAGAAACATGGAGGAATAATTGATTGGTTAATTTATGAAATAAAGGAAAAAATGATAACTAAACATGAAATAAAAATTTTATTATAGAACTGAAGAGAAAAATCAGAAAAATTAAAAAATTATAGAAAATTCTAGTATGATTATGAATAATGAATTACCAAGATTGATAAACATAAATATAGCAGAAAGAGGAGGAAAAAAGAGTTACAGTGGAATTGTAAAAAGAAATCGCACAAAATCTGTGATAATTGTGAAACCAAAGAATGAAGAACAGAACAAAGAAATGTGTAAAAAAAAGACTAGAAACAGGGATTACAAAATTAAAAAAAGTGAAGAAAGGAGCAATTGGAGTATAAAGTAGAAGTAGTAAAACTAAAACAAGAAATTGTGAAAAATATGAGTAGAAACTATGAGGTACAAGTACTAAAGAAAATAAAACCAAAAGTTAAAAACTTTGATGTTGACAATGAGGACTGACTGTAAAATCTGCTTTTTGGCAGATAATAGAAGAACAGAACGGTCTACAAAAAAACTGTGTAGTAAGAAAGATAGTAAAAGAAGTGACAATACCTAAAATTGAAAAAAGTATTGTTATTACTGAGACTTAGTCAATACTAATTGTGATTGCGCAATGTCGGGAGGTGTCTGGACTTGAATAGGTCACTACTTTTTGGAGTCGCGTTTCAACAGCTTGTTGGCTTGCACCTTGACTTCTAATTGTAAAAATAGATTAGAATTTTGGTTAACAGCTTTGTTGATAACTTATATTTTGTACTTTTTATAGTTTACTGAATATCAGACTCAATAGTTCTCAGCCTATTTCTCTTGTCAAACACTGTAGAGGTTTTTATTTATATTTAAAGCATTGCAGAACTGAAGAATTAGATTAAGGAGTAATAAATTGTATGAAAAAAGAATACTGGGCTGTTGGAGAGGGTAATAAAGATGTTGTGTTGCCCAAGTAGATTATGTAAGAAGCTAAAGTAGGTATTTGTCATATTCGAGGGGTGATAATTCCTGACACTTCTGGATCGAGCATCAAATTTAGATGTTGTCGTAAACGTCAATTAGCAAATCCCAAATCCATTTTCGATGCACCCTCAAACGGAAAGGAATTGGGATTATAATCTGTTCGTTCGGAAATGGGTATTAGAAGTGTCGGAAGGTGCAGCTAATATGCTGTTCTGTGATTGAAAAGCTCGTCGATGAAGTCTGTGGTCGAAGGACATTCAATAAAAATCTCCCATCCGACGCAGGGTGACAATGACATCGCCAGATCGTGTTAGAACCAAATACCTCTCCTTGTTAATTGACCATGATTACTACCCTTCTCTCCCTTCGTATTCATCATACATAGCATACACAACATATATACCCCCTATCTCTGCCCTTCCCTGGATAATAACCATTGTCACTTATAGCGATTACGAAGGGCAGAGATTGGTTTTCATCTATCCCATTCGAACGCACCCACTCACTTCTGGACCTTTGTTTCAATAAATTGTTATTTATCTGCAGCATTGATTGACCAATCAATTACAACAATCATTCAATTATAAAATCTACTATAAACCAATATGTTGGACGAAAGTAACACCTTGTGCAGAACACTTCTACCACTTTTAAAAAAACCGTATTATTAGAGCCTTTTTTGAGGTCTTTTCCGAGAACAGCGCCTCTAATAAAACCACTTTTAGAAACTACCCACAAATCTCTCAAAAATTGTCAAAAATTAAAATTACAACTAATCTAAAAAAGTCAAAACATGACCAACACACTAGGTGTGATGGAACAATTAAAAAATATACATTGAAAAGCAAATAAGAAAGAAATGTTTAAGAAAAAGAAAAACAAACATTATGTCTTTTACATTGTATTATTCTATTTTATTTCATCAACATTAATTATGATACTTTTTTTGCAGTTCGGAATGGCGGCCGAAAGTTCAACGCAGCTGCCAGAGTCGTCGGAAAGCAGTCCTCCGGCCAAAACTCTGAACTTCTCTATAGCAAAAATAATGGAACCGGACAACAAACATTCAAGAAGACTTAGTGAAGAAAAATGCAACAAAATTGTAAATATGTCATACTCTACACCCTTGGAATCCGCATTTAAAAAATATGTTCCAAATATGCTACGTTCTCAAGACCTTCTCCATCAGTACCCTTTGGTTTACTACCACCCCAGCCAATTGATGTTAGGTTCGGTTTCGGTTTACTCACCAAATTCAGAGGTAGGATCTAGTCAAAGTAGTCCGATGGCAGGGCCACCTAGTCATTTCTCTCCTACAAAACCATGTGGAACCAATAAAAGAAGTCCAGAAAATAAGCCCGTGGTAGTGAGTGCTGCATCAAGTACAAAGCAGAAGAGTTTTGAATGTGGAGAGTGCGGAAAAGTTTTCAATGCTCATTATAATCTCACACGACATATGCCTGTACATACAGGAGCTAGGCCTTTTGTTTGTAAAATTTGTGGAAAAGGTTTTCGCCAAGCGTCTACTTTATGTAGACACAAAATAATCCATACATCTGAAAAACCACATAAATGTCATACATGTGGAAAAGCTTTCAATAGGTCTTCTACTTTAAACACCCATGCCCGAATCCATGCGGGTTATAAACCATTTGTCTGTGAATACTGTGGAAAAGGTTTCCACCAAAAAGGTAATTACAAAAACCACAAACTTACCCATTCGGGAGAAAAAGCTTACAAGTGCTCTGTATGCTCCAAAGCTTTCCACCAAATCTACAACCTTACCTTTCATATGCACACCCATAATGACAAAAAACCCTTCACCTGCCGAGTCTGTGGAAAAGGCTTCTGTCGAAACTTTGATTTAAAAAAACATATGAGAAAACTACATGAAAACTCATCGCAAAGTGATACCGATTTTGGAGGAAGCGCCGCGCCATCAGCTGTGTATCCTAACGAAAGAGACTTACATCATTTTATTACACCTTTTTTACGACCACCGGTACCGGTCTATTCTAAATTGTTGTGACCTTTCTAAAAAAGACGACTACTGTCGCAAATGGATCTCTTATTTATGTGCAATATGTGCAGGACGGAACGCCACATGGCTGGCAAGCACTGCTTAGAGTAAATTGTATAAAATGTGTAATTTAGTATTTATCTGCCATACTCAATAAATGTTATTTAATACAAATCTGAGACTTATTTCTTAACCTCACATTCTTTGCAACTAAATGATAAGCTATTCAAAAGAAGAAGACGCTTTTATAGAGTAGATAAGAGTAGAAAAATCACGCGTTTTCCAGAACAGTTAAAATTAAAGACAGCTTTGCTCATCTCAGTTGATAAGTTCAACACACCAAGAGACATCAATTTGTTGCCAATTCCAAGAATTACTGAGTGATCTCTGTTAACTTTTAAATCAGTATGAGCATCCAGCAAAAACTTACTCTGGTTAATAACGTCTATATAAAGCAATTGGTTTAATAACCAGAATCAAGCAGTTGTCAGATAACTGACAACACACCGACTTGGTTAAAGCGTTTGACAAAGTTACGATATAAGCATTTTTTAAGCAATTTACAACATTTTGAGATGCGGTGTACCAGTAATAAAAAGCACTAATAATAAAATATCTATATATGTATATAAAAGAAAGTCTGTTAGTTACTCCACTTATAACTCAAGAACAGCTTTAACGATATGGTTGAAAATTGGTGAGGTGGTAGCTTAGAGCCAGGAGAATGCTATAGAATACTTTTTATTCCAGAAACCACCCTCTAAAAGAAGGGTTAAAGTTAAAATTAGAATTGCGATGTCGGAAACGTTCGGTAAAGCTTGGCAAATTACCGTTCCAAATAAATCGATCCACTCCCCCACCACCAACCAAAGTCGGACCGTGCGTTTACATGTAAAGCCGGCCACTGACCGCAGTCGTACTGCGGCGTTGAATCTTGGATCGTCAGTGGCCGTCTTTAATCGTCTTCCATGAGACAACTTCCCATATAACAACTTTGGGTGAAAGTTTGTATGGAAAATTATGATGACTGGATTTGAATGAAAAGAATAGAATACTTTTTATTAACAAAGAGATAAAAAGAAGTGGGATAGGAACAAAAAATGACAAGTACCAATATTAGTATGATTTTCAAAAATTTTGGATTGCTTATTTTAAAAATAATATCTATGTTTAAATCCGAAATTTTAGAAGTAAAATATTATCATTCCTTGATAGGGCGGAAAGAGAGCAAAATGTCTAAAGATTGATGTCGTTTTCATAATTTTTCCCATAAATTGCCTAAGTTCTCAAAAAAAAAATAAAATAGGTATCTGTTTCCTGCTTTCTAAAAAATTACTCTTAGGAGGATGAAAAGAGAGTGTTCTAGGGATAAAAATGTAAGAAAACGATATGGGTATTTTCGAGGAATTTCAGGTCGTTGATTTTGAAAATGATATTTAAGTTAAAGAGAGTTATAAAATGAATGTGATAAAGGTAATAAATGTGAATAATTAATTTGGGTATCATTTTTATAGTTTTTGGGGTCTATATCTATTTATGACCGATTTGGCTGAAAATTGGTGGAGTGGTTGTTTAGAACCAGTAGCCTAACAAAGAATATTTTTTATCCCATTCAGTGTGACGTGACATACAATATAAAACGTAAACGCATAATAACAAAAAAAATGACAAAAAATAAAAATAAAAAATAAAATAACAAAACTAAGGCGGAACAAAGTTTGCCGGGCCAGCTAGTTGCTTATATTTAGATATAGTAAAACTAAAGTAGAACAATTTTAAAAATATTTTGTTTGCAGCAAAATAAAGAAATCTTCTATGGTTGAAGACAGATTATCTTTTATCAAATCAGACAAACCATTATTTTTAGAGTCAGATTCTTCTTCATATGATTGATTTTTTATTATCACTTGATTTTTTTTTAAGAGTTTTTTTATTTATAAAGAGTTACAGTGATTTGTAAAAGTTTTTACGTTTTGATTTTCAAGCTCAGTCGACAAGAGCCAAATGCTAGTTTTTTTTTCGATGAAAATGGTAACAAATGGCCTTTTTTTTCTCCACGTAGTTTATGGATCTTATTGCAAAAAACACTTTTATTTATTGCCATGAGTAGACTGCTTTATTTGATACACTTGGTATATTTATCGAATGAGGAGCAACGCCAACTTTGTTTTTGTATGTTTTTTTTAATTATTTTATCTATGTTTTTGTAGTATTTTCCTCTAAACTCTAATGTTGTAAATAATTTTTGCAGTATTAATCATTTGTTTAGTGTTTGTGTAATATAAAAATTTGAAATATTATAAGGCTATTCGATACTAGCAAGTTAGATAAGAAATGGTAAATTAAGAAAATTGTTAACGACATTATACTGTGACAGTCTGACCTTATAACAACTACTTGTTTGTGTTTTGTGTCTAAATTAAAAGGTTTAAAATGGAAAATATGGAAATTTCACCAAGTCGAAGGGTGCGAAGGCCTCTTATGACATTTCGAATTGTTCACGTAAAGCTCAATCTTCTAGTGCGCTTATTTTTGTTGGTAGTTTTTTTGACTTTTATGTTAATGGAGATTACCCATGTTTTGGGCTATTGGGATGATGAGGCAGAGGAAACAACTGCAACAGTGGAGGAAATAAACGCAACTTCGGGTTTTGATTTTGATAATACTAGTTATTTATCATTTTCAACCAGCGCCATAGTTGATCTGAAAAAATTGACGAATACGACGATTTGACATTCCGTCAGTGGTGGAATAAGATTTTAATAGATTGAAAAGTATACTTTTTTTTGTAAAATGGTATTTTTGTAAATTACCATTACATATAAAATATAATACTCAATGTATAGAATCTTTCAATAAAGTTTTTAAAGTAAAGTCTTTAACATTCCAGTTTTATTCTCAAAATACAGTTTTTTCTCATTGCCAATAAGTACCAACTGTCGTCATTCTATGCCATCGATAAAAAAAAGAAAAAAGAAAAACAATAAAAAAAAGAAATTAGTATCAAATAAAAATTATTTTGTAAATTATTAAAGATTAAGAGAACAAAAGATTAAAATTTGTAAAAATAAAAACGCATCAACAGACAAGAAAAAAAAACAAAACCGCACAATTTAGAAATAAAAAAAATAGCAAAACTGCTAAATTATCTAAAAAATATCAAAAGAGACTAGCTCTAAAAAAATATATTAAAATATGTAGAATATAATATAAGATAGAATAAGTTACAAATATGAATAATTTTAATTTAGACTATAGATGCAAATAATTTAAAAAAACTAAATAATAAAAACCCCGAAAATATTTTTTTTAATTATATTTATAAGTTAAAATATATTTCATGACTAAGTAATAAGTAACCCTAAGGGAAGAAATAAGGATCTACTTTAAAATAAATAAAAATAGCGGGGGGGGAAGTGCTAATTTTTATATTTTTTAAAGTCTGATTATAAGAGTCATAAGCTTCCTAGAATTCTTCAACTATGTTAGGAATTCTCTCAATAAAATGTGTTTGATATTTGATAACAGCATTATTAAAGCGCAAAACTGATAAACAAATCAATTTTACAAGTCATTATTCCACGAACTTGTAGCCTGGCTTTCCTCAAAGCTCATTACAACTTCATCGGCTCTGTGGTGACAAGGTGCAAATATGGAAGAGACTCCTTTTGAAGCCACTACTTGCTGGCAGCAGATGAAAAGATGTATTTACAACCCCAAAAGACGTAAATGTTTGGGGATTACATTGTGTGGATATTTGAAGTTCCTGGTGTTTGCTGTCATTTTAAATGGAGTATTAGCGTTATTACTCTTTGGAACTTTGAAGAAGATGATGTGTAACAACAACAATCCAAGCAAAAGAGTGCTAGTCCTAGAAAACCCCATTTTGGAAATTCAACCTCTGAACGAAAACAATGAAGCCTACATTGTCTACCAACCAGACAAAGAAGATAGTGTAAAAAAATGGGTAAAGACCCTAGATACTTTTTTACAACCCTATCACCACCAGGAAAATGCTACAACTTGTGACTATCAATGGGTAACATCTTCCAATAAAACCATCTGCAAAGTGCCGTGGAAACTTGGAAACTGCATAAAAAAGGAAAACTATGGCTATAACACTACTTCTCCATGTATTTTCCTCACATTGAAAAAACTTTTGGGGTGGAAGCCTAAATGTTACAACTACATTACCGGCGAGATGCCCTTAGATATGATCCGCCGTGTTAATTCAACCCCTACCATACAACGGGATCAAATTTGGGTTAGTTGTTACACTAGAACAGAAGAAGGTAGAGCAAATTACTACAACTTCATATATATGCCAAGAGCTGGATTTCCAGCCTATTTTTATCCCTATTTAGGCGCGAAAGGGTATTTACAACCGTTGATAGCGATCCAAATCAACAATCTTCTTCCTAATATGAAGACCTCTTTTGAGTGCCAAGCTTGGGCCAGGAACATCATCCGTCATGATCCTGTTTATATAAGTGGATCAGTGCAATTTACAATTGTGATAAGATAAATTTTCAAATTCTCTTATTTCATGTAATGTAAACCTAATGTTGTATCTTAAATAAAAAAATGAGTTTTCTCCAAAATTCGTTTTTTGCTTATTTTTTTAAAATCTTTTTCTCAAAATTATTTAGGAAACAGCTTTACAAGATGCTTAGATTGAGATTATTTTTTTTTATGATTAATAAAAAGCTTTTTGCTTACGAATTAATTTTGTGCAGGATAATATGTCTTAGGCATTCATAAAAAACCGCATTTGATCTGGAAGATTTATGGTTCTTCCAGAGATTTGCGTCTTTCTAACCTCTGTTTAGAAAAGCTACTTAGTATTTTTCCAAAATTTTGTGTGATAAATAGAGGAAAAAGCAAAGCCTCTAAAAACATTTTAATTTAAAAAAGTGTTACAATTTTAATAGATTTTGAGATATAATTTTAGTAAAGATTTTTTTATGCATTATTGTTGTATAATTTGGACATTAGTAAGCCTAGGGTCTTTAATTCTAAATAAATTACAAAAAGCATTACAATGGGTTAATTGACAGTTGATTGACAGGCTAGTTGAAACAGTCAAACCGACAAAGAATATACTTTTTTTGTTTAAAAAAAAAGTTAGAATAAGATAGACAATAAAGATAAAACGACAATCAAAGCTACAAAAAAATAAAATAATATAACTAAAATATAATAATTAAAAAGTTTTGAGATATCTATATATATAAAAGAAAGTCTGTTAGTTACTCCACTTATAACTCAAGAACGGCTTTACCGATATGGTTGAAAATTGGTGAGGTGGTAGCTTAGAGCCAGGAGACGGACATAGAATACTTTTTATTTCAGAAACCACCCTCTAAAAGAGGGGTGAAAGTCAAATGTGAAATGCGATGTCGGAAACGTTCGGTGAGGCTCGACAAATTACCGAGAAATTTGACGCAACCACGAAGAAGCGTTTACATTAAAATTTATTTGACGTGGTTCAAGAAATTTTCCCAAACTTAGATTTTTATATCAATTATAGTTTAGAGCCAGGAGAAGGACATATCACATAGGATACTTTTCATCCCGTTCGACAGCATTCCCGTGTGACTTGACATGAAACGTCAGTCACTATAAAACGTGGAATAACAAAACGCAAATGACAGCTATGTAATTGACGTATAATGACAGATATGTAATGACGTATGAATGACAATTTGATATTTGTAAGAAATCAATAATAAAACTATTTCTATTAAATAAATAATTAACAATTATAATGTAATGATAGTGCCGTTGCCCATTCGTAAAAAGTGAAGTGAACTATAAAACTCGGTATGGTTGAAAATTTTAGTTTTTAGGTGAAGTGCACGTGAACAGCGCCGCAATAGTATGGCTCGACTTCGTGCTTCTCAATCACGAGAGCAAAGTGAAGCAGCCCGTGAAACAGCTCGGTTGGCAATGCAGAATCGTCGAACGAACAACCGAGGTCAACAAATAGATAATTTGCGACGCAGAACAAGATATTTATCAAGTGCTGATTTGAATCGAGCAGCGAGTTTATTAATATTAATAAATATTTAAAGATATTAATAAAATTTTTAATTAAATATTAATAATTATTTTAATATTTAATTTTTAATTATTAATTAGAAAAAATTAATAAAACTAAATAATTATAAACAGCTACTTTTTATTAAAAAAGGGATGAAAAGGGGAGGGATAGAGACCAAAAATGACATG
This sequence comes from Lagria hirta, assembly GCA_947359425.1. Lineage (NCBI taxonomy): Eukaryota > Metazoa > Arthropoda > Insecta > Coleoptera > Tenebrionidae > Lagria > Lagria hirta. The sequence continues at coordinate 1,655,230 of OX375799.1, forward strand.
TATCAATATATAATTTTCAAAGATTTTGGTTTGCTTATTTTAAAAATAATATCTATGTTTAGGCGGAACAAAGTTCGCCGGGCCAGCTAGTTAAAAATATAGTATAGACAGCAAAAATAAAAATTATAAAAACAATCACAACAAAAAGAAAACTAAAATTAGAAAAATGTTAGACAGAAAAAGAGAAGAGGCATCATAAACAAAAATTGATATACGCGTTTAACCAATATAAAACTTGCTGCAATAGATGCAAAATGAATAGATAAATATTAACCTCTTTCGGATGATATAATAGTTAAAATTTTTGGAGAAACTAGTTTGGCCTAACCTGTCTTGCATAGTAAAAACGTTTGATATATACCCGGCAGAAGCGACAAGGCAGCATGAGTAACAAAGATTTATAATCTAAAGTGTCGCGTGTTTTGGAATAGAACTAATTAGCTGAGTACTGCCTTGAATAGAAAACGGTTTTTTTTTTTAATTTATGACTGTAGTTTCAGGTGTAATAAAATTTACTGCCGAGTATATCTCAAACGTTTTAACTATAGCAGTAAATGCTAAGCTAAATAGCAAGAAAGATAGACTGTAGAATATGTTAAGAAGAAAAAGAAACAATGAAATATATAAATGAGACATCAATGATATAAGAGATGATAAGTATGTTATGTAATACAATATAGTATTGTCGTCAGGTTGCGCATTATCGGACATTTTTGAAAATGTTTTTGGGTGAAAGTTTGGGGCCTTGTCCAGCTGTGGGGGTGAGGGTAATTGTGTCTGTCAGGTGTCGTTCTCAATCGTAAAAATCAGCATTGGACATCAAAGTTTAGTCGTATTTTTGTGAGAAAGGGCGGCTAAGCCATTTAAAGCGATCAGAAAATAGCATGTTGGCGATAAGCGGGCTATTAGAAAATAAGCAAGTGTGCGGGGGCGGCATTTGGCAAAGAGGAGAACAGTGGCCAAACGATGTAATCTGCTTAAGGACATTAGGAGAAAAACCGTTGTCGCTGACCATTCAAGGGGAAGAACCGAAGAGAAGCAATGTAATCTTTTACTCTACTATAGTATGCGATAATAGTATCGGCAGGACTATACTGTCTGTACTATATACGCTCAAGGACCGAAAACACAATTCATGCGATTCTTTCTTTATTCCCAGATATTCCATCATCATCGTTCGGGCAAATATTTACGCAATCAAAACCAGCGACCGAAAGGAGGTAGCGGTCAACGCTCATCATACCCACCCTTGAGGGTTGCGAAGGATAATACAGCCCTATAGCCATAACTGTGATTCATGTTGATTCATGTTGACGTGAATTTCTGAATCGTTACAAATTGTTTGATCTAGATGTCCATACATGCCCAATTACCGACCACAAAATCACGCTTTTTTTTAACATCTCATAATTCAACTGTTTTCATTATTAATTCATGACAAAAATAAAAAAAAAGTCTACATAACGCTGTTACAAAAATAACTCATTCAAATTTAGCTTCTAAATTTTATTTAGTTAAAAAAGTTACAAAATATTATAAAATAACATCAGAGCAAATTGTTTAGTTTTAGGGTCAAAATGATAACAAACGTCAAATGTTATAATTGCAACGTTTCGCTTACTGATGAAACCTTCATCAGGCAATAGATAGAGCACTTAACAAGTAGAGATGATATCAGCAAACAAAAAGAAAGAACGATACTAAATTGAGACAAAAGTAACATAAAAAATAATAAAAAAAATTAAATATAAGAAAATAATTGACAAAAATGATAGAGATAAATGCATAGCCAACAAAAAAGAAAAGAATAAAGAGAGAAATTACACAAAAAGCTTTAATTTTAAAAAAATATAACAAAAAGCAGAGGAAAAGTAGACTACTTAAAATTTAATGTTGCAGAATCTCTTTATTTATTCGTAATTTAGAGTAGCTGTATGTAATATTTTTTGGCTACAAAGAAAAGAATGAGAATAATCATATTTTTCTATTATTGTATTTGTTTTGTTTACATGCCCAATTACCGACCACAAAATCACGTTTTTTTTAACATCTTATAACTCAACTTTTTACAATATTAATTCATAAAAAAAATCAAAAACAATTTTACATAACGCTATTACAAAAATAATTCATTCAAATTTAGCTTTTAAATTTAATTTAGTTAAAAAAATTACAAAATACCATAAAAAATTATCAGAGCAAATTTTATAGTTTTAGAGTCAAAATGAAAACAAACGTTAAATGTTCAGATCAACTACAGTCTATAATTGCAACGTTTCGCTTACTGATAAAACTTTCATCAGGCGCACTAGATCACTTAACAAGTAGACATGATATCAGATGGGATAAAATTTTTATTTATCTTTTATTATATCTTTTTTGATTAATTGTTGCACTTTATTACTAATGTCTTTTTTTTCGTTTTCTTCTATCCTTTTTAACAAAATTATTCTTTCTCGGTTAAAGTTGAATAGAATCAAACCTACAACTAGAAATAAAAGCAATAATAAACAACAGAAACACAAAGACAAAACAAAGAACATAAAAAATAATAAAAAAAATTAAATATAAGAAAATAATTGACAAAAATGATAGAGATAAATGCATAGTTAACAAAAAAGAAAAGAATAAAAAGAAAAATTCCACAAAAAGCAATCATTTTAAAAAAATATCACAAAAACCAGAGGAAAATTAGACTATTTAAAATTAAATGTTGCAGAATCTCTTTATTTATTCGTAATTTAGAATAGCTTTATGTAATATTTTTTGGCTACAAAGAAAAGAATGAGAATAATTATATTTTTCTATAATTGTATTTGTTTTGTTTACATACCCAATTACCGACCACAAAATCACGCTTTTTTTTAACATCTCATAAATCAACCGTTTTCATTATTAATTCATGAAAAAAATCAAAAAAAAAAATATACATAACGCTAATACAAAAATAATTCATTCAAATTTAGCTTTTAAATTTAATTTAGTTAAAAGTGTTACAAAAAATCATGAAATAATATCAGAGCAATTTTTTTAGTTTTAGAGTCAAAATGAAAACAAACGTTGAATGTTCAGATCAACGTTGAATGTTCAGATCAACTATAATTGCAACGTTTCGCTTACTGATGAAACCTTCATCAGGCAATAGATAGAGCACTTAACAAGTAGACATGATATCAGATACGATAAAATTCTCATTTTTCTTATATTAAATCTTGTTTGATTAATTGTTGCACTTTATTATGTATTAATGTCTTTTTTTTCGTTTCTTTCTACCCTTTTTATCAAAATTATTCTTTCTCTGTTAAAGTTGAATACAATCAAACCTAAAACTAAATAAAAAAAAACAATATGATCCAAAAAGCAATTTTTTAAAACGAAGCAGGTGTAAACAATAAAAAAAATGTTGGGAGCTATATAAAGAAGATTTATGTGATAAAGTCAACTTTAAATAAAAATATTAAAAAACAAAAAAATTATTATAGGTAGAAGGCGCAGTATGTCTATAGAGACTAATAGCGAGAGTAAAAAATAAAATAATAAAAAAAAAGTTGTAGAAAAAACACAAATCAAGAGACTTATTTAAGTTTATAGCAGAGACAAGAGCAAACAAAGAGAAAGAACCATACTATATTGAGACAAAAATAAAAACAATAATAGACAGCAGGAAAACAAAGACAAAACAAACAACATAAAAAATAATAATAAAATTTAAATATAAGAAAATAATTGACAAAAGTGATAGAGATAAATGCATAGTTAACAAAAAAGAAAAGAATAAAGAGAAAAATTCTACAAAAAGCTATAATTTTAAAAAAATATGACAAAAACCAGAGGAAAAGTAGACTATTTAAAATTTAATGTTGCAGAATCTCTTTATTTATTCGTAATTTAGAATAGCTTTATGTAATATTTTTTGGCTACAAAGAAAAGAATGAGAATAATTATATTTTTCTATTATTGTATTTGTTTTGTTTACATGCCCAATTACCGACCACAAAATCACGCTTTTTTTTAACATCTCATAATTCAACCGTTTTCATTATTATTAATTCATGAAAAAAATCAAAAAAAATATATACATAACGCTATTACAAAAATAATTCATTCAAATTTGGCTTTTAAATTTAATTTAGTTAAAAGTGTTACAAAATATCATGAAATAATATCAGAGCAATTTTTTTAGTTTTAGAGTCAAAATGAAATGTCCAGATCAACTATAATTGCAACGTTTCGCTTACTGATGAAACCTTCATCAGGCGCACTAGATAGAGCACTTAACAAGTAGACATGATATCAGATACGATAAAATTCTCATTTTTCTTATATTATATCTTGTTTGATTAATTGTTGCACTTTATTATTAATGTCTTTTTTTTCGTTTCCTTCTACCCTTTTTATCAAAATTATTCTTTCTCTGTTAAAGTTAAATAGAATCAAACCTACAACTAAAAAAAGAAAACAATTTAAATAAAAAAAAAATAAAACTTAGCAAGCGTAAACAATATAAAAAAAATGTTTGGAGCTATATAAAGAAGATTTATGTGGTAAAGTCAACAAAGACATAAAAGATATAAAAAGAAAAAAATTATTATAGGGAGATGGCGCAGTATGTCAATAGAGACTAATAGCAAGAGTAAAAAATAAAATAATAAAAAAAAAGTTGTAGAAAAAATACAAATCAAGAGACTTATTTAAGTCTATAGCAGAGACAAGAGCAAACAAAAAGAAAGAACGATACTAAATTGAGACAAAAATAAAAGCAATAATAAACAGCAGGAACACAAAGACAAAACAAACAACATAAAAAATAATAAAAAAAATTAAATATAAGAAAATAATTGACAAAAATGATAGAGATAAATGCATAGTCAACAAAAAAGAAAAGAAAAAAGAGAGAAATTCCACAAAAAGCAATAATTTAAAAAAAATATGACAAAAACCAGAGGAAAGATATCTAGACTATTTAAAATTTAATGTTGCAGAATCTCTTCATTTATTAGTGACTAAGAATAGCTTTATGTAATATTTTTTGACTACAAAGAAAAGAATAAGAATAATTATATTTTTCTATTATTGTATTGTATTTGTTTTGTTTACATGCACAATTATTGGCCACAAAATCACGCTTTTTGTTAACATCTAATAATTCAACTGTTTTTATTATTAATTCATAAAAAAAATCCAAAAAAAAAATATATAACGCTATTACAAAAAAAATTCATTTAAATTTGGCTTTTAAATTTAATTTAGTTAAAAGTGTTACAAAATATCATGAAATAATATCAGAGCAATTTTTTTAGTTTTAGAGTCAAAATGAAATGTTCAGATCAACTATAATTGCAACGTTTCGCTTACTGATGAAACCTTCATCAGGCAATAGATAGAGCACTTAACAAGTAGACATGATATCAGATACGATAAAATTCTCATTTTTCTTATATTATATCTTGTTTGATTAATTGTTGCACTTTATTATTAATGTCTTTTTTTTCGTTTCCTTTTACCCTTTTTATCAAAATTATTCTTTCTCTGTTAAAGTTGAATACGATCAAACCTAAAACTAAATAAAAGAAAATAGTATAATCCAAAAAAGCAATTTTTTAAAACGAAGCAAGTGTTAACAATAAAAAAAATGTTTCAATCAAGAAATTTATTTAAATTTATTGCAGAGACAAGAGCAAACAAAGATGAAAAAAGATACTAAATTGAGAGAAAAATAGAAGCAATAATAGACAGCAGGAAAAGAAGGACAAAATAAAAAGATAAAAAATAATAAAAAAAAATGAATATAACAAAATAATTGACAAAAATGATAGAGATAAATGCATTGGTCAACAAAATATATATGTAATTTTTTTTGGCTACAAAGAAAAGAATGAGAATAATTATATTTTTCTTTTTCTTGTGTTTAATCAACATCGACTAAATTCCACCCTTATGGTGTTTGATATATTTTTTAAATTTATTAAGTCTAATAATGTCCGAAAAAATGTTTATCCCTACAGGTGCAATCCTGGCAAATCTCAAAAAGGGCCGAATTGGTGGAGATTAAATGGCTGGTAAAGAAATAAGAAGATTAGATCGTTAAAAATACAGTTCGAGTATGTATTATATTGAGTAATATATTGTGCTAGGGGTTGCTTCAAGACGGATGTGCGCTCCACCAGGCATGAAATTTTTGTTCGAAATATTTTCAAGGCATTCCATCTAGCTGGATTGCTCTATAAACAAGCTAAATAACATTACGGCTATGAATGATGTTAAATATTTGCTCTTTTTAAAAAGGGCTATTGTTGTGTTCAACTGGAGGCATCATTCTGTTTGCTCTAGTTCTCTAGACATTTCGTTTGAGGCACTGTCTCAGGTTTTATTTTTAATAATGTCAGATGCTTTAGCTTGTAAAGTGCAACCACAATGATGTATTCTATTTCAACAAAGTAAACAACTTACCATGGAATTTTACAAAAAATATCAACAATTATACTTTTGCTAATATCCCACTGCTAATTATCAAAAAATATTATAGTCTTTTTCTTGGCTTAAAAAATTCATTCAATAATGGCTTCTATTAATGCATCATTTTTTATTAATACCAAACAAATCAAACAAAATTGTTAACGTTTTTACTTTTCGTTCTCTTTTGTTTTATATAAGTCTATTATGTTTATAGAAAAAACTTTCTCATCGAGAGTATCTCGATTTGTTTTTGTTTTTTATTTATGACTTTTACTTTTCTTCTTTTGTTTTGTAACAACTTTTTTGGTTAAGCGATAAATCTTTCTAGAAATATACTAATTTATCAATGCCGTCGTATATTTGTTAAAAATCTGGAATGAAAGTTGAAAACGCCAATTTCAGAGAATTGCAACCAAAAAGCGTTGTAGAATTTTGATTAATTTCTTTCTGTAATAAAATCTTAAGAGAAATGCTCTTTATCATCTAATTGAGTCGAAATTAGTTTTTAGGGCTCACCTTGAATAAATGAGATATTGAATGAACGCTGCGGAGCTCCAATAGAATATCTGAAATTGAAATAAATCGCTTTCAAGTGTTATTACGTCCTGTTACAACGTAATATTCAACGTTTTCGCGTGCTGTCGGTAATATTCAATTTATAATTTCAAAGTACCTACTTCTATTTTTAAGAGGAGTTTTATTAAAATCTTATATCCGAATTCCACTGAAAATAAACTCTGCCTGCGCTCACAAAGCTCTTAGAAATTTGCTGCAATTTGTTATAATTTCATAGCTTTAGAATGCATAAAGCTTTCTTTATCATATTCTGCAATGCGTATCCACGCTTTATTTCACAGAAATCATAATTTTCAATCCAGTCCAATGCCTGAACGCTAATGCAACATAGATTAAACGAAACTCTCGAAAATTACTAAACTCCAAATAGAAACAAACAGACGTTTTCAACAATTATTTTGTTATTTATGAATTTAATCAATAATTAGCTCACTATTTTTTTTTAAACTAAGCTTTATTACGCATCTGTGATCAAATCATTTGAATTGCCAGATTTATGACTGAAGAACATTCGAACAATATGACGTAAACTTAATTTTATAATTTAAAACTCTTAAATAATAAAATATTTAAAAAAATATGATTCAAACTTTATTATTTGTTTGCAGGGTCAATTCATTTCATCATTGAATTAATTAATTTATTATAATTTGTAAAATTTTCTGAATAGGAACACATGAGCCCTGGAGCCATAAGCCCAAATTTGCTAATTTGGGAATAAAACTTCTTCATATAGCTCTATTTGTTTATTGTTTACACCTGCTACGTTTCAAAATATTGTTTTTTTAAATCTTATGCTTTTGTTTCCTCTATTTTTATATTTAACTTTACTCTTTTTCTGCTTTTTCTTCTGTTCTGATCTTTCGAACTAAGCCATGCTATAGGTATATTATATTTTTCTATATATTGTAGGCATTGGCAGCACTGTTTTATTTTGTTAATTTGTTTTAGGTTGTTGATTAGCTATAATAGTCACATATTTTGTTTTTCTCTTTATACTAGGTTACAGAGAACCATTTTTTTTTGGTACATTTTGTTTCTGCTTTTCCTTTTTTTATTGATTGTTTTAATTCTTTCGCATCTTTACATTTCATTTGTTTTTCTTTCTTCCGTTCTAATTAAGCATTTGTTTTAGTTATTATTGGTTGTAAATTATGTGTTAGAACTATTGCTCATTTTGAACAATCATTTGTAATAGAAAGCAGTTGTTTTTTTTATTAATTATCGATTGGTTACATAATTTGGGAGAAGCATTCAATGTAATTGGGAGAATTTTGAGAATGATGTGGAGCAGTTCCAGCTAATGAACTGTAGTGGCTTGTGTTATCCAGGATATTAGATTATATTAAGTGATACTTAATAACAACGACCCTACTGTTCTTGCTGCAATCAAGTTATGCTGTACTAGTACTTCTGGATTTAGGATGCTGATTTAGCGCTGCTCCCATTTTTTTTTCTAAAAGATAAAATCAATCGTTTTGTTTTAGAAGATTGGAAAGGGCTTAAAGAGGATATTTGTCGATTAGCATGATAGGACGTCGCAGGGATAGAAGGACACAATAGTGGTGATCCTGATAACGCATGTCAGGAATAATGGCGGATGGCGCATCATCCTGATCATCTTTGTTTGGAGTGACAACGCGTCGTTTCCAGATTGCTTATGAATGCCAAAGGTGTTGATCCGAATAAAGGGGAGATGAGCAATTAATGAACTTCGACTCCTGTCTCTCGCTCCGAATACCTTACTATTAATCCGATAACAGGGGTGAAATCTAATCAATACCAAAATTTTAAATGATCACTCAACTGACCACTTACCAAACTTTATAAATAGAGCCTCTAATTAAAATATATTTTATAAAGTTATTAAACACTACAAGCGTTTTTCAGCAAACAGTAGAAAAAATATTAACAAAAATTAAATAGAAAAGAAAAGAACAAAAGACTACACAAGGATACAAGAAACACAAACAAGCTCCATAAAAAAACAGAACACAAATATTAAGAAATTGGAAAATGTTAAACATATATAACAGTTTCGGTTAAAAAAACAACAAAAATCTTTGAAATAAAAATGTAAAAAAAATCATGAGTAAATTGTAAAACTCAGATGAAACTCATTAGCGAGTAAACTTTTACAGTAATTTTAAAATTTAGTTTTTCAGCGGTTAATCTGATGCCATAACTTTTCAATTGGGCTCAAATCAGTTTGAGGCTTCAATTAATTCTTTGCTCTTTGCTTTAACATCCTGCTTTCCACTCTCAATTAAAACAATTGAAATTTAAATATACCACGATTCGTAACTGTCTCAATCAAAAATGATTTAAAATTTTTGTTTAGATTAAACAGAAAAAAGTAAAAATGTTTAATATAAATAAAGAAAAGAGTAAAAACATAACAGGTTTGCGCTTGTTGCTGTATAAATAACATAAGAAAACGTAAAAAATAAGTAATAAATAAAAAAAAAGACAAAAAATAAAGAAGAAAAGACGATCAACATAGTAAACGCTGTTTTAATTTTAGAAAAACCTTTCTAAAAATAAATAATAGTGCTTCAAAATACTGCGGACAAATAAGTCTTTTTCCAAGCCGCGTAAAATGCAATTATATAAATAAATAAAATACGTAAAGTATAGACATAAAAAAAAATAAAATATAAAACTTTATAAATAGAACCTCAAATTAAAATATATTTTATAAAGTTTTTCAACACTACAAGAGGTTTTTCAGCAGTTATTAAACACTACAAGCGTTTTTCAGCAAACAGTAGAAAAAAAATTAATAAGAAAAAAAATGTTAACAAAAATTAAATAGAAAAGAAAAGAACAAAAGACTACACAAGAAAACAAGAAACACAAACAAGCCCCATAAAAAAAACAGAAGAAAAATATTAGGAAATTGGAAAATGTTAAACATATATGTATAACAGTTTCGGTTAAAAAAACAGCAAAAAACTTTGAAATAAAAATGTAAAAAAAATCATGAGTAAATTTTAAAACTCAAATGAAACTCATTAGCGAGTAAACTTTTACAGTAATTTTAAAATTTAGTTTTCCAGCGGTTAATCTGATGCCATAACTTTTCAAGTGGGCTCAAATCAGCTTGAGGCTTCAATTAATTCTTTGCTCTTAATTTCCTTTGCTTTAACATCCTGCTTTCCACTCTCAATTAAAACAATTGAAATTTAAATATTCCACAATTCGTAACTGTCTCAAGCAAAATTGATTTAAAATTTTTGTTTAGATTAAACAGAAACACAGAAAAAAGTAAAAATGTTTAATATAAATAAAGAAAAGAGTAAAAACATAACAGGTTTGCGCTTGCTGCTGTATAAATAACATAAAAAAACGTAAAAAATAAGTAATAAATAAAAAAAAAGTCAAAAAATAAAGAAGAGAAGATGATCAACATGGTAAACGCTGTTTTAATTTTAGAAAAACCTTTCTAAAAATAAATAATAGTGCTTCAAAATACTGCGGACAAATAAGTCTTTTTCCAAGCCACGTAAAATGCAATTATATAAATAAATAAAATACGTAAAGTATAAACAAAAAAAAAAAATAAAATATAAAACTTTATAAATAGAGGCTCTAATTAAAATAAATTTTATAAAGTTATTAAACACCACAAGCGTTTTTCAGCAAAGTGAAAAAAAAAATTAATAAAAAAAAAATTAAATAGTAAGAAAAGAAAAAAAAAGAACAAAAGACTACACAAGAAAACAAGAAACACAAACAAGCCCCATAAAAAAAACAGAACAAAAATATTAAGAAGTTGGAAAATGTTAAACATTTACAGTAATTTAAAAATATAGTTTTCTAGCGGTTAATTTAATACCACAACTTTTCAAGTGGGCTCAAATCAGCTTCAGTCTTCAATTAATTCTTTACTCCAAATTTCCTTTGCTTTAACATCCTGCTTTCCACTCTCATTCGACATATATTCTCTAAATATTCAAATGTATCTCAAAACATAGAAATGAGATATACTTCAGTATATATAGTAATATAAACGAAAAAGAAAAAAAATAAGAATAAAAGTATTTAATAGAAGGGTAAATTCTAAAGACATAATAGTATAAAACATTGCAAACAAAAACTGCAATAGAACAAAAAACGTTACTTTAGAAAAAATAAGAGATAAAAAAAGATCAAAATATGATTAAAAAAACAAAGAGAGAAATAAAATTGATAGATAAAAAAAATAAGTACAGCAGTTAAAAGAAAATAAAGCAAAACGATTGATTTTGGAAATAGAAAAATATTGAAAGTGATTGATATAGATAAAAATAATAAAAGACAAAAAAACAATTTAAAACAAGCGAGAGGTAGAAAAAGAAAATGATAAGAAATATGACACAAGGCTAGATCAAAAAAAAAAAACAAAATGCTGTTTATACAATATATTTATGTTGCCACATACAATAGACATTTGTAATTACAATAAAAACTGTGTATATTATTCAAAAATACTTAGCAATAGCCATATAAAAATTAATAAAATCTTTTACGATCAATGTCTGTAAAAAAGCTGTATCCTATCACCTAATGTTGAGATTTGTGCTCAATTTTCTCTGTATATTTAGCAGACGGCAGTTGTCAAACATTTTCAATTTGAATGAGCACAATAGTAGCTGTTGAATGTAAAAAATATCACAATTTAGTTAAAACTTTTGAAATACGCCGCTATAGCTTTTAGACTAACTTCTTGCAACAGTGTAAAAGGCAAAACTTTGTACATACTATGGACGATGGAGTTTTTGACAAAATTACTTCGGATACGGAAGGTTTGGTGGTTGTACCTGATCGTAAGACGGTGGAGCTAGAAAAAATTTTCATACAACCTGCAATCTTTTTTATTTTTGTAATGCTTACGTGGTTGATAAGTGCCAGAAGGAGGGGCAAATGGCATTCCTGCAGCTTCTCTAGCTTTAGGATTATCATCAATTGGTGGAGCTGTTGCGCCGCTTGATGAGCTTGGTGCTGTTGGAGGTCCAGAAGGATATGATCTTTTTTCATCGGAATAAGCTGGAGGTGGCACAAACGCTGCTCCTGGAGGATACGGAGCAATGGGAGCTCCAGTATATGAGTTTTCTGGCTGATAGCCTCCAGGTGGAGGAACAAAACCGGGATTAGATGGAAATTCGAAATTATCATCGAACTTGGGATTTTCTGGTTCTGACTCTGGTTCGTATGTAGGAGCGCATTGCACATGTCCAAGCTGAATATCCCAAATTGATATATCCAAATCTAAAGTACAAGTCGGCATTTCACAAGAAACTTGAAGATTGTAGCTGTCTTCAAACAATTCACATTTGGTAAAATTTGGAACTTGGAGACTTGGAGGAATGTGGAGATTCAAGTTGAAGGTGTGTTCCCCATGAGCCCCAACTCCATGTTCGCGTAAAGTTTCAATTATGTCACTATTACTTCGAGATTCATGATGAGGACGTGTTACACGATAGGTGACATCTTTCAACAATTTTACATTTACAGATTCAACGTTGGAATTTGACAAATTGCTGATAAATATTTTCAATGGAACATTTTCGCCAGGAACAAAAGCAGTTTTTGACAGTTCCACATCCATTGAAACATTACCACCAGCACAGCACCAGCAGCAAACTGTTTTCTCGTCGGAATAGGTTGAAGGATTTTGCAAGTCTCGAGACATTTTTGTAAAATCAATAGGAGATTGTACAATAAAAATAAATTGATCTTCAAAATCAAAAGCCATAGGTCTATCAATTATGCCTTTAATCTTGTACATAATATGCCCATGAGGCCCTTCAAAACTACTAGGAATCTTGTAAGGCAAAGTACAAGAGAATGGATACACATGGCGACCGCGTCCTAAATGCTGACTGCCATGCTCTAAAATTTCCAAAATACCTCAAAATTCCAAAAATTTAAAAGATCCAATACCTGATCCAAATAGCATTTGTTCCGTATAAAACACATCATTGTCTCCAGTTAAAGTAATAGTTCTGGTTCGCGATTTATTATTGGAATCTGTATAGGTTTCCGTACCAGTCCATTGATTAAACTCGGTGCCAATAATCCTAACTTTTATTCCACGAATGTGAATATTATCATCAAAGTAGCATTCCAGCCGCCCCCTAATTTCACTCCCAGAGTAATAAAGCCCGCTGTAATTCTCCAAGACAATTTTACACTGAGACATCTTCAAATCTACAAAAAAATGATCATATATCTTCTAAAACCTCAACAAAACAAACTTCACTGGAAACTAGGTTATCATTTCAACTTTATCAAAAACCTAAGCCAAAACATTCTTATTAAACGGTCTCATGTGATTTAAGAAGCTTTCTGAGTATCTTCTATTTGATTAGATAATCAAATTGATAGTAAGAATTACTATTAAATTACCAGAAACTTGGAACAATTGAAATTGTTTTCTCATCATCTTCACCTGTTATCAAAAAACTTATCAATTAATTTGCTTAATCTCCAAAGATTACAATCAGGAATGAAAAAGTAATGAATGAACTGGTGGAGATAATGAGGACAAATGTAACAAAACTGTTAAACATACATTTGAAATAATGAGAGAAGAATTAACAATAAGACAAAGAAATAAAGATTGAACAAAGAATGATAAACTAATAAAAAAAAACATTAGGTAAGCGACAAAGCTAAAAGAAAAATGAGAAAAAGAAATAAAGTGATGGAGAACAAGTATTTATTGAAGATTAAACAATAAGAAAATAATTTATAAAATAGGAAAAAAGCAATAAATATAAAGAATTGAGTTCTGAAACAAAAGATAGCTAATTATAAAACAAAAATAATATTTATAAATGCAAGAATCAGAAGGAAATAAAATATTATCAAAAAATATTAAATTAGACAAAATAAGCCACAAAAGGCAAAAAAAATTAGGGAAAAAAAAGAAAAGTCTAGTTAATAAACTTAAAAATTGTAGATCGATTTTGAATTTAGCAAAAAATAAAGTCAGATCACATGCTATTAGCGGTGAACATAAAGAGGAAACAAATATATGTATATATATATATATATATATATATATGAAAGAAAAACTAATTATAAAAAACGAATCAAAAATATTCGGAGAAAAAAATTTTAAAACCTACAATATTTTTAAAAAAACAACAAAACATTACAAAAAAAATCATCTAATGATACAAAAAGAGATATAACAAGTGAACAGATAATTTTCAGATTATAGAAGGCGTTGGAAATATGATTGATTAGAGCATTGAAACAATTGAAATTTAAATATTCCACAATTCGTAACTGTCTAAATCAAAATCGATTTAAAATGTTTGTTTAGATTAAACAGAAAAACAGAAAAAAGTAAAAATGTATGTAAACTTAGCAGATGAAAAACAATATAAATAAAAAAAAGAGTAAAAACATAGCAGGTTTGCGCTTGTTGCAGTATAATAACATAAAAAAATTTAAAAGATAAGTAATAAATAAAAAAAAATTACAAAAAATATAAAAAATAAAAAAGAGAACACGATAAATATAGTAAATGCTGTTTTAATTTTAGAAAAAACTTCCCAAAAATAAATAATAATGCTTCAAAAAAAAACCAAATACTGCGTGAAATGCAATTATATAAATAAATAAAATACCTAAAGTATAAACATAAAAGAAAATAAAATAAAGAAAACTATAAAATAATTTTTACTCTTTATTAATTATTACATTAAGCATTTTACGAGAAATTCATGTTTGAAATGAAAAAAATTATTTTTTAAATAAAAAAAACAGCAATATCATCAATTTTTTTTTATATTAACAATCAAAATTGTGAGTAGGCATTGACGCCATTATGACATGAAGATAATTAATCACTGAAAACGCATCATTGTTACCAACATTATTTAAAGAAAAGTTCAGGTCGAAACGTTGTTTTTGAAAACTTGAAGTTGCAGCACAGTTACAAATTTTTTTTGCATAAATCCAAAAACGCCGGTTTTATTTGTTTTTTATACCTACTAAATGTGAATTTTTTTATGTGAAATGTGAAACAAAGTGACCAATAGCGAATTAAATAGAAATTATTATCAAAATTATTATTAAATAATTTTAATTATTATTAAATAATAATATTATATTATTGTTTAATTTGGAATTAAATGAAATTTTATATTTAAGTAGTTTAATGGCAAAAAAATCAAAATAAATGCGTCTTAAAATTAAATAAAAAATATTTGTGATAAATAATAAAATACAAATAGCACTATCTCATCGAAATAATAATGATGATTACAAAAATCGAAAGCGACGTTAGCCTTGACTTTGTTATCTTACGTAACCCCATCCGAAGGCGCAGGTCATCCCTTTTCCAAAACTATCAAATTCAAAACCATTTTCGTCCCAAAAAAAAAAAATTTAAATCAAAAAATTCAAATTGTAACAAATAAATAAGGCCCTGAACCCCTGATAGCTGTCACAAATGCTGACTTTAGAGGAATGTCATAAAACACGACACTGCAAATTAGTGTCAAACGTTCCTGCTTTTTTTTAAATAAATATCGCTTACCTGAAGTTTTCTACAATTTTTAATTATTTCCACTAATCAAATGATTTAATATTTGATAAAAATAATCACAAATTGGGTATAGACGACGCTACCGTTCTAAATGCGGCCTTGGATGGCTCGCCTCATGCCATTCATATCAATCATTGAAAGCAGTTTGCCCAACCTATTACCGAAATGTTTGCGGAAAAAATTTAAATAATAAATTCAGTACTTATGTTTCTATTCTTTTCTACAATAACGGTCTCTTTTAGATAATATTTTAATTATTGTTTTCATGTACTTTTATAAGAAAAAAGCATTAGAAGCTATGCAACCAGCAATACAATTTCAATACATGACACACCTATTTTATACTGTATGTTCAATTGTCTGTAATACCACAGCACTTATCTGCGCGCGCTCAACAGTCGGTAATATAACGCAAACAAATGTTTAACCAAAATCTTAACTTTTTTTATGTGAAACGGGTAAACCCACAGCATTTTGCCATTCCAATTTATCTGCCAGGCGTCTTGTAGCGCCTCACATTATTTTTCAAATAAGGTATTTAAATCTTCCGTATTTTAAATAATTTTTTTTTAAATAAATTATTCTTAAACAAATATAAATTATTTTGCTTTATAAAAATTAAACTATTTTGCAAATTTATTAATAGATATTTCTCGTCAAAGCTTTGACGTTTTTTTGGAATTGTTCTACAGTTAAGCATTAGTGTTAACAGTTTAATTTTTATTAAATTTTCTTAACTAATGTGATAAATGACACTATGTTTAAAAAAAAAGTTATGTTGCAATTTTTGAATAATTTAATTATTGTTTATTTGAAATTGGCAACACTGCGTAATAAAAACTTTTTATTTTTTTTGCTTTTTTGCTGTCATATGTCAAGGTCATTGCCAGTTGTCACTGTCATCTGTCATCTACTTGGCTGTCAGTTTTCTCGCTTTTGAGCATAGAAAATCTTTTTGAGTTATTATATTATATTATATTATGTATTATGTCGCAAATGGCAAGCTTAATTTAAAGCTCCATTGTAAATTTTATATATTATTATGATTATATAGGCTATAATTAAAATTTTATTAATTTATTGTGTTTATTTTAAATTTTTTATGAAAATGGGTGACAAAATAAAGGTAGAGCTTCATGTTGATGTTGCTTCAAATTAATCTTTTTTTCATCTAAACAGAACATTCCGGAACAAAAACTGAAAGCTTTTTCAATTGGCACGATGGGGAAACGATCCCTTAGCAAGAAGGAGTTGGAGGAACAACGTAAGAAAGAAGAGGAACGCGCTGCGGCTCATGTAAACCTCACGACCAAACCTTTAACCTCAAAATTGAGTTTTTTGTATTTACAGGTATTTGAAGAGTTTGTGGCTACTTTTCAAGAGACACCAATGAGTGGATCTAGTAAAGTATGGGTTAAAGCAGGCACGTACGACGCAGGAGCTCGAAGTACGGTCTATTTAATCTACAGCATAAGCTTCTTTTAATCGCTTAATTTTAGAGGAAGACACTAAAGACAAGGGAAAACTATATAAGCCTCAATCGAGAATACCATCATCAGAATTAAATACATCTACGGAACGAGCTTTGAGCTATGCAAAACTTATTTCAGACAAGAAGCCGGAACGACTGGGGAAAAAGAAGCAGCACACAAAAAGCAATTTGGAAGCTTTCAAAGAAGAACTGAGGCAGTAAGTTGGCTTATATGTTGACAAATAATTACACATTACGCTGGATCCGGCAACATTGAATATGAATGTTGCTCGCGTTGACGACAGCCAGCTACGACATACGTTTTTCGAATTTATGCTTTTTAAAGGTTTTACGGTATTATCTCATTTTAAGCATATTTTTTTTCTAGAATTCAAGAAGAACGAGAAGAGCGGCACAAATATAAAGGGATATTGCGGACGCCTATGGAATCTGAATTAGATATGTTTTTGAGAAGTGGAGAATTGGGTTCATTTGATAATGGCGATCCTACAACAACCAATCTATATCTAGGGAATTTAAATCCAAAAGTATGTGGGAATATGCTTGACCGTGACTTATTTTTTTTGTTTTAAGATAACGGAGCAGCAGTTGATGGAAATCTTTGGACGTTTTGGTCCTTTAGCCAGCATTAAAATAATGTGGCCTCGCTCGGACGAAGAAAAAGCGCGGGGCCGTAACTGTGGGTTTGTTGCTTATATGAGTCGGAAAGATGGTGAGCGGGCGTTGCGTAATTTGAACGGAAAAGAAATTATAGGCTATGAAATGAAATTGGGATGGGGCAAATCAGTGATTATACCGCCTCACCCAATTTATATTCCTCCTTCACTCCTAGAATTATCATTTCCACCGCCTCCTTCTGGATTACCATTTAACGCTCAGCCTTGCGCCAAAGATAAAGACATTCTACCAAAGTCACAAGAAGAATTAAATGATATTTTATCGAGAAGTGTCGTGAAAGTTGTAATACCGACCGACCGAAATTTACTTATGTTGATTCATAGAATGGTAGAATTTGTTGTTCGAGAGGGTCCTATGCTGGAAGCTATGATCATGAATCGAGAAATACACAATCCTCATTATAGGTAAAATATTATTTGGTTTTTGAAGCTAACTGATGGAGGATTCTAAGATTTTGAATGTATCGCTTACAACGTCTTGAAATAAATTTAATTCTTCAAAAAAAATTACAAATAGTACAATTTTTTTGTATTGATAACTTTTTTGGGCATGGGAAAAAAACTCCGACCTTGTGTAACCGTGACGCCCCCATACACAATTTGAGATTTTAGTAGCATTGGTAGAATGCTCGCTTGCAATGCAAGCGGCCAGGGTTCGATTCCCGGCCAAAGCAAAATTTTTTTTGTGTAAAAATTGTTTTCTAAATTTAAAATTAAATATACACTATAGTAATTATTTGTTTAAATCATTAGAGTCTGTGTTACGGAAATAAATTTTGAAGTGAAAACGTCTTTAGGCTTACTCTGTTCAGTATAGTCTTTGTTTTATTTATAGGTTTTTATTTGAGAATCAGAGTCCAACTCACATTTATTACCGTTGGAAGTTGTATTCAATAATGCACGGGGACTCTCAAAAAGAGTGGAGTATGAAAGAATTCCGTCTTTTTAAACGTACGTATTATAATTCTGTTTTTATTTATCTTATAATAGTTATTATAGTCGGTTCTATTTGGAAGCCACCTCATATGAATTCATATACAGCGGGCATGCCTGAAGAATTAGTAACTGATGATGATGGCAAAGAAAGTACCAAAGGATCTTTATCCAACACGTATGATTTAAAGTTGTATTTTATTTTGGTAAGTAAGAATGTTGCAGGCAACGCGATCGTTTAGAGGATTTAATCAGGAGTTTGACTCCTGAGCGTAGTAAAATCGGTGAGGTCATGGTTTTCTGCATTGAACACAGTGATGCAGCTGAAGAAGTTGTGGATTGTATCACAGAGTCTCTCACAAACAGTTCTACTCTCATTACCAAAAAAATTGCACGACTCTACCTTGTCTCTGATATTTTGCACAACTGTGGTGTAAAAGTTAATAACGCGTCGTTCTATCGCAAAGCGTTTGAGTCTAGACTGTGTGATATTGTCGCTGAGCTGAAGAACACTTATGACAAGTTGGAAGGTCGCCTGCAAGCTGAGGGATGTAAATTAAGAGTACTTCGAATTTTTCAAGCTTTAGATGATTCCATTTATCATAAAGATTACGTAAATAAATTGCGAACTATCTTCCTGGGACTCAAGGAACAAGAAATCAAAGAAGAACCAGTTGTTGACTCCAACATAGACATTGATGGTGATCCTCTACAAGATCAACCCGAAACCGATGATGATGTTCCAATGGATGGTGCAGCACTCCTCAAAAGTGCTATGAAAAGATATAAACAGACCACCATCCCGGCTGATGATATAGACGGTAAGTCTAATGGAGACTAATTATATATAGGTACAGTACATTTTTATGATGCGCAAAAAGTATAAATTCTTATCTTATGCGCACACACTGTTTTTTTTTTGTATGACACTACATCGTTTTTGGAGAGAAGAAAGCAAAAACGCTGTGGCTTCAAATCTACTAATATTTTTCAGGTCAAGAAATAATTGAAGATCCAACGGATATAATTCTAACGAAAAAACATTTAGCCCCGTTGTCTGGTTTTATCATGTCCAAATGGGAGACTGTTGATCCAGAGCAAGTGGAAGCTCAAGCGATGACTACAAGCAAGTGGGATTTGCTGGGCAGCAGCGCCGATCCCAGCCAGGATGGTTCCTCCAATGACAAAGACGATTCTAACGATTACACTGACACTAGGAACATGTCTGAAGAACGGCGTATTAAATTGCGGGAAATAGAAGTAAAAGCTATGCAATACCAAGACGAACTGGAATCGGGGCAGAGGGTTTTGAAAACTGGATGGACGCTTCCTCAACAAGTTGAACATTATAGGCGAAAATTGTTGAAGAAAAGTGAAAAAGAACGCAAGGATAAAGAACCTAAAGGGGAAAAACATAAGAAAGATTATGAGAAGTCGGAACGGAAAGATGTCGTCAGTTCGGATGATGAAGTTTATTATAAAGAAACGTAAGTGCATATTCTGGCAAGTCTCTTTAATTTTATATCGGTTTTTATAGCAAACCCAGAAAATCTAAGAAATCATCACGTAGCTCGTCAATTGGTTCATCATCTAAACACAGGTAATCCATTCCCGATTTTAACACACCTCGTGTTTAATTTTTGACCGAACACAGATCGAGAAGTCGTTCTCCACCGAAAAAGAAAAGTTTCCGAGGTCCAAGTCCACCGAGCCCTCCTCACATCAGACGTCAAGCGTCGCCATCATCTTCGCGATCTCGCAAAAAAGGATCCATCTCACCTATAAGTTCAAATGGAAAATATGGATCACCTAGCAGGATATCGAAAAGTCGTAGATCTCCCTCGCCAGTGAAATCCAGAAGAAAGTCTATTTCGCCAAGAAACCGCAAATCTCCCTCGCCTAGAATCCGAAGAGGAAGTACATCTCCCTATAGATCCAAATACCATTCGCCAGAGGTTTCAAGAAAACACAGACATAAACATAAATATTAAGATAATTTTTGTTGCGTTTTTATCGTGAATTGTGCTTTGATTCGTACTCGGCACAGCAAATCCAGGTGTAAGACTTTCCTTTGTGCTTTTTGTTTGCAGCAGACGCTTTTTTTGGCATCTAGACTTGTTAAAAGCGAGATTTTGAAATATTAGAGCGAAATATTTTGCTCTCAGTCTGTACGCTAATTTGGTGCAAGTTTTATGATTATTTTTCATAAAATGCTCACTGATTTAGGCTTATAAACTTGGAACAACGAGTTCTATAGGTGAATTTATATTGAAAGCTCTAAATATTTCAAATTTTTTATGTATCTTGCTAAGTCGGGACAGCGTCGTTTCGTTTTAATTGGAAACTGATCAGCTCAGACTATTGCAAGGCATAGAATTAATACTGTTTGTCAGATTAAGGCACTGAGTAACTACACTGGGTATACCTACTCAAATTTATTATTTTTAATTCAATTATGTTTTACGATTTGAGTAATTAGCTACTAAAGTGGCGTATATGCAGCTCTAGTTATTCTCCAATAGTAATTTGAGTTTTTCTTACTATCTTATATAAAGAACATTATTTAGTTTATACCTAGGATGTATTCATTTGAGATGTGAGTCGAAATAAATACCAAAATTGGTTTAAATATTTTATTATCATCTTGTTTTATTAATAGTATTCAAATCCACAACTGCAAACATACAAAAAATCGAAGCGTTGTTATCTTACGCATTATTTATTTAATTAAGTAAAAACCTTTGCTTTGTTAAATAAAAAAGCATTCCGTAGAACAATTTCAAGTTATTTTTTGGCTTTGGTCTTTTTTACGCCTCCTGTTTTACGAGGAGGAGGCGTGGGCGATGTTTGTGATGCATCTCCTGCTTTTGTTTTTGACGTTTCGGCGGCGGTATCTTCGGGTTTGGAAGATTCTGGAACCGGAACATTTTTCGTAGACGCGGCTGATGCTTGTAGAGGTTCTACTGGCTTCGCACAGGCCGGTGACTCTTTTGTGGTTTTTCCGCTTTCAGCAGCTGGTTTTGTGGATTTTGGCGCGTCTGTTTGTGGTTTAGGAGCTTCAGGCGCTGCTTTCGTAGATTTAGAAATTTGTTTTGTTGGCTCAGAAAGTGGTTTGGAGGATTTAGAAGCGGGTTTAATAGTTTCAGAAAGTGGTTTAGTAATCTCTGAAGACGACTTTTGGACTTCAGGTACTACTTTGTCAGGTTCAGAAACTGGTTTTGTAGGTTCAGGGCCTGGTTTTACGGATTCAGTAAGTTTTGAAGCTGGTTTTGTTGATTCAGCGACGGGTTCAGAAGTTGGTTTTGCAGGCTCAGAAGCCGGTTTTACAGGTTCAGAAACTGGTTTTACAGGCTCTGAAGCCGGTTTTACAGGTTCAAGTGTGGGTTTTGCAGGTTCAGTAGCTGGTTTTGTAGGTTCGGAAACTGGTTTTGCAGGTTCTGTCGCTGGTTTTGTAGGTTCAGAAGCAGGTTTTGCGGGTTCAGGTGCTATTTGCTTGGACTCGGCAGGTATGTTAGTGGATTCAGAGATTGGTGTGGCAGATTGAAGCGTTTGTTGTATAGGTTGAGAAATTGTTTTTTCTAGTTCAGGCTCTGATTTAACGCTTTCAATGGTTTCGGAAGCTTTTGTGTCTGTTTTGGGTTCTGTGATGGGTACTACATCAGGAGTAGGTGATATGGGTTCTATCAGTAATTCAGTTGAGAGTATTTTTGGTGGAGACGCGGTGAGCTTTGGTACGGAAGGAACAGTTTCTGGAGTAGGTTGTACTTCAGGAAATGGGGGTGGAGGTGGTTTACATGGGCACACTACTGGTTGTGAAAGCTCTGGTATTGCTTCGGTAGTTTTTGGCGGTTCAGTAGTTTGCTGAGGAGCGTCTGTCGTTGCAGGAATAGATTTTTCGGTTTTTTGTGCCGCTACTGAAGTTTCTTGTGATGGTGGAAGGGTTGGAGATTGTTCGATCAACTCTGTAGGCTTTTCTGGCTCAATACTTGTTTGAGGCAACGGAATGGGTTCTATTGTAGTAATTGGTGCAATTTCAATAGAAATCGTTTGAATATTACATGATGGACTAATTTCAGGAAGAGACGCAATGGGTTCAGATGTTGCTTCTGGTGCCGATGGAACCGCTGCTGCAAGTTTTATTTGATTTTTATAGAAACGTTGTTTCACGGCAAAACAAAACCTTGTTAGTCTAATTAAAATCATGCCTAGCTCCCTTTTTGATTAGTATCATTATTGGATGTTATGTTAAATCATTAGAAGCTCGTATGTTTTTGGAGTGTATTTATTAATCAAAATTACAAAAAACATTAGTATTGTCTTCTTGAAGTTAGCGTAAGCTGAATTATATAATTATTACGTAATTTCCTTTCACACAATAGCTGTTCTTTTAAGTAACTGACCTTCACTAGCAGGCACGGGAGATGGTTCTTCAACCGGTGGTGGTGGTGGTGGTGGCGTTGCTTCTAAATTTATAAATAGATACTTCATTGTTGCATTTACAATAGTAATAACTCAAAATAAATAATGCTGCCAGAATATAAAAAGCAAAATAAATAAAAACATGCAAATTGCCAATGAAACGAACTGTAAGCCCCAAATTAGTTCGAACCTTTAGAGGAGACGGATGTCCCTATAGTTTGACAAATCTTGCTCCAAATATTATCAAACGAATCTCTTCCCATATAATCAATATTTCCTACTTCCCAGCCTTGCCTCCTTAGATGATCATCTAAAGCCAATTGTTCTGAAGTTCTTGGTGCACCTAGCGTCAATTGGGCAAACGCTCCGGCCAATCCACCCTGCAAAATAAACAGTTTTTCTAAATTTCCATCAACCTTCAATGCAGCACTTTTAAAACATACTCACATTTGTTTCGTCTTCAGGTGCGTGCATAGTGATCTCTTTACAAACAGTTGAGGCAGCCTCGCATTCATTGGGTGGCACAGGGTCATTTTTTGGAGGGGAAGGGTTGTTAGTAAGCTGCGAAGCAGGTGGTGATGGGTCTCTGGTCGATGGAATGTTATTAATTTGTGAAGAGAAATGAGGCTGGGGTTGTGCTTGATTCTGAGAAGGAGGTGTCATGTGAGATTGCGATTGCACTGGAGGAATGTAAGACTGCTTAGGAGGAATGGCAGGTTGAGGTGGCGGAATGTAAGGTTGCGATTGTAAAGAATTGTTTAGAGGAATGTAGGTTTGTAGTGGAGAAACATGTGCGTGGTGTTGCTGGGGAGGAACATAATTTTGCGGTGGAGGAGGATGATGTTGATGTGGAAGGATGTTATGTGGAGGCGCAAATGTATGTGGCTGCGGGGTTTCGTTCACAACATTGCTTGCAATTGTATTGTGAGATTCAATAAGCTTTTCATGTGAATAAGGCTCAGTTTGTGGAGGATTTTGTAAAGCGGATTGATTTTTGTCATACTCTTCCCAAGGATCCCAAGCAATATTTTTTTTGCTATGGGTTCTAGGTTTTTGGGAATTGGCAGGAGTACGGTGGGAATTGCTAGAGTGCGCTACATCTTGTGTGCTTCGAGCCTGAGCAAACAAAAGCATGCAAAAGAAAAAAGAAATTAAGTTTTGTGCATAAGAATCATTATTTATTGCAATGTAGAAAATTGCACCATGCATAGTGCCAATTAGAACTCAAAATACAAAAGCAAAAACCATGCATACAATCAAAAATGCTGCGTTTTAGGACAATATTGCTCTAATTATTGCAATATAGTGCTATATGGTCCTAGGCTACATAAAATACATTGAACAATCTAATCACTAGTGTTTTTGACAATGTAAAAAATTATATACCGTGTGATCCACTCCAATAGCGTACTCACCCTGTTAGGAAAAACAAATCAAAGTTGAATCACCTAGTATATTTTATTTAAGTACACTTTAAAAGCAGTGCCAACACACAGACTCACCTTACATATAACGTCTTTAGGCTTGCAAAATTGAACAGATGAACTATCATTTACACAAGGTTCAAATTAGTACACCATAGTCCATTTTTATGGCTGACACAATGGTTAAAAAAACTTACCATATCAGTGGATAGATTGGGATGAATCAACTGGCAGAAGATGTTCCACCAATGTTGTAAGATTCCTTCTAAATGCCGCAAGTCATTAGAAGGCTGCACTTTCCTACTTTCGGTGTCAAAATATTGAAGCCAGGGTTTGGAAGCTCCAATGAAATGCATAATTTTTGCATTTCCTCCAAATCTGCAAGCATCAACAACTCGCCATAGAAGAAAACTTATTTTAAGATACCACTCTGTATGTCATTATCCAGAGAAACAAACAAAATTTAATTATCACAAAATTTGTACTTGGCAAAATCAAAAATAAAAACGTCAATTAGTCATAAATCTTGTTTTTTTTTAATAGATTATAACATTTTTGACATTGGAAGAACAATCTTTTAGGATTGAAGGGTGTTTTCGTAATGGAATGGACCTATTCTATTGAAGAATTTAGCGCTTTTTGACAAAATTTTGATGATTCTGATTTTGACAGAGACGAATTTTGTAGCATTTCAATTGTTTCAATCAAAGGCATGCAAAATATTTCCATAGCCTTCTATTATTTGAAAACTTTTGCTTACTGTTTGATTATCATCTTAAAATTAGACGCTATATACGTACTGTTTAAATGCTGGCAGATACGAATAGCAAGCTGTTGAGCATAGATTGTAGATAAATGGTAAATGCTTGCTGATATCTTTTGTTGCCCAATCGGAGAAGTATAAATTAAGTAAGCCTTGATCTCCTCCATCAAAGCTGCCTTTATCTAACGCAAATTGTATTAATTTTTCATACGTTTCATTCGAAGGACGGAATACAAAAACACCAGAATTGAAGCAATCTGGCCAGCCTACATCAGGAGCAGCCGATAATTCTTCTCTTTCAAAAAGTTCATCACAGTTTTGCAAAACCTAAAAGGTTTAGGAAATTAAGACTGGAAATGTAGGACAATAATATAATCAGAGGTGTATATAAGTCTTGCCTCCAGTTACATTCAATGTCAAACGGATTAAAATCTGCTTTTAATGGTGGCAGTTTTCATTTTAAAACATCAATTTGTCTTCAGACGTTATGCATTATACGTCCTAACCGAACCATAAATTAACTGCTTAAGTCTTAGTTTGCGAATTGCAAATAACATTTGGCACTAGTGTTTGCCAAAAAAACATTTTGTTGCAAATAAGTAGGAATTTAAAAATCTCTTTCGTTTTCATCAATCGAAGCGTGAAATAAATAAAAGCCGTGCGTTACATACCAAAGTGTCTGCATCCAAAAATACGCATTTATCGAATTGCACCAGGCGCCAGCAGTGCAGCTTTGTAAATGTAATACCAAGTTCAGGCCGCTGTAGTAACCTTAAATTAGCTGCATCTTTTGAATCTAAAATATTTACTTCGTAGACAACATTGAAAACTTGCGATAGCTTTTCTCTACGAAACAAAAAATAATAAATAGTTTTAAAGAAGTTTTTAGACTTACTTCATAGAACTAGTAACACCAGGAGTTACCAACACAGCCAATTGTTCCTTAGTTCCTACTTGTTTCAGAGAATTGGCCAATACCAACGCTCCAAGTGAATACGAATCATTTGTTGCTAATGTTACCCACGCGAAACCTTTAAAAAACAATAAAGTTCAGTCTAAAACAAAAAAAGTATAAAAAGTGTGAGCACAACACGAATTTGAGCCACTGCTTATCTGCATCGCATTTGCACCAAAACATCTAGAGATTGGAGACGCCCAGACGCCCAGGAGAACGTTATCTAGACGCTACTGTTTAAGAAAGGGTTCCTTTTAGTGAAGGATATATATCATGGTTTGAGAGTTTCGTGAGAGATATAGACCAAGTTTTAGAACCACATGTGATCCCTTCACGTCGCCAGAATGGTGCAAGATTGTTCAAATACTCACAATGGATTGGCCCGCTCGAATCCCGATCTAAATCCAATCGAATAGGTTTGGGACAGTGGAAAAGTCTCATAAAATTTAATAAAAAACTTTTTGACAAATGGGAAAATTGTGTTCAAAGATTAATAGATATTATTAATTATTTGTATATAATATTGAAAGTTTACGATCGATACATTATTTTAACAATTTTTATTACGCTGTACTTGTTAGGCAAACATTATAAATAAGTCGAAATTTTGATCTGGCCGCGTCCGGCTAATAATCAAATGTTTATTTGCGATTAATATTTATTTTTTTTTGAAGAATAATTTTAGTTTTTCTTTTATATTTTGACAGGCATCGACAATTTCTGTGTTTATAAAGTTTGAAATCCATCAATTCTGTAGATTGTTTTAGAATCCTTCCAATTAGAGTAGGTTCGAGCAAAAATACAATGACACCATTTCAAATCTAAATAAAATATGCGCCAAAAATAAATACGGCGTAGAGTTTGCAACATTGAATAAAAATGATATTGTAAAAAGACGTTAAGGTGAAATTGAGATAAATATTTATTAGACACTCGAATCAGATGCAAAAACATTAAATTTTACGACGTCCAAAATAATACCCTATTTTTGTCTTCCGAATTGCAATTTCATGACACAGAACGGCAAAACTCGGTTTATTTAACGTCGGATTTTAGAATATCGTAATTTGGCAAAGATTCATGGTTAAAACTTAAATATGTAGCATCAAATTGAAAATGCAGGTATTATCTGCTTGTTTTCTATTTTCTAAATATATCTGCAAGGTGACAAAAACGCAGTAAAAGAATTTCGACAACAATCGATCAAAGAATATTCCAACGGCGTCTACAAGACATTTAAAAATTTAAGTCATTTGGCAGTGGCTATTGTGACAATTCATGACAAATCTCACTTCATTTGAGGAAAAAAATAATAGAATAAACCATTGAGAAAACAAAAAACAACAAAAAAAAAACGAGATAATAAAGAAATAACACAACTATATACAAAAAAATGCATACAGAAAAAAAAATGATTATAAAAAACGTAGCAAACACAAGAATTAAAAAAAATTTCTTGAGCTAAATAAAAAAGTCTAGACAAAGAAAGATTTAATTCTTAAATTTTTCAAGCCAGAAGGAAAGAAGGGTAAATAATTTAGATAAATATATAAACAACTTCTAATCACAATCTTTGTGTTTCTATTTGACAACAGGGTTATTGACAGTTCTTGAAGAGAATCAGTACTGAAAAACCTAAGAAAGTTAGACCTACTTAAAAAAAATCTAGAAAAACTAAACGAGATAATAAAAAAATATGTAAAAAAAAACACAACTATATAGTTGTGTTTTTTAGGATGTATATACAAAAAAATGCACACAGAAAAACAAATGATTATCAGAAACGTAGCAGACACAAGAATTTAAAAAAATTTTTTGAACTAAATAAAAAAGTCTAGACAAAGAAAGATTTAATTCTTAAATTTTAAAAGCTAGAAAGAAAAATATTTACCCTTCTTTCTTTAGATTTATTTAGATAAAAATATAAACAACTTCAATCACAATCTTCGTGTTTCTATTTGACAACAGGGTTATTGACAGTTTTTAAAGAGAATCAGTACTGAAAAACCTAAAAAAATTAGACCTACTTAAAAAAAATTTAGAAAAACTAAACGAGATAAGAAAAAAATATGTAAAAAATGCCACAACTATATACAAAAAAATGCATACAGAAAAACAAATAATTATCAAAAACGTAGCAGACACAAAAAATAAAAAAAGATTTTTTAAGCTAAATAAAAAAGTCTAGACAAATAAAGATTTAATTCTTAAATATTTAAAGCCAGAAAGAAAGAAGGGTAAATAATTTAGATAAATATATAAACAACTTCTAATCACAATCTTTGTGTTTCCATTTGACAATAGGGTTATTGACAGTTTTTAAAAAAAATCAGTACTGAAAAACCTAAAAAAGTTAGACCTACTTAAAAAAAATCTAGAGAAACTAAACGAGATAATAAAAAAATATGTAAAAAAAATAAAACAGCTAGATACAAAAAAATGCATACAGAATAACAAATGATTATCAGAAACGTAGCAAACACAAGAAATAAAAAAGATTTCTTAAGCTAAATAAAAAAGTCTAGACAAAGAAAGATGTAATTCTTAAATTTTCAAGCCAGAAGGAAAGAAAGGTAAATAATTTAGATAAATATATAAACAACTTCTAATCACAATCTTTGTGTTTCTATTTGACAACAGGGTTATTGACAGTTCTTGAAGAGAATCAGTACTGAAAAACCTAAGAAAGTTAGACCTACTTAGAAAAAATCTAGAAAAAGTAAACGAGATAATAGAAAAATATTTTAAAAAAATAACACAACTATATACAAAAAAATGCACACAGAAAAACAAATGATTATCAGAAACGTAGCAGGCACAAGAATTAAAAAAAATGTCTTAAGCTAAATAAAAAAGTCTAGACAAAGACAAATTTAATTCTTAAATTTTCAAGCCAGAAAGAAAGAAGGGTAAATAATTTAGATAAATATATAAACAAACTTCTAATCACAATCTTCGTGTTTCTATTTGACAACAAGGTTATTGACAGTTCTTAAAAAAAATCAGTACTGAAAAACCTAAGAAAGTTAGACCTACTTAAAAAAAATCTAGAAAAACTAAACGAGATAATAGAAAAATATGTAAAAAAATAACCCAACTATATACAAAAAAATGCATACAGAAAAACAAATGATTATCAGAAACGTAGCAGGCACAAGAATTAAAAAAAATGTCTTAAGCTAAATAAAAAAGTCTAGACAAAGAAAGATTTAATTCTTAAATTTTAAAAGCTAGAAAGAAAAATATTTACCCTTCTTTCTTTAGATTTATTTAGATAAAAATATAAACAACTTCAATCACAATCTTCGTGTTTCTATTTGACAACAGGGTTATTGACAGTTTTTAAAGAGAATCAGTACTGAAAAACCTAAAAAAGTTAGACCTACTTAAAAAAAATCTAGAAAAACTAAACGAGATAATAAAAAAATATGTAAAAAATGCCTCAACTATATACAAAAAAATGCATACAGAAAAACAAATGATTATCAAAAACGTAGCAGGCACAAGAATTAAAAAAAATGTCTTAAGCTAAATAAAAAAGTCTAGACAAAGACAAATTTAATTCTTAAATTTTCAAGCCAGAAAGAAGGGTAAATAATTTAGATAAATATATAAACAAACTTCTAATCACAATCTTCGTGTTTTTATTTGACAACAGGGTTATTGACAGTTCTTAAAAAAAATCAGTACTGAAAAACCTAAGAAAGTTAGACCTACTTAAAAAAAATCTAGAAAAACTAAACGAGATAATAGAAAAATATGTAAAAAAATAACCCAACTATATACAAAAAAATGCATACAGAAAAACAAATGATTATCAGAAACGTAGCAGGCTCAAAAATTAAAAAAAATGTCTTAAGCTAAATAAAAAAGTCTAGACAAAGACAAATTTAATTCTTAAATTTTCAAGCCAGAAAGAAAGAAGGGTAAATAATTTAGATAAATATATAAACAACTTCTAATCACAATCTTCGTGTTTCTATTTGACAACAGGGTTATTGACAGTTCTTAAAAAAAATCAGTACTAAAAAACCTAAGAAAGTTAGACCTACTTAAAAAAAATTTAGACAAGATGACAGTTGACTAGATTTATAAAAATTCCAAGCAGCCATTTTCTTTTGAAATTCGTTTAAGGAAGTTTAGTCAGAAAATAGCCATTACTAAGTTGTTTATAATTAAACTTCCTACAATTTGGGATTTTATCAATTTTTTTCTAAGATTGATTTTTAACCAAAAAAAATGGTAAATTTTTGGTTATCAAACGACTCGTTTATTTTCAATTTTACACAAAAAATAATGTTCACAAAAGTTGTTTAAAATTAAATTTCCTACAATTTTGATTCTCATCAATTTTTTTGTAGAATCAATATTTTTCGATTTATACCTGAGAAGAGTGAGTGTAAAATCTTATCATTGTATTCTCACGCTCATTTTTAATTTTACGCAAAAACTAGTAATTACAAAAGTTGTTTAGAATAAAATTTTCTACAATTTTGGTCTCCATCAATTTTTCCGTACGATCGATATTTTTCGATTTATACTTAAAACGAAGAAAAATGACCAGATTAAGATGGTTGAGACATTTAGAAAAACTAAGAAGATTAAAGTTAGATTTTTGTGCGTTTAAAACTCAACAATATTGCCAAAAATTGCGATAAATGATGAGATTTCTACTGGATAAATAATAAATTATTGAACTTGTAGGTTTAAAGATCTGGAAAATGTAACAGCTCAATCAAAAATGTAATTATCCTATCTCTATTTTCTAATATCTAAATATAAACACAAGGAGACTAAATATGCGTCAAAAATAACACGCAAATGCGTATGAAAACCTTAAAACCAAAAATAAATAATACGAGCCCCAATAATTACCGACTGAAAATCTAATATAGCTCAAAAATAATGATTCAAAAATATATAAATGATTATTAGATCAATTTAAAGTGCATTTAGTGGAGTTACATCTATTTTCTAATATCTAAATATAAATAGGAGACGAAATATCTGTTAAAAATAAACATAAAAATCTTCTATAGGATGTGCCTCTTATTCATGGATTATCATCTAATAGGCGTTTAACACCAAAAATAAATCTAACAATCATTCAATTAGGTTTTGAGGCTGAATTAATTAAAGGGGGAGCGAGAGAGAGTGAAAGAAAATTATTCGATTTTAAATTGAATTGATATGAAATTTTTGTTTTTTGAGATTAAAACCGCAAAAAACGTGTTTTTTCTCATAAAAATAGATAAAAAAATATCAAAAAAATGTTTTTTTTTTTCTAAATAGATGCAAAAAAAGTTGACCATAAAAGTTTTTAGTTTAAATCTTCATCTGATTATGCGATAAAAAGAAGTGACAAGGTTATTGGGTCAATCGATAGAATTTAAATGGGGCTAACCATGATAAAGCGTTATTTTTATAACATACCTCCCATCTTTTTTCAATATAAAATTTGAAAAAAAAGTAATTAATCTTGCACTAACAGGAGCGTACACTGCACCAACTGGCCTGTATAGTGTTAGTATTCTAGCTGTAGCACAATGCGTCTGCTATCCTACAGCGCCGCTATACCGCGACGGAGGAAGCCGGCTCGGTCGTATTTTCTCTTTTTTTGAGTTTTTTTTCAAAATTAATTGCAGCAGAGCATTTGAGCAAACACGCCACTTTAAGAGCACTCGGAAAACGAATTTTTGATAATATCTAATAAACCGATTAAAAACGTCACCAAATTTACGTTATCAGTGCGCCTGCGACTAATATTTATGAATCGTGGGTTATCTACGATGTTGTACTTGTGCCAAGGCAATTCGCCACTTTTTTTCTCACCCAAAAATATCTTATTTTATTTACTAATTAGGTCATGTTTTGGCGGACTTTGAAAAGTCCACCGAAAAGTGCCTGAGTCTATACAACCCTAAGACTACGCTTAGGGTTACAACAGTCACAACATTTTCGGTTTCAAATCACTTTTTAAATCAAATGTCCACTAAAAAAATTTAAAAAACTCTTTGAAACTCGCATTATTTGTTACTTTTAGTATACTTCTTTTGTTTCATAAACCTTCTTATAGTTTTTCTCCCTCTTGTGAGTTGAATCCGGGGACATCCTGTATATTATAGAAATTAAACTACACAGAAAGATCATTCATAAGCAAACTATTCAATTTTTTAAGTTATACTCAAAAACAAAAATATTTTCCAAATTCATAATACACAAAACAGATACAGCTCACAATATCTCATTAAAGTTTTATGTACGCTGCAAATTCTAAACAATTACCATAGAAAAAACTAAATAATTTAATATTTTTTTAAATGAAAGCTTCCGGTGGGGCTCTAAACTTCTTTGGCCGGTGTTTGTTGACGTAACTTGCTGTTAAACAAACTCAAAATTCGTTGGAATTTGAAATAACAAAAAATTAATTGATGTTTGCTTAGAAAAAAAAGAATGTGGTTTCGGAGGTAAATAATGGCGTATCTCAAGCATTTGATTTCTGACTATTCAACTTTATTCAAATAATCAAATTAATTATAATTAATAATTAAAAAAAATTAATATTTTGTGCTTTCTGACTATTTACATTTGTTCAAATAATCAAATTAATTATAATTAATAATTAAAAGGTTTTATTTTTAAATAATAATTAAAAGAAATAAATATTTTGTGTTTTCTGACTGTACATTTATTCAAATAATCAAATTAATTATAATTAATAATTAAAAAGTTATGTTTTTAAATAATAAATATAAGAAATGAATATTTTGTGTTTTCTGACTATTTACATTTATTCAAATAATCAAATTAATTATAATTAATAATTCAAATGTTTTATTTTTAAATTGTAATTAAAAGAAATTGATATTTTGTGTTTTCTGACTATTTAATTTATCCAAATAATCAAATTAATTATAATTAATAATTAAAAAGATTTATTTTTAAAGAATAATCAAAATATATTAATATTTTGTGTTTTCTGACTATTTACATTTATTCAAATAATCAAATTAATTATAATTAATAATTAAAATGTTTTATTTTGAAATAATAATTAAAAGAAATGAAAATTTTGTGCTTTCTGACTATTTACATTTATTCAAATAATCAAATTAATTATAATTAATAA
This sequence comes from Lagria hirta, assembly GCA_947359425.1. Lineage (NCBI taxonomy): Eukaryota > Metazoa > Arthropoda > Insecta > Coleoptera > Tenebrionidae > Lagria > Lagria hirta. The sequence continues at coordinate 1,688,599 of OX375799.1, forward strand.
TTAAAATGTTTTATTTTGAAATATTAATTCAAAGAAATTAATATTTTGTGTTTTCTGACTATTTACATTTATTCAAATGATCAAATTAATTATAATTAATAATTAAAATGTTTTATTTTTAAATAATAATTTAAAAAAATTAGTATTTTGTGCTTTCTGACTATTTACATTTATTCAAATAATCAAATTAATTATAATTAATAATTAAAATGTTCTATTTTTAAATTGTAATTAAAAGAAATTGATATTTTGTGTTTTCTGACTATTTACATTTATTCAAATAATCAAATTAGTTATAATTAATAATTAAAACGTTTTATTTTTAAATAATAAATAAAAGAAATGAATATTTTGTGCTTTCTGACTATTTAATTTATTCAAATAATCAAATTAATTATAATTAATAATTAAAATGTTTTATTTTTAAATTGTAATTAAAAGAAATTGATATTTTTGACAGAAAGATAAGTAGTATAGTAAAGACACTTATTGTATAATTACACAAGCAAGCGCCAAAGTTTCGATAAGCAATACAAAGTTATCTAAATAATTAAAGTTTAAAGAAAATTTTGTTTATAACAAATTTGCGATATGGATTAAACAGATTAATTTGTTAATAATAATAGCGTCATTAATAATCTTTTTATGCAATGTGTCAAGGTTACTATATCATTAGTTGTGAAACAAACAAAATAGGCATGGCACTCTATGCAAATCTGAAAAATAAAAAATACTTTCTGCCGTCTACTCGAAGAGATATTTATAGATATAAAAATTGAAGATAATGTTTATGAATGCTGTAGGCGCGGAACAAGCGTAAATAGCTTTTGAGTTCAAAGTTTTCCGACTATTTTTACACCAAGCTAGAAGATAAGGCCCTGATAAGACGCTTTCTAGCCAAAAAAATACCGAAATTATGCAAAATTGCTACAAATTTTCCAAACACATAATTATGCAAAAATCTCAGATTTTTCTTGGTTTCTTTTTTTATGCTATTTCAAGGCTGAAAAATAAGCCTTTTTGGTTCAAATACAATCAATGTTGTAATAATTTTTGAAATGTTTACACTACTTGGAGGGATTATTAACATTTAGAGTGTCAATTTTTATTGTTATTGTTTTTTATATTATTTGAGATAATTGTATTGTTATTTTCCAACCAAAAATTTTTTTTTATATTCCTTATTAAAATTCAAATAAAAAACTTTTTTTTGACTTTTTCTGATAAAGTTGATATTTTTGGAGATATGAATTTTGAAAGTTTTAAAAATACTAATATTGGGTACTTTTGGCCTATGAAAAATATATAAAATGTTGAAAAGTTGACTTTCGTAAAAATGTTGAAAAATGGTGAATACGTCAAATACTAAACAGTTCTATGGCAGTCACTATTATTATTAATCTTTAAACTTAAGAAAAAATAACAAAAAAACGACATCTTTCTTTAATTTGGGCTCAAATAAGTCATTATTTTGTGATATTTTATAGATTTTGATAAAAAAGTTGAAAAATGGCGGATGCGCCAACTACAAAATTTTTAGAAAATTATTCTATGACTATCGCTACTATTCTTAACCTTTAAAAGTAATAATAAATAACAAAAAGAAGACGTTTTTTCTTTAATTTGTTGACAAAAATAGCTTCATATTTAAAATTTATATAAAAAATTAAAATAACTCTTTCCGCAGTCGAATGTTTGTTTTTTTTAATTTACTGTTTTTATTTATTAAAATTTCCGCTTATAAACTCAACAAAATGGAGGTTAAAAAACGCAAATTGAATTAGACCGTAAAGAAAAGATATCGAATTGTTACCTGAAGGTACTGCAGAATGATTAGACGTTTTGAAAGTAAAATAATTAAAAAAAAGAACAAGAATTGCTAGATTCCGCTCATTTCGATACTTTTCCAAAAAGCGCCAGAAAAGCAAAATGTCGCAACTTTTTATCATAAACATATTATGCCATGGAAAAAATCGCAATTAGTTTTCATTTATTCAGCGAAAAAGATTAAAGTGCAAGGTCTAGAAAGCAAAGCAGCAGTCTTTAATATGTTCAAAAATATTAATTATTAAAAAAAAAATACACTAACTATAGTCGTCTAAGAACTATTTTGTTTTTATGAGGATGTCTATTGTGTGGAAGTTAATAGGGACTTACCTCATAAATAAAACTATCACCAGAGGTCTGGTCTTATACTAAACCGTATTTTATTAGTCAAAGAAACAATTGAAATGTGATTTCTGACAGATTTGTCCACAGCTTGCTGCCTTTAAGTCAATTGTGTTGCACTGTCATAAAAACAAAGCAGTTCTTGCACGACTGCACCTACCTAAATTAATTAATAGCAAAATTAAAATTAATCTTTATTTAAATAATTACTAAAAATAATAATCTACTTTAATATTCTATTTTTAATTAATTTATTTATATTAAAATTAAACAACATAATTATACTTTTAAATATAATTAATTATAGACAACTATTATCTTTCTTTTTCTTGGCTTAAATTATATTCAAATATTCCTGAGTATAGCGTCCCTCAAGGGTCATATTTAAGACCATTGTTATTTAATATAATCAATATATTTTTTCTAATTCTAAAAATGACCGTTATATTTTATAAAAATTTAAATGCATAATCTCTTTGATGCCAAAAAATTGATATAAATTTGGATTAGACAGATTTCTTTTATTAATATTATATATTTTTTATTTATTGATATTGTTTGAAGTTTGTCTAATTCTGCGTAACCGATTTGCGCGTGACGCGTCACCAGCCTAAGCGCAACAGTCTATTATGGTGTGTGTTGATTATCAAGGTAAGCGCTACAATCTTAAACAAGATCGCCGCAGACGAAATTTTTAAATTTTTCAAGATCAAACAGAAAAATACATTAATTAAAATATAAATATTTTCCGTCAGATATCAACTGACTGAATGTTGAACGCTTGGCACAATGTTGCGCTTTTGCTGTCAAATAATATGACAATTAGTTGACAAGAAAGGCTCAATAATTACATCTAGTAAATCAAATAACTAATTTGAATATGGCTAAATTCGTGATTATTTGGTTAGCAAATTGTACCTTATCAATTAAAAAAAAACAATAAGATAACAAGTATTGTTTTTGTAGAGCAGCCAATCAAATCAGGTAGCTATCAGCGAATGAGAACGCTTGTTCCATATATGGAACAAGCCAATAACAACGACTAGGTATATTATATATAATTTTTTTGCTAGTACCGCCTATGCGCTAATTTGACAATTTAATTTTTGTTATGAATTAATGTTAATTGTATGGATAAATTTGAGGTCAAATGGCACGTTATCTGTTAAACGCAACAAAAAACGCTAGATTGAAAAAAAATTAGGTACTTATTGTTTTCGAAAACAGCCAATGAAAACTGAAGGTTGCTTCATCATCGAATAAGAACGCCTATATTGAACTCCTCCTCTTTAGTACTGCAGTTTTTTGGCCAATAAAAACGGCTATATTGTATATAATCTATATATATACTCCACTTGGTGCTTCAAAACTTTAAAATAAAACAACCAATCAGGACCAGACGTGTCTCAACCAGTTAATGAAAACGATTGTGCAATTTAGAGAACAACTTAAGCTCGGTACTTTTAGAAAATTTTTAGAAAACAAGCTCAAAACGTAGCTAACTTTGATTGCAAATAACGTCACTGATGTTATCTCGTATGACAATCTTCACTACACAGCTATTGACCCCCAAAATCAAATTAAAAATTAGTAATTACAAATTAAAGTAGCAAATTTCTCTCTTTTCGTAACCTTATTCAATTTTTCTAGCAAGTACTGCCTATGCGCTAATTTGACAATTAAATTCTTGTTCTAAATTTAAATTATTTTTGAAGATTTTTGGAATAGAAATGGCCTTTAGGTATGGATAAATTTATTTAGTTATCAAATTGCACGTTATCTGTTAAACTCAGCAAAAAACTGAAGCTAGAAATGAGATATTATTCTTGATAACCGCCAATGAAAAAGAATGGTGTAATGGGCGAATGAGAACGCTCGTCTGATATATTAAACTCCTCCTCCTTGGCACTGCACTTTTTCGGCCAATGAGAACGGCTGTATTGCATACTCCGCTTAGTGCTTCACAACTTTAAAATTAAACGACCAATCGAGAGGGTTTTATATGGAAAGATATTTGTAAAGAAAAAAAAATACACAAATGAAATCAGAAGACTAAATCTACAGATTTTTTAAAAGGAAAAAGAATCAATAAAGAAGGTACACACAAATGTCAAAAGAAATAAAAACAAAACAAAAATGCAGACAAAGAAAAAAAGACAATTACTGACATAAAAACATGAGATTCAGATAAGGGGTAGGTGGCGCTCACCCTGACAGACCACCATTGGTAAAAACATATACTGCAAGAAGCCCAAACTCGGTCTTATCAAATTAATTATATGATGGAAAAAATATGGTAATCAATATAAAGTAAAATAGTGAAATTGACCAATGGCAGGCTCGATCCCTAATTAAATGCGTGTAACGGACTCTAGCGGCAAATGACAGTTAATATAACAGTACTCTTCGCGGTATCGCGCGAACTTCGTGTAATTCCGCCACCATCTGCAGCAACTTCACTAATTTCCGTGGGGGGTGTCATAGACCTGGTGCGGATAACAAATATATTTTTTTTTCATAACATCATAATGGACGAGCGCGATAATGTTTTAGGACCGCAGCCGTAACGTGGCGAGATGGCGAGGCGAGTGCGCGGTCGACTGTGCTAGACAGGCTAGTGGGTGTGTGAACAATTGAACGCGTTAGAGCTGTGCTAACATAATAAATCAAAGGTGGCTATGATCATGTTGACTATATTAATAATAATGACAATTGAAGATTTCAAAAAAATGTGATATCTGTGAGTTCTTCGTCTGGACCGAATTATGGACGAAACAAGTTTGGAAACGCAAATCGATTGTTTTTTAGAACAATTCAAGAGGAATGCTTCAAAAGCCATGGAGGAACACATTTCTATCAGACGATCTCGGAGCTCCCATCTCGACACCTCTGCAGAAACAGAGTCGCATGGTGCGTCTGTCAAACTCAAAAACATTCAATTGTTTTCAGATGACAAGTGACACTAACACATTTATCCTTCATTCTTTATTTATGTTTCTTTATTATAATTATTCTATTATTAAATTTGTTAGCGTCACTTCCGATTATCTATTTTAATTGCATATTTAATTATCTAACCTTCGCGCTATGTTCAAACATCAACAAACAATTGTTTATCTAACTACGAGAACTGGGCTACGCACCCTCCGGGTGCTTGCCCGTTTTTCTTGAGATTGCCTACAGCAACATGTAAATTTGCTACAGGGAGACGCGGTCATCATTTTTATTATATGTAATTGTTTATTATTAGCATGCAACCAACAATCATTGTTTATTTTCTTTCCGTCTATTAATATGCGAGGGGGCCCATCAGGTCAACATCCGCTGCAATTGCACTTCTTCTGCACTTGCACTAAACTATTTTAAACACCAAATAAAGATAGCTTGCAATTGTAATTCCTACGCTACATGTATCAATTATACCATGTGATCAACAATTATTATCATTAAACATTTAAACCATTAGAAATGTACAAAAAGATTGTGTACTAGGTAAAATTCATTCATAAATTAGAAAAAGTCACATTTGATTAGCAAATATTAATAAATTCTAAAGATAAGCCTTTTTACCGAAAAGACAAAAAAAACTTTCTAAAAATCATAAAAAAATGTTGAAAATCTTGTGAAATGTATTATTTAGATAATCAGTCAGTTGTTTTTTTAATTTAGGTATTTTTTTGTTATCGCGTAAACGCTAAGTTTCAAATGCGAGGGGAATGTACGCTTGTGGGCGACGATAAAAAGTTTGTTAAATTAATTCTTATCTAATGTGATAAGCGACCATTGCCTGTATTTTTTTGTTTTTTGTAATTTATTCGAAACAAAAGAATGTGGTAATATAGCCACCAAATATTTTGAATTTAGACTAAATAAATCAAATGGAGTTGTTTTTTAGATGATCTTACACATCAGCGATCATACTTTATTTATGAGATTCGTTATTAGAAAACACTTGAACAATACAATTTTAAATAAATTTGTACACAGTATAAGAGCAAATTTTCTTGCAATTAGTAAGTACTTGCACAGTAAGACTGTGCTGTCGTAATAACGATAGAATTTGAGAAAAAGATTCCTAAAAAGGAGAAACTAATATTTATAGAAAACAATTTAGCGACATCTAGTAGAAGCAGAAAAAGATTTTTTCTACATGTTTATAAATGTAAATACTTGGGCCCAAATGGGTCACGATTCAAACCAACTTGCCGATGAGTTCCAATAAGAAACAAACATGTGCAAGTTTACAGATGTGGTTTGAATGAATTTGCTTTGATCTCCTTTAGAAATCAATTTGTCACCAGCTTATAAGACAGAAAATGGGCATAACTACCGAATTTGAAATGAATTTAAGATAGTTGATAGATTTAAATTTTTTGTACAATATATTGATAAGAAAAACTTTGGAAATTTTACTAAAAAAAGTGTGAACGTTGATCTGTAATTATGTGGAGGTTAGCCGTAGACTACATTTTTGTTTTGTTTTCAATTTGAATTAGCTTATTTGATAATTTGTTGCCAAAAGTGAATAAATTAGTAATTAGCGAAGAATTAATTTATGTTTTAATTCGACAGGTGGTGTAATTGGGCGCCATGTTTTTTTTAAATTTATTTAAATGTACAATAATAAAGATTAATTAATATTTTATTATTATTAATGAATTATGAAAAATATCTGTTGACACGATTTATCTGAAAATTAAATAATCTCTTTGTACTTTGTGGAATGGAATTATAAATTGCAGGTTTTCTGTATACTTTGGTTAATTAGTTTCGCGGCGCTTGCGTGTTTGGTGTGCGCAAGCGCATTTGTGGCGTTTGATAGTATAGAATCGGACAAATAAGCGTGGACAAGGATAGCGAAAAATGGCGTCGTATGAATACGAATAGCCGTGGATTTTAATCAGGAAAAAAAGTGTTGGTAAGCATTAAATTGCATAATAGTGTGTTAAAAGTGATAAAGGAAGGCGGAAACTTTCTTGGCCGACGCCCATTGATCCATATTGATTGGTTTTTATGGATATAAACCGAATAAAAGGTAAAATGTCTGTCTATGTAATGGATATCAATAGGGCCCACTTTTGTCTGACTGTGGCGTTGTCAAACGAAAATGATCTTTTATGTAATACAGTAAAGACGGTTTTCGCTCAAATCAGAAACCGGCTGGATTTTTATCTCTTCTTTTGTTTATATTCGTGTAATTCGTGGCCAACGCATGCTAGATGGTTATTCATTCCAACTTTTTATACGAATTATTAATTTATTTTTGCGGCCATTATCAAAATTTTCCAATTATTTTAATAGCAGATATTTCAAACAAACCGGACAAAGCAGTTTTACACTTTATGTCTAAATACGGTCAATACTGAATTAATTCATAATTTCCATAAATTATACTATTTTTTCCAAAAATGTTTTTAATTAATATTACAAAAATTATTACCTCGTTTTAAAGCTCACAGTGGTGGTATAGTCGCCCAAGAACTACTTTGTTTTTATGACAGTCAACAATTGACTTAAAAAGATAGCAAGCTGTGGACAAATCAGTCATAAATCACATTTCAACTGTTTCCTTGACTAACAAAATACGGCTCTGTATGAGACCGGACCTCTGGTGATACTTTTATTTATGACCTGATGATGGTTAGCAGTGAGTCCCTGTAGTGTCAATTGTCTTAAACTATTTTTCTTTATGTTTTTTTTCGAATAGATATCTATTAAAGCACTAGTGCCATTATAGATGTTAAAGGTTGGTATAGTATAACTGTCATAATTACGTCAAATGTCATTATAATTAATTTTTTATGTTATAATTAATTTTTTTTTAAAGAAAATACGTATTCATTTTAGACCGAAAGTATTTTGAAAAGTGGTTTTTTTGGTCTACTTTTTCCCCGATATTTAAGCTAATAAATGTTTCTTAGCAATTCCAGTTACTGTTCATGAAATAAGGAAATTTAATGTATAAGTGGGTTGAGCTAAATATCTTCAATTTATTAAATGGTTACACAAGAATTAGTCTAGAAATAAAGTATTAATAGTTTTTTTTTATTTACACTCTGTGTCATTACGTCTATTATTGATAAGAATGAGAACAAATGAATTGACAAACAAGTTTGAAAGCGATACTACAATAGGCTTTATTACATTTCAACAATGGTCACAATAGTACCACTTTAAAGAAACTTTGATAAATAAAACCCATTATTATATGCTATACCCGTTTGGATTCGGCGTTTGGAAACAATACTCTTGTCACAGCATTAATTAAAATCGATATTATCTCACGAATTGAATTGTATAATCCATTATTCCTCTCTTCTCCCTTGCTATTTATTTTTAGACATTTTAAAAACCGAATCGATACAATTTTTGAACACGGTTGGTATGAAGAGCTAAAATATTGAAATAATGCGGGTTTTCTAGCAATAGTGTGGATTATGGGCGATAGATGGCCGAGTTGACTACGCCCTGCGCAGTGAAATTGCTTGTCTGAACATGTGATGCGCATCCGATACTTTTAGCGCGTTTTTAAGGCAGCTGTTTCACCATCTTATTGTTCATCAGTTTAATTTGTTATCATAATTGAATCTAATAAATTGATCGCTGTAGGTACGTCCGCCTCATTTATATTATGTTTTTTTGATAACCGCCACAGTCAGGGAAAGCATTTTATTAAAAACCGCGAGTGATGTTGACTCTTTTAGATGGCACAAGTTGACGAAGCGGAAAAGGAGGCGAGTGAAGTTCTCCATTCGCTCTTATCCGTTGAACGAATTGAAAAACAAGAGGTAATTCTAGAATCTCCAGAAAATGAATCTCCATCGTCACAATCCTTCCCATCAAATCCAGCCAACGCAAGCGAAGTAGGCGAAAATGATGCTCAGATGCAATGGTCAGCTCCGGTGGCGTTAACTGCACATTCAATTTTCTCGACAATTGAAGGAAATACGCATTTCCAGCAGAACCAAATCGAAGATCAGCAGGTAGTTGTGCAATATCCACTTATAATCAGCTCAGAGGACTTCTGTACTTTGAAAAACGTTTTGGAAATTTTATATTTGCTTGACACTTTCTATTATTTATATAACATTTCCAGCGTTTTTTCAAATTTCCTAAATATTAAGAATCATTAGTAGTAATAAATGTCATCTCATCCATCAATAGGTGATTTGGGAAGGGCATGCTATTCAAGTCGACAATTCCAACCAACACATAAGCACAATATATACCAGTTCCATGGAAGAAGAGCCACAACCCAAAAAGCCACTTATTATTGCAACGACTACTCCAAAAACAAAAAGCTCTCCAAAAGAAGTGAAGAAGAAAGCTCCTGTTAAGAAAAAGAAGAAAATAGTTGACTCTTCTTCTAATGGAAACGATTCAACCAAATTGGAAGAAAGTTCGGCTCAAGTGAAAGAACGGTTTAAAAGAGGCTGTGAGTGTCAAGACGAAAGTTGTTTTCGGGGATTGAATCCAGATAGTGTATATAAACATAGACTAAATATTGCCGAGTTGACCAAAGGTGAGCACGACATGTATTTAATGGGAGTGACCATGGCATGCTTAGCAAATCCAGACACAACGGTAAGACATAAAGAACGAAGAAGATTAAGGGCGCAGTATGTATACCAAGGAAGAAGAGTTTGTCTAGATGCTTTTCTTTATTTGGAAAACTGTACTCACTATCAGCTCAAAAGAATCAGGAAACATGTAATGACTCATGGTGTTGCTCCTCGAGTTCATGGCAACCATGGGAAAAAGCCTCACAATACGTTCTCTTTAGATATTTATTACAACGCCACCGAATTTCTAAAGCAATACTTGGAGCAATACACTGGAGAACGTGATATTGTTAATACAAAGCAGCCAATTCAACTACCTTGGGATGTAACGCGGAAAAACCTACACGACGCTTATAAAGAATATGGTCAAATTTTGGAACCCGGCATCAAACTAATGGGTTATTCTACTTTTCGCCACTTTATGAAGGAGCAGTTTCCACATGTCAAATTTTGCAAGGTTGAACCAAAAAGCGCCTCGAATTCCCTACAACAGTCACAACAGCAGCAACAAAATCAAACGCAAATTCAACAAACACCAGCTCAGCAACCACAGCAATCACAAGAACCACACACACATCAACATACGTTGCAGAAATCACAAGTTATAGATCGACCGAGAGAGCAGCAACACGAAATTGATAAATGTATTATAAACGGTGACCAAGTGCATCAGGTTATTCCATTAGTTGTTGCGCAGCCTAATGATGGAACTGCTAATCAACATCATCAACAGACCTTTTTGGTGACTCCCGTATCACAACTTATTCCCAATGGTGGACAAAACCCCAGTGGCCATGCGACAGGAAATGGATATTCTTACCAGCTAACAAATGCCGGATACGTTATAAACGAACAGGGGAATATTGTAACGACAATGGCTAACGCTCAACACCATGCGCCATATACTTTTAGCAGAATGTGAAACTTTCACTTGTACAAATTTTTATATAGAAGCGTAAAAACATGTTTAAAACACTGTTTTAGTTTTACGAGATTTTTCCGCTGTGATAAAGCTGGGCTTGTTTTTTTTTTCTGACAGTAGATGGCTCAACATCTACGTTCTATACTACTTACAATATTTTACATTGTAAGAACCCAGAACAGTGTTTTTAATATATGATTTTAATGATACTTTTTAAAAACCTGCTCTCTTGACATTTTAATGTTTTGTAGGTACGGTGTTGTACAAAAGAAGAATTTTGAAAATAAACAATTTTTGTAAATTTTGCAAGTGTTTTTTCTTTTTACTAATACTCCTTCATATTCGAAGATCAATAGATTTAGCCAATGAGCTCAGTAGATATCCCATTTTTTTTTTTTTGAAAGTAGAAAACTGAACATCTAGCGTTTAAATGCGTTTTGTCGGACAAGTTGAGGACTTTACAGTTGGAAAAAATTGACGGCGGTAATTTGTTACCTCACAAGTCTTTCTGGAGCTAGATACTTGGGTTGATCAATTTTGCCACTATAGCGTTCACTGTTGATCTTATCCCCCTTTCTGGTTTTGATGGTTCTTTGAGAAGACTGTATGTTCCTCCAGTTCTCTCTAACCTATAAATTAGTATAGTTTCCGTCAATTTTCCAACGCTATTCAGAAGGCAGAACGCTTTTTTTCTAGCTACTTACTCCACTACCTAACCACTTTTAGAAGCGGTTTCTCTTTTTTGTATGCGTTATACTGCGGTTTTCAGCTCTGACCTGACCTGACCTAACCACTTTTAGAAGCGGTTTTACTTTTTTGTATGCGTTATACTGCGGTTTTCAGCTCTTTCCGGGTATATTTATAGATGATGCTTTCCACAAATGTTTAGTTTACTGAGGTGTAAGTCTTCTACAGTTTTTTTACTAAGATTTCTGCAGGAATACTGCAGCTTTTTCTCCAGGGATCTTGTTCATTCAGCCTTTTCTACCAAGTAGATCTAGGCTGTGTGTTATTTTGGTTTGTCGGAGTTTAGCTAGTCAGCGTCTATTCCGCCTATCAACTGCTGTTTCCGCTGCTTATCAGTGGCCTTGTTTTTGTCTACCAAAGATTACGTTTAAAAGTATTTTAACACCGAGTTTTAATTGTATCTCTTTTGTTTACTTGAATCGGCTGATCAGCGTACTTTCCAGATCTGGGTCCTATTTTTTTTGTGCGGTGTTGATGTTGAACATAGATAAGTAGGCAAATGTTGATTTTTGAAGGTTTTTGTGATAACATAGTAAGTGGCAAGTAAAGATAGATGGCAAGGCATGTTTCTGTTTATAGGTGAATCAATAACTTCTTGTGAAGAAATTGAAATGGTCAGTGCAGTACAACCTGAACCATTAGGATTGAATGATGTGGTAGAATTACTCCAGCAACAGTACGCTATTATCTCAGGTGGCAAATCAAAAGAAGGCTGTCCCATTATTACTTTTCCCGATAATAATAATTTTCATTTATTAACCGATACTGATTATCAACGTTTAATGTTATACCTAACCACAGTACCATCGTAAGTATCTCATCTGTCTGATTGGGAGATCTTTATTTTTCTTTTGCAGAATGCAAGAAGCAGATTTGGGCTTCCATTTAATAATAGATAGAAGAAAAGATAGATGGAATTCTGTCAAAACTGTTTTGTTGAAAATTTCCGTGTATTTTCCAGGTCTAATCCATGTTGTTTACGTTATCCGGCCTGCTAGTTTTTTGCAAAAAGCTCTGTCTGAAGTGAGTAATAAATTATTCAAAGACGAATTTAAATTTCGAATGATTGTGTTGAGTACTGTTGAGGAACTGCACGAATACGTGGATCTGCATCAATTAACGCCTGATCTTGGCGGAAGCTGGCAGTACTCCCACGACGAATGGATGCAGCAACGAACCGAATTGGAAAATTTTTCATTGGTTACCCAGCAGGTGTCAAATGCCTTAGATAAATTTACAAAATTAATTGAAGAAGCCGAATTACCAAATAATGTTGATTCAACACAACAAGTGTTAAATAGCCAAAGTGTTGGTTATTCCGAACTGAAAGAGGAGATTCTGTCGACGGCACGACATGGCGAAACTCTCCTGACGGCAATTAAGGAAAAATCTATGACTTGTGATCTAATGGGGAATGTATTTGCAGTAGAACGTCTCTTAGTACAACTGGAAGAAACGGAAATAACTTTTGATGATTTCTGGCAGCAGCATTCTGGCAAGTTGCGCCGGTGCTTGGAGTTGCGAAGATTTGAACAAGATTTTCGGGAGCTACAAGTGAATTTTAACGCTCATTTGAAAGTAGTTCAAGACATGACAGAAGTAGGTGATACAATTAGTCGAATTAACAGTCTTTTCAAAGAAGTTACCGCGTTTGAAAAACTGTGTCTAGTTGATATAGAACGTGCTGAAGAAGTAGTTTCTTCGGGGCAAAACTTGATACAAAATAAAAGTTTTGGCTCATTGCAATGCGTAGAACCAAAGTGCTACGAACTAATACGAATGCGAGACACTTTGCAAGAAAAGCTGCAAAAGCGAAAAGAATTGCTCAAAAAAAGTAAAGAAATATTCGAAATTATCGAAAAAGCAAACGATTGGTGTACCAATGGTGCAAATCTATTAACCGAGCAAGACGTTGATAAATGTTCCTTAGAAGTTGCCAAAAATCATATTACAAACATTGAAAACTTTCTAAGAAAAGGCCAAGCAGTTTTTGATTTTGTCAGCTCTGAAGAAAAGTCACATTTGACAGAGGTTATTCAAAGAATCGGCGAAATTTCTCTTTCATGCAACCAAAGACTTACCCAGCTCAATACCATAATTAGTTCACATGAGAAACAAGCTACAATTACACCTATAGTTCCTATGCAGCCTGTAGGAGGCGCCCCTCAACCAAATAAAATTGTTACTATTAAAAAATGTTCTAAAATACCAAAGGTGAGAAAACTATAAAGAAATTTTTTTGAGTAATTATTCTTCCTAGAGTGATTCATCTGAGAAATCGTTTGAGAAAGAAAATCAGCTAAGTGAAGTTAATACAGTTAAAATTGGTCATATCTTAACCGAATTGCTGGAAACTGAAAAAGCTTACGTTAATGAATTATCTTCTATCATAACGGTGAGTATAAAAAGTGCGATTTTTTTAGATCTGTGGTAGAGTTTATTTGATCCTTCGAACTGGATTTTTGAATAACTGATATACTTCTGCTTATCGAGTATTTAATTTTATTTTTAGGGATACAAAATGGAGGTGAACTCCGAAGAGATGCAACCTTTTGTGACAGTAGATCTGGTAGACAAAATGAACATAATATTTGGTAACTTGGATGAGATCTATAGTTTCCACTCTAAGTTGTTCTTACAAGATCTAGAAAACTGCATTTCGTCGACAGATTTAGTAGCTTTATGTTTTGTACAACGGGTAATTGCTGTTATTATTATCAGTATTTTTTCTTATCGCTGGTTTTCAGCGTGACACTTTTTATCGTCTATATAGCTATTATTGTCAAAATATTCCAAAAGCTGAACAGCTTCGAGAAACCATGACAGATTGCAATCCATTTTTTCAAACTTGCCAACGAAAACTTGGACATAAGCTGCCTTTAGCGGCGTATTTACTGAAGCCAGTTCAGAGAATTACCAAATATCAGTTGCTTTTGAAAGATTTGTTGCACTATACGGAGAATTGTAAAGAGTTGCAGCAAGCTTTGGATTGTATGCTAGTTGTGTTAAGATGTGTTAATGATAGTATGCATCAAATAAGTATCACTGGTTTCCCCGTTGATCTATCTCAACAAGGCGATCTGCTTTTGCAAGGCTCATTTTCTGTGTGGATTGAAAATAAAAAGGATTTGAGGATACGTTTGAAGCCTGTTCGTAGGCATATCTTTCTCTACCAGAAATCTATACTATTCTGCAAATCTACCTCTAAATCTATGCATAATAAGGCTACATATCAGTTTAAGCACTACTTGAAAATGTCCCAAATTGGACTAACTGAATCCGTAAAGGGTGATTCAAGGAAATTTGAAGTGTGGTTACAGGGCCGGCAGGAGGTCTACACCATCCAAGCTCAAAATATCGAACAGAAACAATCATGGGTTAATGAAATCAAACGAGTTCTGCTCAATCAACTAGAGGAGCTGAAAGGAGAGAAAATTAAGCAGTATTCGTCTAAATCACACAAGTAAGTGGTTTAATAACAAAATATAGAGTTTTTGTAAAACACTTTTGACGTCATCTGCGCACAAACCTATTTTTGTGAATTTTAGAATGCGCATGTGCTGCTGGCGAAAACTGACAGGATTTTCCAGTGGCGTCTTATTTTATTTAAAAAAACTTAAAATTAAAATTGTATTCTTAGCTACAAATCGCCGAAAAGTTTTATTTTTTTTGAAATTATCAACAATATTTCTGTAGAAAGCAGGATAACTATTTCAAAACTATGTTTGATTTAACAAAAAATCGTAAATTTCTATATTAAAATTATCTGCTCTTGACAATATGTTGGAGATTTTTTGCTCAGTCTTTACATTTACATGTTCAATTGCCTCCTGGTGCAGTAAGTTGTGATTTGCACGCCGCGAAAATTGACTTTTGATTGGCCTCCAGATCAATTCGATTGGATTTAATTCGCAATGATGTGGTGGCACAATTGTCAATTTGCATTTAGATATAAGTTGAAAGCTCTTTTGTTAGCAGTTAAGTTAGTAAATGACTGGAATTGTAGTTTCAGGCTGTTGCGACAAACAACATCGTGGGAAAAGCAGGAAAGTGTGCCTAATATATCTTTGATTAGTACGAATCGGACTATGAGTTGCGATACTGATTCACAGTCAGCGCATTTGGATGATAATTTGGAATCTTTGGAAATGGAAAATTGGTCGTCTGATTGCAGCAACAGTGATGACGAAGAACATGCTAATAACGTTGGTATTTTTTTGATAAATTTAATTTTCACTAATTGCTCCATTTTTTCAATCACGCTATAAAAATGGCGCAATTGTCGCGTTTTCTTGGGTTTTGGGGTATATTGAAATCTATATTTTACAGTTGGCTGATTTAGTGAAGGGAGGTGGTCAAAGCACAGTTCACCGTGTTGTTCAATATTTTGTTGGCAGTACAACCAACACATCAACATTTTATGTTTAGCATTCGCATTACTAATAAGGCTGTTCCATTCTTTTCTTTTTTTTTAGTAAGTCGACTATACCTATCTCTTTTTTCTTTAGTTGTTGCATGTTTTTAATACTGGACGTATATATGTATATTAATTAAACTGTTTTTCCTAGTTGTGACGTATTTTTAGACAATCAGCTTATGTTGTATAACTAAGAAAAATGGTTTATGTAATATATTTCTTCCGGCCACTCCCTTATTTCTCTTTCATTAGCCTAAAATCATTGAAATCATAATTGTGGTGTTAGTTTAGTTGTAAGTTGCTGAATACGCTAAATTCGGCGTTTTTCAATGTGATACTACTCACGACTATGCATGGTTTTTATGCACTCACAATCTTGTTTGAATAAAACAACTAACAGCACTGCATTTTTCAAAATGTGCCTTTTGGAAATTTGCTTTTTGTTTTGTTAGTAATTGGAATTTTTCAGAGTTGTCGCTACATCGCCCTTGCTGATTATTGTGCAGTTGGTAATAGTGAAATAAATATGAAAGAGGGTGACATGGTTGAGTTGTTAAAGGTTGGCTGTGCTGGATGGTGGTTTGTTAAAGTTATAGGTGAGTAAATTAAACACAAAAAATTATTATTTAAGTATGATTGAATATAGTTATGTAAGACAATTATATGTCACTAATAACACACAATATGACTCAATCTAGCAATACTGAATACAATAACTAGATCTTGAAAATTTTATCTGCGCATGTCTAACTTCCGCCATGTTTTTCGGGCACTTTTACAATTTTACTGTAAAAAGGTCTGTTGGAATAAGACACAACAGGACTTAACATGAATATTTTTCGTTTCTTCTAGGTAGTTCTATAGAAGGTTGGGCACCCGCTGCTTATCTGGAACATTTACAACGTAAGACTTCGCGGAGCAGCAGCAGAAGTCAGGATAAGCTGAACGATCGTTGATTATGTTTTACCTTTGTTTATTGAAATTTTCAAATCTCTGGTGCTCGAATTTATTTGTTATTTATTTATTTATTTATAAAGTCATTGTTTTGGACGAATGTGATATAATATGGATCTTAGAGAAATGTGTTTACACAACTTCCAACACCGTGTACTGTAGGTAGGATATAGATTTGAAAGTATTGTGTCTATTATTATTCTAAACACATATTTGATAAGATCATTACAATTATTTTAGGAGTTGATTAATGTTTTATTTTGTTAGATTATGATAAAAGTCAATAAAATGTTTTAAATAGATTTTTTTGCTTGTTTTTTCCTTCACTATCTTTAATCCTGTAATGTTTTTTTCCGTTATTATTTCTATAAATATTTGTCACACTGTTGTTAAATAATCAAAATAAAGATGCACACGCAGGTAAGTAATAAATTATTTATTAAAAAAAAAAACATTGTTCTGAACTACCACTCTGTGAAAGTTTCAATTTTCTATCTATTATGGTTTATGAGATACTAATAGAATTCTGTTTGAGTACTTTTCCGGTGGAAATAGCTACAAATAAAGAGAAAAATAGTAATGATTATGAAATAGTCTTAAAATGTTTATTAGAAGCTACCTTACATAAAAAAAAATTGAGAAACAAGGTTTTCACATGTTTTATTTCATACCTATATAACAAATGTTAATTTTGATATATACAAATTGAGATAAAACGTATATCGCTGTTTGATCAACCAAGTTATCACGTAAGCGCTTTTTGTCTCAAACGCATATCTATAATATGCAATGTAATCTATATTTATAGTAAATTTATCTCGGCATTCTAGAATTTAAACCAATTTTGCTCGCTGATGTAAGTTATTTGACGAAATAAGTTTTTTATAATTATATAACAAATTTGTGAAGATTGAAAACAACACAGATATAGTGCGCCTAAGCAAACAAAATTCTCGGAAAATATGCGAACTAAAGTAGCAATGTCAGGAGTAACCAATCAGAAGCTCTATAAACATGAGGTGTGTACATGAAAGCTACAGCGCTTTCCAGGTCTCATGGTTGGTTGGTAGACCTATACATTGGTTTTATTAAACACTTTATTTGAAAAAAGAATATAATATGATATTCTTTTTGCTATGCACAAAAAAGTACAATTTGGGAAAAATAGCAAAATATTTAAAAAAAAAATTATAACTTTTTTTTTTGTTAATGCAAACATTGTAGTTTGAGGAGAAACAATGAAATTTAAAAAAATTGAAATATTTGGCTTCTTTATACCGTGTGATCAAAAAGTCTTTCTATCAAGTGGACTATGATATGAAAAACGTATGTCTAATGACAGTTCTTACTTATGTCAAAAAATAAATTACAAAAAGTAGTATTTTTACGTTTGAAGTTATTGTTAAAAATGGTCCTAAGTGACCACAATTTTTTTTTAATAAAATCTTATTATTGTAACGGTAACTGTACTTTATTTCAACGCCTACTAGATTTTTATGACTGTATATAATAAATAATTTTACTTATATAATAATTAATATCAAACAAGTGGCATTATTTATAATTGTGTCTTTAACAATTTGAAAATTTTTTAAAATTTTAATCCTGACTTTTGATTCGCGATCAAAATTATTAAAGTGCGGATTATTGTTCATTGATATCCTGCAAGCGCCTGAAATGTTTCAATTTTTATATTTAATAAGTTTAAATAATATTTATTCATTAAACTTTTTTACCTTTTCTATGCCTTTTTTTTTAGCTCCGAAGGGGTAGTGGCTTGCGCAAGCTTTTTCAATATAGATATTGGCCCTACAGATTCGGGAGTTGGGACTTTTTTTAAAAAATTTCTTTCTCTTTTTGAATCTTTTTTCAAATTTAAGTTATCTCAAATAGTTTTTGAGATATTGGCGAAAAATCAAGCCTCATTTTTTTTTATTTAATCGTTTAAAATTATTGCAATTTCTGTGAGCGGCTTTAGCATTTTTACAAAAACTGTCTAGATGTCATTGCGGCGCATTATAATTTTTAGAGAATTTGAAAAAATGTTGACCTGAAAAGGTCTTGTTGACTGGAGTATTGCCCTATGTTTAGTTATAGTTGTGATGTCTCGGCGGCCGGGAGTCGTGCCTCTGATGAAACTAAATTTCCGTCTTACAACATTTTTAAACAGGAAAAAACCCCATGATAATAGAAAGTTTGTAATCTTCTAATTAAAACTGAGATAAGTGACTAAAAATAAATAAATATGCATTTAGTTTTTGAAAACAAACACACCGAAGCGTTAATTAAAGGGCCATCATCCCAGACGATGTTATTATTAATTTGTTACGTAGGTATCAAGCTATCAAGTTCAATTCATGGAATTTATGAGTTATCTTTTTCTACTAGTGTGTGTACAAAATAATCGCAAGATAAGTTTGTTGTAGAATGCAGTGAATCATTCCTATCATAAATAAAATAATGAACGGAAGCAAGAATTTTCAGTGTTCGCGGCCGTTCGGAGTGATGGTGAAAATTTTCGTTTGAAAATGCCAGGCGGCTTTTAGGACTAATTGTCCTCTAGGGAAGTGTAACATTAGAGCAAAGACAAACAGTGCTAGGCAATAGTTGACACCAGTCCAGCTAATGTATTATTGTTGAAGATCACATTATGTAGAATATTTTGATAAACAAAAATTACATCAAATTTTTCAAATCCTCCAGTGTATTGACCATATGCCCCAAAGTGGATAATGACTGTGGAAGTGCGTCAGTTTGTGATGTTCTCGATTCAGAGCACTTGGTTCCAACGAAGTAAGTAACCAGGAAAATACCCTATTTGATTTTACAATTTTTCGGTTTTAGCTTAAAATGAAGAACGATTTGCAATTTGAAGATATCTTCCTTTCGGCGTATAATGACCCTGCAGAAAACGAACCAATTCAAAATGTTGATTTTGATGATGATATTTTGAAAATCTTGAATCTTACAGCTTCGCAATGCAATTTTGATGATATTGATCAGTTTATAACTGATTTAGATTCTTCTAATGATAATTTTGATTCGTGTTCTGTTTTGGGTGTTAATCTCAATCTACTGTGTGATTCAAATAACTCTGATAGTGATAATACCTTCACAGAACTATATACGTGTGATTTTTTAAAAGAAGATGATTTCTTTGACAAAACTCCCGAAATTGAAGTTGAAACTCCTCCAGTAGAAAATCTAAATATCATGACCATGTTTCCTCATGTCACTGAAGAAAAAAACATCAAACGTCGCTCTCTACTCTATGAACGAACAACTAAAATAGAAAAAAGAAAAGAGGATATAATCAAAAACAAAGCATTAGTGTCTCATGATTACAATAAACGATTGGAAGAAGATAAATATTTTCCTTGCTCAGTAGACAATTGTGACAAAGTGTATTCCAAATCATCTCATCTCAAAGCCCATTTGAAGCGACATTCTGGTGAGAAACCCTTCATCTGCAATTGGGAGAACTGTACCTGGAAATTCTCAAGATCGGACGAATTGGCCCGACATAAAAGATCTCATTTAGGCATTAAACCCTACAAATGTGAGCTCTGTGAACGGGCATTTGCCAGATCTGATCATCTAGCCAAGCATCATAAAGTACACAAGAAGAAGATGGCCCAGTATGGAAACTACCAAATCAAACGGCGAATTTAAATCTTTAATTTTTAAAAATTTTTTTGTATTTTTCATTTATTTTTAAAAGAATAAAATTTGCACTCTTCAAATTTTAAGAATATAAAGATAAACAGCTCTTTATCAATGCAAAAGCAGACATCTATTTAGGTCAAGTTCACAAACATTTCCAAATAATTATTATTGTATAAGTTGGTGTAATGTCAATTTTTTCTTTGTTGAATAGTACGGATTTTTTATAGTACGAACGGCTTAGTCCGGATATTTCCATTTTTGATGTTATCGTTGTTTCCCAATATCGAAACAATTCATCCGTACTAATCAACAAACAATGCAAAAACAATTATTATACAAAATAGTAATGAGATTTGTTTTTAATTAAACATTTTTGGTACCAGTCACCAGCTTACCCTAAAATGATAAAGTATTTTATTGATACCTTACTGGATACTTTAATAATTATTATCAACGTTTCTACTTCTTTTCATATCTTTATTTTATTATTTTTTCCTAAGAAAATTGACAATTATAGTTGTCTAACTTTTGCAAAAATATTATATCTACTATTGCTTAAGGATCGATTAATGAGCCCACAGATTAGACTGTGACTAAGCTGTTTTTATCGTTTATGCCTAATTTTTACAAATCAATTGAATGTGAGTATAGCAGGAACGTTTGAGATATACCCGGCAGAGGGACAGAGCAACAATGGTAAGAAAGATGCAGAATTCAAAGTATCGTGTGCCTTACATACTTTTAAAACTAAAATGGCTAAACATTCGCTCTCTTTCAGTAAAAATTTTACCTTCAGTTATGTCAAATATGGGTCTTGTGCCTATATCATTAAGTGAAAATCTTAAAATTTTAGATTTGGGTTTAAAATTTTTTGCGGAAATGCAGATAGCAGCATTATATTGTTCGAATGTTTTTAAATGATAAATTCAACAATTGTAATAATATGATCGCAAATGCGTGCGATATAGTAATTTAGCTTGATTCTTCAAAAAAAACTCTATTTAGTTTAAAACACAATTTGTCGATTTTGCTTCAATTCTTAAATTATTTGAAAAATAATATTGTCTAAAATCGCAATGATTTTTGAGTCCAGCAAAATTGCTGTGCCTTTGGGACAGGGAGAGTTGAATAAAATAGGCGATTGTGTTTTTTTCTTCTTTATCTTTAAAATATTTTTTTATAAACATTAATCTCTAATTTTCTAAAGCTTAATTGATTACTTTGGAATCTTTGCATTTTATACCTTCAATAAAATTCATTCTTTTTTAGATGAAAATGTAATTAAATAAGCAACAGGCGATTTAGAATTTGATTTAATTAGAAAAAAGACCAGGTAATATATGATTAATTATGATATAGATTATAGAACAATAATTATTAATCTAGTGTAGAGCTTGAAACAAGATCTAGAAACTTTTTATAGTCGGTAATATTTTGAAAACCCGAAAAACTATCAAAAAACAATTTTCAAAAATTGTTTTTTTGCTAAATTTATAAACAGATTGATTGCAGTTACATAAATTAAAACATTTTTTGCCAGTATTAGCTATACATACCCTTCTTATCTAAGGTACATAAATTATTGCTATTTTTTCTGTTTAATTACATATATTTTAATTTAAACTGCAAGAGCAGTTTATCTTTTATTCGAAACCAGAACAATTCAAGAGAGCTCAAATCCGACATCTGGAGGTATTAAAGCAAATAATACGACGGCAAGAAAAAATGTAAACAAAATGATTTGGGCTAATTGAGTGAATCAAAGAGTCGTTTAAGAATAGGAAAACAATGGCGTGCTTATTTATTATAATTATAAATAAATTTCAATAAAATTAAAATTTATGACACACACAACATCTGAAAAAAACAAAAACCAACTCCAGATTTAGCCTTGAATCTTGTTTGTTGGCGTGCTTTCTAAACAAGGTTTTTGTTCAATATATAAAAGGTATTTTTATGTAATATAAAAACGAATCTTGTTGCATTTGAATAAAAATTTATTTTGTTGCTTTATAATTCACATAGAAAACAATACATGATTTATGGCTACAATCTAAATTTTTGACACTACTTAAAGATTGAAAAATAAATTGACTTTATTCTTATATATCTACTAATTTTCTTCTATATTATGATAAGGCTTTTCGTGTAGTATTTGGTAAAAAGAGGCAAAGGAGACCTCCGCCTATCAACAATGCTGCGACTATGAATGTTGGTGCTGGACAGTATGTGTCCAAAAGATTGGCAATTACCAAGTTACCAATAATGCCTCCAAGACGAGCTGCTACCATAGATACAGCCACACCAGTTGCCCTGAGATTTGTTGGAAAGATTTCTGTAATCAAACAGTCCAAACCTGCGTTACCACATGATATGACACCACTGAATACAGCAGAAACAGCCAAGTTATGGATTTTGTTGTACACAAAGTACATAGAAGCGGCGCAAATACCAGATGTGAATGTACTGAATACTAGAAAAAAGAAAAAGATTAGAAAATAAATCAGACTTTATCTTAAAACCATTTACCTAAGAAAAATTTTCTGCCTAAGATGTCCATAAATAAGACTGCTATAATGTTACTGGGGATAGCTGCTGCTACCGTGATTAAGGATTCTAAGAAAACTGCGCTTGAAATTTCACTATTACAGACACTTCCGTCTTGCTGACTTCCATGTTCAGTCACATACTTTGTAACTTGGCAAACAGAAGCGCTTTCATTAGGGTGCGTTACCGAGAACTCATCAAAACGATTAAATAACTCAGGGAACCACATCATCAAACCATAATAACTGAAAAAAACAACATTTACAATTGAATCTTCTATAATTTTGCTATTTAACTCACCCAATGTGGAAGGTAAAGTTAATGGTTATTGAGATAATAGTAAACTTAAGAATAGGACTAACAAAAAGTTGTTTGCTATTATCAATAATATCACTAAACATATTCATATATTTTCCTTTGGCCTTTTGTTCTATGGTTTTTTCTGAGTAATCATCATCAAGGATTAATTGTTTTACTGGATAATTACTCTTGTCTTTTCCAGTGTTTATGCTATATATCTGTTTGAAAATCTCAATGGCTTCATCTGTTCTACCTCTGGAAAGCAGAAATTTCGGGCTTTCTGGTAAGAAGAACAGTAACGCTGCTACGATGAATGAAGGTAATGCACAAATGAGTAGAAATATTCTCCAGGAGTTGTACTTGAAGTTTTCTTGGTCTACACCAATATTGGTGGGAATGATAAGCCAGGCTAGCCCAGCCACGAAAAGATTACCCAAAGTCCAGAAAGCTGCCATAAACGAAAGCATTGATCCTCTCTTAGACTTGGGCTGAAATTCGGCAAAATATGACCAAATTACTGGTCCGCTGCCCCCTAAACTAAAAGCAAAGTAAATAAATAAAGAAAATTGTTATTGGTAATTTTGGTGACTTACGCCGCCCCGTTTAAAAATCTGAAAACCATGAATAGCTCATAAGTTTGACTGAAGCTAGAAGCTACAATACAAAGAGCATTCATGAAGGAGATGACTATAAGGACCTTTTTTCGGCCCAAAGAGTCTGCCACTGAACCCCAAGCGTAGGCTCCTGCCATCATACCAATGAAGATGATGGAGTTGAGCCATCCTTTGCTTTGAGTGCTCAGGTTTAAGTCGCATTGCGCTGACGGAAGGATGAAGGACATCGAGATGACGTCCATCTCCTCCGACGTGCTGACAAAGCCGCATACTGCTAGTAAAATATAATGAAACTTTCCATATCCAGTTAGTTCGATTGCTTGTTCAAAATCAGCTTTCTCTGGTGATCCTTTTTCAACATCAGCTGGTAGCTTATTTAGGTCCTTTAATGTCGTGTAATTAGCAAGCTCAAGATCTTTGGATCCGCAGCCGTTTAAGACACGCTCGTCCTTTACATCACAATCTTGCAGGTTTTTTGATGGGGGATCAGCTTCTACCATTCTATGGTGTCGGAAGCGGTAGTTTTTTTTTGCGGCGGGCCGAAGAGATTAAAAGAGCCGGGGGGCGGCTTCTAATGGGGACAGCGGACGAAGAGTTTATTAAATACTCTGAAACAAAAATATATAGATAATTAAGACTCAAAGTACAAACTACAAAATCAAAATAAAAGTTTTTTTTAAAATTCTCTAGATTGATTGTTCTAGATCTATGTAAAAGTTATAAGAGGGCATAATATTTCTCGCTATCAAGTGGTTTTCCATTTTTCTTTGAGCTTAGAGAGGAGATTGTTACAAACCGCAATGGTATTTAAATGAGCAAAAGTTTGCCAACAAAGGCGTATTTGTTTGACATTTTCTTCTGCAGCTAATTGCGACATTCGTCCTTTAAAACAAAATATTATTAATCACGAGATATGTTTAA
Source organism: Lagria hirta (assembly GCA_947359425.1). Classification (NCBI taxonomy): domain Eukaryota; kingdom Metazoa; phylum Arthropoda; class Insecta; order Coleoptera; family Tenebrionidae; genus Lagria; species Lagria hirta. The sequence continues at coordinate 1,713,418 of OX375799.1, forward strand.
TTCAAAATTAAAATCCGGCATTGAATCTTTTCAAAAACCAATTTTGTGATGATTACACAAATTATAGGAGTTGTGTACTCTCGGCAGATAGATTATCCTAAACAAAACCATATAATGGCTTCCTAACAGGAAGAAAACTGTACATATTTACACTATAAACAAATTATTAATGCTAATTTACAAAGTGATATGAAGGTCAAAAGACACGTGCACAGCATTCTCAATCAACAAAATCTTTTTATTTATGATCATAATAAAGAAAGAGTAGCTGAGAAATGACACATATAACTTAGAAATAAACATTTTAGGCACCAAAGGCTTTATCAATTTTCATTATTTATCAAACTGCAGCATTGAACATAATTAACACGAATTAACCATGTTTGATTTTTCTATTTTAATATCTATCTCTGAGGTCTAAGCAGGGTAAAAAATAAAGAATACTGTTTCCTGCTTGCCTCAATCAGCCTCTTTTACTCAATTGTGACAGTAATGCACATGAGCAACCTTTCAAAAAATCATACCAGTCCTAGTGGGAACAAAACCAAAGAAAAAAAAATAGCTTCTTAAAAAATAGGGAAAACAACCTTACAACATCCTAATAGGAAAAAAAATCAAAACGCGGAACACAAAATGCAAACAACATACTGTGGTAAATAGAAAAGACAAAGTGAAGCGAAAAAAACTGTATAAAGTGAACAATAAATATAAGGAAAAAGATAAAATCACAAAATAAACTCTTAGGCGGCTCCAATTAGCCAAAAAGCAAGAATAAAGAGAAGCGACTACTAAGAGAAAATAGGTTCGGTCATAATCTAAGAAAACATCAAAAAAAATTAAAAACTCTAGAAGTAACATACAAGACAGCAGCTTTCTGGATTAGTGCAAAACTGCTTAAAAAAAGCTTACAAACTTTTCAAAACCTTAAATCAAAAATTTTTTGGTAGTATTAAACCAAAACAAATTAATAAATGGTAAAATATTATTTTTGAAGTTTTTTTGCTAATCTGTCTAATTTTAAATTTATCAAAATAGTCATACTATGGTTCATTATTTGAGGGTTATTCCTGTGTTAGATAACTCTAGTTTCTAAAAAACATATTAAAAGCACAGAGACTTTGCAGTACCAAATATAAGTCCTACTGCAAATCATTATTACATAATTAGTCTTTTAAAAACAATATAATCTTATAATAATAAAGCTGTTGCCCTAAAATAACTCAACAACGCCACCAGATTTGTAAAACTTTATAAAAATAGTAACATAATCATCTGCCTTATTATGAAACCATAGAAAAATGAAAACAAAATCTGAACATCTGAACAAAACAACATCAAAATAGATTACAACTAAAATAGAGGCGTTTGAAAAAGACCGGATGATGAAGGATAAACCTTATTTAGGCGGTTTTGTGAATAAGCAGATTTACAACAACTACCTAAAATTTTTCAAAGACTAACAGTGTGATGTTTTGAGAAAACAGCTAGTTAGAAAACCATAACAGTTCTAAAAAGAATGTTTTCAGTCTAATTAGTCAAAGAAATGTTGGTTTGCCAGCATGGTGACCTGATTTAGCACCGTTTGATCATTTTTTGTTAAGATTCTAAGACGCCCCAAACTTCGAGAAAACAACAAAATGATGATATAAACTTAGTTATGCTGTTTTGATTGCCCTCTACGCTAACTTCTGAGTAAACTTACCTAAATAAAAACACATGAAAACCTAGAAGGAACTATGATTGCTAAAGATCTAGTAGTATAAACTAGTTTAAAGAGTGTAAGGATAAACAGATAAGTGAAGCAAATTCTAAATTGATAATCAAATCTGTTGAAAACCTTAACGAGGATGAAGAGTTTGGTTGGCCAAAAGTAATTTTGCAAATTTGGTTTACTTTTGGAAGCCAAAAAGGTCAATGCTATATTTCTCCCATTGCGTCTGGTCTAGTTTTTATTGCGGAAAAGATCGAAGGTTGAAAGCCAGCATTTTTAAATTGTTACGTTACCTTACGTAACAACTGTTGACCCTGCCTGGGAAAACAAAACTTTTGTCAAAATTTTGTTTTGATGCTAAATGTCGCTTGAGTAAAAATAAACAAAGAAAATGAAATCCAGCATGAATTTGATTGCTTAAATATTGAAATTGGTGTGAAATTTCCACGTGAGGTTTGTTTTGGAAACGGTTTTTGCGAGGGATTTTGTTGCGTTAGAGCCCAAAGGCGTAAATTTACTATAAGTTGTAGAATTACTATCGCCAAATCCGCGCTCCAAATCAATGAAATAGAAAGTAGATTTGTTATTGGATTAGAAATTTCAATAATTTGCTACAAGACACGGAGCTGTAGAGATGTTTGGTGCTCTACTGAAAGTGATGACAATTTGTTTCAATTAAGACATAATGGTTGACAGTGGCGCGCTTCTGCTGCGAAGAAAATAATATTTTTTTCAAATTTAGGTCTGATAGAATAAGTCATTTAGCGGTCAGTGGAGCGGTCTTGAAAAAAATTACAAAGATTTTCTCATACATGGACACTTTTCGAGGTGATCTACAGACGGTAGAAGCTTCATTTTTAATATCAAACCTTGTAAAAGTGGCCTTTAATGACATTGAATTTAAAAATTTACATTTTTACGGAAATTGAAATTTAATTGCGTAGCTTAAGATACTCTAAATGGAAATTGTTGGCAAAGATTGCACCAAGAGAAAGCCTCCAAGTGACGTTTTGTTGACAATTCTTGTTATCACCGAAAGTAGTAAGATTGATAAATAAATTTTATTGCTTCTTTTTTATTTCAATTTTAATTCAAGCAATGTAATTATTGGCACAGATTAATTGATTGGCAAGGATTGTAAAAAAATTTTTGAAAAAACTTACGTAGGTCTAATTTGGGCGAAGCTTGTCCACTTTTTAAAGGAACATCTTACGCACATTTCCAAAAATTTTGAAACAAAATTGAAAGTCACTAAACTCTTCTAAAACTCGGAAAAAACGACGTTGTCAGATTGCCAAATGATACACAAAGTGTGTTGCCTTTCGTTTCAGCTCAAAGCTTTAAACTGGTGTGGGATAATAGTAGTCAATCAGATATAGTTAAACTATAAGAGCATTAACACACTTTGTTATAATTCAATGACGGTGTTTGCCGAAGTAAATTACAATCATTGGTAAAACTTAATGTCGATAATTGGCTTTTCTTTCAAATGATTCATTTCATATCGATAAGTCCAATCAAAAGCTAATTCGAGATAACAAAGCAAACAATTTTGGGAATTTGTTCTTGATAAAGCCCGACAGTCTTTTTAAACAATGACTTTTAAACTTTTTATAAGGTCCAGTGTTGCATTTTATTTTTATTTCTTTTGTTTTTTAAGTCTCTCAAAAAAATACGTTCGACTAAAAGTTAACTAAAAAAGCAAACATTTTTCAATATGACAAAGCAAATTGTCAGTCTGACTTTTCATCTTTTTTTTGCACTTTCAGATCTGTTATTAAATTTTTTTTATTTTTAATGCTGTAGCCCAAAAGAGTGGAAACATGATGAGCTGTTTATTTTTCCCTATCACCAAATTTAGCCCATAGAAGTCCTTTCAAAACTAAGAAGAAATATCAAAAAGCGACGTTTCTTAAGAAATATCAAAAAGCGACGTTTTTTTAAATTTTGATTCAAATTATTTTGAAATATTTTGATAAATTAGTTGAAAAATGGTGGATGCGCCAAATACAAAACTTAGATACAACATTATTTGACGCAAAAAGATAGATTTTATATAATTAAATATAGTATAAGCCACTAATGATTTTGGGGCAAATATCACCCAAAATAAAATTTTATTCGACCGAGCTGTTATTTATTGCAGTTGCATTGATGACAGCCAATAAGCCCGGCTTTTTAAAAAGCAATTTTTGATTGAAATTGATTTTTTGAAAGTAAAAATAGATATTCATCATTTAAAACAAACATTTGCGCTCCGTATACTATAATTTCCAACAAACAGTTTGATAATAAAAATGAAATACAGTTAATAAAAATTAAATAACAAAATTTCCCTTTACGTCCCACATAGAAAAAAAAATGTTTTTGTTTACACTTGGTAATTGTTAAAAAGCATTTGAGTCACCACGCACTAATTTAGATCAAATCTCTAACAAACAATTACCGCGAGTTTTATTAGCATATTCATGCACTAATTTGATTATTACTAATAAACAAATTTTATCATGGAATTTTATCATTTATTTATTTTTTTAAATGGCATTAGCTTAAGGGGGCTAGCTTGATTAATCATTGACAGCTAACCACAGCTATCCATGTTATAATATTCAAATTTGCTGTTAGCCAAGATTTTTATGTTAATAAAAACGCTGATGACCTAATACATTTTCTATTTTTATTACATACAAACAACACAAAAATTATTAATATTTTCCAATTATTTATATTTTCTTAATTAACATTTTTCTAATCAACCTAGCTTAGCCTCAATTGAGAAAACTTTAAATAAATGATTTCCTACATTTTACGTCAGTAAGGAGCAGCTGGGCGAATTTAAGCCCCTCACAGTCAAAGCAAATTGATTTAAATCAGATCTGTAAATGTCGACATGTTTCGTTCTTATAGGAACTTATCGGCAAGATAATCAGACTTAAATATTTAGACATTTTTTTAAGTCGAGTTTTTTAATATTTAGTCAGTACTTTTTGTTTTTATTTTATTTCCAACTGTTTTATTGTAGACTTAAGTATTGGCAATCGGCTTAACTTATTGCTTTTCAAATACGTTGCTATATTTTAACTTGTTTGATATAAGGTTTGTTCGGAGATTATCAAGCATGAGAAGAAAGAAATAAAGTTTGTGTTTTATTTCATTATCATCATAGATCTACGGTTTGAATCAATTTATGCTACACATTATCAAAAATCAGCTGTAGAAATATGCCAAAAAGTAAAAAATTTTAGAAATCTGTAATAAAATAGCAGTCTTTAATATTTGCAAACTAAATATCAACTTAATTTGCCTTTAAAAATAAATTTTTGCCTAAAATCCGTTATAATAATTCTAAAATTAGAAACAAAATTAAAAAATTTATGAGTAATTTGGCTTTTAGATAAATAGCCACACAATTAAGAAAGAGAAAACCTATAATATTTATAAATTCGTTTGATTAAATGCTTGCAAAGCCATTGTGGTATGCAGATGCAATGCCCTGTATAGTTGCAGTTTATATAGACCAATAAACGATTGGAATAAAAAAACGAGCTGATTTATTTATAATTTCTGTCATAAAAATTCCACGAAATAAAGGGTTAATTTGAGACAATCAGTTGAAAGTAAATGATTGTGATGTCACTTACTATATCTGGATGAAACTTGAAATTGTGACCAATAAACTGTACAATTCACTTGAAGTTTAATTGAAGCATTTATTATTTGCGTTGCACCCTGGCCCCTTTTTATTAATTAAAAATGCCACAAAGGCAATTTTTTTATTATTATTTGAAAATGGTAATTTTTGATTTGAGTGAAGACGTCATGTGGTTTTTTGGGAATTTTAATGGATGTTTTATCAATAATAATTAGAGGTTATTAAGAGATCCTAGAATCGAATGTTGTTGGGATTTGCCACATATTAGAAAATCTATATTAGTATCACTGTTAGACCTCTATCTAATTGGAAAATTGTTTAGCACTAAAATACTAATTGTAAAATAAATAAAAATGTATAAAATTATAAATATAAATTAAAATAATAGTTAAATACCTGAAGTACTCAGAGATGGGGTTTTAACACTTCTGCAGGGCTGCTAGCAACCTCCGCAGTTGACTAAATTAGTAAAAGCAGATGTTACTTTATATATTAGTCCAGACCATCTCATTGTTAAATAACTTGATCAAAAAGTAAACAAGTAAATATGTGATGTAATCCTTTACGCTTAAAACAATGCTTTTTAAAAAGGCCCACTTAATTCAAATTTTTAAACAATTTCCAATAAAAACAATAATTTCTTAGAATTTTCAATATAATTAGTCTTCATCAATTGTCCAATAACCATCGTTGATTCATTACTAGTGACGTCAAACTTTATAATATTAAAATTAATATTTGAAGAAACTAAGAAGTAAATACATAATTTGATAAGATTCTAAAACGTATGTAAATAATTAAAAATAAAAAAGTCAATTATATTCTAATTTTAGTACGCAGAATTTTTTTGTCAAGGTATAGGCTAGAATTGTTTATCTTCCTCTTAAAACTGGCAAAATCCATCAAAAAATTTGACAATTTAATTTTCTATAAGTACTTTTGAATAATAATTGATAATTAATCTTTGGTGTTTAAATGAAAACCTCTTTTACCTTGAAGAGCGCACAAAAGAGAAGTTTGTCAAACACATAAACGTGTACTGTGCGAAAAATGCACTAATCAGGAATATTTTTGCATTTTTGTAATTCAAACCAGTGCTTTGTCCGCCCAAAAACCAAAATTAAAATCGTCAAAATTATCAAAGTCCATCGAACTTTAAATTCTATCAATTAAAATGCATTTCTCGTGCGCTGGCATCCCATTATTTTCGCTTTATTTATTTATTTACATCTTTGGCATTTATTTTCTATTGAAGGCTGTTCATAATTATATCTCAAAAAAATCTATTTGCATAAATGACTTGCCGAAATTAGTTGTACAGATTTATGGCTATCAGAAAAGTAGCCAATCAGTTTGCATCTCGCCATAGAAACAAAAAACCTTGTCAATATTTGCTCTGCGGTATTTGTAATAAGCTTTTTGCATTGTACTTTTCATTTTTCGAAATTCTACAACGTCAGACTTATTTAATATTTATTTTCTTACACATGCTTTTGCGGTGGACAATTAACACGCTCCTCACAGGACCCCACTATCACATTTCAGCACAGAATCTTTTTTTTGTCAAAAAGTAATAACAGACATTACAAAAATGACCCAAGAAACAGCTAGAACCTAAAAACTGCCTATTATTGTTTGTAGACATTTTGTTTAAGAATAACAAAAAACAGAAGAAAAAAATAAACACGAAAATAACGATGTTTTTCATTGTGCGTATGACTAAAACATAAAGAGATCAAAGAAGATAAAAAATATTAACAATTACCAATTAACACGCTTCTCACAAGACCCCACTATCACATTTTAGCACAGAATCTTTTTTTTGTCAAAAAGTAATAACAGACATTACAAAAATGGCCCAAGAAACAGCTAGAACCTACGAAACTGCCTATTATTGTTTGTAGACATTTTGTTTAAGAATAACAAAAAACAGAAGAAAAAAATAAACACGAAAATAACGATGTTTTTCATTGTGCGTATGACTAAAACATAAAGAGATCAAAGAAGATAAAGAATATAAAAGAAAAGCAGTAGAAAAAAAACAACAGTTATTTTAAAAATATATCAAACAATTGGCAAACTAAAAATCTGATAAACTCACTTCACGGCCGAAAAGAACATAGCAAAACAGAGCCTCATAATATTAATTTATTTAATTTAATCTAATTAGCTCAAATTCTTAATTCTTTAAATTTTAGCACGTTATATTATTCCAATACAGACATCAATCTTAACTTGCATTATTTTTTAACTGCAATGTTCAAAACACGATGTGAAAAGCAAAAAAAAAAGTGGCAAAAGATAAAAAAGATGCAAAATAAAAACAATATTTAATATGAATATAAAAATAATTAGGAAAGAAAAAGATTCAAAGGCTAGAATAAGAAACAAATAAATATTTGTTTCTTTCTCTAATCATGATCTTTATTAGTTGTTATGTTTATTGTTTAGGCGTTAGTATCTCTCTATCCATCTCTGTCTACGCCTGTAAGCTTTTTGCAACAGAATAGAAAAACTAGGATCCCACATCAATTCTGATTAATTTCTAAAATTATTTTGATTCAAAGCAGATGACAACTAAGTTATTACATTAACATCTTTCGTTTGAAACGTGCATCAAAGATATGCAGTAATATTTTGTTTTCTACCAGCAAATAAAAAAATAAAGTCAAAATTGCCCCTGCAAATTTATTCAAATGAGAATGTGTAGCAATTTGCCAAAGCGTTCCCATATATAATGAAACATGCTCAAGTCTACAATTCTAGCTTGAATAAATTTGTTTCGACTTTATTTTTCTTGTGTTGTAGTTTATTCATTTATTAAAAAATTGGTTGACTGCACTCTGGCTTTTTGATTTCTTTAAATTGCGATAAAAATCTTATTGAATTGTAACAAAATGCTGATTTTGTGTAGAGGTTTTATTATATATTATTTTATTTGTTATTATTATTATGTTCAACTCTTCTTGCTCTTAAGGCACAGCAATTTTGCTGGAATCGAAAATTGTTATTATTGATTAATTGTAGAATGTAATTTAGATCCAGCTTCTCAGCACGCACCAAAGCTTTATAAAAAAAAAATAAACTAAAAATAAAAATTTTGAGTACATAATTATTATTTCTTATTAGTATTGAAGAGACAAAACAGATTACAAAACAGATAATTGCTTTTTATGATCAAATAAATGAAAATAATCGAAACTAATTAACTAAGTCTAAATTAAAATAATTAAATTTCATAAATCTATCTCACTCACACTCGTATATATAGAATTTTTTATATATCTCTCTCCCTTGCACTTTTTGCAACTAAAAATTTCAATCAATAATTTTTTTTTTGTAACTTATTAGGCGTGTTATATGGTTCGTTAATTTGATTAGTAAAAATTTGTTGTAAACGTTTGTATTTTGCAAAAATCTTAAAAATACAATTAAAATATATTATAATTAGAAGAGGCAGGAAGTACGTAATTACGATCTTTCCGCACTAGGTACAGTTGTAATTAAACCCACTAAATACATATTTAACGTTCTGATATTATAACAAATTGAATAATTTATCATTCTATTTTTCTAAATTAAACTTAAATCTCGAAAAATAAGCCATCTTAGAGTTTAATTGGTAAAATGTATTAATTAAAATTATTTTATTTATGAAACTGTATTTTAATATTATCCAAAAATTTTTAATTTAACTAAAAATCACGACTTTTCTAAACTGTCTACAAACGAGAAATGAAAGGATTTTGATAGACATAAGGAAGAGCCGTTTAATTGCTGTGGGATTTTGGTTTTGATACGCTTGTAAGCATGATACAAAGAACCTAAACATTAATTAACCATTAACAACTTCGCAAAAAACAATTTTGAGTAAATCATAAAAATTTGTATGAATGTAGTAAAATAATTGTAGTAAATAGAAGCAACAACATAGCATTATTTTGGTGACCTAATAATAAGAAAATAAATAAATTTATAACTTTAACAAGTTTCTGACAATTTGTCAAAAAAAAGACAACCGGTCATTAGTTTATTAGGCATAAAATTTGAAGCTGACAAGTCAGCTGGTTTGCCTGACTTAAACCTCATAAATTGTATTGCAATAAACGTTGACAACAAGAAAGAAAAGCTTTAGTTATTTTTTTGGCATTATTATCATTTTTATAAAAATGGGCTTCAATTATTTCTATTTGCGGTTTTCTATTTAACCAAAAATAGACGTTTTTAAGTCAAAAAGTGCTTTTTAAAATAAATTAAGGGTAAGAAGTTTTTAGTAAATTGTTTTGATTATATTATTTTTAAATTGATTATTTTGAATTTTCTCAAAACGCCTTTTGTGATTAAAACAATCATTTAATGTTTTTCAAAAGCGACATTACTTTTATAACTGTTTGTATATAAAAAATATAATTATTTGTACATTTATCTAATTATTTATATATAATAATAATGTAGAAATATATAAAAAAAAAATTGTTTTATCAAATAGAGGGCAAAAAGTTTTGCTTAATAATAAATAAAATCTTTCATTATTATTCTAAAAATGTCAAAATTCATAAAAATAAATAAACATTTTTGTATAAAAAATATTCTTTAATCTATTGCGTTCCAGTCAAGGTCGTGTCTTTTCGTAAACAACATTCCATTACACCACTTTTGCCGGCCAATCAGAATGCTTGATTCATTTTTCCAAAGCCTTCGTGGTTTATGTTTTCAGGGAATTTAAGATATTTAGCTGTTGCATTTAGTAATTATTCGGCTTTCAAGGTGAAATGACGCGAGACCGTAATTGAATTTTCGATTTTTTTTTTAATAATTAGTGCCTGTGGGGGTGTTTTTGCGTGTGAATATAATTTATACCAAAAAGTTTGTTTTAATTTTAATTTATCAAATATTTTATTTGAAATGTAGCGAAATAATTGTTATTTATTTAATTTTTTCAATTAATATTGGAGAAAATCAATTATTATTCTGTTTTTGGATCATTTTTTTTAATATTCATAATCTATAATGTTTTTTTACATTCCGATGTAGGTACAGTTGTGTAATCAAAATGTTCTTTATTATTTGATAAAGCAAAGCCTACTCAATGTTTAGTGATAAAGAAAAAAAAACAAATAACTGTTTTTTTCTTATTTATTATAAATAATTAACAAAAATGAAATAATTAGAAAATTGTATTTATTATATTGATAGTCATTCAAAATTAAAAATTATTTTTCAATCTGGCAGGCGATGATTTATGGCATAAGCATACTATATTTTTTTTAATTAAAGTGACGCTGTGGCTTTTTTAAAATATGGGTGATTAAACAATTTTCGTGCTACAAGAGATAAAAAAAGTGTCTTAAAACTCATTTCCGGGCTCAAAAATTGTGTTTTTTTTATCATTTTTGGACTAAAAACGCTTAGTGCTTCTGTGAAAACCCTTTGGAGGAGCTCCTTGGAGAACTACTGAGCTTGCTACACCAAAAAAACAGCAAAAAAGGTAAAGTACACAAAAATTTTCAAATTTTGGTGTCGGTTCTACAGCAGACGCTATCATTCTTAATGTTAATAAACGGTGTTTTTAATTTTGGTTCAAATAAGTCATTATTCTGTAATTATTTTGAAAATTTAATGAAATTATTAATTATTATTTTCGGATTTGTATAGTATATTCAAGTAACTTATATAACTTGTTTATCATCTTTCCTTTGTCCAAAAAGAAAAAAACCAATGGTTTTATCCTTTCTTATCAGCTTTTTTTGTCTTATCTGTTATCATCTTTATTTTCGAATTTGTATAGTATATTCAAGTTACTTATATAATTTGTTTATCAGTTTTCCTTTGTCCAAAAAGAAAAAAAACTAATGGTTTTATTCTTTCTTATCAATTTTTTTGTAGTTTTATGTAATGTCTTTTGTTCTTTTCAGAATTGATATCTACAATAATTTAGTTTAATTTAAGACTTCGTGCCGTTTGTCACGGATATCGCGACAATTAATTAATCGCGTTATTAAATTGTTTTAAGATGTTATCTTTATTTAATTATTTATTGAAAACGAATCAATTTCGCGATCGGCCGTTTTTCTATGTTTTTTATTGAAAAAATCGGGTTAAAACATTAAAATTTTTTTGTATAGTGAACAACGCTTGGTGTGTCCTTGCAGATGAGTCCTGTTATCCCAAAGGAACCTACATTAGGAAGGAATCAAAAAGGTAAAGTACAATCAAATTTTCATTTTGATTTTTAATTATATCCCGACTGATAGAAAGAATTATTGCGTGAATCATAATTCGACTTTTTTTGAATAATTTCTACCAATTTTGAACCAGAAAAGTGCTAAAATTTACAATTTTTTTTTATTAGGAAACTTTATTAAAGTTGTCTTTAGGCGTAGTTTTTAATATAAAAAAGAGAAATAATTATTTATTATTTTTAATTATATAAACTCTAGTGGAAAATAATTTTGAGTCAAGCATGCCATGAATTATGACATTAGGCTACTACTTAATTGTTTTTTTATGAATAATTTTAGTAATGACGTGGCCTTTTTCAAATCGGTTGATTAATCAGTTTTAAGAATAAAAAAATTATTCAAATTTCATTTTCCGATTTAAAAACATTAAAAGTCTTTTGTGTAGTGCGTTTTTTTTATTATGTGACGTTCTGGAAGATAACGCTTTGCGTCTTGTTCCAGGTAGGTCCCAAAGGAGGAGCCCCCAGTCCCCAGCTTTGTTCATCTGGCCAGGTTAGTGCAATTAAATTTTGGTGATGGTTATTAATTATTATATCTGAACTGATAAAATTATTGCATAAATCAAAAGAATTTATTCAACTTCTTAGTAATTGTCAATTTTAAAGCAATTTTAAACAAAATAATAAAATTTACATTTTATTAATTTTAGATTATTATTATTTAGATTATCATTGCAGTAAGCTGTATTAAAATTATCTTTATTAATAAAACATAATAACCGCCGGATCTTTATTTAGCAAAATAAAATCAATTAATTTTATATTAATAAGTTATTTTAGGTTTTTTCCTTCCAATCGGTGTAGATTGGAATTATTTGCTTCATTAGATAACTATCAAGTTTTTTTCAAAAAAAAAACATTTCTTTCATTTTAATTGTTATCAGTTTTTTTGCAGTTTTATGTAATTCTTTTCTTTTGTTTTCAAAAGAATTACCTACGATAATTTAGTATAAGACTTCGTGCCTTTTGATACGGTTGTGTGTGATAATAAAATAAGAAATATATTAATTAAATTCTCTTGTTTGTGATAATTATTGTGAAGTGCAGTGCTATTGTGTTTCTTCATTTTATTCATGGGGATGACGTCCAGTTTTTAATATACAGATAAGTCAATTTGCAACTATATTATAATTTATTTATAAACCGATTTTAATAATTGTTTTTTAGCTTGAAAAAGAATGTTTAAAGAGTGGTCTCATAAAAATTTGTTAGTTTTATTTTATATTAATTAACGTTTTGTAAAAAAAAATATTTAAAAAACGAATCAATTTTGCTTTCCACCATTTTTCTTTTTATTAATGGAAACATTTGCAGTAATTAGTGTTAAATGTATATTTATCACCTTTAACTTTGTTTGGCTTCGCGTAAGGGCACGATAAATCCTCACTGAGGATCGTATCAACTCTGACCCTTGGTAATGCGAGCCTCCAAAACTCGTTAAGAGTCGTTAAGGAGTTAGGTATAATAGTGTTTCTTATAACGATTGTTTCTTGCGGGGGCAAGAAGGAATCGGCATGGTCTCTCTGGTGAATATGTCTTGTACATACATTGGTGAGGGCATGTGAGGGGGGTCAGCATTGTGGGGTAATTAATATACATTTGATGCTTCTTGCTGTTTATATTTTTATTGATAAAACATCATAAAAATCAAATGACTTTTGTTGCATAGATTGCACACGCGTAATTTTTCTAAATATTTTTTTATTTGGCCTTTTACGGCACCTTTAAATATGTACATCTAAAAAAAAGCTGTAGATAAAACAAAAATATCAATGATATGACCAAGGCTGCAACGAATAATATGGAAGTGGACTCTAAATACAAGAAGAAAAAATAAAATATTAAAACAGTTTAAAAATTTATATGTTAATATTATTTGATTTTAGGATGATGGATATCCGATAATAATAGCATTTATTTTCAAGTTTCAAGTCCAGAACATTTTTGAAAAGAAAATCTCTAAGACAAGATGTCGTCTAGAGATAATTAATTAACTGTAAGTGTATAATAAACTTTTAAAAATCAAATAAACGTTTTTTATTGATTATTGTAAATAAAGCTGTTTTTTGTATTAAATGTTTCTTTTTTATTTTTATTGACGTTTTGTGATTATGTGTTGCGATGATTTATCTATAAAAATGCGGAATTTTCGGTAAAATTTTGAAGTGCGCACAAATTACTGGTTTCGTTTTCTGAGGGGAGAAAACGGATGTGAGATCTCAGCAAATAGGTTTTGTAGTTGTTAGGTGGTTGGTATCGTTTTCTGTGGGGAGAAAACGGGTTGTGAGATTGCAACAAACATTTGTTTGGTTTTGCAATATTTATTAACGCTTTTTTTATTTTGACAGTGGATTAGGCCTACTGGGGATACCACTATAAAAAAAACGCACTATTTACTGTACCTCACAAAGGTGGTGTGGAAATCAGTAAAACCATAAATAATAATAATTAAAATTTTATATTTTAGTATAGTATTTCTAACTTAGTTTTTAATTTTTACAAAACTTATATATTTATTTTTATTTATTTTTTGTAAAAAGCTGTAATAAAGTCTATTTCGTATATTGTTGTTTTTTTTTACCGAAAAGCCAATGCAGTGTATGAGTTAGAAATTGACACCGATACATGATTAAAAAAAAAGTTTTTGAGATTTCATCCCTTTTTTACATATTTTTTAAAGATCAAAAGTTTCCAAATTTGAGATTTTTCAAACTTTTAAAACTTCAAAAATGTTAACTTAATCGAAAAAAGCCATAAAAACTTTTTTATTTGATTTTCAATAAAGACAATCTCATCCACCATTTTTATCAAAATTTATAAAATATCACAAAATAATGACTCATTTGAACCTTAATTAAAGAAACGTCGTCTTTTTGTTATTTCTTTTTACTTTATTAGTTTAAGAATGATAACGATTGATATAGAAACAATAGAGAACTTAAATATTGATAAAAAAAACTATAGTTTTCAGTAATAGAATTCGTTATTTCTCAAAAACTATAAAGAATATTAAGATGCAGTTTTTTCTGTTTATTTTCTATCATTAAAACACAGTTAATCTCTTTAATACACTCTTCTATTATAAAAAAAATAGATAAAAATTAAACAAAACAAAAAATTACTACATTGTTTCCTAGAAATTTTATTGTTTTAAATTAAACAATTTTATTATTTAGTAAATTAAGAGATTTCAACGTGCGGTCGCACGCCTAAAAATTGACTATTTGTTTGAATATATTAAAAATACATCTTGTGATAACGATTTTGAATTTTTTTTTTACTGACCTGGCTTTTGTCTCATAATTCCCACAAACAAAATTTACCAAATTTGTCATGAAGTTATCGGTATGCACGCCACGTGGTTATCTCATCAGAAAATTTGACCTAGTGAAACAAGTCCGGGGTTTTAATAAATTTTTAATACCTCACTTACCTTCAGCTTGTCTATTTTGTAATCATAATCAAAAAAAAAGCTTTTTTGTTACAAAAATAGACTATTTTTGTTTTTAATTAAAAGATTTTGAGGCTATTTGTTTAATTTTTTTCTAAATAAAAAGTCGACTCCACTAAGAGAGCGTTTTATGAGGATTTTTTTCATCGAAATAAGTTTTTAGGGCCTCACAAGTCCGTGACATGAATAATAATTCCGCTAGATCATTTTATTTTAATGTTTCACCGATATTTCCGTCCTTGCATTTAAAAAATATCTCCAGTTTAAGAAAAAAATCTCCGACTTTAGAATTAATTCTCACAATTTGTTGTTATTGAAGCGTAGCGAATGTGGTAATTAATTGAAAACATAGCTCTTTTAATTAAGCAGACCAGTTAATAAATGTGTCGTTTTAGTTAAAAAAAAAGAAGATTAATTTTTGTAGCTTACCATAAACATGGATAAAAACAATAACAGGATACTCACTTCGTCATATTAAAGAGTAAAAGTCATTCATTAATTTCATTGAGGTTCCTTATGGTTTAGGTGGAAGAGGTAAACAGACACGTTAACATAGAGCACTAATTGTTTGTCACAAAAAAAAATCGTTTGTTTAATTAAGAAAGCTGAATGCTGTGACTATAAGCGATCATTGTATAACAATGGTGAGTACACGATAAATTTAAAATGGTTTATCCTATTTGGTTAACTAGTCGCAACACAAGGTCTTTAATGCCCCTTTTCTTTGTAAAATGTTATTGGCTACTTACTTGTAGCATATATACTTAGCTGTCAATTTGATAAAGTAGATGTGTAGGCAGGTAATAAGCGCCTAGCATGTTCCAAATTGTTTATTTTATATTTTTTGCTACTTCCTTTGACAATTTTTAACTACCGAAAAATATCCTGACTCATTTCTCGCCTTACTAAATTTAATAAATCTATGTTATTAACGTATATTAAGTAATTGCCCTAACACACTATACAATCATTCATAAACACTGTTTACATATTTTTTATAAAGTGCAATACTCTTGCGGTCACTATTTTGTCCCATTAAACAGTATTAAAATTTTTTAAAGAGAAAAATTTGCTTCAAGGTGCTTACATTTGCATCCAACATTCATAATTTCGGGTTGCCGCTTTGTTTGTATTAGTAAAAGGCGTCCTCTATTGCCAGCTTACCAAAACTATACAAAAACAACTAATCTTACAAATTGGCACAAGCGGATTTTTAGATCTAAGGTGGAGGCGCAAATATAGGAGATAACTCAAGTTATTACAAAAAAACACTACTAAACTATTCAAAAGTTGAATATTTACAACATTTCATGATCTTTCATAAGAAGTTTTAAAATGGTGGAGGCGCCAAATGCAATTTTTTGCAAAATTGTTTAATTGAGTGAACTTTTATTCTATTAGGCTAACAAATAACTTAAGTTATTAGGAAAAAACATTAGTTAACTAATCAAAAACTGCATATTTATAACATTTCCTGACCTTTCGTAAAAAGTTTTAAAATGGTAGAAGCGCCAAGTGCAATTTTTTTACGTTTTGTTTTTTGTACTTTTTGCACTTCTGTCTCTCAAGTTGTTTAAATAATTGTTTTTCAACACGTACCCCATGGTCAGGCATATAAGTGTTTTCCTGGGTTGGGTACCAATGAGTCAATATTTTTATATTGACAATATGTGCCATGAATGGTACCTGATCAAACCTTTGGTACCTGAATTTGGTGAAATTTCGTTGCCAAATTAATAAATTAGATATAATAAAAATTAATAGAAGCATTATCTTTTAGACACACATTTTATAGATCATCAAAAAATGTTTGACATTGAGCGATAAAAAATAACGACGTAATGTGAATAAGTTTAGAAATAGACTTTGATCGAACAGCCTTAATCTGTTGGCTACTAAATATGAGTATTTTTTTTTTCATCTTTGAGAAAAAATCGGTTAAATAAAATTTTCTTTTAAATATAATAATAATTTTTATTTGTTTTTCTTTTACAAATTTACATTTTATTTTCTCAAATCAAAAATGCTCTTTGTTATTTAGCGAAATTTTTGGATGAGAAAATGAAAGCAGCTCATTCTTGTTTTTATACAATCTATGCATCGAAATAACATTATGTTAAATACAAACATAACGCAATTATAATTATCTATTTGGAAATAAACATACATCAATTGTAATTTAATCATCAATAAAATAAAAGAAATGTTGTCATCTAAAAGTATTAATAGAATTCATCTATACATGTAAGTAATGATACAATCAGACTCCTGCAACTGAATCAATGTACAATTAGCCATATGAAATATGTACACTTACCAAAAAATAATTTAGCAATATCTGGAATCACAAACAATCTTTTTACTCTTTAAAAATTACACAAAAATATTCATTAGACGATTAAGATTTATTTAATCGTTGAATAAGATCGTTTGTGATTTATTATAATCTAATTAGTCACTATTATTTACAATTTTATAAAATTATCATGAATTCTTTAAGAATCACAGCAGATTCCAACAATTTGTAGAGATAAATTCGGGAAAAAATATGGCTTCAAAATACAAATCACTTAGCACATCACTTGAAGAAAATCCGAAGTCAATATAAAATAAACAGATCTAGAATGTGTGGCTTGAGAGGCTGCCTTTTGATGGTTATTCAAAAATGCAAAAGTCGTAACAAAGTGCAACGTCGCGTTTCTGCAAATAGATCGACTCCAGGACACTTGTTTATTAAATTATAAAATGATAGTAAGTACCGATTAACAAAAAGTTCGCCTTATGAGGTAACTAGGTATTTTCATTATATAACTTATGAAGTAATCGATCTAGTCACAGAATGTTATAAATTTCTAATAATTAATTACACTATTCATTGTAGTCCCACCACTCTTTTTCGTAACCTTCATGGACGTGTTCTAGAAGAACTTTTCTCCTACTGTCACAATATCTATAATTCAAAAATGTAAAATCGATTATATACAAATCATCAAAAGTTTCATGGCAGATGAGACAATATACCTAAAGCAAAGTACACTCAGAGCAATAGTTTTCAAAAAACAAGTAACCAAAACCGTAATATTGTTAATGTTACTTAAATTTGTGTATTTGAGTGTACAGTGTTTAGCTTACTTTTGACGACCAATAGGTGTAAGGCGATGCAGAGCTGCTTGTTTTTTATCAGTATTTTGTACAATATCCAATACGTAAGCCAATAAAAAATTGTATTTTTATAACATTTTAAGATCTTTAATAAAAATTATGAAGATGCCTTTTTTTCATAAATTATTTAATTGACTGTATTGCACGCTCGCAACAAATAAAACAAATTTCCAAACATATCTGAATCAACCTGAATATAATATTACCTGTATTTGTCTTGCACTTTCTGTTTAATGTCGGCAAGATTTTCAGACGTAATATCCCTCTCCAAGTACTCGGAAAGAGTTTCCGTAGCACTCTCCAGGTCTTTTTGGTTATCTTCAAAAATCACAGACTGATTATTTTTTTGTAAGTAAAACGCAAAAACGTAAGTATACATCAATGTTTGTCGACATTGACATAAAATATCAACAGCACGTTTAAGAAACTGTACTTCAATCCAGCTCATATTGTGCTGTTGCATTTCCTCCATTTTCTCTTTAACCGATGCATATAATTTATTTTCGAATTTAAGTGAAGCCATATGGTTCATATATCTATTACAATAAAATAAATAACGTTGTAATGCCGAGCGTGATTTTTCTTGTGCATCTCTCGCAGCTTTAGCTTCATCTTCGTCATATCTATTACAATTGTACCAAGAGCTACCATGTGGCTCCCAAGGCCCTAAACACACCCAACAAAAGTCTGCTTTACAATTTTGATTTTTGCACACCATATGGTTGCAGCCGCCATCCTTTTCAATCGTTACGTTACATTTCGGACACTCTTTTGTGTTAGCCGCAATCCAATTGCTAGTCTCAGAATCGTCATCACATTTCTTTATCCATTTTTTCAACAGATGGCACTTGACTGGATCGTGCCAATTTTCTCCACATGCAAAGCAAAAAGTATGATTGCATTTGCACGTGACACGGTGAGGTTCTACATATTGAACTTTTATTGCATTGCTGCAATCGGGCGAAGGACACCATCTCAGCAAGCGATTACACTAAAAAATAAATTTAACAAAATAATAATATTTATGTTTAGCAGACAAAACTTACTTCCACAAAACTATTAGTAATTAAATGTTGATATTTTAATTTAACTTTAGAATCCTTTACTAATTTCATAACAGTTGCATCATCAACAAGAATGTCACAGCCGTAAGCTGCACAAGCAATAGTTTGACCTACACCCTCTTCCATAATTTTCGTAGTTAAATACTCGCACCAACAGTGTGTACAAAATTTATGCTCACACTCCAAACCAGTCATATGCTGAAAAAAATAAAACATATCAAAACAATAATCACAAAAAATGTTCTACAAAACTATTTGCATTCTTAACAAAAAAGAATTCATATGCGTCATACCTGATAACGTTCTATTTTTAAAACATAAACAATTATTCTACAATCAATTAATGTTAAGTAACTTTAATTACTTTTATTTAATAAAAAAACACGATTTTTTCTATGATACCACGGTCATGTTGCGTAACTCAAAAAAAACAATACTTTTCACATTATTTAAAGATTACTTTTTCTTTTCGCTTGCACAAGAAAAAAAAGTAGGGCTTTATAGTGAATATTATATAAGTGCAAAAAATTAATAAGAGTTGGCTACAAATATCCTTAAGAAAAAAAGATGAAGAAAAAACTGGAGCAAAGAGCTAGGGGAAAGAATCAAACAACTAGAAGAAAAAGTAGAAAAATGAGAATAAAGTGATTAAGGAACTGGAATTGAAGAATGAAAAATGACCGAATGATGAAATAGGAGTCGTAGTGAACTTTAGGACGATATAGTAAATAAGGAAAAAATAATGATGACTGAATTAGACAAGTAGGAAGATAAAAAAGCAGTAATGAAAAAAAACCAACTAAAACAAATAAAATGGGAAACAGTATTTATAGACACCCATATCACAAAAGAAAAAATAGAAAGGCAGGAGAAATAAAAATAACAGCAAAATAAAGAATGCTAAAGGGTGGAGAACTGTAGAAAGTAAAAAAAAAATCTAAAGAAAGCTACGACGATAACAAAAAAACGCAAGAAAGAACCGAAATTATTAGATGAAATGTGAAAAAATTGAAAAACATAACGGGTGATAGACGCAGCTAATAGAGAAACAAAGAGATATGTAATAAAAAGAAAACAAAGAAAATTAAAGATATGGGCAGAAGATAAAAAAGAAGAAAACATAAACAAAAAGAGCAAAAAGAAAAAAGCCTTAAAAGAAATAACGCTTGCAGTACATGATATGTTTTATTTTCTTACTTAAAGAATGAAGTACTTTCTTTACAAAAAAATGAAACTTTTGTTTTATAAGAATTTTATCTTTCACAAGAACTCGCTCTAGTTCTATTCAATTCCGACAAAAAAAGAATAAAACTGAAATTAATGACATTTCAATTAATTCAGCGGCCATCTTTGTGAAAATGTAAACAAACTGTAGCGCCACCAGTGGTAATTTATTTTGCATTTGTTATTGTTTCAAGATGGCCACTGTAGTCTCATATATCCTTGTCTTTTGTAGAATAAAAATTTGTTGACACAGTGTATAAAATTCCGACTTTATGTTAAGCAAAACTTATAAAGGTTAACTATATTTAAGTTGACCGGATTTGAAAAAATCGGGCTTTAATGAATCATATTGGAATGCAGCGTTGCCAGTTTGAGTGATTCAAAACACAACTTCGATGGAAACAACTGTCATTTATTACAATTTCAGTTTTGATTAATCTTAGCCTTTTAAAATTTGCTAATAAAAAGTGATAAATCTGATGCAAATTCAACCTAGTTTGAAAAAATCGGTTCTAAAAGTGAATCATTTGAAATGCAACGTTGCCAGTTCAAATAATTCAAAAGAAAAGGAACAACTGTCATTTATTTTGTTTGAAATGATCTTAGCCTGTTAAGATTTGCTAATAAAAGTTGATAAACCCGAAACATGTATAGATTTTTGAGGGACTGATGCCGTGAAATCTTTATTTAAAGGTATTGAAATTAATTCCGATTCTCCTCAATGGTTTCATTCAGTTGAGTGTTGTATATTACTACAGATTTAAAAGTAAAATAATAATACTTAATTATCGTGTGGTGTTGGTAAATATCTGTTAGTTCCACTGTAGGAATCAAAAATACAAACCGAAGCTGGAAGGGTCATGAAACAAATTTCGCACTCTTCTGTTCCATTTCCTGACCTTTTTGTCAATTTGATCTTATTATTGAATTTATTGAACGGGTTAATAACACGTGCTTCCGAGAATAGCTTGTCTTGGTCTCCATCATAGAACCGTTCCATTAGTTTCTCTTTATCCCACCGAAAGTGGTTAAGGAGAATCCTGGTTGTTGTTGTTGATATCTGGAATAAGAACCCAAATTGTAATATTTAGAATTTCTCTTGGAATTAGCATAGTAAGAGTAGATTACCTCGACAACAGAATTAACTTCCTTTATGGAATCAACCATGTGCTGAACAATTTCCTCCGTCGATAGGACTTCGAAGGGATAGTCATCTGCATCAGCCTGCTTTTCCCTATGCCCCGTAACCTCCACCTCCATAGCAAAATCAACATCGTCCCCACTGGATTCATTTCCTGAATCAACATTCTCGTAGGTATCCTCTTCTGAATCCATAACAATGAACTTAACAAAAACTGACCACTCGCGTATCTAATGGCCCTAACCTTTAAAACTATTAATCTACAAAACAAACCCTAAAGAAATAAATAAAAACTCGTTACAAGTACATAACAAGCACATTACCAACCGAGATCCGCGGAAAATTAAGAAAGAATTCACCACCGACACCACCGATGGTGATTGACGCATAGAAGGAATTGACGTTTGACATTTTAACAATGTCAAAGTAGGACCTTAACATTTACTTTTCTGTCATTTGGTTAACATTTACGCTAATAGATGACGTGGCACACTTCAAAAAAAATTAGGGACTTTTACTTTTACCGCTTAAGCAACAAATACCCTAAAATACTATAAATTCAGTAAACTTTGCGATGCTGAAAAACTAAACTAAAATAAACAGTTTAAAATGTTTTTCTTTACCTTGATACTGACGGTCGATTCTGTTAAATTCTCATTTCAAAGAAATGTAATGACGTATTACAAAAAGTGAGACATTTTATTTCTTCTTAACTTTCACTAATCTTTATGATGGTTTGCCGCAGGGTTTCTTGCCTGAGCAGAATCTTAAAAAAACTGCGCCAGGGCCGTATTGAGGATGCTTCTACTTTTTCCGCCTGCATGTTACTAAGGATAACAAATAATTATTTGTAAATTTGCATTGACGAGTTGCGGTGGGATTTCTAACTCAAGCTATGACGTCATATTATAATCTCTGATAAAAAGTTACAGAATTGACCCACTAACCTTGATTTAAGTATTCCACTATATATATCTTTTAGCGAATCAAATATACAGGGTGACGTAAAAAAATTATATAAATACATTTTTATCAACGCTTACTATATATTATTGTTGTTTTTGGGTAACGCAGTGTATGCTCTAATTTCGAATAATTATTTTTCAACGTAAATATTTAAATTATTTATAATTTGATTTAGTTTATGGATTTAAATGAGTTGAAGCTCATGCGCATAAAACGTCGGCTGTTATTTATGTTTACGTACGTGTCGAAATAGGCTTAGATAATACCGGCAACGTTGACAATTGACGCCATTACGCAATAAATGTTGCGCATGCGCTTTAGTAGATGTAATTGCTTTGATAAAAAATGTAAAATATACCTATGCCTAATACGGATTTAAAGAAATGAATTAGTTTAAAATTTTGATGGTTTTTTGTAGTGCAAGAGATCTTTTTGTGAAGTATAGTGAATGAGTGATTGTTTGGAGGGGTTGGAAAGTGTTTTAGATTGGTATTGATGGTGTAAAGAGGAATAGTAAGTAAAACATAGGTTAGATCAGCCACAAATGCCGCGTAGATTGGTTGTTTTTCTTGCCGTAAGGTGGCATGAGAGTAGAATATTTTGTCTTTTTGGTGTTAGCTGTTGCTACCCCCACTCCTGATTGTTGATGCCAATGAAGCCGTACTTCTTAGCTTCCTCCAGCAGTTTATGTGCCACCACCACCGCCACCGTCCGGCTCTAGTTCGCGAAGTTCGCGTATTGTAGTCCTTGTGGGTCGGGATCAGAGTTATACTTCCAAACATTAAATATACGAACACTGTGTATCGTTGAATGTTTTTGTTTTGAATAGTTTCCTGCGGGAGTTTTAGGGATAGGATTGGAAGTGAGAGAAGCATTGGGAAAGGAAGAGGAGTCAGTGGATATTTGTCAATTCGTAGAATGTATTCAAAGTGTCTAACACTGAGTGAACCATTTTGCTGGCGTGATGGCCGCTAAAACATAACCAGGGAAAATTCACCCGCCGCCTTAACCTCACTCTTTGAACGGCAAACGAGCAAACGGCAACATCATTACCGATCATCGGAATAATGAAGGAAAGAGGCTGTGGTGGTGTGTAATTCGGTACAATTGGGGTAAAGTAGTCGTTACTTGGTTTGCCTCGATTGTGTGTTAATTGTTTATCAAAATGAATGTGAAACAAGAGAGGCACGATGACGCTGAAATTCAAGCTATGGCCGATAAAATCCGGGAAGCAGCGGCTAAAACCAAAAATCAACAAAAAACCAATTCTACAATCACTCAAAATCTTATTTTAAACTCTATGATAGGTGATAAGAAGAAAATGAACAACAATCAATCATCCTCCAATTCTTCTTCAACACCAAATAATAGCACTGATACTACTCCAGCAATTGATGAGGTTTCTATCCAAGGGAAATTCGGCTGGGTAACAATGGGAAAAACACATATTCCTTATATTATTCGGAATGAAGAAAAATACTGCGCTGTGAGGATGGTGGAAATTAAGGTGTTAAACAAATATCTTAGCTATCTTCACCAGGATATTTACAACTGTACGTGCATTCGAAGTTATTATATTACAGACTCGGAAAGTAGACTTTTGAATGAAATTAATTTTAAACATAGTGAGGGGCAATATGGTCGAGAACATTTTACCCAACGTGATCTGATAGTTAGGCTAAGTGATGCGGTAGAATTTTACAATTTTCTGTGTTCGTGTTACATGAAATTGGTAAACGGAGAAACTGATGCCTTGGGACGAAGCGGTTTTATTCGAATCAACAAGGAATCTGTAGTTCCTTATACTGTGTACAATGACCAAAAATACGTTCCTCTTTTCTACTTTGAAGGAGAAACCGAGAACCTTAAGCAAAGAGCGAATAAACTTGAGGGCTGGGATCTCTCTTACCTTAAATTCTGTTGTAAAGTACAAGGCATTCGAAACGAACTTTTCGCTCATGACTCTTGCTCAGTGATAAGTTTAAGCGACATAAAAAACTATTTTCCTCCAGGTACTGAATTTGAGGACTATTGGCCTAAGAAGAGTGTTGTGGATTCACAGCTTCTTCTTAGCGCGACTGCGAGACATCAATCTCAAAGTATTCAATGGACACGACAACCAGCTACGGCACCTCCAACCGTTCACCAGGTGCCTAGTCCAAAATCTATCCCTATATTAAATCAATCGAAACAACAACAGCAGCAGCAACAACAACAACCGCAGCAGCAACAACAACCACCACCGCAACAGCAGCAACCTCCTCCTCCTCCACCGCCGAACAACCAAATGCATAATGCACATAACTATGCATATGCAATTGCCCAGCATCCTTACCATAACGCCAGAGTACCAACTATCCGATCAACCTACCCAGCCGCTGCTGGAAACAGACATAACATGAGATCGCCAAATTACTACGCCAACATTGCTCAGGGACCACCACCTCTTGTTGCCACATCACAATCGTAAGCTATTTTTCATACCATCTAAAGTTAAATAACTCGCTTGTGTTATAACTTGATTGTTTGCATGCTAACTCTCAAAGCCTACTGAATGGTTTTCTTCTCCTATATGTTATTGTCTTAAGCACGATTAACCCAAATGGTGAAAATTGTCAACAAAAAAATAAACACCTTTTATGTCTGCCAACCTGGAGCTCGGCTTTTATAGATTGAGGCCCTTTTGCCACTATACTAATTTCAGTACTGAATATTTTAGTAATGAAAAACGCACTAAAAACTTGTAGAAATTTTGTATAATGCATGAAAAGCTATATCTCTGAGCGCCTCATGAAACTATGTATCTTACAGCGCTGTTTAGGACACTCATCAGCCCAGGCCAGAACCTCTACACTTTCATAAGCTCGATCTTTTATGAGATACTCTCAGACATCTCATAAAATCACCTTTATGCATTATACAAAAATTCAAGCATATCGCGCTTTCCATGCGTTGTTGGCGTGACATTGATCACAATCAAACCTTCGATGTAGTAATATATACTACATCGAATATAAAATATATATTAAGTGATTTAAAAATTCAAACACCCTGTAATTCAAACACAGAAAGTAAACGTTCATTCGAAAAAAGTCAAAGGCACCGGTTATTATTCATAAGTTAAAAAAAAAACAAATCGATTTTGGAAGTTTTCTGGTTATTTTTAGTGTTCATTTTTACATTAATGGCAGCAATGAAATAGTTTGTATAATATTTCAAAAATGTTTCAAGTCGGACTCCAGGTTGTCCGATTTTTTGTGCATTTTTTTTTTTTGAATAAAGAGCTTTATCTATGCGATGGTCGCTACTCGGTTCGGCGTTACGTCATCTCGCTTGTCACACTGAGCGTGGATACCTATAATGTATAGTTTGTATCACGCTAAAATAATCTAGCGGCATAAACACAAAACGCCGAAATGTGATATATTTTTTTTTTTTGCAACTATTGACTGCAGTTTGGAAGTAAGCAAATCTTTCATCGGGGCGGTATAAGTCCACGTGGACGGAATAAGAGATGTGTAATAAAAAGTGAATGAAACAAAGCGAGATAGACATATAATATAATAAACCAGTAATGTAAAGCAATTTCCTATTAGAACCAATGAGAAGGTTTCTATGCCGGTCTTTGTTTTGCTTATTATAATTTCCGTTAGTCCATCTTTTTTGCATCAGTTCACCTTACCGAGAAATTTTGGAGTCATCTAAACAAACTGATAAGCATAGAATTCAATACCTTTGACATTCTGCTGACCTGTAATTTACGATTTCATTTTAGCGTGATACAAACTATACTTCAGTAATCATTGATCAATTGTCACAGTAATACCGTCATAGGCAACATTGACTATAACTATTTCTGAGTCACTGATTAAAACAATTGAGTTGTCGCAATTGAAAATAAATTTTTGTTTTTAATAGTTTTCCTGAATGAATTTAGTTCCTGTCGTAATCTGTTTTTTCTTATGCAAATTGTACGATGTTTCAGATTGCGGAGGCCTCCTGTAGCGAATCAAACTGTTACAATAATTAGAGATGCTTACATTGATTTGAGCAATATTTTCTCCCCACCTTAAAAAATATTATTAATAATCCATTTTCATATTCACTGTAGAATGTTGATAATGTTGATCACTAATAAAGCATTGTAACAAAAAATAATTATTTCTCTCACATTCGATTTTATTAGCGCAAACAGCTGAAAAAGTTTCTAACAACCCTTTCTTATTAGAGCAGTTGGTAACACAATTCCGCTTCGTAATTACATATTAGGTATCACAATTAGGATTTATTTCAATCAAAACAGAAATAAAAATTGAGCTGTTTTGGTATATACGAGCTCATATTTCTTATTTTATTTACTTTTGCGGCTTTTTTTAGGCTAATTGTTTCATAACGTAATTTACTAACCTGTTCAATTGTTTTTTTTTTCTATTTATAAAAAAAATAATTACGGAATAGTAATGTCGTGAAATCATAAAACTAAATGTGTATCTATATTAGACTGGATCAAACAAAAAAAATTTTTTAAATATTTTTTGGGATGACATAAAATCCCCCCAAAATTTGAGCCCTTATTAATAAGTAATAAGAGTAGGTATTTTATTTTAGCGTCAAAAATGTTGCATCATTGAGCCAAAAAAAATTATCAAATAAATATAGGAAATAAAACTTTCATCATTGTTTTCGAGTAATCTAATCAAGCATTGTTTTTTTTTATTGTATTTTTTTACTTTGAAATTTTTTAGCTAACAAACAATTTGAAGAAATTTTAATGCTCTACAAAAAAAGGCTGATGATATTTTTTTGTTACATGAAGTAAAACAAAAAGAATTAAGAACAAAAAAAAAAGTTTTTTTTTTTTCATTAACTTTAATCGCGAATAACTTCTGAAGGAAGCTTTTTATGAAAAAAGTACTATCGGATCTTTTTTTAGAGCATTCAATTTTCATTTTTGGAATTTTTCACATATTGATAGTTGAACAATTTTAAAGTAAAATCAAAATAGCATCAGTTTTTAGGGCGTGATTACCCGAAAACGGTTAGTCTGACGAAAATTTTCAGTAATTTTTTTTTGCAAAGAGATTTGCTTTTCTATAATAGCACTTTTTTTTCATATTATTATTACGAAGAGCTTGAACTTTATTTTTTTATTTGGTCATCTCAAAGGATATTTTCCAAAATACTCAATTTTTTTTCTTAGTTAATATTTATCTCTTTAAAGATAATGGCGTCTTATTGTAGAATTTATATTTTTTTATATAATTAACAAATAATCGAAATGTCGTCTATCGTCTTTAAGGCATTTGCGGACTTTTTGAACTATTGCGTTACAACTCATCCAGGTTATTTAAGCGTTGCGGAAAAATCAAGTAAAGGGTAAGTTATAGCTGTATTTCGGCTGATAAATCGACGATCATAAATTTCTTGTATCGTATTCAAAGTGTCGTAAGTGGTATGTGAAGTGTCTTGCTGAGTAGTCCCTGTGAACAATTTCATCGTCATGAACCTGTCTGTAAAATCTTCTCTCGGTATCTTTGCAACAGTCAATGTTTCATAAAAAAAATCGTCCAATGATTTACCATCGGTGGCCGTTCCTAAAATAGGATTCCAGCTCAAAAACTTCCTGTCTTTGGGAGAAAACCAATTTAAATTCAAAAATAAAAAATAAAAAACACCTGCTATATAATAGTAAAAACAATCAAATAGAACAAATTCCGTTCTTTTAATATTCAATAGTCCACATTGTTCCCAGAACAATGTGGACTAATTAATAAATACCCATGTTGTGAGCTGGAGTTGAAAAGGTATATTTATTAAATTCTTCTGGATATGACAAATGCTGTTTATATGCGCGTTTCTAGAAATCATCTATTTATAGTTTCTGTAGGGTTTGGTCTTATTACAATTATAATTTTGTAATTATTCGGAGGAAGCCCTATACGGCAGTGCACGTCCAGCTTATTTAATTTCTTACATTTGAAAATATTTTTAGAAATGATCTTTTTAAAATAAACGTGTAATTTGCGCCATACGACTGAACGAAATATTTGGCCATACTGGCCGAAACAAAACTCTGAGGGTTGCCACTCAGTAGCTGTCAAATCTAGCATGTATCATTTTAATATGAGAATTTATTTATTATTAATAATAAATTGAAAATAATATTTATTATTAATTCATTTATTTATTTGTTTACAATTAATTAATATGATAGTAATTGTGCAATTTTACTTGTAGTTCTTTTATTGTTTTAATTGATATTTTTGAGAGCAGTTTTTCATGTGTTATTTTCATTCTTTTTATGTGTTTTTGTAAGTATAGTTTCTAGTTGGTTTTTCTTTAGTATTGTTTCTTATTGAGATAAATGTGAGATAAGTGTGATAATTTACATTATTTAAAATGTTAATTAAAATGATAGTTTTTTGCTTTGAGACGTTTTATAAAAAAAATATATTTTTGTTTTTAGTATTATATAGTGTTTTTAATTCTAAGGTTTGTATAGTTTATTAAGTAGCACTATATGCAAAAAATTACATGTATAAATTTGACTGTCAGCACTCGACGTTATTTATATTAAAGGAGTTATTTTTTTAACTTTATGAACTTTTCACATGAATGCACGATATAATGATGTAAATTTACTAAAAAGTGTAACATATGTAAATACGCAAGCAAATTAGGTGCATGCCCGGTGAATGTTTGTATTTTAATCATCTAATCTCTTGCTTTAACAATGTATCTAATTATGTGCTATGTATGTCTTAGTTATCCAACTTACGGAAAGGAGGATTGGTGAGTGTATATGTATAGAACACAGGGTGGCGCAGCCCGGAAAATCACTTTTTAAATGGTGTTTATAAAAATTGTTAAAATCAAGTCTTGCCATGGAATTTTGAACGTATGTTTGATTTTTGATTAATTCATACGCAGGAAAGGATGGTTATTATAGACGAGTTTTGACATAGGTCGGCAATCATACTATCAGACGATAAAAATCTGTCAATCTAAATTACATAGCAAGACTAGATCTAAATAATTTATGAACGTCAGCTGTGGGTGTGCACTTTTTTACAAATGTGGTTATCCGCGCTGCGCCACCCTGTATTTGAAATTGGGTGGATTCACATTCTATTGTTAGCTATTTATACACTCTTTTCATATTATTAAACCATAGTAATGACGATTTGAAATCGTCTAATTTGAATTTTACGTAATTTTGAATTGAAAAAATATGACCAAATTATAACGTCTACAAAATCGCTTGCTTTTTAATATTGGATGTGTTTGGCACCACTGTAACATACATAGTTCTGTTTAAGCATAAGCATGTTAAACAAAAAAACTCAAAAAAATTCGGAAGTTATTTACAAATAATTTTATTTTCTATGGGATGAAACTTTTTTAAGCTGTTGTGCTTATTTTTTTAGTATAAGGCGGCTACGTATATGTGAAAATCGGGTTAATTTATTTTGGTGATGGTTTTTGGATTTAAAATAAATTGGTTGGTTGTTGGAAAAAATTGGGGCTTTGGCATAAATACTGAAGCTGATGGTTTTGAGTTTTTTTTTTATATATATATTTATAATGCGAAAAATGGGCTCATTTTTTTACACACGTTTAGGCAATCAAATTTACATTATACGAACGCTCAGACGAATGCAGCAACAAGTTATATGATAGCGAATGATCAATCTGGACTTAGTCAAATGAATTATCATCAAGATGTCGCAGAAGACGTTGCACCCCCGCCTATGATTCCTATTAAGCAATTCTTGGCGGATGGGGGAGTATTGAACCAAAACTTCAACATCATAAGACATCAACAGCAAGCGCAACGAATGGTTATGGATGTTGTTAATCAAAACTCAGGACCTCGGTAATTTTTGGTTTAGAATTTAAAAATAAATTTAATTATTGATTTTAGTTCAAATTGTTTTAGGGAATTACAAAATAACTATAATGTAGGAAGCAGACAACAAAATCTGCTTATCAACCAGCAACCAGCACATCAACAATCTTCACGGGCTCAACCGAGTCCCTTTGCGGAGGAGCATTCGATGAGCAATGGTCAAATGTGCCCTGAAGATGTCAACTCTAAGTTTATATCAATTCCAGAACCTCCTACGGGTAGTAATCACATTCCATATAAA
This sequence comes from Lagria hirta, assembly GCA_947359425.1. Lineage (NCBI taxonomy): Eukaryota > Metazoa > Arthropoda > Insecta > Coleoptera > Tenebrionidae > Lagria > Lagria hirta. Next base: position 1,744,180 of record OX375799.1, read on the forward strand.
ATGCAAAAGGCACTAGTTGAAGGAAAATTACTGCCTTGTATTAATATGAAGCCCTATGTCTACGCTGAACTCCTGGTGACAATACCTGATCTCGTTATGAATTTTTTTAATAATATACCAGTTCAATCTTGTCAGGCCGTAATGAAAGTATTAGGCATGGACTTATATAAGCCAAACAGGTAATTTTTTTTAATCAGATTTAATTGATTATTCCGATATTTGCGAAGAAAATGAATTAGGAGATAATTAAACATCAAAGGTGTTTTTTATATGATTATATAAGGCACTTATATATAAAAATATCTAATTAATGCGGTATCTTGTTTTTCGGTGTAGACAATAATTAATAACTCTTTGCTTTCAACGTAACTACTTTCATCTAATTTATTTATTATTCTCTATATTTTAAAGTAGACCGCTGTTCCAAGGGTTTTGGTCTTCATTTTCGTACAAATTTACGTCAAATTTATAAGTGAATTATAGTTTCTGCAGTAGACTGCAGTTACTAGACTCGGCAAGCGGAAATGTATGTTTTTTACTTTATTTTGTCTTTTCGGTTGGCACGATTCACGATTTGCTTTGATCATGTAAGTGGCTACATGATAAAGCTTTTAGTTCTATATTTATTAGGATGTAATTTAGAAAATTAATCAAATAAACACAAAATTGAATTAATTACGATCAAGTGATGATTCATTTCGATTCAAAGAAAAACTTAAAATTGAAATAAAAGATGTTTTAAATATATTTAAAAAAAAATTTTTTTTGTTCGGCTTAGTAGTTATTTTTTTATTGTATTTTTGCAATTTTTGATAGGAGATTTTTAAAAAATGCTTGAGGATAATTAGAGCAAGATAATTGTGCCTAATTTTATCTTTAATGGTTTTTATGTTTTTTTTTAGTTCATAGCATTCTAGAATGAAACGATATTAGTTATTTGGTTTAGTGAAGATTTTACGCAAGCGCTATTTGCTGAACCAAGCGGTTAGAAATTTTGTTTACTATTGGTGACTGGTTTCCGTGAGCACGCAGACAAATCTTGCAAATTGTTGGGTTAGTCTAAACAGCCAGATAGATATGTTGCACTGATTAAGGGTCAATATTTGACACTTTTTGATACTTTCAGATCGCAGACTCAAGTGTTACTGGAATCAGGAAAGTGTCAAAACATGAACGAACTAGTACCTTTAGTTCAAGTGAAGAGTGTGATAGAATTCATGCCTCAGTTGAAATATATGTTAGTGGGTGTTCTTCCTACCATGTCTAATAAACAACGTCAGCGGAATAGCTAGGACTGGGCGAATATGTGGGGTTATAACTTTTACAATCTGTGAAAGGTCCACAAATTAAAAAGTGTTGTTTCTATACGAAAGAATGTGTTGTTTATAAAGAAAAAAATTTGTTCCTATTGTGTAAAGCATAAGTACTGTTTAAAAAAAAAGTGAATTTATTATGTACTGTTGTAGTAGCTGCATTTGTTTTTCTACTCTGACAAAATACTAGACCTGCATGTATTCGAAACGTCAATTTTTCGAAAAAAATCGTGTTTATGATGATTTTACACAATAAATTTTTTGTAAATATATTTAGCTCTACTTGTTTATTATGTTCGTGTTTTAATAATTTATTGTCTGTTGTTATTTGAAATTATATTTGCACGACTTTTATTCATACATTCTTCTTCTTCTTTCGGGCGTTTTGTCATAGCATTTCAATTTATTATCACTTTTTTGATGTAACTGTGTTTTAATGACGATTTATAAAAAAAAATAAAAACTTTTTTACAGAATTTGACGTTTTTCTAGTCAATTAAATTAAGCAAGATCATATTATGGACTTTTTAAAAAGTGATAAAAAATTCAGAGAATGTTCATCATGTTATATTATTTATTTTATTCAATATCATTGTTCATAGTTAGCGCATTAGTGTGAAGTTTCCAGGGTAGGGGATGTGTACTTTATAGAAAATGCTGACAAATCTACAAAGCATTCGTAAGATCTGAATTTGATTCTATTGGTTATATAGTTTTAAGCTTGTAAGACTCCATGCTCTAACACTAAACTGACATTGTTATTTTTGGATGGTTTTGATTCCCTCGCCTGTGATATTGGAACAGATTTACAAATCAGTATTTAATAAATTATCGTTTCAAGAGGTTCAATTTGTTTTTACTGTTTTAACTTCTGCATTGATTTGGCTCTCTTTGATGACGAAATTTTATAAATCATTTCTTGACTTTTGTGAAAATCTATCAATATTTGTACAAAATGTGAGTAGAAATAATTTTTTATGTATTAGCAGTTATTTTGTAGTGGTCATGTTATCGTTTTTGGCAATTTTTCACAAAATATAGTTGTAATGTTACTGTATTGTATATAGTAAACATTTATTCAAATAAAATTTCTGGTTTATTACATTATTATTATTTGCTGGTTTGCCTTTACAATATGTACAATACGTTGCCAAAAATTAAAAAAAAAATAAAATATGTAATATAATTGTTTTGTCAGGTACACCACTCAATTGCATTTGATACTTAAACAAATGTTAAATGTATAAATATAATTTAACTGTTCAATTGAGAGGGTGACTTATGACCTCTTCTACATAATATTTAATGCAATATTTGTCAAAAAATATGCTTCAAAACTGGAGATTTTTAATAAAACCTGTAAATAGTTAAAACTATAACTTGGCAGCAGCAAATAATTAAAGTCAAATTTATAAAAATCAATAATAGTGTGAAAATACGTAATAAAACACTATTTACATATTATCTGTTATCTATTACCTAATCCCATGTCCACATTCAATTATCCACCATAACTTGTATTATCTATCTAAATAATTAATTACTTAATCGCTGTGGTATCTTCGGTGCTATTCGCACAGCTTATCACTTGCTAAAATAAAAAAAAAGATCAAAAGAAAAAACATTGTACAAAAAGTTTTTTTTTTAAACTTTTTCGAAATGCACAATAGAACGAAAAAATATCTAGGGCTTTCTGGCATTTTAGGTCAGAGAGGGATATTTAACGTGTTGTTTTGTATTTCTTGAATTCGGAGAAATAATAAGTGAAGTATTATTGATGAGTTGTAAAATACTCAATGTATTGAATATTTTAATAAGAAAAATCCACGGGTTATGCAACTTTTTACGCAGTTTTTTGATCTGATTCTTTTATTGTGATCGTTTTCATGGTAGTGGCGGTATCTTTGCCGATACGCCTTTAAAATATAACGGTGTTATATTATGGCATTTTTGAAATTAAAGTCTCTTTCTGCTGTTCAAAAATTGAAAGCGAGTATTTAAAATTATCAAAGTACATTCTAGTAAAAAACATATTTAAATAAAAAATAAATTTGACATCGATTTCTCAACTGGTCAATACTAATTGAAATTTATGATTAATGGCCAGTAACAAACATTTTTGTTTTTGACTTGAGATCGGTTATTAAAGGTATTGGAAATAATAAAAAAAAATTGAATTTATATTATTTTGAGGCAATCTTACGTCATTCTGTAATTTCAATAAAAAAATTGAAATAGTTTCTCTCAATTTATTCCGACAATTCCAAAAGTTTACAAGCGATTGTGCTGTCTTCTGCAATGATCGACCCCCTTGGGGGAGGCATTATCTTTCTACAAGATCATAAGAGATAAAACCATTCATGTGCAGGGGGTATAATATTAACACTAATCAAGAGTGGCTTTGGAAAATAAAACGATTGAACTATTTTACTACATGCTTAGTGCCGGTATTGCAGGTGTCTATTCACAACTGACTTTGATATTTTAGAGCCCAGTGCCGTGCACCTGCCGCAGGCATTTACGCCATTTTCTGAATGTAAAATAAATTTTTAATTATTTAAAATGCGATCTAAGAGCTGCTGCCCAAAAAAGCATATCCACTTGATTAATGCTAATAGTAAACACTCTGTATTATAAATTCAAAAGTAATACTGTATTGGGTTTATTGACTTTGAGTCGCTGATATAATACTGGCCCATTTGGCTTTCTTGAAAAATCAAGATTAGTGGTTGCATGAACTGATCAAGTCTTCTTTTAATGCAATACATGAAAGGTTAAATCTCACCTACAGTGTACGTTGTCACTAGATACTTGTACAAAATATCGATCGATTATGTAGAAGTACAGTAGCCCGGGTTGATGGGCTTCCCAATAAGGGCGAAACAGCGCCGATAGGGTGTCTACTTGACAAGTATTATTAATAAGCGAATTTTGTGTGAATGTGGTTAAAGTAATTTGTTCGAGATTGTTGATAATTATATTGTATTTATGCAATGTTTAGAATGTATTTGTATCAGAAAGAGAATATAGTGGAACAATCCGACAATTGTTGCATTTTTAATGATATTAGGTAATCTAATTATATTATTATGTGTAATTATCCCGGCGCCTTCACCATTATTCTTATGCAAATTGCGTCGAAATAATTACGTTTTACACTTTTTTATTAATTTTTTGATTTTTTAAGTAAATTGTTGTAAAAAGTGTTGGAATATTAGTGGGTTGGGTATGTAATAACTGATTAGGAGGGTTGTTTGAAGGAGATGGAGTGTTTACTTAGTTTTTTGTTGAGAAAGAAGGAGCTTTGACGAGATGGCCCACGTGGAGAGACAAAAGGATGCTCTGGATTAACCCCCGAAATTGGAATCGAAAGCAGCTGAGTGCGCGGGCAGAGCAGTTGCGCATCCGAAAGCGCTTTTCCGCCACCGACAGTGTATAGCATACCGTGAAAATGGAAAGAGTGTTAAAACGTGTGGGCCTAGCAAAAAGAGACCACTCAGAGTCAAAAGCTCAGGAGCAAAGCACTGCCGAAGACAAAAACCGAACTAGGAGACGCCGCCGGAGCAAATCAAGGCGGAGGTCTGGTCAGGAAAATAAAAAAACACGCGGTTTATTTAATATTGATTGGGAATCAGTAAAAGACTGCAAATCTTGCAAATCCCGAGTGATAACCAGGAGATTTTGTAACAAAAAATCGGACAATGAACTCTATAGATCTAATAGTTTCAAATTTGAAAGGTTCATTCGCGGGAGCGAGGAAGCCTCTACATTGGGAAAAAAGGTAGGTTTCACAGGAAAATCTGACAGGTGGACACAAACTCACACCGCATTACCTGTTTTTGTTAATTATTTACACGAAAAGCGGTTACATGCCTACAAAAAACACATCCGCTTATCCCTTTTTGGTCTCTCTAATTAATACTTTTTGATACTTTTAGGTCTATTAATAAATCATGTTCTTTGTTTATACCAACTTGACCTTTGACAACGACACTCTTTTACAATTATTCATATCAATGTTTTCTCATTAATTTGTAGCTGCGTCTTTCAAAAATATTATCATATTTTATGGCATTCAGCAAAGTCTAAAAACGTGTTGAGATAGGTTCTAATTTTGATTCCAAAATAGACCTTAGGATTTTGTACTATTCCCGGCACCTCCACCATTTTTCAATCAATGTAGTTCTACTTTGAAATAAATTTTTCTATCAACACCTATCCATCTTTCGGATAAAGACATTTCAATTTAGATAAATCAGTGAATAATCGATTAGGTATTATTCGTTGGCAAACCTATAGCAATAAGAACAAGACAGACACCCTAAAAAAGGCTATAAATCTCGACAAAACTTCCGCTGTATTGATAGCCCAGACACATAATTTACCTCTAGACATCATCAGTCAGGTCTTATTGCAAATTCCAAAGCTCCACTAGTCGCTAGAAAAAAAATTAATTTAAGTCAAAACAGCTTAACGGTCAAATTGAAATTTGGAAAATAAATGATGCACCGCACCGCCTAAGGCATCTTTTAATAAAAACGCTTATAGACATAGCATAGCCAGCAGAAAAACGAAAAGGGGGCTTCTGGGGTTCCTGTGGGACGTTCGGCTTGAATAAAGGGTAACATACAAATTGGATTCAAATGCAAATGATGCAAGGAAATAATAGAGAAGTGCTTTAATTAAAACAGTTGCATTTGATGCGGGTGACTCAAAGAAAAAAAGTGCGCTTTCGACGTCTTTGTCTTTCTAAAAGGATGAAAGAAATTTCAATTTACTGCCCCTGACATTAAACAAAAGATATCTACTTTACATTCGTAAACTGTAAATGCTGTAATCATCAAAGCCACATGAAGAACAACAATTTTCTCATGCGCATGTTTTTGAAATCGATTTTCGAAAACAGTGGAGTTTCCAATGCGCTTGCGTAGCTTTTGCGTTTTTATTGGACGTCTCTGATGTCAGTGCGTTCTTGATTCTATATATAGCAAATGACTCATCTTCTATACAGTATTTCCCGAGAATCATAGGGGGGAATCTTTCGTTATTTATATTTTTAGCAAATTTGTTTTGTGTTGTTTTCAAAAAACAGTTCAAAATTGCTTGGTAAGTAAGTTTTTACTTTGTTTTTTTCCTACTTAACTGTATGCTTTATGTCATAACATAACCTGTATAGTTGCGCTCATGCTTAGCCAAAAAGCTTAGATTAATGCTTGAATTATTGTATCAATAAATTGTCTTTTTTTTCAATTTTGATTTAACTAAATTTGAAAAAGTATTTGTATCCCTTGCCTGAGTTGAGTATACTGTATTTATTTACCCTGCATCATCCCTTCCTTTCCCGTCATCCAGAAAATTGAAAATGAAAATTGCTGGAATGTTTAGAACTTGGTTGAGTTGATGTTGACGTTGTTCTCGACTAAAAGTCGATTAAAAATGGATGTAAGCGCGGTCCAGCACTTTCCTTTTAATATAAAGTGTGCGATTAGAAGAGGGGTTGCAACGTAACCACTGCCGTTTAGGGTCTAAATTACGAGGAGCAATCTGATATAGAATTCGTGCACCGGCTGTTGAACATCGGTTAACATACGTGATGCTACTATAAATAAGTTATTTATTGGTGCTGTTGGTATTATGTGCAATCGTTTACACTGCATCACTTGAATTCTAAAAATGTCAGCCTTACGTAAATTTTTTGATTTTATGGCATTCACACAAAACGCGTAAATACCAAGTGAAGTCTGACTTTCGAAAATTGGAGGAGAAGTATTTCAGGCTGCTTTAGATTTGTGATAATATCTAAGTATTACTAATCAAAATAATCATTTTTTAAATGTATAACTGAACGCAACTTAGCTATAAATCAATGCTTTTAATCCTATTAGCTAAATGAATGACGCGTTTGTGACTCACCGACGGACTCTCGGTTTAGCAATAATATTTTTGGAATCATTTTGGCAAGTTTATATAAATATCGATTAATATAATATTTAAATTAATTAATAATTTGTAAACAATTGATTAATTTATTATAGTTTTGTGTTCCACACAGTTCTTACAACGTATTACAATTACAATAGACGTGATATAGTAATTAACTAAACTAAACAGTTATACAAAAAATCGAAATTACAAATTAATATTTCGAATAAAATATTTATGAATTAATTAAATGACATTTATTGTAATGGTTCACTGTTGGCGGCGAGCTTAAAAATTTAATATAATATTTATTTATTCCTATAATTATGGGTTTATATAAAATTTAAATTAATAAAGATTATAAGTTTTATCGTTGAGTTTTTATATAATTATTATAAGATTGATATCAGAAAAAAAGCAGCAATTAATTTAATAATTATACACAAGTTGCCACTCTATAGTGTAGTTAATTGCTACACTATACTTCTAGTTCTCTCATTTTTATTGCACTATACTTCTAGTTCTAAATTTGCCAGAAAATGGTTTAATAAAATCATGTATAGTTTAAGCTCTTTAAGGCTGAAATTGGTTATGAATAGGACACAAAATGGCCTAATAATATCATGTCAAAATCGGCTGTGCTGTCAAAAAATATTTTTTCAAATTACAACATAGGCATACTTTTCTTTGGTAATTCTGACGGGAATTTTTATTCGGAAAAAATAATAAAAAAATATATATTATCTCCAATTTGCGATTATTATGTAATTGTGTCTAATTTTTTTCACCAGATAACTTGATTAAGTTATTACATGGGCACGCAATGCATTTTGATAGCTTTTCGGTCATTTATCTGTTTTTTTTTCTTTCGCAATGCTAAATAGTATTTTTTTAAATTTTTTCCTCATGTAAGTCTATATATAGTTGTGATACCTTGTTATTTTCAAAATAAAAGCCCCCATCAGAATAAGTAAAAAAAGTATATGTAGTTATTTGAAAAAATATTTTTTGACAGTTCAGTCTTAAAGGCTGTAGGTAATTTTATTACGTCATTTTGTGACAACTATTTAATTTGGTGTATAATTTTGGAGACAGCCTGTATAAGAAATCTAAGACTATTGGGAGTTGTTTTTTACTATTTTGTTTCAGACAATAAAAATACTACTTTTATAAAATTTATAATGTTAATTATAAAATAAATTCTTCTATTTAATATTTTTTTAAGTAGAAATATTTCCTATTTAATTGCTATTGTTTTTAATGTGTCATTCTTATGAATAAATCTTGTTTTCTTTAGTTGCTTTATTCTATTCTTTATTTTCTTTGTAACATTTTGATATCTTTGTCTCTTTTTTCTTTAAAATGTTCTCTGGTTTTAGTTTCTGTAGACTAATTTCGTTCTTTTTATTGTACTTTTTCATTCTTCTCTTTTAAAATTGTGTTCTAACTTTATTTGTATTTTACTGCTTTTATTTTAATCTTTTTCCTTACTCTGTATTCTATTTGTCTACACATTTTGTTGACTTTGTTCTTGTTTTTCCATTCTATGTTCCGCTTCAAAATATTAAATTATATAATTTTTTAACTCTTTCAAATTGAGCATAAGAGGCATTTTTTATCTGCAGAATCAATTGGTTTGTTTTATTTCCAGATATTCTTATGTGATGATTATAGTCTGCCCGCAGACAACGTAGGTAGTAGAAAAAGACCGAACAGCATAGCAGTTCTTAATTTTACTGAATGGAATGTTTCTAGTCCAAATGAAGAGAAGGTAAGAAAATTAAAACATCCAGCCCCCTTGGTTACGGTTAGACAATAACCAACTCATTTTAACCAAATTATTCGTTATCTAGTGCGGCTACGAGCATAGAATGGGGAGTAAAGCATTAGAATATCTTGTTAAAGCTATCATTGTCTGACCTTATCCGATTCAAATTTTGTGGCTAATGCAGGACCATAATTGAATCATTAAATGGAGGGGGATAAATAATGAGGCTTTGAGGCGATTATGAAATAGTTTTAAATGGGTTTTGTCCGCAAAGAACTAGTATCAAACGATCGATTCTTTTTAATTTGTATGACTCATGCAATTCTCATTTGCTTAAAGTATTTTTAAACCAACGCAAAAGCGGGCGGGTAATGTTCTTTCTTTCTTTAGAAGTATTTCAGTTGTAAGTTTTTGGAAGTAGTTTTGTTTGCCTTGCAGATCGAAATTTTGGAGACGTATTCGACTCCGCGTGATTCAAAGCAACAGTTAATTCTAGACGAAACTGAGACAAAGTGTCTAACAAGTCCCGATCGAGAGTATTCTCAGCCTTATACAACAGGTAAAACACGCACAGTCTGACACTATTTTTTCTAACTTTGCAAATTGCAGAGGGTTCTTCTGAATCAGATGATGACTTTTTTGGTCATCGAGTTCCCCCTGCAAATCTGCAGGAGTTGAACTCTCCTGACAGTATAACTGAAGCAATTTTAACCCAAATCAATGCTCAGTCGCCAATTAAGCCTGATATCAAAAGACATTCTTCTCCTTATTATTATGCAGATTTGTATAAAGCTAAAAGCGAGCCACCAAAAAGTCTAAAGTCTTGTAAAGAGTCAAACTATCAACAGCATTCAACGCAAGAGACTTTTGAATCAAAATTAAATTGTTGTAATCAAAAAAGCAAAGCAAGGACTGTCGGGAATTCGAATTTAGACAAATCAATCCGAGCCAAATCGCAAAGACGTTCTAAGAATAAGAAAAAGACGAGCTTGAGAACGCAAAGTGCAGAGTTTAAACATGTCACTGTACAGGCACGATTGCCTCCAAACAGACTGACGTCGCCCTGTACTTGTCTTACATCCGACGATGGCTTAGATGACGAGATGACACGTCAAAGGCATGTATACGAGACAGCGTTTGATTGTCGCATTAGCAAGTCTGATGACGATTTAGATCAAATTGACAAAGTTTCAAACCATCCCGTTCTTCTTCAATTAAACAATTCTAGAGATAGCCGTGCTGGACCGTCCTTTGATAGCAATATAGCTTCACAAAGCCGACGAAAAGTTACCGTTCTTTGTCCAAAGCCGTGCCAAACGGACAATAACTCTGTTAGTGTGGTTTCACAGCAAATACAGGTGAGTAGATAATATTAGATATCATTGGAAGAAAAGTTAAGAAAAACAATGTCAACTGTTATCGATCTATTTCAGGACATGCATTTGCAAGTTGATGAAGCGCCTACAGTTTCCGGAGCTTTATCCTTGCCGATGAGAGGTTTTACACCATCCCCTCCGTCCACAGCTCCTCTTCCTACCAAGTTTCCTGGTAAGGAAATGGTAATGAATAGTATACGCAGTGCGCCAAATCTACCATCTCAACCTAAAGCGAGATTAAAAGATCTACACCTGCCGGTCAAGTCATTAAAAGGACGCTTGGCAAATAGTAGTAGTGGTAGTCTTCAAATTAAAAAAAGTGCATTTGAGATAGAGATCGAGAACAATAAACTTATTTCTGAATTCAAAGGTCGACCAAAAAATGAAGAAAAGGGAAAAAAATTAGAAATAAAAGACTGGTCAAGAAAAGATGTGATGGTAGTGAAAAGGAACAGCAGTGGAACTAAAGAAAATATACTAGATTTCAAATCAAATCGTAGACGACATAAATATTCAAGCACAGAAAGTATGACAACAAGCAGCAGTGGTGGAAGTATGGAAAGTATAAAAAGTAGTACAAGTGAAGGGAATAGAAGCACGACAAGCTCAGGCAGTCGACAGTCTTCTTCTTTAAGTTCCCACAGTTCTGATAGTGGTAGTACGAAAAGATACTGTGGTATTCAAAATTCAGGATTTTCAGCTCACAATAATAAACTCCATATTCTAAGCCCAATAAGTGACAAATCATCTCAGGAACCAATCTCAGAAACTTCAGATAATCACCGGAATAATAACTCTCAAAAATGCTCACCAGAAGAGTTAGCGGTCACGTCAGAAACTATTAAAGTAAAACGTCGACTACCTCAAAATAAAAATTTATTAAATTTAGGTTTCCACACCGGCGACTTAGAGATACAAGGATCTGATAGTGGCATATCGATCCAATCACGGGAAGGTATTAAATCACGATTCAGTTTCCCTGTGGCGGAATTGCCAAGCCAGCATCAAGACTTTTCCGATTTACCCTTTGACATGCCAAAATTGAGACGCAGACGAATGATTACACAAGACGCTTGCACTTCTGGGAGTACAACGTCGGTTGATCTTAGAGATTTACCCTTCGATATGCCAAAACTGAGACGAAGATTGAGGATACAGCAATCTAGTACGGACTCGAGCGTCTCACAGGCTTCATCCAGTCAAAGCGTTATTGAAGCGGACAGACAAGGTAAGCAATTGAAAATTTTGTGTAGCCAATCTTTTAAGATCTAGCAATTACAGTAGCCACTTTTCGACCAAAATTAACATTAAATTTAGAGGAATTAGACATGCGTCAACGTCCTGCCTTAGGGTTATCTCTGATAGGTCTCACGATGAACCTCAATAATGTCGATACTTTAACCAGTAGTGAAGTCATTGATATTAACCTTCCTCTTGAAAAACAGGGGTAAGCTTTTTACCATTTTAAACACTTTTTCTTGTAATCGTATTTTTAAGATGGTTTCATGGAGCGATAACTCGAGTTGAAGCGGAAAACGTTCTACGAATGCTGCGGGAAGGCAGTTTTTTGGTGAGAAATAGCGAATCGACTAAGCAGGACTACTCTTTATCGCTGAAGTAAGCTATTTTTCCAACTTATAGATTCAAAGTAATTCAATTCCGTTAGCGATTTTTTGCTGTGTCGGTCGTTTGTCTAGGGAATTTATTATGGTGATTTCGCTACAGATTCAATTTTATTTTATAATTCGAAAGTTAAACTATTGATTTTTTTTTCAAGTTTAACATAAATAGTGCATTTATTGACTAATAATTATGGAATAATTGCGTAACGTGGCTCAACTTTTAGTAAGTGTCTACAAGTCTAATAAAAAATGAGTCGTCATTTTTTTTTATTTTTAAAAAAAGCTGAAAACCTGCTTAAATTATGTCAAAAATACGCTCGCTTACCAACTGTGTGATTTAACGTTTTGTACTTGCTTATTAATTTGTATCTTATTAGTCATTCTTGCAAATAGTTTTGCCGATTGAATTGCTTTTGCTTATATAGAACTTATTACGAGTTGATTATGGGTAATCTACTCTTAACAATTTATAAAATTGAATATTGAACACAGTTTTACAATTGCCAAATTATTTTTTTGGAGACTTTTTTTCATGTTAAAATTCGTCTTTTATGTCTAGGAGTGCCAGAGGCTTTATGCACATGAGAATCCAGCGTGATGGATCTGAAGAGAGTTATATTTTGGGTCAATTCAGCAAACCCTTCCATTCTATTCCAGAAATGATTCATCATTTTTGTAAAAATCGTCTACCAATTCGAGGAGCTGAACATATGTGTTTATTACAACCAGTAATTGCACAACTCTTGTGATAAGTTTTAACGAAGATATAGTTTAACTTGTATCATTATTATAATATATAACTGCATAGGATGCTACACGTAGCTGAGAAAAATATATTTTCTTGTAAGATGAATAAAACAAAAAGGCTTCCACATAAGAATGAGATTTATACCCTCAGAACGTTGTTATAGTTACCACTTTTCCATATTAAATATGGTTTCAACATCTAATTTGTTACGTAAAAGAGTAACAACATGTGCAATAATTTTGTTATGTTTTAATTGTTTTTTTTTGTTTGTTATTGTGATTATTTAATTCAATTATCAATCAGTTGTTAGTACGGCTACTGAAAAAATATTGCCAAAGAAAATGACTGTGAATAAAATATACATATATATTATATACATTTTAGAGTTAATCATATTAGTTTTAGTATCTAAATCAATGTTCTAGGTCTACTAGTCTTTAAAGAACGAAGAAGCAAAGTTTAAGTGACTACGAATACATTAATCATTCACCCATTAAAAGCTCATTACATAATGTTGTATCTATTTTAGTAGGTATATTTTCCAATTAATTGACACCTTCAAATTTTGCTCTTAATAAATAATCTTCAAACTGTTTTTGATGATATTTTATTTCCTCTCATTCCTTTCTTACCAACTGTTGTTTTTTTTAATCACGTCAACATTGTGCATAATCAAAATAAGATATTTTTTAAATTAACTCAACGGAGCTGCGCATCAGTGCGCCAAAACAGATTTTTAACCATTTTTCAAGCGTCACTCTATTGATTACTTTTTCTTAGCACACATGTAAATTCAAATTAACCAATCAGGAGCTCACAAAAGCTGTAGTGCGGTGTGTAAACGTCATCAGGCCACGCCCTTCCAGGGCTCATGTTTGCTTGGATGCACTGTACCACAATTATCTTGTAGTACAAATGTTTGACAGCTTTATAGTCTGTGGCTTACGTGACTTTGACAGTTAATTGCATCGCAATCATTATGAAAATCTAATGAGTTGCCTTTGTAGTTGCATGTTTACTTCTACAAAAAGTAACTCAATAAGATTAAGTGTTTTAACTTCCTGTAATGTTTTGAAAGCTTTAAAAAATATTTTAAATAAATGTCAACTTTTTTTAGGTTGGCAACGTTACGTTGCTGTTAATTTCTGGCGCTTTTAGTTTGGTTATCTAGTTATCTGAGTTACTGAGGAATTTTGTTTTGCCAGGTCAGTACATGGTCGTCGTCGCAAGTTGCGACGTCATTTTATAAGTTATAATAGGTTATATGGAGAATTTGTGAAAGGCTTTGATTTCGATTAAAAGCCGAGTGATAATAGGGATTTTCCGATAGGAAAATAGAAAATTACTAGTCATCATCCAATTCTTTGTAGACAAACATGGCTGACGATGATGGGGTTGATTGTAAGAAAAGTGAAGAAAACAGCGATCCGGTTGCACCTGAAGGTGCTAACGCGTCTGGTGAAGAGAAAAAGATAACAGTGACAGTCAAAACTCCTAAAGAAAAAGAGAGTTTTACTGTGGATGAAAATTTAGGTGTTAAAGCGGTGAGTCAAGTTGACAGATTCCTAACCTAAATGTCATATTTTAAAATTTTCCTATGTTGCAGTTCAAAGATATTATAGCGCCAGTTTTTAATGCCACTGTGGATCAGCTATGCCTTATCTTTGCTGGAAAGATTATGAAGGATAATGATACGTTGCTCCAGCATAATATCAAAGACGGACTCACCATACACCTTGTGGTTCGATCAGTGCCAAGAAATACAGAATCCGGACCCTCACGGCCCCCAGGTAAAACTTAGCTAATGTGACAAACATCAGTCATACATAACCTATCAAATATCGTAGCGCTGTCAACTTTTTATTATATACAGAGTGTTACACAAACTACAGAGGAATTTTTGAGACATAACCTTGATTCGTTGCTAAGCAACTCAAGCAAATAAGCATCCATATCCGACTTTATTCTTAGTACGATCCACTATACTATGATTACATAATTAGTTATTTTTTATTCATTTAATACAAATATTTACAATTGTCATAAATATATCGGGTGTGTTTCGTCAATTGTCATACGGACAAATATATACTTAAGCCAAACCTATTCCGTTTGTCTGAAGGCTAAGCTGGAAGTTTATAGTGTTTTGGGTAGTGGTATATTGTTGCGCACCTACATATCATTGGATATCCATTTCAGTTTAAAAACGCACCAATATCCTATTGATTGCTGAAATACTATAAGCTAATGGCCCAACTTATTTTCCAGCGGATATAAGTGCTACTCCTTTCGGCCTAGGCCCTTTGGGTGGTTTAAGTGGGCTTGATAGCAATTTTGGAATGGGGGGAAATTTTATGGAAATTCAAAGTAGAATGCAGAATGAGCTATTGAATAATCCAGATGTATTGAGACAACTTTTAGACAATCCTTTTGTTCAACGAATAATGAACGATCCTGAGAATATGAGAGCGCTCATTACGAGAAATCCTCAAATGCAAGAACTAATGGAACGTAATCCTGAAATCAATCATATGTTGAACAATCCTGAGTTGTTGAGACAGACAATGGAGCTAGCAAGAAATCCATCTATGTTACAGGAGTTGATGAGAAGTCATGATCGAGCTATAAGTAACCTCGAGAGTATTCCTGGAGGCTACAATGCTCTGCAGAGAATGTATAGAGATATACAAGAACCAATGTTTTCTGCTACCAGCGAACAGTTTAGTAGAAATCCATTTGCTGGATTAGTAGATAATAACGCTACTGGAAATAATCCACAACAAGGTACAGAAAACAGGGAACCTCTTCCTAATCCTTGGAATAGTCAAAGAGGTGGTGGGGGTAGCAACGGTACAAATACCGCTCCAACCAATAGACCAAGACCAACCATAAACAATCCATCTATGGCTAGTCTGTTGCAACAAATGTCAGAAAATCCAGACCTAATGCAAAATATGCTATCAGCGCCATATACACAAAACATTTTAGAGGCCTTAGTTAATGATCCCAACATGGCAAATGCACTACTATCCGACAATCCATTATTAGCCGGAAATCCTGGCGCACAGGAACGAGTTCGATCGATGTTGCCAAACATCGTACAGCAGCTTCAAAACCCAGAAATACAAAGCCTCATGTCTAATCCACAGGTAAGTTGAATTTTACAGAAATTAAATACAAAAAAAAATCAGATCTACACCATTGTACAAGTAATGTAATGAAAAAAAAAATTTTTTAAATTGATGACTGTCTATTTAATAATTATTAATTTGCATTAAATAAAAGAATTAAAAGTTTAAAAATTTATTTCCAAATGAACGACTCAATTATTTAATGTTAACGCGAACTATATGTTTTATGTTGGAAAGTGTTTCTATAGCACTATAATATTATGAGTAAACAAAGGTCTATGAGCAATATTGCACAGGCACTCAACGCTATCATGCAAATACAACAAGGAATGGAGACTTTGCGGCAAACTGCTCCAAGCCTAGTTAATACTTTCGGCATTCCGGTTCCACCTAGCACAACAGGTGCAACGCCTGCTAGTGATGCCACTAATACTGATACTACAACCACTACTACCACAGCCACACCAACTACTATTACTACAGATTCTAATCCTACAACGACGCAACCGTCTGTTCCTCAAGGAGCTGACCCTTTTACAGAGGTATGTCTCAAAAGTACTGAGGAAATTAGCTAATTACCTGTCCAACGCTTACGTGAAATCTAGATGATAAAAATAACTGTTGGTCAAATTTTACAAAAAAAGAAAAATTAAGGTTTTGGTTGTATTAATTATTTTCTAAGATTAGCCTGAGTTTAACCAAAAGCTGAACATGCTTTGTTCGATATGTTAGGTTTTACTTGAAATTGTCTGATTTAGTTTATGGCTCGGATGATGGCAGGAGTGGCAAATCAGCGCGAAACTACGGTACCCCCGGAGCAACGATACCAAACTCAATTGGATCAACTTGCTGCAATGGGTTTTGTGAATAGAGAAGCAAATCTTCAAGCCCTAATAGCAACCTATGGTGATGTGAATGCGGCGGTGGAGCGGCTACTGGCCCTCGGTCAATTGTCTATGAGCTAACCAACCTATTTTCCACCTTTTCTTGTTTTAGTTATTTTGGGTGTCTTTTGTTAGAAAATAGAATTTGTCATTCGAGCCGGCTCATGGGAAAACAGTGGATTTATTTTCGGGGATATAGAGATATATTTTTAAAAAATATGTTAAGTTTTGAACCCTTTGGTAGGGAAAAGACGCGGATTCTCATTTTTTAAATCACTGTTATTGCACGTTAAGTTTTTGTGTATAACACTTTTAATGCTATTGGGGACCAAGGGTTTTGCATTGCATTAATCAGCGCAATGTATCAAATTTTAAATTAGATATCTATCCCTTTGAATCCACTGCTTAACTGATGATTTTATCACCACCGGATGTATTTTTTTTATAAATTATTTCTGTTTTATTATATATATATATCTGACAAATTGAGCATAAATCAGGGGCATAGTATTAACAAGATAATTATACTAATCAATTCTATTTTGAAATCTGTGCCTGTGGTCTCATCTTTAACATTTTCATTATTAGAAATTATTGTAGCTGCAATGAACTATTTTATTAGCGATATATGTATTTTAGAATTTTCTCTACAATCGTGGCAAACACCAATGAAATTTTAAAGAGTCAGGGATATGTGGCGGGTCTAAATTTTTTTAAATGTATTCCAAGCAGGTAATTCTTATAAAATTTCTTTGAACGTATTACTTTGAAATTATTTAAGGCAATAACTTTAAATGGTCTAGATTGTTTGGCTCAACAAATTGCGATAATAATGATAAGAATACAGTTTTTAGCACTAATTTTTTAAGTCTTGTACTCATGGAGATGTTTTGTATTAGATTGCTTCTTTTGTGTCCTACCACTTTCATAAATGATTGTTATTTAAAATAGTGTTGGATTCAGCACAGCAAAAGCAGGTTTATACTGCAAGAGATCGATAAATAATTTTTTTTTTGGCAATTATAATATTGTGTAATGTAATTAATTTATGTGCAGTATTTTGATTGGACGTAAACAAATAATTGTGTTTATCTTTTGAATGGTTTTAATTTATTTTTATTTGCTTAGTTTTACAGAAAAAAACGTCTAAAAGAGCTGTACGTATAATTTGATTGCACTGATTATGTGTTCACACTCAATAAGTGGAAATTTACTTATTTTATTTTATTACATAAAACACTATTTTAAAATTGTTATATGTTTATTTTACTGTACAGCCACAATAAGAAAGTGTAGTGGTGCTATTTGATGAAACTAGTAAAATTTTAATTATATTTTCTATAACCATCTTCAATAATTGAAAACCTGGAAGAAGTTGTATAATTTATTCTAGCATGAGCATTGTATCTTATTATATTAGGCTGTGGTCATTCAATTCAAGAATATATTTATTTGAATGTTATCGTGATTATAATAAGCTTGAGTATCATGAAAATAATTAATTCGTATATTTTCGGTTCAATTGAAAAATAAATAGAATTTTATTTACAGTTTCAACTTGCACCTTTTATACATTTATTGGAATCAACATTCCATTGTGTAGCGTTAAATGCGTCAATAAAAAAGTTCTCCATGTTTCCTGTTTTAATTTAATTAATGACAAAGAGCAATTGAAAGTAACGGTCATATCCACTTTGTGCATGCGGGAAATGGTCCATTCTAATGGCTAAGCGTAATTTGATGCCTAAGGTAATAGCCACAAAAGGTAAGAAGAAGAATTGTTATCATGCAAAAAACAAAATCATATACAGGGTGTAATGTGCTTTACGTTCGTCACAACAGTTTTTGACAACCAGCAATACACGTCAAACCAATCGAAAATCAAATAATTGGTGAAAAAAATAATTCACTCTTACATTACTAAACTTATTTAAATGAATTACGTAAATAGATGATAGAGCAATTATAAGTTTTTTATATACAGTATGTCCCCAAATTGAGTTTACAGGAGGACAAATTTTAGGGCAAAAAGTCATTCTTCATAAAAAAAATGTTTGCTTGTCAAACAAATGAATATAGCCTATTTTTTTTAAAAGCCGACGTCACATGTCAGCCTTTAATACATAACAACATAAAAATCCTTCAGAATAGACACGCCCGCATTTATAACTTTTATTAAGCAAATTCATTATAAGGCTCAAACAGAAAATTCCAAATACTTCTATTTTTTGTTTTTTTTTTTTAAAATAAGAATGGTAAGATATGGTGGTTTTACGAAAATAATGAAGGTTTTATAACAAATATATTTTTTTAAATAGTAAATCTTAAGTTTTTATTTCATTATGATCAAAAACAAAATAAAGCTTTAAAATCAAATTTTGTTTCTAAACTTTTGTACTAATGCCTTATTATAAATAATAAACAACTTGGTTTTATAACCATTTTAAGATTATATATGGTCGGTCTATCTAAAAAAAATGCCTTATAATAAACAAATTTTAAGATTATATGGTTAGTCTATCTGAAAAAATTATAGAGGCAAGGCACTTTCAAACCTAATAAATTTGGAAAAAATAGAGATAATTTCAGCAAAAAGCACGTTATATAACAAAATAATGACCCATTTGAACAAAAATGAAAGAAAAACGTCTTTTTTTTGTTATTTCTTCTTACTTTTATAATTTAAAAATGATAACAATTGATAGAGGGCTTAAAATAAATAAATAAACTATAGTTTTTTATAATAGAATTAGTTTTCTCTGCCTGCTTGTTTTCTTTAATAAAGCACAACAATCTGACATACGGTAAAAATTTTCAAAAATTTAAAAATCCTTTAAATATAGTCTATCTGGGTAAATTGAAGAGTTATATCACTTTAACACCTAATAAGATAGCAAAGAATAAAAATAATTTCAACAAAAAACAGGTTACATCACAAAATAATGACTTATTTGAAGCAAAATTGAAGAAAATCTTTTTTTTTATATTTCTTTTCACTTTTATTGATAAACAATAATAACGATTGATATAGAGCCGACAGAGAACAAGATTAATTCAAAAACTATAGTTTCTTACAGATAGTTAAAATGTAAAATTCTTAAAAATTAAAATGGCTTAAATGGAATGCTTTTTGATAAGTGAATCAAAATTATCTTGACTTTATAAAGTCTATCTGAAAGAATTAAAGAGCTACAGCATTTTAAAACCTAATGAAATTGCAAAAATAGAGATAATTTCACAAAAAAAACGTTATATCACAAAATAATAATTCAGTTAAACCAAATTTGAAGGAAATTGCCGTCTTTGTTATTTCTTCTTAATTTCAAAGCTTAAGAATAGTAGCGACTGTCATAGAACAATTTACTAAAAATTTTGAATTTGGCGCATCCACCATTTTTATCAAAATCTATAAAATATTACAAAATAATGACTCATTCAAACCAAAATTAAAGAAAAACATCTTCTTTTTGCCGTTTTTTCTTACTTTTATAGTCTAAGAATGATAACGATTGATTTAGAACCGATAGAGAACTTAAAGATAAATACAAAAACTAAAGTTTCTTATAACAGAATAAGTCATGTCTCAAAAACTATAAGGAATACTAAGATGCAGTTTTCTCTGCTTGTTTTCCGTTATTTTTTTAATAAAGCACCACAATCAGATTTGAAAGAAATTGTCAATTTTAATGTAGAGCTGATGTAGATCGTTGATGACGATACAACAAATAAATGTTATTTTAATATAAAAAACGTATAATTAGAATTTGATATGTACTTTCCGCATAAACAATACAAGTTTCATTAATTTTAATCTCGTTAGGCAATTTTAAAAAATGTGGCAGTTTGTTTCTTATTAATTCAAATTGAACAATGTTTTGTTGTGTGTATAGATTATACAGTGTGGGTGTGATTCTGTGATTCATTTGAGAAAATTATTAATTCTATAGAACTGTTGAATTGAAAGAGGGGCACCCCAGGGTTCCACATTTGGCCCTATGCTTTATAGTTTTTATTTGCGCTGTACTTATTTGATTTGGTCGTTGATTTAGAAGCCTCTGATAGGGCTACTTTTGGCGTAAATTTCGCTCTATCACCAAATTTTAGTTGCGAAGGATGATAATAAAAGACGTTAGTTTGAAACAAGTTTAGCTAAAGCTATTGTTGCCGATCAATGGACATTGTGTGGCATTCAAGCTTGGCGGTAAGTAGGTATTCGTTCATGGATTGGTTCTATGAACGAAACCACTCCTCTAGACTGGTGGAATTACTCTTGAATTAAGAATTAACCATTGGCCGCTCTAGAGCGGTTAGTTGGAGTTGGAATTGTTCCGTTGCTATTGCGATGTTCCTTCGTAAAAGTTGAAGTTTCGCAGTTAGGTGGCCAGTGCGTATTTTTTTGGTTTCTCTTGTTTTTCGAAAATTCAAAAACAAAAGTTTTTTTTGACAATATTTGTATAGTGATGTTTGGTGTGGTTGATATTTTGAGTAAAAATTGTTCTGGATAATGCCTTTACAGCCACGTATTAGCCTTACTACCTGCCACAGAGTGCCTCTTCAAACCTGATGTGTAAGATTTTTTACCTGTGTTATTAAATGCCTTACAATACTAAGATTACGCTATGAATATTGACCAATACTATAATTCTTATTAAAGTTAGGCCATAGAAATTCCACTTTTTGAATTAACACCTTGAACGGTGAACAGGTGCAATTTAGTGAGAGGAACAAATATTCGTTAAAGTTCGTTAAAATCTACAGGAAATCATTAACTATATCTTCGCATTAGTATCAAATACCAAAACCAAAATAAACTCAAATAACTCGCAAAGAGTTAACATCGGCAGTGCAGAGCATTTAGAACAAATAAATAATGCGATCATAAACGCGAAGAAACTGTTGATTTTGCGGTTGTTTCATGTGAACTAATTTTAGAAGAGAATTCCCAGCGTCTGTAAGCAATTTAGCCAATTTTTTTTTTCAAACAGAATTGCATAGAAAAGGGACTCGAGCTGTTTCTTGCGGGCCACTGCTCGAAATGAGAAGAGAAGGTAATATTCAGATTCAACAACCGTGATCTTGAGGAATGCAAGATATGTTTTGATTCCCCCTCTTTTTAAAACCATTATTATTTTTTAATTGTGCAAGTCCTCGCGGGTTTTAATGCAATTTTCCGACAATAAAATACGTAATTCGGACAATCTTTAATCCATTTTTCTTCCAGATTTAAGGTCGATTTCAACCAAAGCCCTTTAGAGGTGAACCAAAACGTAAACAACAATAAATACATCTTTCACTCGATGATCAAGTCTATTATTATTTTCTATTGTAAAAGCGATTCTTGCATTATTCGCATTTTCCAATCTAATCCACTCATTTTTATAGTCCAAAATCTCTACTTTTAGAAAAAATATGAAGAAATTATCGAAAAACAAACATAGAAATTTCCATCTTAATACTCCTTATAGTTTTCAAAATATGACTTTATTATAAAAAACTATAGTTTATATATAAATCTATCGAAAAGTGTTCATAGCTATTTTCAATTTAATTAATTTTAATCAATGTTTTACTTTGACTAATCGGAATAAATAAAATTTTATCTTTTGCAGGCAAGCCTATCTGATTGTTCTTTTATTAAAATATCTTTTCTAATTCGGTGAAGGTCGATCTCGCACCGGCTCTTAGACTATTATCATTCTTACACTAATAAAGTAAGAAGAAATAACAAAAAGACGACAATTTTCTTTAAGTTTGGTTCAAATAAGTCATTATTTTGTGATATAACGTACTTTTTATTGAAATTATCTCTATTTTTTAGGTATTAAAGTGCTCTTTAGATCTTTCAGAGAGACTATATAAAGTAAAGATAATCTCGATTTACTTATCAAAAAGCATTCTATTTCAGCATAAAAACCATTTTAATTTTTGAAAATTTTCGATTATTTGAGAAGCAAACACAGAAATCTCCATATTTTTAATTTTTTATTTTAATCTTTAAACTCTCTATCGGTTTTGAGGCAGTCCCTATTATTTTAAATCTTTAAAGATAAGAAGAAATAACCAAAAAATATACAGGGTAGTGTGTTCCATATAGGTTAAAATATTGTTTTAATTATTATAATTTTATTTAAAAGTTAAATTGATTGTCTATCACTTTCTACTTTCGGTTTTGTGGCCTTGTTTTTTGGCGTTTGTTACCTAACATGATATTTCACATTGAACTAATTATTTTTCTCTTAACTGTTAGTCTTATCACCTCAAATGTTTCAATATTTTTTTTTTGGATTCCTAATCTTTATTTTTATACTTGTTCTATTCTGGAATATCATTATTATTCGTTTTGTTTTTGCCTCTTCCTTGATCTTTACTCTAGATTCTGTTTCTTTTTGTTGTCAAGCCACTTTTTATTTGTGCATAGTTCTTCTTCCCTGTTTTTTCATGTCTGTTTTTTTATGTATTAATATTAATTATAAATTATTATTTTTATATTATTAATTTCTTGTGAAGACGTGCCATATAAAAAATGTTCTCGTCTTTTAGTGGCTTTTTTTATTTGTCACTTCTATTTGGCTTTTCTCTTTTGTTTTACATTTTTCATTATACTTTACCATCTGTTTCTAATTATATAGTTTTTTGTATTTTTGCCTACTCTAGTTATTATTTTGAGAAGAGAAAAATTGAGAGCGGAAATGCTTTTTTATCTAGTTTGGATTTAGGCACTGAAAATACATTGTATGTCAAAAGAAAATTTGGGTTTTTTATTAATGTGGGCATTGTTGTAGATTCGTCTTGGTGTCCGAGGGCAATGCATCTGGAGTTTTCCTCCTCTTCATAATGAAATGGAAAGTGGACGTAAAAAACTCAAAAATAAAGTAGAACAAAATGAGAAAAATATGTTCAACGTGTACGGATCAGCAATTGGAAGAATTCAACTCCCAATGATTGAAGAAAATCGAAATGTTGAAACATATGCTAAATACAAACGCAAATGGGGCTGTTACAAGCGCAAACCGCGCGTCCCGTCCGGATAGCTCGATGATCATGGAGCCGCGCTTGGAGTCTGCAGCCCAACGATTCCGTTCACCAAATGCAAATAATTCAAGAATTTCTTCTCATCAATACTCTCTCAACGTCTCGCATTTGCATTCGCAAAGCAATTTGGATAATTCGAAGCATTCGATCTACAGCAACAGTATTCTGCCAGCAGGGAACAAAACCCTTAACGGGGGACTCAACATTTCGAGGGTTCGCAACCAGAGTACCGTCAACAAATTCATCGCCAAATCGAAACAAGTCGGTGTGAAAGAAATGCTCGTTAGTTTGGGTTTATTGTGTTTAGTTAGTCTGCTATTGGCACTTTTATCGCTCATATTTCTCCTCAAAATATCACCAGTCACAGCGAATGATATAAGAGAACTGTTAAGAGCAGAACAATTAACAGTGATAACAGCCGAAGAATATGTAGTAGTGTATGAAGTGACGTTAGCCTTATGTGCACTTACTTTATCTCTTAATTTATGTTGTCTGTTAGTGTGTGCTATTCAATTTCTGTTTGCCGTTAAGCTCGTTAAAAGCCCACATGGAGGAAGCGATAGGTAAGATATTATTACCTTTGCCATTACTATTGTTATTTTATCTCAAATCTTTCAGCTTTCCCTCAACTCTCAATTATTTCTTTTTATCTTTCCAAACTTACACGCAATCTTACATCATTATCACTTTTTTCCAATTTAAAATTTTAATGAGCATTGCTCAAGGTTTTTTGGCAACACTATTGCAATGCAGCCGAATAATTCATAACGGGTAAAAAAAACCTATTTTCGACATAAACCTTATTAGGACCCCAAACGGCACAGGTTTGGCTTAAACTGTATATTTAGCAGGTATGACGATTGATGAAACACCCGGTATATATATAATAACTACAAATACATATTAATGAATAAAAAAGATTTAATTATGTATTTAGGTAATGAAAAAACAGTGCGATAACATCTTTTCGAATAAAAATCTATTACTGCCTGTTTACATATTTAGCCCGGCTTTCAATAATCTGTCGACAACTTTTCGAAGATTATTTACATTTTTTTTTTGAGTGATTAGGTATTAAAAAATCTAAATTTTACGTACAAGAAATCGTTGGCCTTTAAAGGTCTACAAAATAATCCGCGATAGCTATTTTTTAAAAACACCAATACTACCACAAATTAATAAGAAGCGATAAGGTATACATATTTAGAAGCATAAAACAGGTTTTAGCAAATTGCCCACATTTATACTTCAAATAAAGCTCAAAAATGACAAAAAAAATTGAAAATTCGTAATTTACCTTGATATAAAATTCAGGTGACGATGATAGCGTTTTATTAATTCAAATTAATAAAAAAATCTGGATTTCACAATCTCGCCTTCATGGCATTGTAGGTTTGGATTACACAAAAATCAAATAATAACTGAATAAATCGGTACCATTTTCAACAAAGTTAATGATCTTATTTAATATTATTTTCAAAAATATGATAATTCTCTCAGAAAATCGAAAATTTACTTCACTTTAAAAGCTAAACAAATTTCAAAAATTTGGTATAATTTCAATAAAGAAGACTAGAATAATGATTTATTTGACCCAAAAATGAAGAGAAGCATCTTTTTTTTTGTTATTTGTTCTAATAGTGAGTTTAGTTTTTCTGGTAAAGACATTATTTCAGGTAGTTCATTTCAGTACATTCGGCTCATGTTTGCTTGGAAGCACTGTACGTAGAAAAAATAGTTTTCCTTGCTAAAAGAATTTAATCCTAAAAATTGTGAATAAATTCTTGTGGGAAGTTTGCCCCTCAGCAAAACTATTTTTATTTATTATTAGGATTGGTCAATTTTTAGATTTAAATTCTATTAAATCATTTTAGTAATTGAGTAACAGATGGAATACAATGCCACTAAACCAAACAATTAAATTAACATTAATCGTAAACAAGCGCTTAATAACCCTTATTCGTTCCCCTCGAGTGGAAACTTTGACATATTTTTGTAGGCGAGGTCTTATGTTCCATCAAAATGTAAATTGCTCATTAACATAATAATATGTTAATCGACAAGCTTTTTTTACGATTGTCTAAATTTTCATTCAGAGTTTTCATTAAAAGCCATCAAAGGCTATGGATATTTTTTTAACAAAAAAAAAAGCAATTTAATGATTAAATAAGCACAAAAAAGATCCCTTTACATTTTTTTTAAAACTCGTAACTGATTTGAAGGAGTATACCGGAAAAGTTAAATGTCCTTGACTTCTACCAGTAAATTTACGATGTTCAGACTAGTTTGCTAAATAATGTACTATTTCATTATGCTTAATGCGATACACCTTGTATAAACTAATAAACAAGACAAGCTGCTGATTACAATCTTAAACTTTCTACTCATTGGCCCGAAACTTTGTGG
Organism: Lagria hirta; assembly: GCA_947359425.1. Lineage (NCBI taxonomy): Eukaryota > Metazoa > Arthropoda > Insecta > Coleoptera > Tenebrionidae > Lagria > Lagria hirta. The sequence goes on from OX375799.1 coordinate 1,770,382, forward strand.
TCCGTTGACTTTTCTCAAGAATTTAAATAAATTTGATATTTCTATGCATATTTTTAATCTCATTTATTGATAAAACTACTTTTTTAAACAAATAACCACTTCTCTTCCGTTCTAAGGTGGCAAGATCCGGCGAGGACGGAATACTACCGAAGCCCATTTTTCTCTAATTTGGTTTTTTCCCAAAGTCAACGATCACCCCAAAATATCCTTTATTCCTATCACAGATTATTTAGTTTTTTCACTTCTTAATAGTTGAGCAAGTTGGTATCCTTTTTTTGCACATGGCCATGACGTTCTTTAATAGTGTGAATTTTAAGGCCTTTTTTGTACTCTCTATAATCGAGTTTTTTCCAACAATTCACATTTATTTGTGAATTTGTGAAATTCACATTTATACCAATTATTTTTTTTTCTTTCAGTTTTTATTCACTCAAATATCTTTTTCATTGTCAAAGCTTTGTTTTTCTAGATTTGACTAGATTAGTCTAGTCAAGAAGCCTATTTCTCTTTTTCTGTTTTTAAATTTAGGGGTTCAATATATCGCAGACTTGACCAGCTTCCCAGTAGCTATTTTTGTTCCTGTTTCTTTACTATGTCTGTCACTTTTTTTGTTTTATATCCTAAAGGCTATGTTTTTGTAGCCATCTTAGATTTATTTATGGCTAAATTACCTATTTGATTATGTTAAACTCTGTTCACAGATTACAGTCACCATAAGTAAGCGAGTCTGACCAAAATTGACCAAAAATACTGAATGATCAATTTTTTTTTATTCTTAACTCGCGTCAGTCTTAACTTTTTTTAAAATATTAGTCAGGTATAAGGCTATACCTATTTTATTATTGAGGGAGCTTAAAAAAAGGGCCCAATATGTCAAGCTAAGCCACTATCTGTAAAACTCAAAAAAGTGGTATGTATTCAATTTGATGGATGTTTAAAATAATATATTAAAATATGATTCCATGTGCAAATTTATTTGGAATCTGATGACAGCGTCTTAAAATGTGGCGATGAGTAATAGTTAAAAAAACTCACTAAATGTCTGTCAATAAATAGCTATTAATTTTTAAGAAGCTCCATGTAATACGTTGTTATTTAGATCTCAATAACTCTTGGTGATTGCCAAATGACCTTTAGAACATTTTTGCATAAATATAAACAAGAAATTCAAGGTGACTTTACCAATTTGTCAAGACTGATCTCCTTGTTCAAAAAACTGGTAAATAAAAATGAAAGATTTTTCCTAAGAGGACAGTAAGTGAGATTCGCTTCTGGGTCAAAAAATTCCCAGCGGTAATGTAGACCTATAGTTTCCGCTCAGGAATGCATTCCATCTCAAATCTAATTAGATAACGTGTTATACGGAACAGGAAGTCTTAAGAATTTATGAATCTATTCAAAGCAATAAATTATTAAATAGACTGTTTTCAATTTATTTTCGGATTATTCGCAATCTCTTACATATTTTTTTCAATCGCAGATAATGAAATCATTAAATATTTGCTTTTGTATCTCTTCCAGTAGCGACATTTTTAAAATTCGTAATAGTGGGCACTTAAATACCAATTAAATAATAAAAAATAGCCTAAGGCTTCATAGAAAACTTGTTTCAGCGAGTAATCAGGATTTTTTTTTTTGGTAATAATCCCAAGGTGTAACTTACATCCTGATGCTGGAGTTAGCCAAGTATAAAGTTACAAGATATTTTTACTTATCCCAAAGGGCACTCAACTATAATCTTGTTGAAAAAATACTGATGGGAACTGATTAAAATATTTAATTCTTAGAATAGCAAACATTTTTTCCACTGTTGACTCAATTTTTTTTTTTGCTTACTAATCAAACAAAATAAATTCTCAGAATTATATTAATATTATAATCACCTTGAAAACATTCAGATGTAAAATTTTTTTTTGATTTTTTTTCAGCCTGAAACAAGCTTTCGTAACTTGTGTCGTAATTTCTCAATCAGACTTTCCATCTCTATTGGCTACTTTAATTTGTAATATTTTCAATTGAATTTTTTTTTTGATGTGGCCTGATCGCCGATTTTATAAAACGAAAAATGCTAAAACCGAGGTTTTTGTGGTAATAACAACAAAGCTGTTTTTTAATTAATTTTTTTTATTGGTTGACTGGATTACAAAAGTTTTATAACAGATAAAAAATAAACTATAAAGATTATTAATTGGTGCTTGCACTTCTTCACGTGTTTTCGAGATTTTAATGTAGTCAAACAATATTTTAATGTATTTTCTTTTGTTTCAGAACTAATAAGTACCTTCAGAAGTCGTCGGTGAGTCGTGTGTGCGCTGTGGGAGGCTTCTTCATTTCTATTCCTGTATTCCTAACAGGTATGCAAAATTCTTTGTGTTTGCTTCAATTTTTCTTCATCTTCTATTTTCAGGTATTATTTTGTATACCTTCATTCAGTTCCATTCAACTCCTGCCATCGTAACCAGTGTTTTCATCGGTCTTGGCATAATATTCTGTGGTTGTGCGATGGTTCACAACGTATTTATTTGGCAACGGGAAAAAACAAATGCTGTTAAAGAGTTGGCTTTAGCTCAACATGAACAATCTCAAACAACAAATTTAAACTCTTTCCATAGTGTAGCATCACCTAATAATCTAGTGAATCACTCACATGTCACTCATGGAAATCACAGTTTTGCACAAACGATAAGCCCTTCTACGCATAATCCTTATATAATAAGACCCGCAACTACAACACCTCCGAGTGGTGAAAATTTAAATTTGACAAAACTCTCACACTCTCACCCAAGGGAGGCGAGTGGAAGTGTCAGTCCAGGGATGCCAAATGCAACGTTAGAATTAAGTAGTGTGGCAACAACAAATTCGCCGCATGAACTGTCTACTCTAGTTTAAGTTCAGTCATTTATCTCGTCATTGCTAATTTATAAAAAAAAATTGAACGTGTATATAGTACAAGTGCGGGATATATGAAATAACTGTCACCTCGCAAAACTTCACTTACAATTAGCTAGAGGGTGTTTGAAAAATCCATGTATATATTGAGTTTTTCACATAAAGTATTCATTCTGAAATGTACATTTGTGAAATTTCAAAGAGTCTTAGTACAAAATAGTTTCACTGCCTCTTCAGGTTTTTATATACTTGCCGTCTCTTCACACTGTAATTTAGATTAATATATTTTATATTATTATATATAACAAAGCGATTTTATATTAATAAATGTTACAACTATTTATTATTGAAATGAAAATTTTGATTCATATTAAAATACATTCAACACATTTCCTCTTTGTGCAAATTATTCCAATACCTAACTTGATGATACCATGGTTGGTCATTATCAATTATTCAAAACCTGTTCTCTATATATGTCAAACGCTGACTATAGGAATTTGCAATTCTAATCAAAACCGTAATTGTAGCAATAGTGTCTTGAAACATGAATAGCTTGACGTAGTACAACCGCAAGAAATAACAAAACTACAATCTCCTCCATTAAAACGAAATAAACTTCAGCTCATCTAGGCACTTCTCAGAGATAAAATCAAAATTGTTGACGCATAAACATTTCAAAATATCAAGGTGATTTCATCAATCGCGAGGAAAAGACCCATAGGTCAATAATAAGAAAAATCTAAGAAGTATTACAGCCATTCACTTAATTTATTGTAGTGGAAAACATGCTATCCTAGACGGAGTTAACGATGTACTTTTTCACTGTATTTTTAACCGTATCTACAATAAATTTATCTTTTTATTTTTAATTGAGTGGTGAAAAAACATTTACGACATTATTAATTTACGATAACTAGTCGTATGAAAAAACACTGATAATTTATCAACCGAGAGATGTCCTTTAAATTACTTTCAAAATCTAATAAAAAAAAAAAATTAAAATGCCTTGTAACAATTTTTTTTTATTAATAAAAAAAAGTATTAAAGATAATGCTATTTACCTTAACCAGCAAACATCATGTAACGAAGTCAAAAACTAGCTCTAGTGTGGATTAGATTAATTCATTACATCATTCTCTATCTACAAATAATTGTCTTCAAGGTAACCAAAATACGATAAAGGTGATCCGTCAATTGGTGTGGGCGCTGCTTCCGTCAAGCTAAATATCTGTATTAAAACATGTTATGTATCAAGTCTTACACCACTTTATCATGTTCAAATGTCGCTAAACAGTTACATAATCTCGAATTAATCACCATAGTTGAAATAAAAAATTCCTTTGTTAAAACTTTTCATTTAATCAAAAACAAATACTGAAGATATTTAAAAAAAAATCAAAATAGTATATTGATTTAAAAAAACAATAAAATATGTAAACAAATGAACAAGAGTGATATTTTGTTGATACAGGTACCTACACAACATTAACTAAGTTTTTTCACTGTGGTTTTTTTTAATTGTAATAGGCGGTTGTAATAAATCACAGAATTGTAGAAGCGCTTCCCTCAAAGGTCTTGAAACTTGGGTAGACGATGTAGTTGTACATTCGACGAGATAGGGGTACAGTTTAATCAAATGTTCCCATGCGGTACTGTCTTCTGAAAGATAACCATTAAATGTTGTTTGAGCAAAATAGAATTTTTTACCTCGAATAGGTGCTCTTTTCATGGATATGATCAGAGTTGTAACAGCTTTCAGTACAAACGATATTTCTGAAAGACGATACCTTAAACATATTTTAAGATAAGTAAAAGTGGTATATTATGAGGTAGACTACCTTGGTAAGGGACATTTGCCGCTGAGTTTTTCATCATCAATATACTTTTCCAAAACCTCTTGAAATCGCTGTAGCAGCGATGTAACAGCCAGCTGACCTGCCAAATCATCACCATTTATCACAAGAGCTTTATTATTGTCTCCATTTATCAACGAAAATTGTAACAAAGTTTCAAAACAAGTTTTAGCAAATTCCTCTCGTAACGTCAATTCTGTATCATTATCACTTTTAATATTAGTCGCAGAATGTATGGAGCCTTTATTCAATAGAATAACAACCTGCATTATAAACTCCTTAGGAATATTATTTGAAAATGGTAAAACTTCTGTTTTAAGCAACTCTATAAGTTGGCAGTCCATTGCTTCATCCGAAACCATCTCGTCTAAGCCTTTATCAGCAGGCGCACACATATTAGGAAACAAAAAGTCGTTCAAAGTTGCTGCCAATTCACTCCACATAGATGCAAACTGATTACCATGAGCTCGAGCAACTTTGAGTCCCGGTTTCAAAATAGTTATTAAGCTAGTCGCTGCCAGCTTCCAAATACTACTAGAAAAACAATTATATTTTAAAGCCAGAGGCTTATGCAACGTTGCTATAATTCCATGTAAAATATTTGAATTAATAACTTCAGCATTTTCGGCAGTTTTTTCATATAGTTTCACAGTCGTAGTCATTGCTTTTTCCCCAAATGGTATATAATTCATAGTGATCCAATCCGACACTTTTTGATGCTTATTGTCATATTTGAAAGATGAATTTGGCGGTGAACAAGTAAATTTCGCAAAAATCAATAATCGTTTAAATATTTCTGGAATCATTTTACTGTTATTTCTAGAGAGTGCTTCTTTCTGAACAAGTTCCATTGTATGAAGAACCCCATCGTGTAAGGGAGTCAAACTGAGGTCCGAAGACGTAGATATGATATATGGTGGAGTAGTCTCTCCATAGGCTGGTAAACTAATTGCATTGGTTAAAACTGCACCTAATTGTTTTAAATCATCTAGATTAAAATTACTTTTAATGTGTTGAAATACACTGGGAAAAATCTGAACTAATGCAGTTAAAAATGTTTGACTGGGAATATATATTTCTTCGTTAAAGCTTCCGTTTTCCACAAGTGGTATTGTAATCTCAGTACCAATTTTTACCCAAACCTTCCAAGCTATTGCCCAAATTTCTCTATCTTCCGTTAAGGGTGTTTTGCTTTCAATACCTTGATTTTTGCTTATAAATAAAATTTCTTGAAACGATTTCAGAGCGGCGATAGAAACTTCGTTATTCTTGTTTAAAGCTGAATTTTCTATAAATTCCAAAAGAATTGACCATGCTCGAGGAAAATCGCCCAACGCCTGTAGTAGCTGTCTTTTTGTATTAAAAACACGGGCAACACCAGAGAGTGCTAAAACTTGAGTCTCGGCCCATTGTTTTTGTGCAGTATTTCTTGTGTGGTGTATTAAAATATTGCCGCCAGCATCAACTTTCTCGCTACTTGCGGAATTCGATAGACTTCTCACTTTATCAAGAAGTGGAAAAAGCACCTGCCATAAAATCGCTTGCCAAGTTGATTGTTTCAATAAACCACCGTGCGCTGATATAGTAGAAAATAATGTCTGTCCTGCTGATTTCCGAACCGCTGGACGCGTATCTACACATAACTCCCCCAATCTTGCATAAAGGCACATCCATAATTTATCAAAACTTGGCATGTTTAAGGTGCCCGGAAAATCTGGAAGAATTGTAGTGTCTTCTGACAGAGTTTGGCTAAGTTTGCCTTGATTTTGATGGAAATAATCGGATATATTCCACTATAATACACTAGTTGAGTATAATAAAATAGAATACAAACTAACATTACCATTAATCCCACTGCTGTTAAAGAAATGTTTAGCTCCTGTGTCTGAGAGCCAAATTTAGCAACAGTATCGACGCATAGAGGGAGACACCTCCATGGCATAACTGGCAGAAAATCGGTTATGACTAACTGAAGACATTGGAAGGCGATGCGGATTAAGTTCTCGCTTTAAAGTATGAAAATATATACAAAATGACAGTTTTCTCCCTGATACATATAAAAAAAATTGATTTTAGTTAAAATATAAGATCAAACCAAATTCATTGAAACTAAATCTGTAGACTTGTCCATGTTTCGTTATTATCGGAAATCTTCAGCAAGTCGCAACATGTTCATATTTGAACAAAGGTAGCTTCTAATAGATGTCGCGAGTTTTACCATATTACGGAAGAAATAGGCACTTTGATAAATAAAAACTTCATTTAAGCTAGATAATTTTGATTTAAAAGATATAATACTTTATTATTTTCTCTACTCCCTTGTAGCAATGTCGCTTAATTTATTAATCTCAAAACAGATCTTTAGTTTTCAGTTAAAAAATACAAATTGTATTTTATAACAAGTGGAAAAAATAAAGTTGTGTTATTAAAAAAAAGATTAGGGCTAACACAGTGGTTATACCAATTGAGTTACGAGATTCAACACGAAGAAACATCCGAGCAATATAACATGAATTATATTTTTTTTACTTATTTAAACCAAAGTAATAACTGTTTTTAATATCGTTAATTTAGTAATAATTATTGATAAAATTGCTATAAAAATTTTATTTAAAGTACGTGTTTAAAAACTCACCCATGTTGATCATTGACAGCTCCAATAATGCCCAACACTAATGGCCAGCCATGTGATAGAGTTTCTCCCGCTCCATGTAATATTTCGAGAACACACTCAAGCTGTCTCTGTCTAACATCTCCGTGTGGAACTGAGCTCAGTTCAAATAGTGGTCCCAATAGTAGAGTTTGAAGCTTTTGATTATCTCTTAAAGGTACTGAATATTTATAATGTAAAGCCGATTTAACCAGATAAGTTACGGCTTCAACGCCCCACTCTCTCATTCGGATATGCGGATGGCGACATACTTCCAATAAATGATTTGTTAATGGCCGCCATAATACTTCGATTCGCGACATATTGACTAGACCAGTTTCTAATAATTTAGCAACAGCAAATAAGGAAGGTTCTCTATTCGAATATGCCAATTCCATAGCTTCTTGTGATAATTTGCAAAGAGCGTTTATCAAATGATGAAGAGCAACATCATCTAAATACTGACTGGATTCAAATAATCGGCTTAGCATTTGAGATAAAACTGGAAGATCAGCCATTACTGATGTGGTAATTACTGCATTTGAGTCTGTTGTTAAGCGGCCAGCTTTCAAACTACCACCAGTAGATGGTTTCAGCCCCAGAATCCAAACCAAATGTTGCAAAGTTGTTAGAACTAAATGCCAAGCAGTACCGAGAATACTACCGTGGCAATGTGCAAGACTTAAAAGAGCGCGCATTGATTGTAAATTCTTTGATGTAAGCATCACTGGGCCTTGCTGAGTGCCTAAAACAATAAAGTAATTATTGCAAAATACTTAAGTGGATGCATAAAAATAAAACTCTAAGAAAGCCAAACGCTATTGTGTCTAAAATGAAAATAAATTATATTACAAGAAGATTAATAAACAACGCAACTTGGTAAATAAAAACTGTTTATAATATTGGCGATTAATAAAAAAACTAGAAAGTGATAGCCACGCAAGTTTAGTGCTTTTTCCACATCCAACAAATTCCCAACGTGCCTAAAGAAGTTTTCACTTCAAAAATATGTACGTTGAGCTATAAGACCAAAAGTTAAAAAAATTCAATTCAATAAAAGTTGAACAATTAAACTTTATTTTCAATTATGTAATTGCAGTCATGTTGAATAATTTCTACAATTGAAAAAAAGAGAAACCTCTTTTTTTTGTTAATGATAGCGATTGCTATAAAATCGTCTTTACTATCTGAAGTCATTAGATAATACACATGTTGATAAAAAAGGCAAGCATTGCAAAAATAGTACCAGCAGGAACAGAAGATGTGGGCAAAGGCGTTCCAACAGCCACAACTTGTTGCCTATAATCCGCTTCTCCATATTGTGCTGCCAATTGTGCGTTTAATTCTTGACTATCTCGAAGACCAGCTCGTAATGTCGCGCCTTGAGTAATAGTGTTTAGCACTGTAAGTGCATAATGTGGAGGTAATGATGACTTGCAAATTGCGGTAATAAAAGCATCTCTTGGTGTATCCAAATTTAATTCACCACACAATGACGCATACGTTTGAATAGATTTCAAAACATTTTCGGTTACAGCTTCGTCGGTACTGGCATCAATTAAAGGACTTAAAGCTGCTAGCAAACCGCACCAACTTGATTTGATGAGTTGGGAGTGAAGATCTTTATCCACTTCTTGAGATGTTTCAACTGGAATTTCTTCACCTAAAAATAAGAAACATTTCCTTGCACTTAATTTGTTGCTATAAGTACCTTCGCTGGGCGCTTGAGGGCCCACAGTAATCTGCAGCGATCGTATGATCTCCAAAAGACTTGCATAAGCTATTGAAATACCATAACCATCCGGAATTGTTGGTGGTTCTATTTTATCCAACATTTCCAAACTGTAAATAAATAATTAGTTGTAGAATTACAGCAACTAACGTCAATATACTAAATCGATTTTGTTTGCCCCGTAGGAAAATTAGTAACAATAGGCAACCACACTCCTCGAAGTAAAAATCCAGGTTGTGGGGAAACTCCAGGACCAGCTGGTAGTCCCCCAAGGAAAACCGGAGGTTGTCCTTGAGTGATGGTCACTAAAAATCATATGAAATAAATATTAAACTGAATATTAAACAAAAAAAAAACATACTCGTGGTGTTGATTTGTAATTGAGGATTAACAAACAATGATTGCACATAAGCTCCTAAAGAATTCACAATATCTTGAAAAATACTAGTAGTATGTTTGTTAAGGTCATAACATTTACAAAACGAATTTAGAAGATCCGGTTGAACAGTCATTTTGTGAAGTACTTCTAACGCCAGCGAACGCTGCCATGTAGGCTTATCAGGGTCCAAAAATTTTACAATTAAAGACAGAAATATTTCACATTCCGTTACCTAAAAAATCTCATGTAAATATTTTATTAAACCATAGGGTAGAATATAAAAAAAATCTGTATTTTGTTTTATGTTTTTTATATTGTATCGTTATCAAAAACTTACCAATAATTTATGAAATTTCTGAATTAATATAGACACGACCCTTAACAAACGCATGCTGATGGGAAAATAAGGTTTTTCAAATGGTGTGGCTTGTTGTATATTTCCTGGCAAAGTGCTTCTATATTTTATATTTGGAGAGAATAATTTTATTACCAAAGCACAAACACGCTCTTTCAACAAAAAACTAAATTCAGCATTCTACAACATAAAGAATATATATATTTTTTGTGATTATCTCAAAGTTTCTCTTACTTTGTAAAACACCGAAACAAACTGAGTTAAAACCGACTCCAGCAGTTCTAGACCAAAAGTACGGGTCATTTCCGTCATACCTATGAGCCAATATGGCTGATCAGCATTAACCAGTTGAACTAAATCTTGGAACAGTAAATACGCATCAGCCGCAGCTGGTGGTAAACTTTTCGGAGGAGTGCCACTGGGAACTTTAAAGTCTTCCACATTTATTTGTCTTGTTTGTAGAGTATTTTCAGATGCATTTAACAGCGTTTCATCTTCTGCTACTACACGTTCAAATACTAAAGACACTAACTGCCTCACTGTAGCTCCAGCTGTGTTAATTGTCGTAGAATTTTTGGCAAAATGTAGGCGGAAACAAAGAACCAAAGTCTGAAATAATATGAATTTGAATTTAACTTATTTTTTGACAAGAAATAGTAGAATTATTGGAACATCTAAGAAGAATAATACTCTACTTACTATCTTCTATGTACAATTTTGATTTCACAGCACACTATTCACGACCAAATAATTTTTAAGTCAAATTTAAGAAAAGTCTTGAATTCCTTATTACAAATTACCTTAATATTAGTTGTTACATAATTTGACCTATTATTTACAATTGTAAATTTGGTGCGATATTATAGTTATTATTAACATTTAAGCTTTAACCACGGTTAAATATAGACAATTTTCGAAAAAATCATTGCTTCATTCTAAATTTGATAGAATTTAGAATAAGATATTTAGGCAGATAGAAAGTTAAGCCAATTGCCTGTATAGAGTAATTTTGGTCTCATACTGTAACAGCAAAATGATTTTGCGATTATAAATTATATATTTACCCTTGCTAACGTCTCACTACGAACAACAGTATTGGTTGTTAATAAAAGTGTAACCGACTGAAGGATTTTAACCTCTTCAATTCCTGATTCCATTAATGTCCATAAAGTATCGGTTATATAGACAGCCCCCTTCTGATCAATTAATTGATTAGTGATAAGCTTTTGAATGATTTGTAAGCAGTACTAAAAAGTTAAAAACAGTGAATAGTATAAAACTAATGATTTTGAGAAATTACTTTAATTATTTTGACATCTCTAGTTTCACACCCTTGTGATAGAGGATAGATAACTTGATTGATTACGTAGTAAATAGGAGTTTGAGGAGTAGCTACAGCATTTTTTAATTTAATAACTGCTTCTTCGCATGACTAAAATATTGAAAATTAATAAAAATATCTTTGGCTAATTGAATTACCTCTTTAATTAAAGGATATTTCTTTTTTGATTCCGCCGCTAAGTTTTTGAAATCATTTTGCAGCGATTCCATAAAAGCCACTGGTATATCCCCATTACAGCCCCCATTTTCAAAAGCCATAATTCTCTGAAAAAGCCCCAAAAGGCATTCAAATTCTTGAAATTCTCTAGGTGAGCTGGCACTTGTAACCTGTCACTGCAAAATCTATACATAAATCCCTGTATTTACGTATTCATCATGCAAAATTTCGTTATTCAATAACTCAATTTTAAATCCTTATTGAAGTTATTGATAAATTATTTAATGCTTTTCGGTCCATTTCACTTAAAAATAACCCAGCAGTAGGACAAGACATCAATACATTTGCGAAGTTAGCCGCATGCAATAAGCTGTCAATGTGCTGTCAGTGTCAATAATGTCATTTAGTGGTCAAGCTTCCAACAAAATAAGATTAATTACACCAAATTTTGCATCATTTAATTCAAACAGAAGGCCGTGGATTGAAAAAAGTGTCGTGTTAACGCTAAAAGTTTAAAAGAATAATAGATTAAATTTGGTGCCGGTTAATTATGCTACAACGCAAGTTTTAGTACCGCAACATACAGCTATTTAAAGTAAGAAGATTTAGTTAGTACTTCTGCTCGGAAAATTTCAACATTGACATCACAAATCCGCAGAAATTTTAGGCAATCACAGCTTAAGAACTACGTAAAATATGTATTTGGTTTTAAAAATTGTGAATTCTAATTAGTTTTAAGTAGTTATTGGACTTTTTTTTGAAAAAGAATGATTTTCAAGCTTTCGGGTGATTTGCATTGTGCGCTTGCGCATTTTGTCATTTAAAGAATCGCGACAATTAAATAATCGCGTTTTACAATTATTTAAAAAAATTATCTTTGTTTAATTATTGATTTGTGAAAAGAAACAATAAGAAAACAAATTAGTTTTGCGGTCCGCTGTTTTCTATCTTTTTAATTGAAAAAATCGGGTTAAAACATTATAATACTTTTGTGTAGTGAACAACGAGTGGCGTGTCCTTGCAGATGAGTCCTAGTTATCCCAAAGGAACCTACATTAGGAAGGAATCAAAAAGGTAAATTACAATCAAATTTCCGTGTTTATTTTTAATTATATCCCGACTGATAGAAAGGATTATTGCGTAAATTATGATAGTTAGTTTATTCGACTTTTTTGTGTAGTTTCTACCAATTTTGAACCAAAAAAGTGCTAAAATTTACAATTTCTTTTATTAGGAAGTCTTTTCAAAGATGCCTTTAGATGTAGTTTTTAATATAAAAAATAAAAATAATTATTTATTATTTTTAATTATATAAACTCTAGTGGAAAATAATTTTGAGTCAAGCATGCCATGAATTATGACATTAGGCTACTATTCAATTGTTTTTTTACAAATAATTTTAGTAATGACGTGGCACTTTTCAAAGCGGTTGTTTAATGGATAAAAAAATATTCAAATCGGATTTCCGAGTTTAAAAACATTTAAAGCTATTTGTGTAGTGCGATTTTTTTATTATGTGACGTTCTGGAAGATAACGCTTTGCGTCTTGTTCCAGGTAGGTCCCAAAGGAGGAGTCCCCCAGCTTCCCACATCAGAGGCCAGGTTAGTGCAATCAAATTTTGGTGATGGGTCTTAATTATTATATCTGAGCTGCATAAATCAAAAGAATTTATTCAACTTTTTAGTAATTGTCTATAGCAATTTTAAACAAAATAATAAAATATACATTTTTATTTTATTAGAAGACCTTTCCGAAAATGCCTTTAAGGGTAGTTTTTAATATAAAAAATAAATAAATAATTTTAATCATTTGTAATCATTGATGTTTCAATAGCAATTGTTTTTGAAACAGGTAGGCCGTGAGTTTGACATAAAGCTACTCAATTGTTTTAAAAAATTTTTTTATTCACGACGTAGTTTTTTTCCAAACGGGTGTTTTTGTGCTAAAATAAGACATTAAAAAAGCTGCTAAAACGTATTTCCGGGTATAATACATTTGTGTAGTGTTTTTCTTCCTATTCTGTGCGAATGTGAAAAGTTTTTTTGATGGGGCCCCCTTGGAAAGTTTTTCCAGGTAGGTCAAGTATTCCAGAGAAGCAAGCCTCTAGCTTTCTTTTCTACATCAGGAAGACCGCAAACTGGTAATGTACAAACAAATTTTGGGGCTGTTTATTCATTTTATCTTCTGGGATAGGCATAATTATTCAATATTTAATAAATCAAAATGGCGTATTGAACTTTTTGGGAGTTTTCCAACAGTCTTTAACCTGAAAAGTGCCTCAATTTACATTTCCTTTCATTAGACAACTTTTTTGAAGTTGCCTTTAAGCGTTTTTTTTTAATAAAAATTAAATTAGTTGTAGAAATATGGTCATATGTCTGTACTTTAGTTGAAGTAGGTCATTGACCTATCTAATAGCCTACTTAATATTAGAAAAACAATTTTAAAAGTGTTATAATATTTATTTGATTTGAAACAATCAGTCAGAATAGCCAATGTAATTTTATTTCTTTTAATCATAGCTGCCAACTGTCATATTGCTGTCAAATTTTAAAAAAAAATACCTATAGTACGTTTAATAAATTAATTCATAAGTTTAAAAAAAAAACCACTATCTTTGTTTTATTTGTTATCAGTTTTTTTGCAGTTTTATGTAATGTGCTTTTCTTTTGTTTTCAAAAGAATTACCTACGATAATTTAGTATTCGCTCTGTGCGCGACTTCAGCGCCATGGTACGTTTGAACTACAGGGGGCTATTGTAATATATTTTACTAAGTATTGAATGGCTGTCAGTAATAATAATATCGAATGATAAATAAAAAAATGCTTTTTTAATTAAAGGGAATATTTATAATAAACATTAGTTTTCTTGTGCATTAAAAAATAAAATGTAAGTATAGTTAATACCAAAAAAGTAGCATAGAAGTTAGCACACATAAAGATAGGTTATAACTGAAATCAGACTGAAATCAAATAAAAAGAAAATAGAGAAAAAATTTTTTGAAAATTAAAATTTTAAGAAAACTTGAATAAACATTTAATTATTTTTTTTTTATAAGTAAATTTAGATTAAACGAAATTACCAAAATATTTTATTGTTTCAAAATTCTTCAAATTAAAAGTGCTGATTGTTTTTGAGTATAAAAAAAATAGATTATGTTTGCTAACTAAAATTAACATATTACAATTTAGTAATAAAGCTGAGAAAAATTGTTAATCGATTAAATTTATCATTTTTATTTTTAGCTTTAGATATTTATATATTTAAAATTTATGATCATTGGTATGGATAATCTTTTAGTTTAATATAATAAGTAGCAAAGAGTAAATGAATCTTAAATAATTAATGAAAAGTTTATAATAAAAAAATTCAATTTTATTTTTTAATATATAATTATGTTAAATTATGCTAAATTTAAAAATGTTTAAAAATTTTTTTTTTATTAATTAATAATAATATTTTCTAGCATTTTCTACACTTACTATTTTTTTAAGTTTTACTCCTTTCAAGATTTTTATTATTACGGATAGTAAGGTTGTGATTCTACTTACTTTTGTCTCCTAACAGCGGCTATCCATTTTTTCCTTTGATTTATTTTCCAACTTGCTGTTGGAAATTTAAAAAATGAAAAGCACTTTTTCTACCTGTGTTCTTACAACTTACAACACTACAACTTTTGTGACTCATTTTATGTTATTTTATTTAAATTAATTTTAAATAACAATTTACTTGTATATTTAGCTAACTCGAAACATAAAAACAGCCCCCCGTAGTATCGGATATAGCCACGGGTAGCGCTGACGGTAAATCAGTTTCTCCCCACCATGGCTTCGCACTGAGCGAATAAGACTTCGTGTCTTTTGATACGGTTGTGTGTGATAATAAAATAAGAAATATATTAATTAAATTCTCGTGTTTGTGATAATTATTGTGAAGTGCAGTGCAGTGCAGTGCTATTTTGTTTCTTAATATAGTATTTGTAACTGTTTTTTTTTTAATTTTATACTTTTTTTTTTATTTTTCACAAATTGTAAACTGTTTTATATAATATGAATACTTTTGGAATAAATGTACTTACATATTTATTTTTAAATATTTGTAAAAAGCTGTAATAAAATCTATTTCGTATTTTTGTTGTTTTCTTTTCAACCGTCAGAAAAAAGAAAATTCCTATTCAACCAGTATATAATTTTTTATATATGTCTACTAAAGTTGTCCAAAAACTAAAGCAAAATTGTTTTAAATTAAAATAAATAATTGTTATTTAAAACGAAGAAAAGCCTATACTGAAAGGTAATCGACGCATACCTGTAAGCGCTGGAAAGTAACTATTGTTTAAATAATTAAAAATATATATATTTTTTTTTTTATTCTATTTTTTTATATATTTTTCAAAACTTAAAAGTACCCAAATTTGAGATTTTTTGAACATTTATCTCCAAAAATGTTAACTTAATCGTAAAAAGTATCTGAATTTCAATAAAAAATATTAAAAAAATTGTCCGGTTAGAAAATAAGAATTCTTTCCTTATTTCTTAAATTGTTTAAACAAATGTTTAAACATTTTTAACTTGGCTTAACGGCACTGAAAATGTAATAAAATAGCTTAATTGTTTTATTTTCCAAAGCCATCTTTGATTAATGTAAACATTATACATCCTGTACACATACAGGGTGTATACGTACAGCCTGTACATATACTCAATCTATAGTTTGAGTATAGTTGAATAAGTTTTTTGGGACAATTTTTTGTGTTATGTTTAATTTTATGTTATGAAATTGTGAATCTGCAATACCTGAAAAATATATTTTTGTAAATAAATATAGTAAGTACTTAAGAGATTTTATTTATATTCAAAATCTTTAAAAAACTAACAAATTTATAAAAATATTTCCAGAACATTAAAAATTACGTAAATTAGGTATAATTAGGTACAAAACAAATGAATTAAAAGTTTTTGAAATGATGTTCAAATCTTTGGAAATTACTCGCATTGGCTTTGTTACAAGCAGCGTCTACACCACTTGTCATCGAGGGTGATCCACAGCTGAAAACTCCAAATGAGCGGGTCTGAAAAGAAAATTTTCAAATAAACAAAACATAATTTCTATGAATTTTTACATTTTCATGTAGAGACGACACAGAATTAAAAAATTGTTCGAAATGTGGTCGTCCAAAATGCGTGACAGCTTTTAGATTGGTGAATAAGGATCTATTTGAAATTCGCTGATAGTGTCGTTCACAAATGTATAAAAACGTCGTACGCAAATCAAATTTTTCAAAAAATTGTGTTATGAAAATATGACAGCTGATGACAAGTTTTTTGTCTTTATATTCCAATTCGCGTATTATATCCACTAACCATTCAAATTGTTTTTGAGTTCGAGATACCCAAATAAAGTAAACCTGAAAAGACATTGACAATTTAATATCACACATTTGGAATTTGTTTACTTTTTTGCAACGAATAGTGTTGGAACGCAAAACGATGTCTTTTAAAATACTTGCAAAAGGGGTAACACCAATTCCACCTCCAATCAAAATTGTTACATCATACATATTCCAATCTTGATGACCTTCACCAAAAGGTCCATCTAGATAAAGCTGCAAAAACTAAAAGTGATTTGATATGTAAAACTATTTTTTTTTACTTTTGGTAGTAGTGATTGTGATTTGTTCATATCGTCATATAACATTCTAATGTGTGAAGTCCAGGGGCCTACAGCTCTAATATGTACCGTCAAATTATCTTCATCTGGTGCAGATGAAAGAGTAAAAGGATGATATTCATTTTTATTTAAAGCCACGCACGCAATTCTGACCCATTGTCCAGATTTATATTGAAAATTTTCAGGTTTTCTAAACTCTAACATTGTAACATCTGTCAAAAAAGTCATTAATAACATATCTGCATAGTTTTAATATTACTTGATGGTAAAATCTCTGCTTTAATCACTGGAATTTCAATTTTTTTTCTACTGATACTTATCAATGAATCAATAGTAAACAAAATCACTGGACCTAGAAAAAAATATTGAAAGAAAGGTTCTTGAATCAAACGTCCCATTCCGTGTAAAATCATAAAAATAAACAGCAGCGGATATAAATTATGAGTGTACCAAAACCAATTGTAAAGTCTGCTTCTAACAATATTTTGAGCAAAAATATAGATTAGAGCCCAGATTAAAGTAAGGATAACACCAGTAAAACCAGTAATAGTCTGCCAACACCAATAGTGAAACTTTGGCAGTTCATGGGTGCTGCAAGTTTTCGATAAGATAGAACAAAGTTTTATTTAATGTGCTTACGCATGGAAAAAATTGGGAAAAAGGCATGTAAGGTCATCAGCCGTTTGTGTAGAAATGTGGTAAAAATTGAATGCATGTCCGATGATGTGTAATACTGAAAAACAGCTTAAATAATTCTTATGTTATATAAGTTGATATTATTTACCAGTGAAGAAAAAAGCCCATAGTGATATATATTTGTGTATTGTTACTGAGGCATCAAAGGGAAAATAATTAATAGCCATTGTATCCCTAAATCGTGTTATGGTGTTTCTGCACATTGTAACTAAAAGAGATGAATACGTAAACATCATTGCTGAAGCTGCTCCACGTGTTATTGTAACACCATAGCCTGCAATTCTTCGAAGTCCGGAATGTTCCCGCTCTACGGAATAATCTAAAAATGCATCAATAGGTTTTACAGATTATATGGTACTATAAAATAAATTACAATATGCCCTTTCTGCAAAAATTCCCCATAAAACTAATGTGTACAATGTCAACCAGAAGATCTCTTTTGATTTTATTTCTATATATCGTATAAATGCAAATGTTGGTTTTGGTTTAGTTTCTTTAATTAATAGTTTTTGATCGTCGTCAATGATTTTACTATGATCACGAGATGTTCGTTCAATTTCACCTTGGACTCTTGCTTGAATTTCTTCGCGACTTCTACAAAATATAACTTTAAATAGCATCAACTTTCATTAGTAATAAACTAACTGGTAGATCGTTTCTAAAGTGTCTCGTGCTGTTTCTAAATAAGACTGTCGAGCTGATGATGAGACTCCTTTTAAATCGAGCTTAGCCTTGCTCAAATTTGAAATATCTTTACCAAACATTTGAATAAAATCATTAAAATCTAATTGTTTTTTGTTTCCAAGCCCTGCACGGCTCATGATACCTTTTATTGTCGCTTGCAATTTATCGTCCTCAACATCTCCTCCAACCGTGGCCAAAAATGATCTAAAATTTTTTTCGAATAAGTCATATTTTACAGAAATATCTTACTTTATCATTGCTAAAAAATTTTCTTCAGTTAAATAACCTACTGCATTGATATCGTACATATCAAAAAGCAGTTTTGCTTTTTCTTGTTCGGTTCCATTAGCAAAAATTATTAATAAATCAACAAATTCCCTAAAGGAAATGAAACCATTTTTATCTTTATCTATCAAACTAAACATTCTTATAACAAATTCATCATTATGACGCATGTTTATCGCTTCTGCAAACTCACAAATTGTTAATTCTGTATTTGCAATTTCTTTTTCTAGAGACTGATCAACCTGTAGTAATTCTTTTTTGGAGTATTTTATTTTAAATGCTTGGGCAAAAACCACTCGGTAAAAACGCTCTAATAATAGCTGTCGATCGGCTTTTGTGGTAACATTTTTAAGCGCTTGTGTAAGACTAAAAGATGTTATATTTTGTCTTAAAAGTCCGCCTTTTGTTATAAATGGATCAAAAGCTGTCATAAAATTACATCGCAAATAGTCACTTTCAAATTTCAATACCTGAAAAAACAATTCGATGAACATTTATCTTTCATTTTTTGCTACTGACCAAATCGTAATCGTGTAGACATTTTATAATTAAAAATGGTGCATCTTTAATTTGGTAAACTTCGACTATTTTGCTCACTATAGAAAAATCTATTCCTCTCAAGATAAATCCTAAAGGTGACAGTACTTCTAATAATTTTTTTTCATTTTTCAAGACAATGACAGTTCTTCTTGAGGGTATTTTAGGACCCAACCACTCCTCAACTTTAAAATTTGTTATTATATGTAAATGAATTATTATGATTTTTTAATTACAAACCTACGAATACAGGATCGTCAATGTGCTTCACATGCCTGAATGAATTTCTTGTTGCTTTATTTTCTTGAATTCGAAGTAAGCTTTGTTGCCGTTCTTTATGTTTAATAAATAAATAAAAAATTCCAATAAAACTAGCAATTGCAAGTCCAATGCTTGTAAAAGATAGAATAAAAGATACTTCGCTTTGTGAAAAATAATCATATGATGTACCATTTACACAGGTTTCCATTAAAGCAGCTTGCGTTAAAGGAGGCAAATGAAAATGTGTTTGGTTTTTAGATGCATCAACAGTTTGATCAGTCAAATTACATTTTTTGATCAAATCATCATCATCTATAATAAAAAAATAATTACATATTTTTGCTCAATAAATAATTAAATAAAGCATAGATAGATATAATTATACCTCGCGTAATGGGAGCGTTAAATGGATTTTTTGGTAAATCATCTGGATTCATTTTTGTCACGGCCATCAAAACGTCATATATGGTAATGTTTTTAATTCTTAATATCTCACGATCAGTAAATAAACTAGAAATAAATTTTACAAAAATTGACTCTTATTTAAAAAAAAAATTACTTGTTTCCTGTATTTTCAAACCAAAACCGATCACCATCTCTAATTCTTATAAATTGATCTCGTATTATAGCTTTGAATAACTCTCCTGGACCCTGATTTGTTTCAAGTATTCCACCAATCCAGAGATCAATATTGCTATCATCATCATTGTACAATATTTTAAACTCGTTTCGGATCTACAATTGAGTTACCGCTTGGTTAGTAAAAGAATATATAAGTACAAACATACTTCCGGTGTAAGATGTGTAAAACTATCAAAACTTTTTCTTTTAAGACCAAAAACTTCTCTAATGGTATTGTAATCTGGCAAACCATGGTCTCTACCTCTTTGAATGTTTAGTGCCATTAGATCTCGACGAGGAAATTCTAGAGGACCAAAAACATTCCCTCTTAAATCCTCTACTATTTCGTGGTCTTCTTTTTCAGCCATTTGTACTGCCATTCCCATCAATAGACGATCAATATTAATAAACTCTTGTGTACTATTACTATTATCTGAGTTTGTTAAATTGGTTATAGGTTCTTGAGGCCTCCAGAAAGAGTTGCATGTACGCACTGTGTTGTGACCCCAAGATTCAAATTTAATTTTACAACCATTTCTTGTATAGTCTCTTATGTAAACGCCAGGAACTACTAAGGTGTGTCCAAAACGAAATGCGGCTGATTGAAAAAACTGATCAATTTGAGGATCAATACTAGGATTGTAGCTTTTGTACTCTGGGAAATCAGAGTCAAGTATCCACAACGGTAACCAATCATATACAGTAATTTTTTGTTGTGTTGCAATTACCCATTTTCTTGCTTCATTGTATACTTTCTCACTTGACCAGTTTTTATTTGCATTTCGGATTCTTTCGGCAATGTAATTATGCCATCTAAACCACATTATTCCAAATGATAGAAGAAAAGAATTCTCATTACCGCGCGGATTACCAAGCTCTTAATAATTACAAAAATGTTTTATTGTGGTTTTAAATCTGAGTTAAAACACTTACTGTAGAAGCGTGATACTTTAGCAGTTTGATGTGACTTGATAAACGTAGAGTGATATATTGGTGGTGGAGGGTTAGCTAAAGGCAGTCTCTGGGTGTTCAATGCCGGAAATAAACCACCAGATGAAGATGCTAAACGTCCATCAGGATCGATAGTTCCATTTTCATAAGTTCTTAATTGATCTGACCACTGCTTTGTCACTCCATAAAACAATCCACCATCTAAATAAGGTGTGATTTCGTTGAGCTAAAATTATAATAAAATGTTTTGATTTAAACTAATATAATTTTCCAACCTGTTGTCGAGGATTATTTGGGCTGTAACCAGTTGTTTGGTCATAACGAGTTCTCAAAACTGGCATTTTTGTATGTTTATACTTTTCTCTATAGGTGTGATTTTCTGGAATTTCAATATTAAAATATTCAGGTGGACATGCTGGTCTCTGAGCATCTAAAATTTCTTCAACCACTTGTTGACCAAAAAATACAATTAATGCGTTTTTTCCAGTCACTGATTTTGTTCCTGACTCTCCTTTTAACAACTTTTCACTTAAAGTTAAAGGGTTTGGCCTGTTTGTTCCACTTGGCATATAACTTCCATCTTCATATTTAGCTGGTGATCTTCTTAATAACGGACGATCTAAATTAAGTAGAAGTCATATTTGAAAGCTATTTCTAGTTTTGCTTATCTGAGTTCCAGCAAAAAATTTAAGATGAAATAATGTACATATATAATTCTATACTGTATATTGTATAGCTGTACCTTTCGCATATAGAAGAGAATTACTTCTGCCACGGTAGCAAAAGTAGTAGATCCGAAAACATACCCAGAATCAATGAGGCGAAAATATCTTAATCTAAGGATATTTGTCAAGACAGCTATTGTGTTTCCTTTGTCTAAACGGCTGCTTATAAAAACGATGATAAAATCTCTATCGTAAAATATAGACAAATTAGTATTTATTTTCGAAAGTTAGGAAACCCAAAAAATAATGCAATTAGTGTCGATTTTTAATGAATAGGTATTTTTCAAGCAAGTTTTGGTTTCAAATCGTTCTTTTACATATTATTTACCTTTAAAAAAAAAGTTCTAGCGATAAGTTTTTTTCAAACCACATATTGCAATAGTATAGCTATATTTACCAAATTTGATAAGCACTGTACGCAATGACGTCATTACGCAAAAACAGCAATTTTAGAAAATTGATTAGTTTTGGCCAAAATTTCTATTATCAAAAACTAAGAAAAATTGGAGATCTTAAACGATAAAACTGCATCTTTCTCTTAAACGATAAAACTGCATCTTTCTATATTACGTGTTGAACAGTTCAAAATCATCGGAGATAACAGAATATACAATAAGAAATTTTATCAAAGTATTACTTACCAATAGCTCCTAAATCTTTTTTAGCCATATTATTATACCAGCCGTCGTATCCTTCATATTCCGTTTCCCTTTCTGATGGTGTATAAGAACAATTTCCCCAGCATCCTTTGATTAACCAATCTCCAAGATTATTTCGATTTGAGCTATTATAAGTACTGGGCCAAAAGTCTCCTTCGGGTTTTTTGTTAGTATCTGGCATAATAACTACGGGGGGTGTAGACTTTGTAGTACTTGTGACCGGGGTAATAGTTGCATTATCTAAGTATACATATCACTTTATTATTTTTTGTAATTTGATAGAAAGTTCCCTTACCTGATGTATTATTTTGACTATTACCTGATGTATTATTTTGACCATTAATTAATATAACTAGAGCACTTATAATTGTAGCTAAAAACCATACAATCATTTTTACATAAGAATCCTTTGCAAAATGGAATATTTTAGGAAAAGTTTAAAGGAAACCGCAAGATAACGTTTATCTGTTGAAAATTCTACTAACAGAACTACATTATTTCAACTTTTTAATAAAATGATAAATTTAAATTAAAAATATAAATCACTATTATAAAGTCTCAATGCAATTAATAGGAATAAAGCCGATTTTGATTGAATTTCAGAGATAGCGTGTTTGAGGAAAGCAGAAAGAACACCTGTAGTTAGTTTTTAATTATGAAATTCAATAAATATAAAGCACAAATCAATTTTATGAAAGATTTTACCTTAGTTGAGGCTATGATTTTGATTTTGTTAGTTGGTTTTTTGTTTTATCCCATTTGTTTGACGGCTTTGCAAAAATCTCACGAGAAAACTCCGTTACAAAAATGGGAACATAAATTTCTTGAAAATAATGAGCAATTAGTTCAAACACAATCTCTTGTTAATTTAATAAAAAACATCACAAGTGAAAATTTAGCGACTTGTACAGTAGTCATTTTATATGATGTTTTTACCGAAAACGGTCCTGATCGGATTCTGGAAAAGCTATTAAACTCTTTTCCAGTTCCAATTATTCATGGCCAAGTTACTGAAGACTATGTTATAAAAATTCCACAATTATTGAAGAGTGCACAAACTTGTATCACTTATATTTTATTTCTCAAAGATGTTATGCGAAGCAAATCCATTATTGGGAGTCAAAGTTATAACAAAGTTATTATCATAGCTAGATCATCATCATGGAGAGTCTACGAATTTCTCGCAAATGAAGAATCACAAAATTTTATGAACTTATTAGTAATTGCTAAACAAGACAAAATTTCAACTTCTAATACAGTAAGTATTGGAAGAAAAACAACATATATCGTGCGTTCAACAGAACTTTTCATCAAGATGGTTCTGCTTTTTTACTGAAACATATACGATATGATAGGAAAGCTGGTAGACATATTTGGGAAAGTAGTATTAAAAAAGAGCTAAGAAAACCTCATTTTTTTAGGTGGCAAAAATTTATAAACATTCACTCAAATTTTGACATGATACCTTTGTAAAAGGTCTGCTAACTCTTGAACTTTTAGAGAATGAATGTTGTAGAAAATAGTTTTTGGCGTTTTAAACCTCACAATGCATGAAAAAAATTGAGCAAAAAACGCTTTGCTCTCTTATCTTAGTCAGATAATAAAGTTACCTTAATCTAGGAGCTTTCATATTTTTTGCAAATAATAAATTAATATTCATTTTTGTTGTTTGTCAATTTGACGTTTCCTAACATTTGAAAATATACTTATTTGATAAACTTTTTCAGTAAACGCACTTTACTCTTTGCGATACATTTTTAGGAACTTCCTTATATTTTATACACACACAAATTGTACATTGATGCAATAGGATCAAGTGTACATCAGGTGATAACTTCATGGAAAAACAACTCTTTCACTATATCAAATCCTAATTTATTTCCAAAAAAAATTGAAAAAGGCTTTGCAGGACATAGGTTTATAGTTGCTTTAGCTCATCAGCCACCATTTGTTATTAAAAGGTAATAATTATACCATATTTTAAAAATATCAGCAAAAAAAAGCTTGACTAGATGCATATTATTTTACAAACTATGACAACAGATTTTATAGGCTTAAACTTCATCTGTTTTTTTTTTAATTTAAGACTGAACACATCATTTTATCATTACAGATAAAAAATTTGTGATATTTTTATGTGTAAAGCTTATAGAGGACACATATTATTTTTGTTCAGGATAGTAGTATAAAGGTCCCTTCAGCACACAGCCCTTTTTAAGGTAAAACACCCTGAAAAGCAGAAAAAATCGTGGAAACACCCCAATTTTAAAGCATATTTTAAAATTAAACATTTTTAAGTAAAGTTTTACCTTAAAAAGTGCCTTTATACTACACAGGATATTATTATTTTCATTTATCTCATAAGTGTAACTGTTTCTTGACCATACCATGATGTCAAAAATTATCTTAATTCAAAGTAGGTATGAGTTTGTCATAATTTTTTTTTTTATCAATTAATCAAACAATTTTGGTCAAAGTTATTATTATTATTATTCTATGGATACTTTTGATCAAGATCATGTTTGATAGTAAGGTATCAACAGATAGTTAATCTTCTATAAAATCAGACGTATTAATTTAAGAACACACGATGAAAATAACGATGTTCAATGGGATGGTATAGAAGTTCGCTTAGTAAAATTGCTGGCCAAAATGTTTAATTTTACAACAGACTATAGAGAAGCTTCAGGCTGGAATGTGATAGGGTTCGTATAATTGAATGTATTTATTGAAAAACTTCGAATTCAACGTTGTGGTTGAGGTTTTAGAAAATAGAAAAAATGGCTTAGAAAGCTAAAGTTACATAAATTAGACTATTTTTGTAGATCTAACAAAGCTGTGACTGAAGCAGTGTCGCGAGGAAAAGCAAATTTAGGAATAGGAGGTCTTTATATAACATATGAAAGAATTGGTTTAGTTGATATGTCTCAACTTCATTCACAAGATTGCGCTACTTTTATAACTTTGACTTCAACAGCTTTGTCTAAATACAGAGCAATAATGGGACCTTTTCATTGGAGTGTTTGGATTTCTTTAATTTTTATTTATTTATTTGCTATTTTTCCACTGGCTTTTTCTGATAAACATACTTTAAAACATTTGATAAAAAAACCAGAGGAAATGGAAAATATGTTTTGGTATGTTTATGGAACGTTTACCAACGCTTTTAGTTTTGCTGGAAAAAACACTTGGGGTAAATCTAAAAAATTTGCCACTAGGTTACTTATTGGTTTTTATTGGTTATTTACTATAATTATTACGGCTTGCTACACTGGATCTATAATAGCATTTGTAACCCTACCTCTCTATCCAACAACGGTAGATACTCCTTTACAACTTTTAAAGGGAAGGTATCAAATTGGAACTTTAAATAAAGAAGGCTGGCAGTACTGGTTTGAAAACTCTAGCGATGCCACTACAAAAAAGTTACTTAAAAATCTTGATTTGGTTCCTAACATTCAATCCGGTTTAAAAAATATGACCAAAGCGTTTTTCTGGCCTTACGCTTTTATGGGCTCTCGAGCTCAATTAAGCTACGTTGTGAGAACAAACTTCACAACAAAGTAAATATTTCACACTTTTTTTTCTAATAATAAATAATTGTATTATAGAAATAAACGCTCAGTAGTACATATTGCGACAGAATGCTTTGCTCCGTTTAGCGTCAGCTTAGCCTACACTAAAAATTCCCTCTACAACAAAATAATTGACACAGGAGTTTATCGTATAGTTGAAAGTGGCTTAGTTTCAAAATTGCAAAAAGATGTTGAATGGGTAATTATGCGAAGTGCTACCGGCAAACATTTAGCAGCTAACTCTATAGAAAGATCTACCAAAATCTTATCTGCAGAAGATAAAGCTTTAACCGTACAAGATACACAAGGAATGTTTTTGCTTCTTGCATTCGGATTCGTTTTAGGTGGAGCTTCTTTATTATCAGAATGGATGGGTGGTTGTTTACATCTTTGTAAAAAGCAAAAGGTTTTCCAGACTCAACATTCTGAAGAAGAAAATGTTAAAAACGAGAGTAGCAATGCAGTGCAAGTAGAAAACAGTTTAGAAGAAATAGATAAACTTTTTTCGTTTGAAGAATATTTTGGACGTTCTAGTAATAGCGCAGAAGAAAATCACGAAGAAATAATTGAAGAAAGCAATTAACAATAAAAATAAAAAAGTTAATGTATCACATAATTTTGATTAAAATAAATTATTATAGTAAAAACTAAATTGTGTAATAATATGTTACATCCTCTCTCAATTTGTACGGTGTTACGTCAATTTATAAATAAAAAATGAAGTAAAGAACAAATAACATTTATTTACAGAAATGTAGCAATCTCAAAACATATATAACGTTAAAAATAAAATTATTACAACTGTATAATTAACTGTAATTCGAATAGATTTTCCACACATTTTTATGGATGCTTCCTAGAATAATAAAGTTAATAACAATTTTAAAATGAGTTGATATTGTCACCAATCGGTGTTCATTGTAGCAACCTGTTAATCTTCGCCGGGTGAAATTGTATATATTGAGTTTTTGGCATGCTAATTCGTCGTCATACCTAATTTCTCTAGCCTCTGTAACATCTTCTGAGTCAATAGTGCCTCTAACACGTGGATGTTCAAGTGTTTCGTTAATCGCTATAAATAAAAGATTGCTTTCTGATATTTTTTTAATATAGTATTGTAATTTTTCTGTATTCATTTCAACGGGAAAATCATTATGGAAAAACAATTTCTGTTTCAGCATGTATAATGTTCGCTTTCTATCGCAATCGTAGTATACAGTTTCATATTCCACTTTTGGCTTAGCTGCTTCAGTTCTCCACAAATCATGAAAACTCATTTCTAGAAGTAACCATGAAAGATGAACGATTAAAGAATTTATTATTATTTGAAAATAATCTACAAACTGTAAAAAGTATAAATAGTTTTTTTTTCTATAAGCATTCTATATATTACGCTATATAAAGCGCTGGCTGAATTTCCCTTTTTTTTTGTATAGCTGCAAACAGCTTGGTAATCATATATGGTAACATTTTCAAATATTGTTTTTTCTACTAAAGACTTCATAACTTCTTTCTCTATTTTTCCAAAAAAGTGACCGATCTCTTCTTTTTCTTCAGATATTATTATATAACCGTTGTGATCAATAATGTAACAAGACAAATGTTTTCCACAAACTCCACAATCTTTTATACATTCAATCTAAAATATCATTTCAAATAGTCAGCATTTTTGAATCTTCAGACATCGGAGCAGTTTTATTTAGACTATACTACGACTGGTCTAAATTAAGATCAGTGCACACCAAGGATCACGCTCAAAGAGATTCTGAAATATCTCTAGCTACTTACCGAGACCGAACTGGTCACATTTTGAAAAAATTCCACTAAATTTCGGTGTGCAAATTGATATCCAACTACCGATCCTGGAGCTGCGTTTCCTCCATCACTTGGGAATATAGCATAACTTGCCGTCACTAAAATTTCATTATTTTTTGAATTATTAAATGGTACAGAGTATACAAATGATTCAGGAACTTGCTGATATTGAATAACAGCACTTTTATACCATGTTTCGTCAACAGCTCTAGCATGTAAATCACCAAACTCTCGGTCGGTATTGTCTTCTACTTCTTTTGATAAATATCTCCATCTTGTCAATCCACTCATTGTCGCAATAAACAGAAGAGTTACATTGAAACGATCCAGCAATTCTTTTGACACAGATTTCCAAGAACTTTTGTAAAACACATCGTACGTATTTTTTGCATCAAAAACTAATCGTTGAACTAATTGTCGATCGCAGTAATAATCATCTTTTTTGTGTGTTTTTCGTCCACAAACAACTTTAGTTATGTCTTCTTCTTCGTTTGTTTCATACTGTTTTGCCCAAATAAAATCATCGTCAGACATCATGGTCAAGAAATTTAAAAGTTCTTTTTCTGGACTCGCATATTCATGACCTTCAAGATAATGATACTTACAATATACCCTAAAAAATATATTTTGTAACAAAAAATTCAGGATGAATTTCAAACCATTTTGGGTGAACTTTCCAGTTTTCTCCAGCAAAGTAGTCTTTAATGTTAACACCAGGTTTATGTCTATCATTTTTGATTTCATCTCCAACATGCAAAGAATACTGTCCATATTCATCAGGTGCTGCAAAACCCAATGAAAAAGGCGTTCCTTCTAATGGAGCGTAAAAGTAATTATATTTATCCCTGGTTATTCGTTTTCTTTGATCATAATGGTATTTGATAGGAATATTATAAACTTCACCAGTTGAACCACTAACAATGTCATTGCGAAGGCTCACCAAGTCTTGTGGAAAAACTCTTTCTGGTAAATCACTATCAAATTGTTCAATCTCGACCATGTCTATACTATTATAGTTTTTTCTAAACACTCCGTTAGACTAAAAACAAATTCGGATGTATTATAAATTTTTTCTACCATTTTATATCTACCCATGGTCTAAGATCGCGATGCATCAAGACATAACCGTTGTTACTGATAATAAAAGCAAACGCATTTACTCCAAGCTAAAATCAAATAATATGAAAAATAAAAAAAAACATCTGGGTAATTGATACTTTATATGGTGAAGTAAGTTTTTCAATGTGACTGATTGGAACATCGGTACCAGCTACACCAAGTAAAGCTGCCATGGTTTTTTTTCCTTCTCTTTTATCAAACGCAGGTACTGCAGCCGAAGTTACCAATCGGTACGGTTCATTAATTGTATCATCTCTGGTGTCGTCATACTGATGTAATTAATGTAGTTAGTAAACACATTTGAGATATACTCGGCAGTAAATTTTAGTGCACTAATTCCTCAGAAAGTTTGACACCCTTATTGCCAATAAAATTTACTGCTGAGTATATCTCAAGCGTTCCTAGCAATCTTGGCTTACCGACGGATCAGCGTAAGCATGGGTCCAAGAAGTTGGATGATCTTTTTCTTGCAATACTAATGGTCTGGCCACGACATTAATATATTGCAAAACCGCCGAACTCACTTGTTCTAAAGTTTGCACTTGTACGTAATAGCCTATAAAAATATTTGTAAAATATTTTCTAAATGTTTATAACTTACCTCTATTTGCACAAGCCATCCATAAAAGCTCATTAACGTTTACTACTTCTTTGCCTATCAAATATGTAAATAAACGTACACCTTTTCTATTGTTATGAGCGTATACTATATCACTTAAATTTGATGCTACACCATCTGTTATTATCATTATTGCTTGATTGCAAGAATTAGTAGTACTGTTGTCGTCATCGTAATTGTCACAATTGCGTTCAGTTCTGTACTATAATTAACAGAACTAATAACCAAAAACTAACAATTTTGTTAAAACTTACGTTTTGCAAAATTTCAAAACCTTTTTCTAAAGCTTGTGATAAATTAGTTCTTCCCATTGGTTTTAAGTCTTGCATTGCTTGCTTGAAAAGACCAATATTTTCTGGTGTTGCTTGGACAAGCAAACCTTCATAACAAGGGATGATGTAATTTGTAGATAAGTTATAGTACAATACATTAACATAATCATTGTTTGAGAATGTATCTAAAATGTTGATAACCGTCAATTTAGCAATATGTTTTCCCATACCAACCATTGATCCAGAGTTATCAATTAGAATTATAATATCTTTTGTACAAGTTGTTGCTTCAATATACCAAGTTCTATCTCGGCAATCAAATTCATCTTTCGGTACAAGTTGAGGTGGCCAACTTTTAGCTTACAAAAGTCTAGATATAGAAGAAGAACTTTTATAATTTCACTTAACAAACCTGGATAAAGTCGCATAATTCCAGAACTACTTCCAAAATACTGCCAAGACAGTGCAGGGTCGGCATTATAATTCGCTCTAAATACATCGGTCAAATTTTTGGTCCATTGAATTGTTAACGCTGCCTCATGATCTATTTTTTAAAAATTTTAAAGCAATATTTTTGAATAGTATCTATATTACTTACGTCTATCATGTATATCGCTGGGCACATGTACAGCGCTAAAATTTGTATCAACCGCCAAATTATAAAAGTGAGTATCTACATTTACGTCACTTAAGTTTAAATACATAAGTTTATTTTTCTCTAAGCTCGCTGGTAAGACAGTATTTGTTTTAGGAGTTTTTGAGTATTTTGAGCTGTAGTATTGGTAATAATCTCCTTCGTATGTAAAGTTTTGAGATACCTTTTCTGCTGCTTTTTGAATGCACTAAAATAAAATTTTTAGTATTTTTTTTTTTAATTTAACTATATAGTAGTCCAAGGTTTTAATGATAGACCTTATTGTATAAAAGTTAAACAGTAAAGCCAGATGGCTCTACCGTTTCTGATAGGGTAAGCTTGTGGGCTCAGTAATCCTCGAGCAATGATAGATGAATAATAAATCATATTATTAGAATTAACGGCTATAACTTTCAATATTCTGGCAGAACTTGGACTACTATACATACATGCACATACTCTTATTGCGTCGCTTTTTCTGTCCATCATTAACTCAATGTCATCTGTTACTTCTTGTAGTAATTGTGTAAGATTTTTTGTTTCAACTTGAGCATTTAGATATCTATAACTCTAAAAACTATGTCGATTTGAGATTTTATACAGAATCATGCTTACCCCTTGGATTTCTTTATATTTTGTAGTTTTTTCACCAAGCTGTGAAAGCTCGTCACTAATTTTTTTAACCCACGTTGACACTCTGGAACAAATACTTAGGCAAATTTTAAGTCCTAATTTTAAACTTACTGTTTTCGTTGGTCTTCGGAACATTTTGCTAAAGGAATAATATTACATGATAGAAAATAAAACAAAATAAATGTTAAATAGAGCAAGCAATGCGTATTTATCTTCATTTGAGATATTGAGAGATGTTTAAAGTGTTGAGCTTAAAATATACTGTTTTATTTTTAGATGCTCCTAGTTAAAAATGACATTCGAATTTTGCCAACCTAATATATTAAAAAAAAATACGTTATTTGAAATTGTATTTTTTAATTAAAGAACAAATAAGATACTTTTGTTAAGCTGTTTTTTTTAGTTTAATTGTGAGTAAATGAATGGTTTAAATGATAAGTTTTTTATTGGTATTTTTGAACAGCAATCCCGAAAAGACAACACACCTATTAGGTATCTATTTTTAAATAAGTCTCACCAAAAATTAAATAAATCATACGACTAGGGGTTTACATTTAAAAAGAGTTTATTTTGTTTTAGCCTTTCATGATTTTTTGGCTATTTTATATTTTTTTAAGATATTATAAAAATAATAACTATTAAAGCACTACAGGCAGCGCTGTAATGTCCATCTAATTGGTTTTTGAGAACGAACTGCCTTCATATTTGTGTGTGTTCGGCGACTGTGTGCCGCATAGAATAACTAATTGAATTAAATTTTTCAATAAAAGTGTTCTACTTTTTTCAAAACCCATTTTCTGATAAGATTTCTTATAAATTATATTTTGTTTACTTGTGGATGACAGATCTCTCAATTGTGGCAACAATTTTTTTTTACAAATTCTACCTTCTCTGTCCCTGAGGTACAGCAGTTTTGCTGGATGCAAAAACACTGTCATTACGGTCTTTGACAAGTAATGATTTAATGACAATATTATTTTTTCAATAAATAAATAAATTTACTATTATACATTATAATCTCAATAAACCTCTAATTTTTGAAATATAAAGTTTCTAAATTTATTGCTTAGACCAAATGATCACTATTCATAATTATTTATAACCATTTCTTCTGCATTAAAAAACTTTTATTCATATTGTGTTATAAAAAAATTCCCATTAACATCTAAAGGTTGGAATAAAACCACATTTTAAAAAATATATTTTATTTATAGACTGTTAATACATTGTTTTGTTAAAAACATATTTAACTATGTTCCACACTACCCTGAGGGTAGTCTATAGTGCGTTTTTTATTAAGTAGTATCCCCAATAGGCTTAATCCGCTGTCAAAAATATTAAATAAAAAAATATTTTAATAACTTTATATCACATGCTTTATTAAAATCAATACAATACTATTGATAAATCTTATCAATACTAGTCGAGATAAGATTCAAGTAACCAGCAAGTTGTCTCAAAACTCATCTCCTTAGTAAAACCATCTTGTAAAGAATCGATTATTAATTCCGTCTACAAATGAAATTATATTCTGAAGCGGCTATAAATCTACTACTGGTTCTCCAATGGTCAATTTTAAGCTTATTCTGTCTTTAACATGATGGATCAATTTTGTACTTACCATTTAAAATCTTATTTTTAAATGTCTTTGAATTCGTATGCACCTAAGTGTGCAGAATGCTCAGAGGAATATTAAAATATGAGTAAAGTTGGAAAGAATTTTATTTGATGACATTTTTACAGGCTTAAAATGTTATAGAAAGATCAAAAACGAAAAAAAATCACAAATCACTTTGAAGTAAATTGTGCAAGTCCTTAAATTCAAGACAGTATCCTGCTGTCCCCTCCAGCACAGCTTACATATCACCGTTTTAAACTACAGCATTACAAACGCTAAACTAACTAGAATTTGATTGATATAAAACAATGTCAACACTTATTAATTATAAATTGTTACATTTGAGTATAAGATTGAATAACAAACACTTAAGAAAAATAAAAACCAAATAGATTTTGAAAAATTTATTCTTATCAGACAAATATACATATTTGCCAGATACAACAGAAAACAAGTAGAGCTGATAGCAGTTTATTTTAATACATATTCATACATTTATATATAGCACATCCAAAGTGAGTTGACGGTAAACAAGGGGGGGGGGGGAAAGGCAGATACGGCCCATGCAGCGGAGTGCAAAATAATTTTGTGGACTAAGGTATAGGCTTTTTTTTTAATGTATAAAGAGGTATAGGTATGAATTAATCTTTTCTTGGAGATTTCAACAATGGACGAATACAAAAAATGTAACTAAAACAGTCGTTAAATAATAAATTTTAATTGTTAACAAGTTTAAAAATTAAGACGTAATGTTTCTCAAAATAAATTACATACAATGTAAAAAGAAAAAATTAAATGTACAAAAAAAAAAGATAAATGAAACAGAAATACATTCAATTACCACACAACTTTCATAATATTTTTTTTTATAATTCTTGATGCAATTCAATAATAATTCATTTGTTTGTGGCTGACGATTTGTTGGTTGTGTGAAAATGTAATTAAATTTAATGTTTTACACATCTCCTAAAAACATTGTTAAATATCAAGTTTCATCTGGTGAAACTTTTGCTTAAAACTGTCAATGAAATTTCACAACCAAGTTCCACGAATACGTTAACTTACATGAAACTTCATTTTTAACGAATAATTTTAAAAACGGACGACACACTTCAATTATCACCAGTTTCTTGAGGCTCGTCCGCTTCACCCTGTAACAATATAATAAGGAGGATTCATATATAAAAATCAATCATCGAAGAAGAGAGTGGGTACCTGTGTGTCACTTGTCCATAGTGTGAGGTTGTCCCGGAGGAGTTGCATGATTAGAGTGCTGTCCTTATACGAGTCTTCATTGAGTGTGTCCAACTCTGCTATTGCATCGTCAAAGGCCTATACCAAAATTGAAATAAAAATCTTAATTTTTTCATTGGAAAATAAAATATTCGAACCTTGCTTGTTATTTGGTTAGTATGGCAGGCTGAATTACATGTGGTTAACTCAATCAGTTAGATAATAAAAAAATAAAACACACAAGTCATAACACAATTATAACCTGTTTCGCTAGGTGGCAGGCTCGGGCTGGAGAATTAATAATTTCGTAATAAAACACCGAGAAATTTAGCGCAAGTCCTAATCTGATTGGGTGCGTAGATTGCATTTTGGATTTAGCAATGTCAAATGCTTCTTGGTACGCCTTTTGCGAATCCTCCACCACTTCTGATAAAAATAAATAAAATTTTGTAATTAAATTGTTGATGTCTTATATTACAAAAACAGCCAAAAAAACAACAACAAAACAAAAACAAATTCACCACATGTAATTCCGCCCGCTAAAACATTGATGGAAAGAAACAAATTTAATATTAACCTGTTTAGCTAACTGACAAGCCTTGTCTGGTGAATTTAATATCTCGTAATAGAAGACTGAGAAGTTTAGGGCAAGACCTAATCTGATGGGATGTGTGGGCGTCATTTTTGCCTTTGAGATTTCAAAAGCATCTTGGTATGCCTTTTGTGAGAAATCGACGACGGCTGAAAGCGGGCGAGAATAAATATATGATCATCCACACCACAGCCAATGACAATTTACTACAAACTCTTGATCATTTGTGCAAATTACCAATTGTTGTTTGGGCCTTTCACAATGTAACAAAAATAATAGACACAACAAAAACAAACTTTACTTACCATTTCTTGTGTCTCCTGTGGCTACTTCGGCGAGATACCGGTAGTAATCGCCTTTCATTTTCAAGTAAAAAACTTTTGATTCAGCGTTGCTGGCCTTTGGGATCAAGTATTTGTCGAGGAGACCCTATAGATATTAATAGTGTAGCTTTTGGAAATTAAACAAGAGGGAATAGTTTATAATTGCCATAGTATTATCAGTAAACAATTGAGTAGCTTCAGAAGGTTTCTCAGAAGAACGAAAGTTATAATGTGAAAGACATCATTTATTTCAAGTATTTAATAATATAAAGCTCAAATTAGCTTTCTAACTTAAACATCTAAAATAGCAACTTGAGTCATTATTAGGTTGCCTCTATGACTCACGTCATTAGTTTATTAATCAGCGTTTAATTATTATTACAGGTAATAATAGTACACATAATAATGTTTAAATAGTTGATTACCACACCCGCGAAATAGTAATGTTTCAAAACGGTTTAATAAAGACCAAAAAAATGACGGATTTACCACGTGTTTTTGATTATAAATCAAAGAATTATGGTGAGCATTTTGATATACCTTGCTAGATAAGTAAGTAACTTACGAGGACATCGTCACAGATTTCTCTTAATTCTTTTTCAACTTTTTCTCTGTATTCTTTGGCCATCTGTTGTTTGCGTTCTGAGCCTTCAGTCTTTTGTTCAATAGAAGAAATAACCCTCCACGACGACCTTCTGGCACCAACAACATTCTTATACGCAACGGAGAGGAGATTTCGTTCTTCATTGCTGAGTTCTACACCGGTTTCTGTGACAGATTTCATCGCTGATGCCATATCATCGTACCTTTCGGCTTGTTCAGCGAGTTTCGCTCTCTGCACTAGCTCATCTTTGTCGGGGACAGACATTTTGCTCTAATTCTAAGTCTAAATAATAGAAAAAGAAAACGTGTTATTACATCATAGAGCAAAAAAAAAACCGGCGAGATCGCGAACTAACCGAAACGGTCGGAAAAATCAAAAATTAAATTAAATATCTACCTTCGTCGAAAAATCCCTCGATTCTATTTATAGAAATCGGGTAAAGTTAAGGACAATCAGAGCAACCGTATTTCCACCCCCTGTGTGTCGATAAAATGGTGTATGAGTTTAGCCGGCTGTTCACAATATGGCGTCTGCCACACCTATCAATGTAATGCGTAGTATTAATGACGTTTATATTAGAATTGGGGAAAAATCCCGATAAAGCAATGACCCTCTCTTATAACTAGAAACAATTTAAAATGAAAAGGTAATTCTTAGAACGACCGTATTCGCAAAAATTCTGTCGTAAAGTGTCAATGTTCGGCGGCGATTTGACGTCGCCTCCTCCGACATGATGCAGTCGAATGGAATTTCAGCAATGTCAACCGGTTCTTGGGTTTTTTCCGCCCATTTATCGACAATAACGAGAAAAAGTGAGGAGAATCATTGGACGATTCTTAATTATTCAAAATTTCAAAGTGAAAAAACGTTGCTTATGCCTAAAAAGTTGTTGAAGGTCATTGTATGAACAGAGCCCTATTACACGCCGAAATGAGTTCTAGCCCTTTGAATTTGCACAAAACTGGCACTTTGTACTATAAACAGTCACAACTTACATCAAAATTTAGCAATTTTGTTTAAATTCCTATTTTAACTAGATTAGGAGAGGAGCGCACCAGCACACAATACAAGGACTAGAACACGACTACTCGGATCGATGCCTCTCGTGAAGAAACGAGAAACGAGTGAAATGATAGCGGCGATAGCGCACTGATTTTAAAATGGCGGCTCTATAGATCGCAAATGGCGGCTATTATTTCTATTTGTGACTGCAAATCCCTAATCTACGATTGAACGAATTCATAAAATAATCGAAAATCTATTAAGCTTTCTTAATTTCTACTCACATTCACCAAAGTTGATAACAAATTTTTGATTTTATGAAATGGAACGGTCCCTCACTGAACACTGATGAACACCGTCACAACAAGAGAAACGAGATAGAGAAACTGAAACGAAGACTCGCTGCTCGCTAAAAAAGGACAAATGCTCAAAAGTGCCAACATACAGAAATTTTTGACCCCAGAATTTAGATTTTTTGATGAGAAATATATTATTAAATCTTACAAGATTGTCCAAAAACGCATGGAAAACTACAATCGTAATCGATGAATCATAATGCTGTGTCACTTGCACTAAAATATCATTTTTGTCATAAATCTTAGTTACACATGTTCGTGACTTGACCTGCGCAACTTCCTGTAGAGTTAGCCGGATCTTGATACAAAATATTCCTCTCTTTCCTGTTTCTTCTAAATTTAAAAATTAGAATATTATACACTGCGTCACTGTATACGCCGAAAAAAACAAGGACTAAAGTAGAAAAAATACAAATCTCTACATAATGGTGGTGATATTGTTTTTTGCGCTACCGCAATAACATAGTTTTTGCAATTTTCTTGTAATTATTAAAATAAACTTTCAACGTTTGACGTTATTTACTATACAATCAATGGTAGATAATACCCATTGCACTCTTGAGGAAAAAAAAATTTGACAATGAGCAGGACCAATAAATAATGTTTAATTAAATTCATAGAATTTTATTGTTATCAAATTTTATCTATTTGTTCCTGTTCAATTTAGGTATGATATTAAACAATAATTTTTAAACATTTTGTTTTCAAATAATTTTAGATAGAAAATATTTTATTAATTTATAAGATAAACATATTTGATATTCAACAACGTAATCACAAGGAATTATTGGGCAATTTCGGGCAACGATAACACAAATACGATTCATTAGTGTAAATTAGAACATGTGACTGTATGTAGATACACAGATTAACATCTACATATAAGAAAATTATTTAGTTTACAAATTATATAGATACTCATTAATAATGTTGAAAATTCAGTTATATTTGATTTTAAAACCAAATTTATCAAAATTATGGCATTATTATTTCAGCTATTTTCTCATGATAAACAGTTATTTATGTAATTTGTATAACTGATGTTCAAATTCCAAAATAACTGATTCTAGAATGGATTTTATTAAATCCAAAAATTTAGAATGTTTGATATTTTGCTTTTAAGGCTTGTCTATAGCAGCATTATTTAAATTTTCGCAGCAGAAAACTTTATTTATTTATACGGCAATTTACTTTCAATTTTATTGCAGCAGTTTATGTACCTTAGCCAAATAAAATTGTTTAATTTGAAAGCACTTAAATTTAGGTGTTTATAGTGTGCGAGCGTGACGAAAAAATGTAATAATGTGATATTAAATAAACAATAGTTTTATATATACAAAATGTTACTGTAACAGTTTATTGTTAATGAATTTGGATTGTTTATAAAACAAGTGAATGGCCAAATTATTAAATAAATGTTTATTACATTTAACCATTCTTCCTTATCGAAAAAAATACCTAATAAATTTTAATTGTTGGTTGCATTTTAGAACAATTGATTTTTTAAATTTATGTTGATAATTGACGTTGACAAATTACCTATTCTTTAACAATGATTTTAAAACTGTTTACAAACTATAAATTTTAATTACCTACACAGTTATTAATATAAAATTGTTAAACTTTTTGATAATTTGAAGAAACATTCAATTAATTGCTTATTATTAGTTAATAACATAAAATGACTTTGCTTGCTTAAATACAGCGTGAACCAACAAAAAGTTATCATCCGGAAACTTTGAAGATTATTATGGTTTGGTATTGATTACCTAATTTAAATTTGGGAGACTTTTTTGTGAGATCACTTAAAAAGAGTGTGTTTTTGAACTCAATCTATATCTAATGCCATAATAGCCACAATTTTTTTTTTAACAAAGACAAAGTGAAAAATAACAAATTATTAAAAAATAATTAAAATTCCATCAAAATGATGCATCACTCGACCGAATTCCTCCATAGTGATACGCAAAAGAGTGAAAGTGCCCTGCTGATGAAATTATTTCTTTAATGTGTCACTTTTAGGCGTTTGTTTTTCTTGGTATAAAAATGGCCTGCCTGATTTACTAATTTGTAATTCTAGAAACAATTGAGACGGAAACATTTTATTGATAGTAATTGATATAAAATTAGAAAATGTAAAAATAATATTATTGTAGCTTATTATATTAAACCTTGTTATTCAGAAAAACAATGATAAAGAAACAATTAATTATACATTTTTAAATTTTGATGGGTGAATTTAAGAAAACGCGGCAAAATAGTATTACGATGTCAGATATATGTCATTTTGCATCTACCAACTCAAGAAGTTACCAATCATTGATACCAACCAATGTCAACTGTTTTGAATTGTATTATTGGTTGTCTAATAATGTCTACTGTCTAACAATAAAATTTTCAAAATTTGTGTATTTTTTTGAATAAAGTTGATAGAGTGATCAATTAAACAATATTATTTATTATTGCTATAAACATCACAAACATTTAAATTGAGCTGTAGATATCAGATGCAATTTTAATATTTGAGGTTATGTTATAACCTAAAAATTATAGCAAAATGTTGCTGTCGAGACGAATTTTAAGCAATTTAAAAGTATTAAATAAATAGTTTTTTTATAATTATTATTTTGAATAAATTATTTAATTTTAGAGGGTTTTGATTTCCAATGAGAGAAATTTTGGGTTGGTTCCAATTGTAATTGAACAAACAGGGCGAGGGGAACGTGCTTACGATATTTACTCTCGTTTATTGAAAGAGAGAATTATTTGTCTTATGGGGCCCATTAATGACCCTTTGAGCTCTTTAATAATAGCTCAATTATTATTTCTACAATCTGAATCTACGAATAAGCCTATACACATGTATATTAATTCACCAGGAGGTAGTGTCACTGCAGGCTTAGGAATTTACGATACAATGCAATATATCTTGCCCCCCATTGCAACGTGGTGTGTAGGTCAAGCAGCTAGTATGGGCTCTTTGCTTTTGGCAGCTGGAAGCCCTGGGATGCGACATTCTTTGCCTAATGCTAGGATTATGATACATCAACCTTCTGGTGGTGTTCAGGTAAATCCGAAAATTATACTATAACGTTATATGGCCGTACTTTAAATTCTGCTTTTGTAATCTATTACTAGAAAATACAGCTATAAAAATCTTTCCATCTCTGCTGTCTATGTGAATGGTAAAAGCTGGATATATATATTGAGTAATTCCATTCTGGGGCTATTAATTTTTCCCACAAAGGGAGAATCATATAACGTTATTCTATTAGAGCTATATATAAGAAAGAGTATGCCAACCAAATATGTGATTAAAAATTATTTTTTTTTACAGCGGAAAGACTTTTTTGTATATATTACGAGTTCTACTTATTTTGATATTATTGGATTTTTGTTACAAGGTTATTTTGCAATTATCTTGCATGTTAAGGAATTACTTAGAGCAAGTATCTTTTCGTACTTCACTAAATTTTCATGTTTTTTACTATCGCATGTTTCTAGAGCTTTACTTCAAATGAATTTAACGTTTCTCTTTTAGCATTCCAGGGGTTGATCTATTTACTTTTAAACCGAGATAACTCAAAAATATAGCTAAAAAGAATTTATTCCGGTAGGATTTAACCTCTCACTGATGAGAGGCAAAAACCTCAAAACATCTATCAGCTTACAGGGAGAAACCTCCCTAATTCGGATTTTTAATTTGGACATATTCGTTGTTTGAATTTGCATGTCATTATTTGCTTGACATCATCCCTACCGCGAGATGACGCGACGTGCTCTATCTTAGATTTTCTTTTTTTGGCACTATTTCATTCTCTGGCTATTTTACGTTTGCATAAACAATTTTTTTGACTTTGAATATAAAGGCAGGTTTACAAAAAAAAGGTTTTAGTGTAGATTATTTTGCTGATTTTGATAATGTTTTTTTCTATTACGAGGATCAAAATATTGACTAAACAATTGAACAACAAACAATATGATAATTTTTTTTTGCTGCTTTGGAATTGTTGTATGTTCAGATTAATTGTTATCCACCGAACTTTAAAAATACATTCATTTGTTGTTGGTAGTGGTACAGATATGAGGAATAAAAGTACATAATCTTATAGAAGCTACTTTGAATCAAACGTTTTTTGAGAAAAAGGTTTTTTCTTCATGTTTATAAATTCAAATAGTTTATACTCTAAATGATGTCACTGTTGATAGATACAATTCGAAAATTCAAAACAAAATAAATGTTGCTTATCGCTGATTGGATAACCAAGTTATCACGTTAGCGCCTTTTGTATCAAACTTATCAACATATCAATAATATACAATGTACTCTATCTTCTTTGGTGATTGGATAACCAAGTTATCACGTTAGCGCCTTTTGTATCAAACTAATCAACATATCAATGTACTCTATCTGCTTTGGTTAGCCACCAACTGGTAAATTAACGAAAACGAATCTCATTCAAACTACATCTGTAAACTTGGACAATAACGAAACATGTTCTTGCATGTTTTTTATTTGCATAAAAACATGTGGAAGAGCTTTTTTTTCTCAAAAAATGTGTGATGCAAGGTAACTTCTAATAGAAGTCGCTAAAAATAAGATGTTAATCAATATTTTAAAGCTTAGAACATATTAAAAGGCAAGAATAGATTATGTATTGCACAAGTATAATATTTTTGTGTCAACGTAGGAGATACAGCAATGGAGTTAGGAACGAGTATTACTAGTATTATTTGTGACCTATTGTTAACAGTATCGAGTGTATTTTAAAATTTTCTGTCTAGCCTGCTATGCCATATTTAACAAAACAATTTAACAGAAAACATAAGTCGTATTTAAAATAAACGAAGACGTACAATTATAATTATATTCTTTAGTTGTTTTATTTAAAAATTTTATGCAAAAGGAAAGAATTCAACCCCTAGGCATTTTTCTAATTTCGTAAAACAATAGCGATGTAATGTGTTTATTTATAACAATTAATATTAACACAATCGTAGGATATCATTATAAGATACACACAGTTCACAGAAACGTTGAAGAATACTCTAAGGCGCGTTTTATATTTTTTGAGAAAATAACAGAATGTGGTTTATTATAAAACCTTTGCAGATGTTGGGCAACCATAATTATAAACAGTGAAAGTATTGGACAAGAATGACGGAAATTTAAGTTTAAGATTGTTTTAAGTTACTTTTGAAGAAAAAAATTGATTGAAAGACTAGTAATTTGACTATTATATATGTTTCCTAAAAACTGTGGTTTATATACTTTTTTGGGTAGTTATTTAAGGTGTTGTCGATTCTAATAGTGATTAAACACTGTGCTTTTTGGTGCTTTTTTCATGCAAAATCAACTGAGTCATGTTTGGTTATCATATTCTCTTAGCAGGTCATTTGAATACTAGTTTTTTTAAAGGGCCAAGCGACCGACATCAAGATCCAAGCCGAAGAAATAATTAAACTGAAAAACCAAATAAATGGTTTATATAAGAAACATACGGGGCTACCTTTAGAAACGATTGAACAAAATATGGAGAGAGATAAATTTATGAATCCACTCGAAGCTCAAAATTTTGGTTTGATTGATAAAATTCTCACAAGTCCACCAAAAAATAAAGTTGGATCGAGTGAAAGTGACGATCCAGCGGTTATTAGTGAAGTGTCAAAGTAAAAAATAAAATAGGAAATGTATGCAGGTTGTTTTTTTTTATTAAAGAACACGTTTATTTGTAAAAAAGTATTTTATATATTTTTAAATCATATAATGAAATACATATTGTAAAAAGAGAAATCTTATATAATATTGCGAATGATAACATTGTTCATTATCTTACGATTTAACTGTGATATTTATAGACTACTCTTACAATAAGATAATCCTACGTGCAGAGAGCTATCTTAATCTTAAGCTGTTCTAATATCAAATAAGACGTATACAACAGACTACATTTGTTGTATACGAACAATAAATTACGCGAAATATACACGACTATTACTTAGTCATATCAGTACCATATAAATCGCCAGGGATT
The DNA here is from genome assembly GCA_947359425.1 of Lagria hirta. NCBI lineage: Eukaryota > Metazoa > Arthropoda > Insecta > Coleoptera > Tenebrionidae > Lagria > Lagria hirta. Next base: position 1,813,263 of record OX375799.1, read on the forward strand.
TATCCCATGCATTAATTACGGAAATTAGTCATTCGTACCCAAAACATTTTTGAGAAGAGTTATTCAAAATATTATATTATTGATAAAGCATAACTCAGGTACTTTAGATCATTTTTGCGAAATTGTTCAACTCGCAACGTTTTAGTGAGATGTTTGGGTTACACTGTTCAAAGTATTCTTATCACAATAAAAATTGTTTATCTAGTCTAGGTCATGGCTTGATATATATTTACATTCTCATAAAAAATCTTAGCTCTATGTACAAATGAGTAAACTTTCCATATTCCCAACCCTTAGATCATTTACATGATTCAATTTTGAGATCATTGGTTACTAGAACCAAATATATAATGGAAAAAAATTAAACTTATTCATATAAAAAATCATTTAAAAAATAAAAACAATATAATAAACATTGATCCATGTAAATAAAATTTAATATTACAGCAAGTCATTTTGAAATCGTTATTATAAATAAAATAGAACATTTGATGTTAGATGATCATTTCTATATTTTATAAATAAATGTTCATTAGAAAAATAAAAAAACAACACTAATAAATCGATTGAGTTTAGACACTATAAACAATTATAAAAATCTAAAATGTAGTTAATATTACATTTAATAAAAACAATCACAAAAATCATAATAAAAATGGAATGAAGTACGTTATGGCAATTTTCAATGGTCAGATAATTCTACAAAAGTAATATCAAACAGGTCTTCTTCAACAATCTTGAGCTCTAGTAAAAACAAATCTTCATTACAGTAATACGCTACCATATCATCATCAATCTTGGCCGTAATGCTGTAAAAATAATGACGTAAAGTAAATTTTCTTCAAGCAATTTATTAAACATTCCATAAATACATTTACCCTTCTACATATTTTAACTGATTATTTATGAAATGTTCAAAAACCCAACAGATAAGGCGTTTTAGTAGTGCAAATCAAAGTTAGTGAAGGCGGACTGTTAGTAGTAATTTAGTATCAAGTTCACTCTCCACACTCTCGAAATGAAGACTATCGAACTTACCCTTTTTTGTTTTTGCGATACAAGTTATTTATGCTCGAAGCGCTTATTTTGTACTTATTCTCAATCTGCAAAATAAGGAAAACAGAATTAATTTTCGACTTGCAATACGCACTTCTGTCTTTCTTCATTTAGCATAGATTTCGAAGAAGTACTGAGCTTTTCTAATCTCTACATTGAGTTAGCAAAAGTGAACTGATTCCAACGTCATGAATGATGTTATTTCCCAACATGCCAGTTTTTAGTTTGTTAAAAAATTACAAAATATAAATATCTATATATATATAAAAAACAAAAGACGATGATGTGTCAAAAAGCCCAGTACTCCAGGTCCATGCACAATAAGCAAGAAGCTAAAGCGTTATGATTGGGCTTTTAAACTTACCGCGTTCAGCAAGCCAACTGTGGTTGGTGGCACGACATGAAGGGGGGTATAGACGTCATCAACTTCTTGACGAACATATAGCATAACTCTTTCGTGAAGCGGTGGAGGTCCGGCACTTCCTGGTCCACTTATCATCTTACTTCTTTTTAAAGGAGGTGAGAAAACATTTCCATCTGTAGATAAACTATTATCTAGGATGTTGTCTTTTTTATCTGCGTCAGGAGGGAAATGATTATGAAATTTTAATGTAGGAGTTGTTGGAGGTTTTGAGGCAGTATGAAGTAGAAATGGAGAGCCCGATTTAACATGATCTACAGGACCTGTTAGCGAACTCTCAGTGTCATGGGTATAGAAACCTTGCAGTTCCATTGATGTCAACTGAAAATAGTTTACCTATAAATCCTAAAAACTCAGAACTTTTTTTTTTAAATCTTACTTTATCAATGTCTTCTGCTGGAGAAAACAAAACTGGTGGTTTTGCTAAATCGCTCATGGTATAAAACTCAGATCGTTCACACATCGGATGATATAGTTCATCCAATTTTTTCCGACCTGTAGCTGTCATTTTCCGTTTAGCAGCCCGCCTTTCTTCGTCGCGAGTCTTACGCTCAGCCCCTTTATCACAAAATACTTTGATTTGACAGTAACCTCGATGGTAAATAGCACTGTCGCGTGGATCCTCATAAGTGTCAATTTGTAAATGCAACGGCAAACCTTTTACGCCCTTCTGACTGCTGAAGTCTGTACTCAAACATTGTACGGCTATGTTTATCTAAAAATACCATATTTAAATTATATATTTTTGGAAAATTACGCTCAAAAAGTACCTTGGCGGGACTTTCTAAAGGATTCCAATAAATAGCGATAGCGTTGTGAGCTATTTCTTCTATACATCCCACTAGACCCACACTGTTTTTCGTGTCTACGATGAAAAAAAAAATTGAAACAATCGGCATCAATATAATTAGCCACAAAAGTGCACGAGTTGTAATCGAATTAAAATGATATTTATTTAAAATTCGAAATAATTTCTAAATCAAAATAAAATATGTTTCCATATTTAAAAGTGATTATAATTAATTGAAATTTTTTTTCAATTATAAAGGTAGGTATGTAAACTCATTATTTAATAATTGTTAATTATAGGTAGGTGACTACATAGGCGAATTCAAAATCGTACGTTATTTATTAATTAACAAAAAAATGTCAATTGCCTAAACCGAGGTAAACAGCAAAATTCAAAAAAAAAGATCGATTTTTTGTCGATTTTGACTGCGTGTTTTGACTTCAAGGTCTGTAAAAATGATAAACACATTAGGTGAAATTTGGTTGTTTCAAAATTTGAAAACAAAAAAATTTTGAAATATCCCGATTACTTAATGTTCTGTCAATTATATGTTTTGATTGATTTCATAATTAAAAATTGTTTAATCAATTAAGAAAAATGATGATAAATATTAAGGCAAGGCTTTTCAGAATTTAGTGATAATGTTTGTACACTTTTGTAGCATGACTATAGCAGAAACGTTTAGAAATACCAGTGGTTGTAAACTTACCACAAAGCAATATTTAAGCATGAAAAAAAATGGAAAGTTCATTAAATTGTATGGAAATAAATTAGTAGTATTGAAACATATTGTAGCCCCCACACAAATGTAGAAGAACACTATAATATCAATACTTCCCACATGGAAGCCTACACATCAGAGCAATAACAAATTCTAAGCGGTCAAAATGTTATAGGGTACTTTATTTGTATATTTATTAGTCTGTTAAATTTAGAGGGTGGCAATTTGATTTGTCCATGATTATTGAACAAAATGACAGCAATGTAAAAAATCATTATTTTTGTTTTTACAAAAATAGTAAACGGCAACGGGAAATATTAATTTATAAACAATTTGTGTGCGGCCATTTGCAATAAATTTCTATAAGTAAGCAAAGACCAAATAAAAATTCTCTCAAGATAAATGTGAATATTTCTCAGTTACATGAGGACATATTTACTTGTCTGCAGGTGGACTTTTGACCTTTGCAGAGCATCATATCGGCAATTTATATTTAAATGAAACCACTATTCGTTCATAAAATAACTTTCATGAAAAAAAGTCGAAAAGTAAATTACGAGCAAATACTGACCTGCATCCAAAATGCGCTGCTTAACGGAATGCTGGCGGCCGTGCCAAAATTGCCAGGCCTTTATTTCGTCTTCGGGACTTTTTTCCTCCCGAAACATCAGCATGACGACACTCTGAAACAGGATTTTCCAATAAACCAAAATTTTTTTTTGCTGATCTCAATTATTTTAAAAATTGCTATGTAGGTCTGACTTTTGAGACAATTTATAAATTCGATTTTTTATAATATTATTTTTGTAGATTTTTCACTGAAAAAGTTTAGAAAGGCGAAATCTCTTGTTAGCAAAAAGCCGATATTCGATATACACCGTAAGATACCGCCACATGTTCTGCGGATGGAGCGTCAATATAAACGCAAATCCGTTTATTGTTCAACCGTATTTACTCTGAGCCGATTTTAAAGTTTTGCTTTTTTTGAAAAGGTTTATACACAATTATATTTGTGTATAAAAATAATTTGAAAAAAAGAAAGGTCTCTGATAATTAAAAATATAAACTTAAGAAGGTAACAATAAAAATGAGCTATTTTCTAAGATGATCTTTATAACTTTTTCTCTAATAAACAGCCCATTGAAACGGCAACATTGCATGGGATACGATTGCCAGCTCTTAAAGGTTGTCAAACGTTCAACGTTATCTATTATTATGCTGCTGAGGTATTATGAATAACTTATGTTATTAAAATTAATAAGCGACCGGATGTAGATACATTGGTAAACCAGCTGAACTCAAAAATCACTTATCTAAGATTTTTATTTATGCAACGTAATACAGAAATTGATTGTGCACCGATTTGAGAAAGCTTCTGCTGTGTAATTTTTCCTACTGACATATAAACAAAATTTGTGCGTGCATAGTCTGATTTTCAACAAAATATTATAATAGATTGCTTTGGAATTGTTGGTACTTTGTTTGAGCTTGAGAGCTTTTTCGACTACCACGTGGTCATCATCAGGACATGAATGATACCAATCAAATACATTTTTTTGTAGCAAAACATTATAATAGAGTTTTGTCAAGTATTTGGAAGATTGTAAATATTATAATACAATAATAAACAACTTGATTGAGATAAAGTGGAAGATGGAGTGCAACTAGAGTTTTAATTAAAAATGAATAAATGCCGAGGTGAAGCGATAAGGGTCATTTAATTCCAAGGCTGCTCCCAATTAAATAACTAAATTAAATCATTTGTGCAAAAACTGACTGCAGACGTTGCAATCATAATAAAACAATTAATATGATTGATTTAATTACAGTTAGCAAGTTTTTATTGAATTCAGTTTTCTTGTCTGATTTCATCTGATAAGGTCTGACAAAAAATAATCACATATTTTTAATTATTTTTTAAAATCGTGTACTTTTTTGATGTCTATCAGTTTTAGTCTGTATAAATGGTCTAGCACTATACAAGGCTATGCACTTTGAATCGACTCATTTATATGTAAATTGGATACAAATATGAGAAAAAAACTCTGTAAACACATTAACGAGACAATTTCCCGCAATAATTTCCATTATAAAAATGATTTTAACTTTTGGATGAAAATAGTTAATAGTTGAAAGGAAATGGAATGTCATTGACCGTTTAAGTTTTAATCGTCTTCAGATATAGTCAATCCGTTTAAGGTAAAAGGTGCGTCATTTAATTATTTGACTGAAATAAAATAAAAAACAATCTTCTACGTGTTGTAATAAATTATTGTCATTTATACTTAAAACATAACTTATTTATACTTCATGTATCATATTAACATTAATAACATTTCTTATTTCTCGCTTAAACTGGTCAGTTTCTTTTAGTGGAAGTAAAATATGCAAAATGTTACTTATCATTAAACATATGCTTCTTTTTATGATAATGCGTGCCTCCGCTTGATAAAGCTTCATTAACAACTCTATCATTATTAATAAAAAGACATTTTTTTATTCGACAAAAAGAAAATAAAGACACTAAAAGATTTAATATCAAGTGGCGCTGCTGCACTTTCTACATTTAGATAAACATTATCATTATCGCGTATGCTAATTTCACTACATTACCCATTACCAATGTTTCAACTTTTTATAACTTTTCCTTGGAATTTTTGAACATTTTATAACATTGAACAGAACCGTAACCAGCTTTTTGGTCCAAAAATTCAATTTCTGACCTTTTTAATCTGACCTCTGTGGCACCTGCTGCCTTAGATTAGACAGTTGAACCTTAACACAAGTAAGAATAGAAGCAGGAAAGAAAGCGGTAAAGTTTGAAGATAAAATGAAAGAAATAAAAGGATGTGGGATATTGAAAAATGGTAAAGAAAAAAGCAGATTAAAGAATAAGAAAAGAATATTATGTGAAGAAAGGTTTTAGGGTAGAAAAGTTTAAGAGAAAGACATATAGACAAACAATAAAGAAAGCAGGTTCGATAGGAAATATAAAAAATTAATTATAGAAGAGTTGCGCCAAAAGAAAAAATGAGAGAGAGATTTCAAGGTTCAGCTGTGGAATTGAAGAGAGAGAGAGAAAATAAATATATAAAAGAAAATGCTAATTATGGCAAAAAGAGAAACATTAGAGCAAATGATAAAAAAATGTGTGGAAGAAGTAAAAGAGAGCAACGGGCATATAAAAACAAAAAGAAAGGTTAAACAACAGTCAATGACGTAGACAGTAAAAGGAGAAAAAGCGGAAAAAGAGAGAATAAAAAAACAAAGTTAAAGAAGAAAAAAAAATACGACAAAATAGGAAGAGTATAATAAATGGTTGATAGTGATAGGACTACCAAGAAGAAGTTGTCAAAAAGTCAACTTATAGAAACAACAATGCTAATGTAGCTTCACTCAAGAGTTTTGAAATAGGCTACACAACACCAAGAGCTACTGTGTGAAAAAAAAATGAAGTTTTAGTGATAATGGTCATTAAATAAGCTACTAGATTGACCATAATTTAAAGGTGATGATGAAACACCAATTATGTTACCTTGAATTTATACAAAAACAATTATTGGAAATGGTTGATAAATGATAAATTAATGGTAAAATTCAGTGATAAAGTTGAACTTTGTTTAGTGCAACGATAATCGCAATTACCTAGATAAAGTTATCATTAGTAAAATTTATGGCTTTAAATGTTTCAAGGGCTGATAATTTGTTCATTTGACACATTCTAATATAATATGTACTATGTGTTAATGGATTTAATTAACAGTAATTGTTTTGTAGGGTGTATGGCTAGTTTTATAGCTAATTGTATACTGTCTCATTAGAATTATTACATCGTTCATGATGTTGAGATAAGTCGTTATACTTGGTAACCATAAAAGGCAGCGATGTTACAAGACTTGTTTTTCGGTCAGATTCTCTTCCAGTAATTGGTTGTTAATTCTTTCATAATTTAATAATTAACTCAAAAGGAAACCATACATACAGGGAATAAATCTTAAAAAATCTATAAATACCTTTACTGTTTGAGACTTGAGTTGTTTGTCGGGGTCGGGGATGTAGTCTAAGGTGATTCCATAAAACTGTCCTTTATTGATATATGTGATCCTGTCATCTTCACGTCGTTGTGATGTTGATATTGGTGTTTCAAGCTGATATTTGAATCCCACTTGAGAGAATCTATAATAGAAATTATAAATGCTCTTAGTGCAATAATTCAACATTTAGAACAAGTATTCAAAATAGTAAAATACCGGTCACTTCGAGTTTGTCCAGTTCGCCAAGTAAACAGTTAAGTTGTGATTTACGAACTAGACATGTTGTATACCTATATTTTCCTCTTCCTGAAATTTGACTTACATTTTTGGAATTTGTATTTTGTCTGCATCGTTTTGGCGTCCAAAGTCGTGCCAAGGTCGACTTCGGCTGGTAGATTGAGATCCAGGTGATTGAGATGTTGAGTTGCTGCGTTGAGATAAGGATAGCGGGTCCAAACTGTTGGGATTTGGGCACATATCGGGGTAATCGTAAGTCTAGACATTTTCAAAAGAAGAATAGTGGTTAGATGAATTGTATTTAGTTTGGATTTAATTGACAGCTTTGGCTTACCTGTTGCAAGGTGTTTTGATCTCGGGGTGTAATGGCATCAGCCCCAATTCCGCTATCCGGACTGGGGAGGTCGACGGTGAGGCCGGCGGCTGTTGCTGCTGCGATAACACTCTTGGTATGATACGGTTGCCGAACATAACGTTCGACAAAGCTTGTAGTTGCACCGCCACCAATGTCCTCACTATAAGCTTGTGTTTGTCTAAGTTGCCCGGTATAGACGGGCTCTGGAGTACCGCCTCCGGATGATACCGTTGTGAAGTATTCGCGATAATATGGATCAGAGACAGCAAAAGCCGCCGTCGTAGCTGTTCTACCAGAGGCGGCAGCGTAACTCGCGCCACCAACACTTCCGCTCTGCGTGTATTGTGTCACATGATCACTATATGGAATTGGAGACGGTGTACCGCTGCCGCCATGGCCGTTATTGGTCATAGCGGCAAATATTTGCGTCGCATACATTGCAGGCTTGATGCCATCCGAAGAGATAAACTCAATAGGTCCCGTGTTGGAGCCGTCGGCCAGAAGGCTGCTGTGACTGTGGGTTGATGTCGGCGTTGCGTTCACGCTACGGGATCCGTGCTGGGGTGAATGTAAACCTCGGTGATTTTCGTCTTTGACGGAATTAACATCTACCACCAAATCGCCGTGTTGACCTCCCGCTGAAGACACCAAAACTACCTATAATCACAAAAACGTTTAAATATTAGCCAAGAAGTATTTTTTAACTGCATTCCAACTTGTGTGTGACTCTACTTAAAAATATTTACTGCACGGAAAACTACACTATTTTACATTACACTAAAGCATCTATTTGGCGTGCCAACTTTCAAATCCAACTATAAAACTGTCATTAAGTTTTCAATTATTGGCTAGAAATGACGTATCTGTAGGTTTTACCTACTAATAAGGCTTCTGCCATGCAAGCCTTGATATAAGTCTCTCGTGGATAATACCAAACGAAACTGGAAGATTTTATTCTTGTAAATGCTATAATGTATCAAACTACTCTACTATTACCCTGATTAGTTATCAAACGTCGATAAAAAAAATTTCGTTAATTTTTTCTCTAGAAAGCTGTCTTTATAGTTGATCAATAAATACAACAGATTGTTTACCGATTAAGAAGAAAATTAAAAGTCACTATAATCATGCACAAATTGTGAAGATATCAAGAATGTCCTTTTAGCTTATCATTCCAGACCATCACATATATATCACAATTTCACATTATCACACTTAATCCGCGGTGATATAATGTTGCCGCAAAGTGGACAATCACTAACTCATTCACCTTGTGTCTGGATTGTTTGGAGGCAGTGCCAGTAATGATCGACCCAGAGCCGTCTAAACTGACAGAACTCGGTGAGGAACAATCCAACTTCCGGTGGTGGCTTAGATCTTCAGGTTCTCTTTTGACGAGTTGGAAATTCTGAGCATTAGCAGCTTGTGTATAGCTGACGTGTTGATTAATAAATAAACCTTGCAAGTCTTGCGAACTCAGTTGGGGAGGAGTCGGCAATTCTAGTCCCGCCCCACTGACTAACCCATTGGTCGATTTTAGTTGGGACGTTAAAATGCCTCCGGCTTGGGAACTTGCCCTGCAACAAATTATGTCATGTGATCAATAGAGTGGGGGCTATGATGCAGTTTGTGATGAGATGCGTTGCTGGCTGCGTATGCTGCCATAGGCATAGCATCATCACAGAGACTACCGGCTACCGGACACGATGCAACAACGGCAACGTGTATACGTAAATGCTATACAAATACGCTAATTACGGTTACGACACCAACATAACCAACCCATTCATTTCGTTCATTCATCGAATAGGAGAGCATAACAAACCACAGCCAGTTTATTATTTATATATTAATACCTTGGAGTGCTTTTAAACCACAGTTTTATTTAATAATAGGTTTAACAATATTGAAAACATCGCCAAAAAAATCCAAAATTTAATTTTTTTATTTTTCAAACAGTTTTATATTACTATAAGATAATTGATAAATTGAAGTGTGACTACTAAATTAATAATGAATGAAAAAAAAATCAATAAAAATGTTTCTTTCAAAGGTCAGTAGTTTTGTTTTTATATTTATACTTGTTTCCGCTTAATTTTAATATAATAAGCCCCTGACATTATCATAAATTGAACAAGTTCCCGAATTGTCTGTCAATAAGGTTGCCACTAATAATACGTCAAAATGACTCACCCATCTGGGAGGCCTCCAAGAATCAAGATATTATTGATATGTTTAGATAAAAAAAATATCTGATTTTATCCCTCAAATAGATCTAAATTATTCTGCAAGCCGTGATGAAGCAAATCCGCATTTGATGTGAGAACCTCTTCAATAAAAAGGGCTGCATTTATTTCCTGAGGCACTATAGTTGGCTTTGGAGTACAATATACTACATACCTATGTATTTATAATACTGCTCATTAAAATGCTTATCTCCGATCTGTATTGTAACGTGATACTGATAGTATCAGGTTGAAACCCTCCGCTTTAACAAATTATACTAAAGCTTTAGGTAGTAGGTAAAAAAATCTGATGAATTTTGTCGACGGTGTTCGTTTAACGTTTATTTTGCTAGTGTTGCTCTACTAATCTGGGAAGGCCTTAGTTATAAAAAAATTTAACTGTCAAACTGTTTCATTACAATTTTGATATATTAGATCGCCTTTAATCGTACACGTTTGAAAAATGTCAATGTCATCTGTCAACAACAAATTATTAGTGATCAGATAATTTTGATTTATTCAGTTTTATGTACAAAAGCTTGATCTTAATTGTATATGTATGGCTTTAAGAACCAATAAGGATTTTTTCAAATGTCATTTTTGCATAGAAACAAAGGTCGAATATATCTATACCTACGAATGCGTATCAGTAGCGGCACTTTTGTTTCTAAAAACCCTAGAAATTCAACAGTCGTAAAATGTACCATTTCGTCGGCATCACATTTCGTTCTCGCATCCCTTTTAAGGAATGTATTTTATGTGAGGATGTTCAGCGATATGAATAAGAATAGGGATCTAAATTTGTATAAGAAATTGCACAAGGGTTTGGTGGCACAATGACGTCGGATGAGTGATGACATCGCCATTGCCTTGAGCGAGTCTCTTTTGTTTAAGTTGAACTGAACTGAAATTTTGGAACACCTGTATTTTGAATTTGGTTTCACGGCTTCCGCAATTGAGGAATTGAGGAGCACGACCTGTCTGATGAAGGTCTTGGCCGTAATAATGTTGTATTGTAGAAATTATATTTGATCGACTTTTTGTAATTATCTGGTGTTTGAATCTAGAATCTAGCTCTATCCAAAGACTGGTTCCGAGAGGTAATCGTGATCAGCGCGACCTGCACCCGGTCACCTTCACAATGCCGCGTCCACACGCCAAATACACGTACACGTGAGCTGTACACCACTTCTAGTTTGTAAACAAACTATTTACCTATTAGACAAATTATTATTACATACAACATAACAAACCAAAATACGATTCAAGTTCAGGGGCATCTATTATCAATGAAACAAAAGGGAAGCTGTGTTACTACGCAAAGCAATATTAGGAATTAGAACTGCACTTTAAATATGCAACAACTAAAAATAATTTTGATTAGAGAGGGTTCGTGCTCTGACGCATCATTGAAATCTCCAAAAGCTTTGAACGCTGGACAAGCAGGTGCCGACACTTCTGTGAGAAATCGTATAAATCCACCACCCACACTCGTTTATGAATTATTTAAAAGACGAAAAAATCCAAAAATACGGTCCAAGACGAAAACATTCCAACGCAGTCGATATAAAAATGGCTTCGAATTAAAAACGTCTCTTTTGAAATTTATAGCAGCAGTTTGCATTATTGCACTATATATTACGCGACACAATAGGATTAAAGTAAAAAATGTCTTGAATAGCGCCTGTTTGCTATCCCAGACAGTTTGCATAATTTGACCAGATTTATTTCACCGACATTCTTATTTTCTTCTGCTTTTTTCAAAATTACATTTTGTACATAAGTTTTTTCAAAAGCTAGAAATGAAGCATTTGCCTCTAGATTGAAAAAATAAAAAAAAAGAATATCAGAAAAATTAGGAGAAGGAGAAACACTGTGACAAAAACTAAGTTATAACCTAGTTTACGTAGTAGATACATTTCTAGAGTTTATTTAAGTATAATAACAAAAAAAAAACATTTTTTACGACAAACAGGCAGATATATATATGATTTAATATTCTCTATCTTGAAAAAATTTTAATTAAAAAATCCAAATTTTGTTATTTTAGATAAATGAGTGACAATGTGCGCAAACAGATATAGAGTCAATCATTTTATTGGTAATTACTAAAATGTGTTTTTTTTAAAAGAAACACAACCTATTTCAGGTCTCATCAGCAACGTATAAAGCTACCGTATTTTGGAATAAATCTGCTATAAAAAACTAAAAATTTCAATATTGCTGCAGAAAATATGTTATAATCAAGCAGTATGTAAGGCTATATACTTAAACTGGCCTAGTAAATATATTTTATAGAAAATAGGCTTCTAGTTTTATTTATAGTTGTGAACTTTCACATCTGCTGATTAGGTTGGTAGATAATAATGATTTTTTTTTCTGTACTAACTTATCTGTCGTTGTTTATACAGGATGTACAATATTAAGAAGAATGAAGGGCGGCTGTGCTTTATTGGCAGCAGGTCTTAGATCGATTTGTACTAAAGTCGCTTACGCAATGGCGTAGAGATTTTTGTGAATTTGAATATATCGATTTAATTAATTTGCGTTATTGTTTTTGAGCGCTGTAAAATAAGAAATACACAATTTTATCCTGTTTGAGAATTTTCCGTTTTCTATTAAAATAATAAAAAATTTTATTCAGAAAGGAATTATTTTCAATTGGTTTTAAATAAGTGAAAAAAAATATAACATTTGAAGTTTTGATTTTGATAGTTTTTTGTTTTTATTTTATTAACTCTTGACAAAATAGAAGGGTGTTTAAAAAGTGCGTAGTGTGGATCTGTCACCTTATAGCAACCAAACGGCTCAACCGAGTTTGATCTAGTTTTTTTTATTTAATAATAGAGAGCCTCATTAAATTTTTGTTTCGTTTTTGATAAATGTATGTAAAAATTGATTGCAGTCAAAATGTGACTTAAATTTTGCTATAATTAATTTGATCCCATAATGCAGAAAACGCTAAAATTGTTGAAAAAATATCGATGATAAGCAAAAAAACAAGAAAAAACCTCGAAGGCCTTTTTTGAGATGTTGTCTGTAAACATCTAATCTAGCATTTGAAAATAGCAAAATATTACCCTAATATTTTTGAGAACTGCATAAGCTAGTTTCACATCTGAAAATTTTCAATAATATTAATTTTTTTTATCTTTTCTGTGTTTCCAATATTATCTTCACATAATAATGTGCTACGTATTTTTTGAGACTGGAGTGGTCCATTATTGTACAAAGTAAATCGCTTTGAAAATGCTGAATTGTATTATGCAATTATGGCACAACAAAAATTACAATAAGTGTTCATTCTGAAATAAGCACAGGATGTTTCCAAACGGGTTAAACTGGACGGAAACGCTTAGTGCCATTTATTGCTGATGAGAATTAACAGTATTAAGTGAGGAAGGTAGTAAAATTTTTGATCATAAAACACAAAATAAAACAGTAGATGGTGTTTATAACAGCAATTTTTAAGTGTTAGAAATAAGCATTATTATAAAGATAACCAGATTGTTAGGTATGAAAACGAGGAGTCATTAAATCATGCAGAGCGCCACCGTTTTGTCAAGCTTCATTTCACCGTAACACCTAAACATGATATAAGCAGTCTACAGTCGACTTAAACTAGGTTTAACCGTTATTCAATGGGAAAAAATTTGAGTAAGCCCCTTGTAGGAGGCTACTTAAATTTTTTGCAATGAGCGTAATAAAACAGTTTTAGTCAGTAGTAGATTATTTTATTATTGGCCAAAGACTAGAGTTTTAATTTTCACATGCTGTAGGTACAAAATCCGGTAGAAGCAGTAGCCATAAATCAACTTACGGCCAAATATCAGCAATTTTGTCTTTGGAATCGGGTACCGGTTGAAATTTGTAATATTCGTATATTAATCCCATGGCGGTGGTCTGGTCTTCTGGGCCTCCACTAATGTTCAACATGGCTGTAGTGGCGGCGGTTAAAGGATGCTCGTAAGTTCGCCAGGGATGCTGATCCTCAGGAGGCGCTGCCCCCTCGGGCAATTCTGCCATACCCCGCTGAACTACTATGGGTAATTCTCCGCCACCGTTGGGATGAAACGAATTTCCCTCAGTCTGTAAATTTTCTCTCCGTTTCCTGAAACAAAATCTATTGCCAAATACTGAACACCGAACGCATAGGAGGCTTTGTGCTGCTACTCCAGCAAAAAATCTCCAAGAATACATTTTCGAGAGTAACATATATAGTTAATACATAATCAGCTATAAATTAATTTTTTTTTTATTTCTAATAATTTTTGTTATTTAAATTATTATTAGATACCCATTATTTATTTATAGCTCATATTAAATTGAAAATCACTCTGTATGTGTCACATTTAAATATATTTTATTAAAAAAAAAACTAGAAACAATTGTTTTTTCTTAGGGAAAGAATAAAGTTTTTAGTTTTAGGCTATAATTGCTTGTAAAATCTCTTAATTTTTCCTTAAGATTTTTGTGTGCGTGAAAAGTTAGCTCATGGTTAATAGATAATAAAATTGGGATGTGATGGGCTTCATCAAAATGCAACCGTAATGTTACACCAAGGTAGAAAAGGGTGAGATATTTAAAGAAATTTAATTACGTTCAATCTATCAATGTCGGTCTTTTAGTTACACATAATATTAAGTATACAGTTCGTTTGAAGATTTCACATCACATTTAGAAGCAAATAATTGATCGTAAGCGATTAGTCTCTCCTATTTTTTGATACGCTACCAGTAGGGTTGTAGATATCTACCTCTTAGAATTATGATGTCAGAAATATTTTAAGATGTAAATATCATGAATCACTATTTGAAACGGGAAAGCGTAGAAAATAGTTTTTCTTGCACACAAGCGTGACTTGCAAAAGTAATTCATGAAGTTTTTAAGATCTAGTAGTATTGATCTAATTCTGGCTACAAACCTGATAGGTGCTAGGTTTTTTTTATTTATTTGTTATTTGTGAGATATAAATTGTATAGATACAGATCAAGTTTTGTTAATTAAGGATGAGAAATGTAGAAACTAAAAATTGGTTTAGATATTTATTGGCCTTTAAATGTTATCGCGTTGATTATGGAGTGATTTTTTGGGTAGGGTACTGAATATACCAATTCTACTTCCAAAAGAGTAAATTCTGGCTGGTCCTTGTTGAACGGATGCATGTAATCAGATAATTTGTGGTTACGCGTACATAACGGCAACGCCTAAACTATATTTAAATCTTTTGGATACAAGAATATTAATTTGGGCACTGATTAAAATCGGTTCAGTTGACATTTAAAGTGATTATATAGATAACTAGATTCTATATAGACAGTGTTGATATATTCGCGAAAGTTGTTTTAAAATGACGAATAGCCATCTAAGTTCCACTGAGAAAAAATTCGACCACACCCTTTTAATTAATGTCAAAGTTTTCAATAGTTGTCATAGTGATAGCTATCATACCTAATGTATAAAACAAGGAAAGACTCTTGGTTTGTTGTTGTAAATAATGAATTTGTGAAATTGCTGCACACATTTTCTCTGACTTTTCTTGGATCACTTTCAAATCAGTTTTATTTATATGTTTGTTATGTACTTTCCACTTGACTTCATTCCGATAAAAACTGTAACTTACGCCCACTGAACCCATAAATCACGACTCTCCACTTTTTGAACAACTCAAATGACATATATTTGCCGTTTACTTCGATTAAATGTCTACACATTTTTCTATTTTCAACTACTACAAGATTTCTATTAAAACTAGATCACTTAAGGAATTATTTTCTATTTTATACAATTTTATTGAGACATCGGATTTGTTTTATACATTTTCTAAGATATTAGGTTCCTGCTTTATTTCTAAAAAAATTTATTTATACATTGAAAGTTAGTTTGAACCGGAGTCATTATTTTCCAAGTACTTACACTACATTATAATTATTATAACTGCCTAAAAACGTTTTTTTTTAATGTTAGCTCATTATTGAAACACTATTTAAAAACAATGTAGCAAATTGTCATGGATATAAACTTTGATATCTCAAGTGTTTAGCAATAAATAATATATTTATTTTCACAATTAAAAAACATATTAAGCAATAAAAACCTATTAAAACGACCTATTAAAAAATTCCATTAAAATAAAGAAAATGTTTAAAAAATTGGACTTGTCACTAATAATATAATTTCATCCTAAACTCATTAATGTTAATTGATTTAAATAAAATCAGTGAGTCATTAGTCATTAAATAACACAACTAACTAATCAACAAGGCAATTATGCAATGTGTTTTAAAGGTGAATTTGAATATGTGATAAGACTGGAAGCGAAATGATATTGAAATACTGAAAAAGCATCAGATTTTCTGTTTCCAAAGGCGTTTTTTACAAATCAATCGTAATTAGAACGACTTTCTTAACAATATATGTTAATTAAATCTAAAAAAAGTTAAGCAATACATATTTAAAAATAGTTAATTCTAGCAATCGAATTTGAGAAGAAACCGATCTATTACACTTAATTACATATGTAGGAATTTATGTAAAACTCAAAGGAATAAATTAAAATATTTTAATTTTATTATGAGTTACACTGTACACACAAAACTATTTATCACACTAATTATTCGAATACAAATTAATGGTCATATCTAACATGGTAATTTTTGCTACCAGAACCATAATAAATATGGAATGTGTAAAAAAACCGTAATTTATTAGCAACATTGATGCTATAAATGCTTCTCTTCTTCGAATACGGCATCAGTAATAACATTTAAAAAAAGTTTCATTTTTTTATTATTAGTAATAACATCTAAACAGTCTTCATTAGCGTGAATCATTTGTTGTCTCTTGTAACAATTATATTGCATTTCTCATAACGATAAACAAATAATAACTAATACACGTGTCTCTTTCATAAAATTCATGACGTTCAAACTTATCTCAAGATTGGTAATAAAATACAGCAAACTGTAAACTTACTACAAAGATAAGACAATATAATGTAAACATAGTAGTCCAATTTTCATATGTATTGTATATACTTGAGCAAAAGATAGGTATTTGGATATTACGAACACTTCAATTTCAATTATACTAGTCCCAGTGAAATGACGTACTTAAAATTCTGCTTCTTATTACTGAACATGCACCAAATCATTCAAAAAAACAGTCAATTTTTAAACAGACAAGTCAAATGAAATGTTTGTGAAGATTTTGTTTCTGAGAGATAAAAATGTTTTCGCACCGGTTTTGCATTACTTAAATACATATTTAATTTCTCTGTATTCATTTATTACAAATATTTACAGTTGTTATATATATACCAAGTGTTTCGTGAAGGGTGAAAGCTAGAAATTTATAGTGTTTCAAGTAGTGGCTCATTGTTGGCTATTAGGTTTTGCAACACAGATACAACCATACAACGTTATTCTATTTGAATTACTATATGTATAGAATAAACGATCAAAATCTTGTATACAGTTTCAATACAGGTATTTTTTGCTAGAATAGTAACAATATTAACACCTAACAAGCAAAAAAAGTCGGTAACACGTAGGCAGTTATAGCCGAAAATTTGTATTGAACAACTCATTAATCCGCAATAAAAAAGTAAATTTGATTCTAATTCGGGAAAAATTCACAACAAACCGTTGAGTCCAAGAACTAAAGAATTTAATATAAAAAGATATGAACCAAATAACAATCTACAAAAAATCAAAAATTTAATCCGTCTTAACAATGAAAAGCATTAAGTAATGCACAAAATAATGCGAAAAAGCAAAAATGTATAAAATCTGCCGCAAAAACACTCACAGTTTCTTTCAAATAAGAATCATCTAAATTTAAATTCCAAGCAAAAACTACATTCAAAACCGATTTGAAAAGAAAAATCATTCAAAAAAAGACCGAAAATTGTCTGTTTATTATAGTATAGTGTAAAAGATATTCACCTAACTCAAGTCGATAAAGAACTACATAATATATACAAAATAGTGTTTTAAGTATACCTTAGTAAGGTAACCATAAGTAAAAATATTTGAAAGTTTACAATTATCATTTTTTATGAGAAATTTCTAAATGATTTTAAAATGAGTACTTAGGAACTGTCAATTTGTTGTCTATTATTTGTAAACCAATCTTTGCGGCATCATAGAACAATAGAAATTGAGTAAAAGTTTATGAAACTCCCAGGTAGTGTCTGATTATTATGCGGCTCAGACGGGTGTAGGAGGTTTACTGCATTTTAAGTGTACTTGATTTGACATATTTTGACAAATGTATGTATTTTAGTCACAAACTGAACATTTGAGCTTTATAGCGTTTAAATAAGTTGTAGATTAGTAATAACAGTCAACATAAGAAACACGTTTAGAATTTAGATACCTAAACTGCCTGTCATTAAGCCATCATGATATCGATATGCGTGCAAAATATGATTGATATATTGGGGTGAGCTGTAGGTAGAAGAATATGCAAAATCATAGCTTACCTGCTATGCACAAATACAATGCTTTCATGCATGCACACCTTTATACTTATATACACAGACATATATACTAACATATCTCTCCAAAAAACAACCCTTTGTGTTGCACAATACTCATCATGTTCTTTGTATTCACTCATTTCATCTTGTTAAACACTTGAAATAAAAAACATCACGTTAGAGAAGCTGAACTAGATGCGAATTTTCTATCTATTTCTCCATCTGTCGAACGAATTCATTAGAAACACGCCGTTGACTGTCTTTATTTTAAAATTTTGCACGCAACTTTGTAGCAACCGGTGTAACGAGTTTATAAAGACAAGATAATAGCCTAAAAGCACCCCAAAGCATCCCTATTCATAAAAACTGGTAGTCGGATGCTGAAACTTCGTTATTAATTCATCTTGCTAAATTTAATACCAAAAGAATCACATAAATAATCATTCTTAAGGTATAACTAAATCAAAGCTGAAACATTCCCCAGGTGTCTAATAAAAAATATTAGCAAAACTGAAAATGTTTGACTATAGAAAGGAAGATAACCATCTTCTCTCGGTTTTATTATGTCATTTCATTCTAATTTATGTTTTCCAGAGAGGTTGATACCTGTTTATTGTCTTGCGCTTTCAGGTAGACTTATAAAATTCTTTTACGTTTCCTTGACCATTGAAATGTTTCATACAAAAAAAGCTTTTACTTTAAAATCTTAAATCCTCTATAGAAAGTCCATTAACTTTGATAATCTGATCATGAATTTTGATCCTTCCTTAGAATGTTGTTGATATGTAAAAAAATTCTCTTTGTCTTGAGCAATATAAAATATAAATCTAGATTTTTTATCAATTTAAACCTCTTAATTATAACTTCCTGTTTAATTCAGTAATTAATAAAATGGTGCGTATTTGAGATTAACATTTTGTTATTTACAGTTTTACATCTCTTGACGTGATAAATATTATTTTAATAAAGTTATGCAAATCGCAAAAATTCGCAATCAAAATCGGAGAAGCGTGTTTTTTTTATTGTAAATTGACACGAACACCTGGTGGGAGTCTTCGTTCGCTTTTCTGTCACTTTGAGAGTTACAAACCCCAAATTTATTCAGTAGCAGAAGATAGAGGCCCTGTCAAGCAACACAATGGTGTATGTACTTAACATACAGGTAGCTCCATATGCACATAATGCATAATAAAAAACTCCACCGAGCAAGCACCTTCAACGCGATCTTACGTTTTGATTTATTTCTTTCCGTTACAAATATGGGTTCATAAACTCTTTCGGAATATATTTACTAGTGGACCAACCGAAATTTTTCCTCAGAACATGCTGCTGGTAGAAATAATATCCAATGTAAACATAAACAAAACATATTTTTGTACTTTTTTTACTTTGGTCGAATATTACCTAATCAAAATCTTTAGATTAAAGTCAAATTATTAAATTAATTTTTTTATGGAGTAATATGGCTTTGGGTGTTCACTAACGCTTGTAATTAATTTTCCAAGTGCTTAATATAAATCGGTTTTGATAGGTATGGTCTATAGGTATATCCACGCCTCAATTGTTTAATGAAAAAGTGACATTTTTATATTTTGATTTATTTCGCTCTTTATGTGTTAATATTCTAGATTAGGGCGACCAAAACAATTTTTGATATTGGTCTACTTTCTGTTTAGAAGAAATTAATTAAGTTCACCTTAGGCCTTTTAAGATGATGAAAATATTGTTCATGTAATTAAAAATGACTAATCTTAGCATTAATTAAATTTAAATATTCATAGGATTAATTAAATCAAAATTTTAAGCTGAGTTTCTAACTGAGGAGTTAGTCAACGGACTACTCCAAAGTCGAGTCACACAATAAATCAATTGCTGTGAAATGGGCCCAGAATAACTTATCCATTGCACAAAAATTTGTTTTTACATGCAAATTGAGGCGTGAGGGAAACATTTTGATGTAGTTGAGGGTATTATTTATTGGGGAAATTTGCATAGGAGATTCTGGCGAACCTTGTATCATACAATGTAGGTACCTATCTGTATCTCCGAAAATTGCAACATAAATATAAAGTATATCTGGCGTCAAGTGACGAAACTAACGGCTAAACTAATTGCATATTCATGTCTGATAGAAACCACAGAAACTGGTTTGTCCGATTTTTGAAAGATTTTATGTTCACCGTGTAAACCAAATGACGATTAGTGCTTTAATTGGTTGCAAAATAAATAAATTTCTTCTTCGGTAAATTTACTCTTTAAAAATTTCATTTTCCAATCAAAGTATTACACTAATTCACAATTCAAAAAACGTTTTGGGATGATTATAAAAGTCTTATGATTAAAGATTATACTATTAGACCATCCGGTTGAAAATAATAGCTTAGGATTTGATATATAGAGTCAATTAACTAGTTAAGTAGTTTCCATTTAATTACTACCTACCTATACGTTATTTCATTATTTAAAGTATAGCCACAGTTTAATCAAAATTACACCCAACTATTAAAAACCATTCATAATCATTTACCAAATTTAGCTTTTTTAATACTGTGCAAGGAACAACAATCTACAGTATGTACAGTTGAAACGACATACAAAAATTAAGATTATCAAAGTGAAACAAAATCAGCCTTCTTTAATTAAACGAAAATTGCTTAAAATAACCTTTATTGTTGTTTTTAAGCTAAAAGAATTTAATAGTTTCCGTTTCGTCATTTTACTTTGTATTTTATTCAGAACATTATCTAAGTGTCACTAGATTTTGTTATGCTAAAGCGCACTTATTTGAAATTCATGTGATTGGTTTTAAGAGCTTTTAAAGTAAACAATTTTTTTGGTACAAGTATAAGTTTGTTTAATGATTGAGACAACTCGAAATGTCTTTATTGCAGCGCCAGACGAAATATGTAAGATACATTTAAAGTGAAATTTTTGTAAAGAAAGCTTTATATGATCTAGATTAGCCATTAGGGCTCTATTCATGAAGCGAATTAGTCAAAAACTCAAATATAACAATTGTAGTACACACAGCACGAAGTCTTTTTAGATTTGCACTATCAAAACTAGCAGCGTACTAATGACCTAACATAATTATTACAATAGTAAGGGTTTCCTCGGCTACTCTATTCTTGAGAACTCCATGAGACATTGAAGCAGGTAAACTGCCCAGTCTATGGACGCGGGAACGCGTACGCTTTTGTCCCCTAAACAATCTAGGTAGGGTTGTCCAAATTTAACTCTTTAAAATACTAAAATGTCTTATCCTTAAAATGAAACGAATCGACTCTGAAAGATATGTTACATCAGCATAAGATATGATTTTTAAGAAAAATTTTCAAACTTGATGTACAATAGTTAATAAATTGATAAAACACTGTAGATTAAAAAAAATTTGTTCATCCCTGACTATTTTTAAAAGTCTCTACGGCCGCAGGTCATCGGTTTGTTAGGTCTACCCTTTTAAAAAGCTGTCAAGCTTGCGACATTCGGCCGTTCGAAATTCTCAACAGTCAAAAACTTTTTAAAACTATAGTAAAATTTAACTAAAATTGCCATTGATTAGAAACAAGAAAAAAAAAATGAAAAACTTTCTTTTCTTATCGTGTCTTTAGAGATAAATTTTGTATGTCCAGCTGAGAAATTTGCTAAAATGATTGTAGTTAATAAAGTGCAGAAAAAAGTAAAGGAATTTTGAGGTAGAATCAAAAATGATGTACCTACTGTGTTTTGAAAATTGTAGTGTATCCGTAAGATGTAAAAATTTGTTATCACTAGAGCACTCAAATCACTAAAGCACTTCAACAATCACTAGAGGTCCACACAGTGATTTTCAGCACATGGCACTAGATGTCCAAGAAGTGACCTCCACACGTTGCATTACACACGAGGCTTAGAATCACACTGAAGATTGTACAAACTGGCCAGCCAGAGCCAGGTTAGTTGGGTTGGAGTTACCTCGCCGGTTGCCGGACGGTTCGGTTCAACAAGTAGCCGCAGTCGTAGCCAACTTATTTCAATGCGCATGTCACTTCTTTTTGATTATATTCGCAACTTTTTTTCAAAAAAACATGATATTTATTCGCGATGACAGTAGCCTATAATAATATAAAATATGTAACTGGTACCGCACTGGTTAATATGGAGCCCTACTGTGTATCGATAGCTGAAGACTCTCGACGCAATGTAAATTGTTAGTTGGATACTGCAGTATAACCATTAAAGCCTTTTTTATTTTGTTAACTGTTATTTAGAGTCTCAACCGATACTCGTTCACATAAAAGATTTTTAATCAAAGATATTGATTCGACTCTCGTCTCTTATATATTCTGATTCTTATCATACTACCTAACTGTATCAACAGTATTTTGGCAAAATGTCAATCTTTATATCAAAACTAGTTTTTTTAATACGTAATCACTCTACATACTGAACCAAAAAATACTGTGGCAACAGATTAACATAGATCTCAAAAATTACCAAAAAAATATCACCGGAAATGACAACACTTTATCTAATTTTTTAAAATAATATTCTAATCTATCCACTTGCATTATTTATGAAACAGCGATATGTTTCACTTCTCAAAACAAAACTAATTCATCATTGTTACTAAAACATTTTTAATGTGTTAGATGAATTAATCAACCAAGTGTCAAAAGCAGATAACTCTAAACCAATTAGCATAATTATTTACTGTGACAAAACAAACAACTTTGCAAATGCAACATTACACCTCTCGTATCAAAATCGGTTAGAACCGAAAGCAAACAAAAGAAAAAACTTGTTAGGCAATACCCAAAAACTTAAATCTATTAAATTATTTCGGTTTCGTATCGAAAATTTAATACCACTCAAAAAATGACACAACATTATTTCTAGATCGTAGCTTAGTTTTGTATCACGTTATTCAAAATTTATCAAAAATAAAACTTTTTTTTTAGTCAGAAATAATAAACTTTTTTAAAACCACCAAAAATTGAAGCTAATTTTAATAATAACCTCGTATAATAGCCATATAAAAGATAATCAAAAATTTCTCTTTGGGATTCAATAAAATCAATAGGTTTTAAGTAATGTTATCTCGATGGCAAAATTAGAGCTGTTGACTCACAGCAGATGCCACTATTTAATCTTAATTGTAAAGTTTCACTGATTTTTCGTTACCACAAAACATGTCTGAGTCTTAAAATTTCCGATCAAATGAATTTGAATTGATAAAGGTTTTTTTAGATATAAGATATTGTTTGATCTATTCAATCTGTGCAGTAACCGGCAATTGGCTCAATTATTGCAAAAATGATTGTTAAGAGTGAAGAAAACATTATATCTATTTTTTTATTTTCTTTTGTGTTTTTTTTTAATTATCATTTTTCAATTCATTTTCAAATTTTGCAGTTTGTTGTTAGAAAAGAGACATTTCTGGATTATCTGTCAGCGTCTGCCACTTCTAGGGACTTTTACCGCAAAGCGAGAGAGAGAATGTGCCAAGTCAGGGTGTTCACTGACGAGGGTTCACAAGCTCGAAATCGGTTTAACGTTTGTCTAGATGATTTTTCTTTCACTTATTTAATATATGTAATTAAATAGGTAATGTTAATGTTAAATATAAAAAAGATAGCGATAAAGTTTTCTCTCTCGCTAAATCATTTCTAGAGGAGATTGTATAATTTATGTGGTGTTTTATAAAAACCTAGGCGGCGTGTTTAATTTTTCTAAAGTGGCAAAAGCAACAAAACAGTGTTAATATTATTGACTGAACTCAATAGCGATAACAAATGAGTAATTAGTTGCCATTCACTTTGTCACATTATTAGTCGAGGTATGTACAGCAATAGTTAAAACATAGTAGTTGGAAATAAATACAATAAATAATAAGTGTTTAGAGTGTTTTTAATTGTTTCTATGACGGAATGTGGTTAAACTCACTCCAAGTTATTTTGTAAGAAATATAAATTGTTGAGAAATAAATTTTTGATTAAATGGGGTCTTATACCTACCTTCCATAAAAGTTTAATTCAAATGGGAATTTTTATATAAAAAAAGAGGAGAAACATTGAATAAAATGCAAATGTAAAACTATCTGTGTTAATTAACTTGCTGTAAGTGCAATAAAGTCAAAGGTTTCCTACGGACGTCCATACAATATGTAAACAATCATCATAGATTGGGTTTTTTATTAGACAGAAGTCTAGAACATTAGATGTCTACTTCATTGGCATTTGAGTGCAGATTGTAGATATTGTTTTCTAGCAGATATAATTGCCCCATGTTGACGCATTTTATATGATCATTATTCTAAACAAATTGAAAACTTACTCTCTGAAGCACCAAAGATTAAAATACCACTTGGACACCATTTACATACCTGAAACAAAATAGAAATATTCAAATATACCTAACATAAAAAAAGTGTTGAGAAAATTTAACTTTCAAAATTATTTAAAACTGATGTGATATGGGCTTCTTTATTTAAAAGAAATTCAACAACAATCTGCATTTGACCTCTGTCTTGACTCTCATCCTTGGATAAATGATCAATTTTCAGTTGTTCACTATATGGAAAATATGGTGAAGACTTTTAAGTTATTGAAAACAATGCGAGAATGAGACAAGGGACGTTTCAAATGACTCTCGGTATCAAATTACCGTTCCACAGGTGTCAAATGCCGCAGTGAATGCCAGACCTTATACAGGGTGGTTTATAGTTGAATAGATAAAAAAAATCAACACGCCCAATAAACGAACGTACTTCTATTATAATCACTTGTTCGAAAAATACCGGCGATTTCACCGTTTAATTAACTATACCCATAAAGATAGTGTTCCAAAAAAAGACAGAGCTTGAATTTCTGTGTTATCTGTCTTCGAAATCGGGAAAAGACCTTAACTTGTTTGGCCTACTGGCTTGATAGTGCCGTAACGAACATCTAACATACCAAGGTAATACATAATGGTGTAAATAAAATTCTTGTCCCACGGTTAGGACTTCTCTTGCTCTTAAAATTATTGGAAACTTGATTAACCTTAATTTAACTTTTTTTACCTTCAAAATAAGTCTGAGCTTCCTGGTAAAAACTCTTCAAACAGTGTTGCTAAACACCCTTCCACATCATTTCTTTCATCCTAAATCTTTTTTTCGCAAATATTTTTGTTTTTAGTTTTCTGACCAAATCCGCTTACATTGACTAAAGAACTACAACCACACTTAAAACCAATTCAGTTATTTTGAAATATTCAGCAAATACATGGAGACTTTGTAGATCATAAGTTTTTATGTTTTTATAATTCTCTTAAAACCACTTGAATGTGAATCAACAGAAGAAGAACTGGTTCTTCAAGAATCTTAGAAACCTTAGATACCACAACTAATTAAAAATTATTAAAATAGATTGAATGGAAATTTAAATACCGTCGAATTTATTTAGCATATTATACGTATTTATTTTATTTCACCAAACTTAATGATATTTTTCAATTTTTTTATCTTCTGTCACATTTTTTTTTTCTATGCTTCACTTTTTTGTAACGTTTGCCAAATTACTTTATTTCAGATTTTATTATGCCAAACATTCTGCCAAAATGTTAAAGCACGTAGCAAGTAAACGAGGTATAATCATAGTTAGCATACTGAAAACAAAAATCAAAAGCAAAAGCAATTTTAAGCAAGAAAACACAATTATTATCTAAAACGTGTAAAGAAAAATTGAAGCTAAGAAACTCCTGTACTACAGTACAGCATAACAGAACAACTAGTGTAAGGCAGTTGAAAGTTAGAAATAAACAAATAAATATCACTAAAAGAGTATTTTATAGTATATTTGCACTCAAATATAAATTAACAATAAATTGTGATTTCCTAATAAGTGTTGATTTTTCATATATAGTAGAAACGTTTGAGATATACCCGGCAGTAAATTTTATTGCTTGACAGGGCAACAAAAGTACGAAAGATTCACAACTCAAAGTCTAGCGTGCCTTGGGTTTATGAAACCAGGTAGCTGAGTGCTCTTTCATTCTGTGGTTTCGGGTGTTAATCTTTCTGCAATAAAATTTGCTGCAAACGTCTTTACTATTCAGATCTGTCTTTGAAGAAAATATGTGAAATTCTTTTCACATGATATAAATGAAAGAATGGAAGAGAATGATTCAAAGTTTGTGGTTTTTGGCGGTAAAGTCTATTTGCATAAAAACTGATCGATAATACGTTTCGCTATTTCTAAGAATGTTCTATTCTTAGAATTATTCTTAGAAATACCTAAAGCATGTTGACGGACATTTTTTATTTTATTTTTGAATAAATCTAACACATTTGTCGGTTCATAATTATATAGATTAAAAAATTCGAGTCTTATGACGATGAATTTAATAGCACCGTAGAAGTAAAACAAAAATAATCGTTTAAAAAATTACCGGTTATGTCATTCAAGCAGTCGCAGATTTTTTGCTCTTAGATGAAGTAAAAAGAATCGATAAAATAGGTGGATTAGAATTCCAGCCCAAATTGGAGTAAACAAATTTTAATTTATGTTTTTACGTTTCCTGAGAAGATAAAAAAAAAAGATAAAATATAAATGTTGATCTATTGATTTCAATGAAACAGATCCAATTAATTTGATTTTTATTAAGGTCACCATGATCGTTGTGTTCCCTTCAGAATAATTAAATTAAATTTTGAGCAATTTTCTTTAAATACTGAGTAACATTTTTTTTTCGACATCCGTGTCATATTACAGAATGTGTAAAATTTTATTTTTTTAATGAAACGCTTCCAGATAGAAAGTAACATGTTCACTTATATCAAAAATGAACTTTTATTTTGACATTTTGACAAATTTATTCTTATATAAGATAATGATTTAAATAGTTCAGCCTACTTTTACTCAAATAACGGAATCTTTTAACTTTTGGTTGGATTATTGTTATAGGTAGTGTTAGGAACTTGACATTCCCCTCATTCGATATCATAACACGTTTCTTAAGCATTTGACGATTTCCGGAGCCTCAGGTAATTACATAATTACTATTAAACAGTGCTCCAAATGTTTTCACGTGGATTCAACTTTGGAAACTTCGGAGATTAACGTCGAATGGTACACACGTAAGATATTTCAAGGCTGAATTATTTAAAAAATATTTTTGTGAAAGCAGAAGCAACAATATATAGATTTTCTCACTGTCGTCACATTATTTCAACAAAATTTTCAAATTATCAATATAATTTGTAAAAATTTTTATATCTGAACTAAAATATTTTGCTTTGACCACTCATACCGTTGGTTTATTTTTTGGTTTTTATATTCTCCATTTTGTGTTGTGATCCTTGCCAGCTTCTCTCTCATTATAACGTATTATATTTCCGTGGTTTGTATTTTATTGTGAAGTTTCTTTAGAAGCACCCCTTTTTCAGAAGCATAAATTAATTTTGACAAAACCTTTTGCATGTAAATAGATTCATTTTAAGGCTACATTTGCATTTTACATTTAATTGTAACTGTTAATATTTTACAAGAGAAAAATCTTGAAGTCTTCTATCTTTTTTCATCTGGGCGCTTTTTAGATTTTTTCTACTACAATTGCTTTTCAACTATTTAATTTTTATTTAGCTAATAGTTTACTATACAACTAAAAATACTGGAAAATTTTTACGCAAAACTATCAACGTCTAGATGTATTTATAAAAGTTTTTAATGTAAAAAAAGACGCAATCTCGGCGCATAAAAGCGTCAATTTATTTATAGAACAAATTTGTTGAAAGTTATTTTGCTGTGTAGATATCTTAATAGTCCTCACTCATTTATTTCGAAACTTAATGGACTTTTTATACAGCAAAAAACAATTATACATTTCCATAAAGAGGAAGATTCACTTTTAAGCGATTCCATAAAACAAAAAAGTAAGGAAAATCTTTACATGATTAAAATTAGTTTGAAACATGTTTTGGTTGATTTTTTGTGCCGCCATTATCAGCTACAAAATTATTTAAGCAAAAAAGTGAAATTTAAGAATAGCACTCATCTAACAGAATTTGTGAAGTATTATAAATTATAGTAAACATATTCGTTACTTTGTTGTTTTAAGTAAGTTTATCTATTCTGCATTGACAGCAAAATAATGACAGTTTGGCACAATAAAAGTGCCATTTCCAATCACAAATTATTAACAAATTCTTAAGATTAAATAGTAATATTCTCTTGCTAAGAGTTTCTTGATAAGTAAATTTCATTTGGGCGAAGCCGAGGCGGGTTTCTAGAATGTGTAATAGTCCAAATATAATAACGTTATATGGTCCTTCCTTTGTGGCAAAAGCTAATAGTCCAACAATATAACACTATAAGTCTTGAGCAAAAGATGAGAGATTAGGTGTATCACCAAGTAATAAGGGATTATAAAGTAGAATTTTAAATAATATTATTCAGTGCTTAGATTTAGGTTATGCATAAGAGATAGTTTAAGTCTATGTATGACAAAGATATAGATAAATATAATAATAAAAGTTTTTTGTTGTTTTTATAAACCTGAGGAATTGTAGATAAAAATTGTGTTGCCTATTGTGATACGGCATTTTATGTGAATAATGTTATGCTTTTAAAAATGTAAAGATTTTTGTCTTTAGAGCAAATGGAAAAGCAATGTCACGATCGCGGTGAAATGGGTGCGGTGTGTTTCAATGTTTCGAATGGGCGTGCAACAATAGCAGTATTGAATTTATATAAAGCAATAATTGTCGTGGTACTACCTGTCCACTAAATTAATTAAACGACTAATATAATGTTTTAAAAAATAAATTACACCAATTCACGAAAAGTACGTAATTAACCTTTCCAAATACATTTACGGAATACAAGCCATAAATTGGAATTTCGACAGGATTACATTACTCTTTATTACAAATTAAATAAAAAAAAACATAGACTGGAGCAAAAGTGACAAAAATTTCAAAGAATAACGAGAGCAAACATTATATAAGAGCATACTTGAAATTTAAAAACATGTTGAACTTTAAAACTGGGCGTATATGCATAAATCAAAGATATTAAAACGGATTGAACCTCCTCATATTAAAACTTTTTAAAACCATTTTGAAACGACTCTCTTGTGGGCCCACGGTTTGACAAAGCAACAGGAGACACTTCAGACATAATAATAATAAATGCAGAGGCTGTATGCTGCTGGACTCTGATTTTTTTTCTTAATTCTACATCTTAACACTGATATAATTTCCATAATGTCTAACAGTTGGATCTCGGCGCGGAAAATGTTGTCCACTCTTTTTTTTTTCAAGTAACGTCAAACCAAACATTCTTCAAACAACAAATCATATGTTTTCAAATTTTGCTATAATTTGAACACTTAATCAGATAATTTATGTAGGACTGCTTTTTTCACGTATATTAATTCTTAATTTGAAGTTTTGCGGCTACGGAACCTACAACGCGTTGTAATTAATTTATATTTTGGTCTTGTGGTTTCTGAATACCTGGAAAAGATTGTTTGGCTTGTAGCAAGCTATCATAAAATTCTACAACACTAATGGCTAGGTGCAGGCAAGATTTATAGCAAAAAATTTACTGCTTTCCTTTATTAGTTGCTATGGGCTTTGGCAGCAAGCCATTCAGTTATCAGCCAAAAATTGTATTCAGCAGATATTGTACTGCTTAAAAACCCAAAAAAAAAATTCATTGATAATGAGCCATGGTTTCTTATTATATTCCATACATGTTCAATTGGTGACAAGTCTGGAGAGTGAGCCGGCCATACATGAAAGGCTACGTTATTTTCTTGTACAAACAGTTTTACTAACTTTTGCTGTATGAGTACGTAAGTGGGCAAATAGTTTTCAAATTAGAGAAGGTGGTGGAAATATTTTGCATGTGTTTATTTGAATAATTTGAACAATAGAAATTCAAATGTCACAAAGCTGAGTTTTATTAAACATCAACACTCAAAAAAATATTTTGCAAAAAAAGTCCGGCATTACTAAACAATACTGTCAACAAATTTTACACAATTTAGTCTGAAAGACGTTGTTTCATGTCTTGAATTCCTATAAGATACAATTGTGTTCTGTTAACTAAAAAAACAATGATTAACGTGTATCAATTAATGAGGAAATAAACAAAATGTTTTCACAATCAAACTATTTGATAAGACACAGTTTTTAAACGTTAATTAAAGCAAATGTTGTCAACCAGGTGCAAAATTGTTGTCTCTGTGGAAGAAATTTGTGAACGGCAGTGTCAGATGTGTAACTCTTTCTTCAAAATATTTCTGCACGCTCCTTCCGTAGGATAAATTTGTTGTGACAGATGTCGTAAAGATGTTTTAAAGAATTGGTCAGAATTTGACGGGCAGTTCCACCTGCTAGTTGCATTTTTCGTAGCAAAGAAATTAGGCATAATGTGTGGAATAGCTTTCACTTCTGACGCAGTCTGCATACTTTTTTTAAATTTGTCTTAAGAATAATTATAGAACCTAAACCAATCTTTGGTGAATTAATATTAATAAAAACTCTTTATTTTATATCATATATTATGTAGAATTTAAGTTCCTTAGTTCAAAAATTTTTTGTGGTGTTTCAAATAGTTTCAAATTTCACACAGTATTTAAAATTATAGATCGGTTTTAATAGATGATCGGTTCTCATCTAAATTATGTTTAGGTATATTTCCTTATTATTAAGTGGGGTATTTAATTATTTATATTTGGTCAGTTGAACATAGGTATTACATTCGCAAGCTTGCGTAAGAATGGAGCCGAGGCTTATAATAATAATAACAATAACAATGCGAAAGTCTGACACATATCAGATCAGACAAGTTTTTTATTTTTCTTTATATTGTAAAGGGTCAAACACATTAACAACACTTTCTTAAATTCATTTATAATTGTACCTTTTATATATCGAAAGGAAAAAAACTTGAAACATTGGCGAAATTATTTTTATGGAGAATTTAAAATATGGGTCATCTTTAGAAAGGTATAAATGAACCAGACGAAAAATAAAATAAAAATCGACACTCAATTCGAATGTTGTCTTCTTAAAGATCAAAAGGTGCTCTGAGCTGAGCTGTTGTGCGCCACACTATAATTTTGTGGTACCCCAATTTAAAACCGTAAGGTAAAAGAAGTAATGCGGGCTAAATTGGGATGTGGGACATTGTCCGACGTTGCATTTTTGTTTTGTTTTCAAAATTTAAGAGTATGTCAACTGAAACATTTATCTTCATGGTGATCATGATTCATATCTACCTATATAATAGCATCTTGCATAATACAAACAGGCTTCAAAGCATTTTCCAAGAAATTTTTGTTTTGACAAAAAATCTCAGTCAAGGTAAAACAGAGAAAAATTTTAAAATTGCAACAAACGATGCACCTAATTCGCTAATTGTATCGTACGCAAGAAATACCGTACGCTATTTTTTTTTGGTAAAATAGAAGAATATTACTTTTAAAACAAAATTCATTTCTTTTTATAAGGCTTCAAAATCTAACATTTATGGAAATAGAAACCCCAGCTGCTGTTCATATTGGTTACATCTCACGATATTTTTTTTATCAAATTTGATGATAATGTATTGTAAATAGTCGGTTTTTATATAAAATTACGATTCTAATCTACATGACTTTCTATAGTAACTTGAGATCAACAGCACTCAACCAAGCAACACTATAAATATCATATTATAATATAATATCACTCCATTTCCTCATATTATTTTCACACAAAAACACATTGTTCTTCTTAATCAAATGAAGTAATTACCCAGAACGAACTATTAAATAAGGAGTACCACTGGTGGTACAACAACTAACTAGAAGATTACCGAACACGTGCTGCAAAAAGAACAGCAATTTATGTTCGACAAAACTATGGCGCTTCGTGCTTCTAAGCCGTTCGTCTGATTAGAAATGCGGTTAAACGTAGCTTCTTTCAATTTATTAGTCAAGAGAATCCTAGACTAGACAAGTAGTGGGTGAATTGCTATTGGTGTTGGTGGGATTTCAACTTCACTTACAATGAATGGCCTTCAAAGGTTAACTTGTATTATTACAATATGAATGGTATTGGCTTAGGAAGCCAATTTCATTATGATTTGTTCATTTACGTTATTGGGCAAAATTTGATGTAATAAAGTACAACTTTGCCTTTATGTATCACACAGTAGAGTAAAATAATAGAATTTAGATTAGTTAGAGAAAATCTATTGAAAAATTCATGTTTGGATTTGAACTTGGAAGCAATGCCAACTATTAAGAAAGAATACAAAGTTGTAAGCAAATTTTTTATTCTACGCCTTACTAGAAATAAACAAGCTGATAATAGACATCACGAATCAGGAGACGGAAATTCGCAATTACTGTTGTAATTACACATTATAAATAGTTTTAGAATGTATAAATTATTTTCTTATCTTATTGTTACATTTTTACTCAGACGGTGAGCAAGTTCCTGCTAATTACTCACACATGGTTTCTCATTTGAGTAAGCACTTGATAAAACAAGCAATTTTTTAATTTTTTTCATGACGAATCACTTCGTTTATCAGCTATTAAAACATTCATTAAATCGCATTTTTATCACCTACAACCAAACATTTTTGTCCTTTCGGCGTCTAAACGAGACTTCAGCTGTGAATTTGCTGATCACATATATAACACAATTGGGCCCTTATCTATTCCAGTCTGGTTTTGGTGGAGCGACAATTATTTATCTAAATTATTATTTAAACAACGTTTAACACTTGGAATGTGATAGGTTGCCACAGTTCAATTTTGATCACAATTCAAGAGACAAGTGTTTTTTTTTATTTTTTTCTGTTTTGAATTATAAGCTCGATTGAGTCATAGCTTTCATTGCCATGTACAAAAAGCTTATGATACGTTATGTGCTTTAGATGTTGATACGACAATAGTTGTGGCTATTGTTCTATGTTGATGTTCAGTTATACCCAACTCTAGTTCTACCACTTGCCAAAAAATTTGTTTAATCGATCTTGAGAGCTCCTTCGACCACCAAGTGGTCATGAATAAAACTCATGGTGATGACCACTTGGGAAAGAGGTCTCGAGATCGATTAAACAAACTTGGTACCATTAGTTAATCATTTTATCTGTTTTATGAATCAGGGCATCAAAGAATAACGTCGTTTTCATTCTCATCTTTCTCAATTTGTTTCTCAAAAGCAAACAAAAAGAATTTTATTTTACGTTTTACCCGCAAAAACTTAAAAAAATATGAGGTTATCATTTAAGTTCACGTAAGGAAAAAACGATGATGTTTTTCTTCATCTTTTCTTGATTTTGTCTTGTCTTTTTTGGTACATAATAAAAAAAGATAGAAAAGAAAAGTTGATGAAAAGAATTATTTAATTATTTTTATACAAGACCTAAAGTTCTTTGAG
Source organism: Lagria hirta (assembly GCA_947359425.1). NCBI lineage: Eukaryota > Metazoa > Arthropoda > Insecta > Coleoptera > Tenebrionidae > Lagria > Lagria hirta. Next base: position 1,846,987 of record OX375799.1, read on the forward strand.
ATTAGTTTTAAACTTTCTATGTCAGGGATAATATGGCACGGAACTAGAAGGTCTATGGTTCTGCCCTCTTTTGGAGCCGAACCCTATCTGAGAAATTTGTCGAAGTAGATCAGTGTCTGGTAGTAAAAGATAATGTTAAAAAAATAAAATCTAGAAAGATTAAAAAGTCTATTTAGATAAAAAACAAAAAAGAAAATCAGAGATCTAAAATTAAATCGGCTTTATTAAATTACAGATTATTTAAATCTGGTTCATTTATTGCTTAGTTAGTTCTAAGACTTCTAAGGTGTGTAAAAATAATAATAATCAAGAAGTTTTTATTTGTCAATGCCATAAGAAACACCCATGTGAATGAATACATCACGTGTACACAAGCTTGTTGCAATGTTTATTATTAAACTCAAATCAAAAATAGATAATCAATATATTCCGATACAATAAGCGATTGCCAACATGGTCACCTAGTTTTTAAGTGCTTTTGTAGCTATTTTGGTATGAAATATAAATATTGCATTTAGCCATGACATTTTAAAGGTCTTTGTTGCTTTGTTTATATTAGTGTCTAAAAAAAGCACTAAATTAATAGTACACCTTTAACATAATCGCTAATTTAATATTCAATTTTTTTTAATTTGATAAAGATAATTATTTAAAAGATAACAAATTGTTAATTATGACCTATTAGCAACTTTATAATAAATTATTAAATTGTTTACTTAATTAATCGTCTATAAACCCAAATGAAGTAAATAATATTTAAACATTTCTATTGTGTTTTTGGTAATGACTGAGAATTATTGGGTGAAATACCCCCCAATTTTTGATTTCGTAAAATAAGCCGAGCAACATTGTGCTACATAACGTGACGTTAACGAAACAAGTCTGTCATTTAAAAAACCATTCTCTTTGCACAATATTTAGGACAATAAAAAGGTAAATTTCCGGCAAAAAGTAAAATAAAATAATGTCTGAGTAAAATATGACCTTTAAAACAATCTTAATTCAGGACAGTCTGAACGTTCATAAATCATGTTTTGTTTTTATTAATAAGATTTTATTGTTTTTGTATTTTTTTTATATGTGAAGCTAATTAAGTTACATGTTTCAAGAACTTACAGAAAGTTTTCACTATAAGTCATTAAATTTACAATATTTGAAGGCTCTACACACGATTTCTGATAATTATCTCTTAAATTTGTTTGTCCTTCGGTAGAAACACTCTTCTCAACATCTACTTTTATACAATAGATTCAAAAATGTAAAATGTTTCTATTATTTAATAGAACTTTTGAATCAAAATATTGCAGTGTTTTAGTGGAGAGAGTTTTTAGTCAAACGCATTAAAAAAGTCGTTTGTTATCTTAGGCTGAGTTAAAGTGGAACCAGAAAAAGCAAAACGCAGCTTGATAACAGTCAATACTATGTGTTTTTGACATTTTAAAAGTTTCAATTTCTTAGATTTTTTGACTAGATTTCTTACTTGTCCAAAACTTTAACGAAAAATCTTTGCAAACATAGAAAACCAAACTGGAAAAATATTTGGCTCTACATTTAAGCTACTAAAAGCCAAAAGATTAATTCTAGAAAGAAAGACTTCGCTAGGTTAGGTCAGGTCAGGTAGTACAACAAATCAGAAAATATTCCTAAACTTTTATTGTAAATTGTACCGTGATGCCAAAAATTATCTAGATTTAGGTTTTATATGGAATGCTGAAGGTAGATCAACAAGGCGGACTGCAGTTTTTGATTCCATGGTCAACTTTGATCAAAATGATTTTAAAAAACCAACAATTGGATTAATTAATGAGAATTTGTCTTTTGTTTTTTAAATACTGTTTTTAAAGCAGATCTTAAAAAGTATTGTCTTGTTTGTGTTTTTTTTTTTTCGTTTGATCAACTATCACCTATTTTGTCTCTCGATGTGTAGTTTGATATTGAAATTTTTTGACGCTCGCTGTTGGGTTATCTATGATTTAATTTCCTATGTCAATAAATCGCGTTTTAGGTTAGTTTGGCAATAGAAATTGGAAAACAATTAATCTAAAATAAAAAAAATATATTTAAAGTGGTTCTGTCAATATCGTATTATTTCACGCTGCTAGTTAATGGGATTTTCCCGCATGCTGCGGTTTACGTAATGCTTGGTGTAGTTAAGAAGTAGAAGAATCAAATAGTATAACGCCGGAAATATAAGCCGGTATTTAATCATAGTATAGTCATTCCATAGAAGACTACTAAGATGATGATAAATAAGTAAACGATCGTGCATTTGTTTCCAAATTGTGACCGTCACAGTCATTTTTAAAAGTGAACAGTTGGTGGTGAAAATGTGAAGGTTGTTACAATTTACCAAGTACGGTATTACTAATTTAAAAAGTAAAATACACTTTTGTCTTGAGAAAGCGAAACAATTTAGTTTCACAATATTTATCTTTGATACTTACCAACTATATTTCCATATTTATAATTCCAATTATTCTAATGTTACCAAACCGCAAAGAGATCTTGTGTCTTCAAGATTATGTAAAAAGATGACAGATATCACTTATTCTATGACAATGTTGCGGCAATTTCAATGCGAGATAACCATACGAAAAAACAAAAGCAAAAAAATCATAAAGAAAAAATGTTCTAAAATGTCTAAAGCTTGCAGTTCCTCACAAGCTATCATTATCTATAATTAATATATTGCTATAACTTCTTTTTTGTCTTTAGATATTGCAATAAGCCAAAGGCAATTTTAAAGATGGAATTTTTTAATAAATGATCTCTTTATTCGTAGCATGGCAATACGTCGTTTAACATTCCAGAAAAAAATCGGATTTTTCGATATTATCGGAACTTTTAAACAAAAAAGTCAAACAATTACAATCTATAAGAGTGTGAGAGGATGATTTATCCAGACAAACACAATAGCGCAATACCGGTTTTATGCTCAATTAAAATCTGTATCTAACTAGATCTAATATTGTTTGGTAAAATTCTCCTGCTGAGAAAAATAATCTAATTGACTTGTAAAGCATCGGCAAATGAGTTTAAGTTTCGCGCAAAAAAAACAAATCAGATAATAATATTTTTTATACTATTTGGTTCACAAAAGATAAAATTGAGTAGAAGATTTTTTTATGAGGACTTAAGTACATTATGTACAAAAAAATCTTACGTAGTGGTTTTTAGGATTATAAAAATTGTTTTTTTTTTCCATATACAGGGTAAGGGTATTAGTGTGAGATTGCTTTAATGTAAGAAATTAAGTATTTTTTACTACTCATCTTAATAAATTTTTATTATCTTGTTATTCTTAGTATAAAATATTAATTATGTTTATCATATTTATTAGGTAGCGTGAATATAATATTGATATTACATTATATATTACAGTATTTTCTAGTTTATTAAGGTTATTTAGACGAAGCTATAATTAGAAACATTTAAACCTATATGATTAGAATAGGTAATCATTTGATAATTTATTGTACCTAGTTGTGTCAAAATAAAAAAAACAGTTTAAGAAAACCCATTTGATATGAATCGGTTATAGCAATAAGAGTCGTGCTTTAGAAACTTTCGTTTCTTTATAACATTAATAACTACGCCACTGAATAATAATTAAATTTGAAATAATTACAAAAGACTATAATAGCTTGGGCGTATTGTTAAGCGAGCGCTATTATTATGTTAAAATTGTTATTACTATTATGTAGTTAGTGATTTATTTATTAAACAAGAATGCGTTTATAATGTTTTATGTCGAGTCAAATATGTTTATTTTGAATGAGAAAAAAATTCTTTCTCTTATAAACCATTCACTTGTCACATAAACTATAATGTAATAAAGACAAATTGACAAACAGAATTGTAATATACATGTCACCTAGATAAATGAAATAAGGAACAGTGAGATTTAAAAGTGAATAAAAACAAATTACGCAAGAGAAAAATTTTGTTCAGGTGCATCAATGACGAAATGAGTGAAAGCTCGTATTCAATTGAACAATTAATTTGATCTCCAAAAATATAACCACTAATAGAAATTGGGACAAAAATTTATTAAAATTTCTAAAGTTGTATGCAACGCGGCCTTATTCCAAAACAAATTGATCAAGATGTATTTTAGTAATAATGTAGCATCAATGTGATGAAACCAAGTTTCTTTTTAATTACGCTTATAATGAAACCAATAGACATAAACTGTTGAATTTTTAACACAGGCCCTAATCTTGACCTGTTAGTTAATTATTCGAATAACGGTCAATTTACAACATTACTGCTATTCACGAATGACAATCAAATTAACTTAAAACACAAATAGCTTTTATAGATCCTGTATACTGCATAATAATCATAAAAAAATCCTGATGTAATAAAGTAATTTACGAGAAATTAGCTGCATCCGAAAAATTAGAAGTACATATGTAATTAGAAGTACAAAAGTACAAATTTCGAGATTATCAAAGTTGATGAAAAAGCTTTCATCAGTTAATTTGTCAAATTTTTTTGACAGTTTTCAGGTCTTTCAGATTCTTGTCATTTCTTCTCACTTTTAAAGACTAAGAATGGTAGCGACGGTCATAGAACAGTTTACTAAAACTTTTGTATTAGGCGCATCCACCATTTTTCAACTATTTTATCAAAATCTATAAAATATTACAAAATAATGAATCATTTGAACCTAAATTTAAAAGAAAACGTTGTTTTTTGGTTATTTATTCTCATTTATAAAGACTAAGAATGGTAGCGATTGTCATAGAACAGTTTACTAAAAATTTTGTATTTGGCGCATCCACCATTTTTCAACTATTTTATCTAAGTCTATAAAATATAACAAAATAATGGCTTATTTGAAACAAAATTAAAGAAAATCGTCTTTTTTGTGTTATTTCTTTTCACTCTTAAAGATTAAGAGTGAATTAAGAAAGACTATGTTTTTATTAAAAGCAGACAAGCTGTAGATTTAAAAAATCTCAATTGTAAACCATGAGGTGTAATAAAACGCATTTCATCTTTTTGTTCAATGTTATCTAATATAAAATAAAAAAAACATAAAGCTGTTGCAAAAATAATTCATTCATATATCCATACATTTTTTGTGAAACAAGATTGCAAATTATGTTGAGATGTAATTTTACTTACTCCTTCAAAATCAATTGTAGGTTACAACACGACTAAAATTTCGATAATCAATGGACAGATCGATCAATGATAGATGTACTAGGACAATTTAGTACTTAGTAGGTAGAGTAGGATAAACTAAATTTTTACAAGCCTAAATACAGTATTCAAATACATTTATTGCTGTCATGTTTGATATTACAGCTGTCCAAGCAAGCCAGGCGGCTCATTCGTCAGTGCGACCAATTGTCAACTTGCCTGGACAGCTTTAATATTCGATGAGCATCCGAACAATACAGTCATAAACCACTATCAACTACTTCAAACAGTTAACAGTTCTATATAGGGTACTAGGCTCGTAAACAATTTTCTTATTTGGTTTGTCGCTCTATCAAAAATTTTCAAAATTAAGTGGTGAACAATGTGATATATATGGATCATTTCAGTTGTTGCCCGATGTATTAAAGCTTAGATAATTTATTATTGTTAAAAAAAATGAACGACAGTACTAGAACGCCACACCTTGACTTCAAATGCACTTACGTATGAATACAATAACAACGTTTGCATTCTTATTGTAATATTTGCTTTTAAACAAAAATAATTGAATAATAATTGTATAAATATTTTTTGTAATAAATTTATTTATAGATTAGTAATGTGTTGACAAAAAAAACGCAATCTAGTTAAATTAAAATTTATGTATCAATATATTCAATTTAAAATCAAATAAACTGTGATGAAATTATGGAAATGTGACAAAATTTGCGCCAACCGGGACAACCTACATACATTTTAAATATTTTCGATTATTCTCAAATGTACATTAAATATTGCATCAGCCTAAATCTGACAATTTCACTTCTCTTAGATATATTTTCATATTTTATCTCTTATGTTTTCGAACTTTCCCTATTTTGATTGACAGTAACGATTTTTAAGAAGATTACCGTGAGTATTAAATGTGGAATAGAGTCTTTTATTAATTGTTGTCAGAAATTCAATCCACGGTTTGACAATCTTCACTGAAAAGGTCAAATACTCAAACACATGCACAGATCACGTGGACGCAACGCTTTCATTTCTTTATTCTAAACCAAAAAGATTATATCAAAAATTTCTCAATTTAGATAAAACAATGCAACTTTAACGGTTTCCTGGGCAAATAAACATTCTAAGCTCTAATGTTCATTTATTTACTTTTAAAGCACAATTATGTCGATAATCATGCCTGCTCCATCATTGAAGTCTTTGACTTTAATACTTCTATTACGCAATAAATTCTAAATATTTCAAATGCTCATTGAGGCAATGTCAAGATCTGCAAATCTGGTTCGTTTCCAACTGATTTTCCATCTATTGCAACATAATATCTAAGGTTTCTCAGATTTTTGAATACCATCAAGGCCTTAAACTTCTTATTTCCTAAAAATCAAACTGAATGTACAATTTAATAAAATCCTTTAATGATCTTTGACTTCTGCCATTATTGATGCATGCAAATGAAAATATTAGACATTCTTGCGTAATTTCTATGTAGATAGAGACTTTCTTTTCATATCCAAGTGATATATATTTATTCTACAATTTCGTTGTCAATTTGTTTCTATTGCGTTATAGTTTATGTGACAAGTGAATGGCGTATAAGATATATTTTTAATGTATATTTTTAAATTATACAGGGTGTGGATAAAGTTAATAAAATAAATATCATCAAAATTTATGTTTATGAAATCAAATATTTTTTTCTTTTTTAATTAAACTAGTTGTGAATTGCTACATTGTAAAACTTAAAAAAAAAACTAATCCATAACAGAATTTCAGTTTTAGGTTATAAGCCATGAATGTAGCACAGTGATTTTTGAGCAATATTTAATTTATTAAAATACCTTTTTTTATGTTTACTGTTTATCGCTTTTGAGCAGCAAACAACGTTTTTCTGTTTTAAATAGCCTTATGAAACCTTTCTCTATGCACATCTTTTGCAGCTCAGATTGTAGGGAAAAAATCTGATTGTGAAACAATTGCAACTCAAATCTTTATATGCTAAAAAGAGCTAGTCTACATTTTCATCTTGACCCACGGTCTTTAAATTGTTTTCATCATACCTAATTTTATGTAAAGTGGCGCAAGAAATAGCTGATTTTGACAAATGAGTTATCATCTCCTGATGATGGCTACATGGTAGTCATGATCAAATATAAACCCTTTTGACCAACGGTTTCAATAATTTTTTCATACACAATCAAGCAGTCTAATCTATTTTTTAATTAATGTCAACAAAATAACTTTAAAGAGCGTTGAATTATCTACAATTGAACTTAAATAAGTTATTAATGATCAAAAACGATAGTCAAAAATCATAGAAAACTTTTGGAAATTACAAATAAAATAATTAATTTATTATAACTTAATTATTTTCGATTTAATATAAATTAGAAATGAAGACCTGAAGACGTGCTTATTTCAAAAAAAATTTGAACCGAGTATTTTTTGACAGGGACTGTATGAACAAAAAAAAAACAACAGAAACTCGTTTGACGTATTATGACATGTACTTATGTGATTATTTTTCAATCTAATAAATAAAATTAAGTAATTATTAAAATTTGATTATAATAAAAAGGAATTAAAGAAGCGAGATTGTACATGTGAGAAATTTGACGTGGTCACTGGATACAGACAGACAACCTTTGCGTTCTAAAAATAGAAAATTTAAAGTTGTTTTAAAAGTCGTGCTTTTTGTTTAAATAGTATTCTGTCACGTTACAATAATGCCATTAATGATTATGTTTGGGTTATTGAAAACATTGACTGAAACATGTTGCAATTTGACAGATAGCGAACAATGTCAACAAGTTGTTTGTGCAAGTATCAACATTAAAAATGACATTTTCAAGAACGCAATTGATTGAAAAGTTTTTGAAAAATTTATTTCAAGGAATTTGGTCGCGAAGTACCCATCCACTGTCTCCTCAGATGAAATGAGTGAATTGCAGCCTCTGTGGAGTTTGCGCGGTGCATAAAAGAGTGAATGACCTATACCTGGACAGCCAAAAACAAGTTTTTGCTCTTTTACTTTTCGGCCGCAAACAAAATAAATAAAAAGGGCAATTCTTTAAAATAATAATAAATGATAAAACTGACTAACAAACATAGATTTGCTGCTGCGATTGCTTTAAAACGCCAAGTCTAAACCCACTAACTTACTCAAAAACAAAATCTCTAATTCAGCAGCTTCGTTTTCAAAAGCAGTATTTGATAACAAAATCAAAATTAAGAAAAATAAGATCACACTTGAGATGTTCAATCGAAATAATAGTTCTTGTGACTCTTTAAAAGATTTATTCACTAAATCTTCTTTCAATAAAGCAGAATTAGATCTACTTAACAAAGGACTAAAATTTGCACCAAAAAACTCATTAAGTTTCAACAAATTTGGTGTCAAATTTAAATGATTGTTTTCCTTCAATTAAATTCACTTATGAAGAAAAAATCGAAAACAAATTATCTTTTTTAGATGTAAACGTAATTAAAAAATTAACAGGCGATTTAGAATTTGATATATTTAGAGCACTTTAAGATGACTCAAATCATTGTTTGCCACATAAAATAGCAAGATTCACTTTTTTAGTAAATAGATTATTTACCTCTTCTTGAAATCAAAAAAACTCTAATAATGAAAACCCATTTATCAAAAAAGTTTCTGATATGGATTTAATAAAGAAATAGTAAATAAATTATAAAAAAAAACAAAAGTTTAAAACAAATATCAAAAGTTGCACAACTTTTCAAACAAATAAACCAGAATTAAAATTTATTTTATTACGGACTTGACATTGTATTTAAACATTTAGGATTTAGAGCGGTTTATCAGTCAGGATCGAAATTAAAAAAAATGTTAAAAGGTCCAAAAGACAAAACACTATTTCTAGAAAAATCTGGAATTTATATTGTTTTATTTATTTGTTCACTGAGAGTCAAATTTTAAATTATTAAAATTTTTAAACAAAAGAGTGTTTTTATTGTTAGTTTAGAATTTTTATTTTTTCTTAAATGTTGGTCTTTGGATCTTCTAAATTGTCATTTTTTCATGGCGTCTAACAGTATAAAGCAATATAAAACATAAAAGCCTTTGGCTTAATGACTTTATTTAATGTTTTAGTTTTGCATTTATGGAAATAGAGTTTTTATACTATATTTTTGTCTACTGAAATGCCAATTTTGTTTTTCTTGCAAATTAGCACAGAGTATAATAATGTAGTTTTTTTTTAAGTTGCTTAAAATTCTATTGGAATTTTAGGTAATTTGTGTAAAGAATAGCACTATTTTATGCTACTTCTATTCCAATTATTATTCAAGGTTAATTCAGGTTTCTTGTTTTTTTGGTAATATTTTATAAAATTATTGATTCTATAGTATGATCACTTCAAAATAAATCTTAAAATAATATATTAAAAGCAGTGAAGGCCTTGTTTGTATGTTGAGCTTTATTATATTCTTTGTAGAAGTGAAAATGGCCTTTTAAATACATTTTATGATTTTAAAACCCTAAAAGTAATAAAAAAGTGTTTACGGCTTACAAGTACACTTATCTTTCTTGACAAGCGCAAAGAAACTCGGTATGTATTACTTTTGGCAGTTAATTAAGATAATTAACAAAAACCGTTCAAATATGTTTTGCAAAAAAAATAAAAAAATTAGTTCAATTTTCTATGTTTCAAATCAAAACGTCGGAACAAATTGAACTGTCAGGATGTGAAGTGAAGTGCATAAAAATTAGATCGATGGATTGATATAATGTCTGTCATCTGGAATTAATGACTAGAAACCCTATAGTAAAACAAAATGTCTCAGATTTAATTAGGAAAGAGCATCATAGCTTTTCCTAATAATAATTGATTCTGAGTAAATCGTATGATGCATCGAGATTAGATGAGTAACAACAATTAAAAGTATTATCCACTTTTACGTTTTTACTCAATATGGAGAATATAGGTCGACCAACTTGTTGATTCTTTTTCAAGTCATTGAATTCAATTGAGCCAAAAAAAACTTTTGTATTATCTATCAATAGCCGACTACTTTTTTTTGACCTATTTATTGTAGCTTGTAGTAATTGCAAAATGATATTTAGACCTAATTTATCTTTAAGATAAGTATCAAAATTTCAAAATATTCTAGATTCATCAATTTGATACATTTTATGTCATGAAATTATGGCTCATAATGTGTTTTTGTTAGTTATTCTACTTACTAGAGATACCATTGAAATACACACCTGAAACAAACAAAAAATACATTAATATTAAATAAATTTTGAGTTTTTTTGATTATACATAACCTTCGTAATTTTTTTTGACATTGCATTTATTCATTATGTATGTTGTCGCCTAAATGAGAGTTATTTATCATTAAGTGGTCCAAGTGTATAAACTTTCACCAAATTCAGTTGTCGATTATTTTAGTATGTTAATTAAATATATGTTTTATTGATTTTGAAATTCTTAAATGAATGAAATATGTTGAGCCACTTAAATATTAAGACATTAAAAAAGTTCTTAGTTTGGTATAATATAAAGGCGGGCCTAGATTATTGCATTGAAATTGTGCAAGCTCTGTACAGACAGAGATTTTTCTATTTTAGTATTACTTCGTATGTCGCTAATACGCGGAGGAAGCTCGATAACGACATTCGCCGTTAAGCCACTCCTTTTATGGAAGGTTTAAAATGCTTTCTATAAGACGCTTTTTTAATAATTGCTAATAGATTTAATTTATCAGGAAATTTCTTGTTAACGATAGCATCAGCAATATCGCTGAATAACAATGGGCTTAAATTAGACTTCTGTGGGATGATTTTGCACAACGTTCAAATATTTATTTTAAGATATTGATATCATGTATAGAAGTCTCTTGAATATCATTACATTTGTTAATTGTACAACATAAGTATTTTGTTCAAAGCTTAAATAATTTAACTTTTTTATGTGAAGTCTATTGACCGATTGCTGGCTGGCGACGCATTTCTTGGCGACTGCTCGCCACGCTCTGCGACTGGTAAAACTCTTCTCACTCAATAACGAATAATTATAGCGTATTTTTGTAACATACTTCAGTTATTATCAATCAATTGTCACAATAATACGGTAATAATACCATTGAGTATAAGAATATAACTGATAGTGAAATCACTGATTAAAACAAATGAGTTGACGCAATTAATTTAGCAATAAATTTTTGAATTTGAGTTTTTAATATTCTTGCAGAATATTTTACTGAGTGTTGAGATTTTGTAATCCGAATGTTACACCCCATGTAATCCGAATAAAAAATTAAAAAATAATTTTGACAGGTACTAATTTTTGTAACATTTATATTTTGATTGTTTTAAGCAAAATATTTCCAACGCCTTCTAGAATTTTAAAACAAATTGCTCACTGGTTATTTTATTTACTACTTGATATGCGTGATTTTTTAATAAGCTATTGATTTAGACACATGACGGATTTTTGACATTTATGAAGAAAACTACTGGTCCTCTAAAACAGAGCCTTAAGAAACACCAAAATCTGTTTTTGCACCTTATAGTATGCCGTTTTTCAAAAAAAAAACGCCAATTAAAATTTATACTACCCATTGCATAAAATGTTAGGTAATAAATGTATAGTAATATGTCATGATTAACATAATCAAAGAAATTTGCAAAATCTTTGCAAATTGCAGCAGTAAATAAATTGCTGTTTAAATCAGAATAAATTTTGTTTCAATCCGAAAAAATAGCGTCATTGAAGTTTTTATTTATCAAAAAGTCAAACTAACATAAAATTAAAGAAAACATGTTTATTTGTTAATACTAAGATGCAAGCAATTTAAGTTGCTTAAAGTATTTTTTTTTATTATTAATAAAGTCTTTTGGTTTAGCAGCACAGGTCAATGTATACCAAATAGAAATAATGAATCGTAGATATTAACAACATCCAGCTAACCAAATTAGTTGTAAGTTGTTAATTTAGAGCACAAATATACCGGGTGGTTCCAGGACTAGTTTTTGAAAGGGTTCAGGTTATAATATCTACCTGTGATTTAGTTTTTTATTTTGGCAACCCCTCACTTTCTTTTAAAAAGTATCATTGTTCGTTTTAATAAATGATTTATATGCATAGAGATGTCTGAAGCATGTTTATTTAGTACTGATTCGTCGTTCGGTGGTTTTGACAAATTATAACAGTTTTTTCTTTTATATTTATTGAATTAATGTCATGTCAGGGATCTCAGCAGTTTGCGTAGTGATAAGATCTATTTAGCGTTTTGAGTTTTGACATATCGAAAGGACATGTCTCAAACTTTAGACTTCTAATGATATTATTGTTTAAAGACCTTGAGCTAACAAATTTTAATTTAAATTAATTTACATAATTTGGCAATATTATAAATAATTAAAACAATTAGCTTCTCTATATTTTTAGTCTGTTAGTATTGCTTAGGTGTTAATGGAAAGACTAAAAACTACTATAATAATAAAAGAGTTATTTATTTGCTTTATAAACAAAAGTTCATTTTACTTTACTTGATAATTGAAAACAATAATTTTCATATTTCACCGCAGTATGAACTATAATTAATACTTTTTCCCTCCAATCTTTTCTGAAAACTCAAATTAAAAAACTGTTTAAAATTAATATTAGATTTGTATTCGCGATTGACATTTTTGTGCCGTTTTTTTCATCAAATTGACGCATACGAATATATTTAACCTACGTCATTGATTTTTATTCCAATATTATTTACAATAAATCACTTAAATTAAAAAAAACTTTTGTTAATTAAAAAAAAAACTGGATAAAGCATTTAATTTAAGCGCTCTCAAAAACACAAACATTTTCAATTATGTTTCTACTTTCAAAGATTTTATTTAAATTAACATTGAATTAACGATCTGACCTGACCTGACCTGACCAGATCTTCACAGTAAAAATTATATAAAATAACAGTCTCGGACTACACTTATTATTCTGACTTCAGAAGAAAAACAAAAAAAAAGAGGCAAACCGAGAACAAAATTATTAAGCACTATTACAACGGATCTAACCTTAAGCATAGGTCTATAAAGCCTGGTCCGGTATTATATTTATAAAAAGTGTGAAGGAAAACAGAAAAAAAATTAAAAAATATGTAAATAGAGAAAACAACATGGAATTATATGGATCAAGAAGAACGCCAAAATAAAAAAGGAATAAAGGGAACAACAAGATTGAAGTGACAAACTGAGTAAAGTAAATAGAAAAGAAAAGAAAAGAAGAAAGAATTGAAAACAACAACACTGCACAGTTTAGCAAGTCATGTGATCACCTCCAGGTGTGTTTATCTTTAGTTTTAATTTGATACTTGCATTTTTAACTATAGCTTTCTCAATGTTTCTTAGAAAAAACTATAATTATGATGGTTTATATTTTAGACCGCAAAAAATGAGATTTTAAATTGGGTATGTCTTCAGTGACATAACAACAATGTAATTTTGTATTAGTTAAAAGTGATAATTACCAAAAAAACTTTTGTGTTGAAATTTTCAAATTACTGTAATTGCACTTTAATTCAAAAATTACTACTTTGATTTTCTTCTCGTAATAATTCAATCTGAAGTATCATTCAAAATTTAATTTTGCTGTTTGATTATTATTTGCTTTGTGTAACGCAGGAACAAAACGGTATAAAAATAATAGATCTAGAGATGTCTCTAGAAGTGTCTCTTCACAATTCATTAAAATGCCATGTTGCAATTTAAGCAGTAAAAATCCCGTTCAAATAATAGGTTCTGTCAACGAATGGTCTAGAAATCTATACCTAATATTCAGTTTTTTACCTAACGGTTTAAAGATGGGATACATTTTTGTCAAATAGAAACAGAAGCAATATGACCGTTTTATCTTATTTTAGAGACGAATTTTGTCGATTTTATTTTGTAGCTAGATACTTAATTCAGACGAAAAATATACGTTAGACATTAATGTAATAGAATAGTAATAATTAATAAAATGCTTGAGGCTGCTTTATATACACGTGTTAGTAACCTAGAAAAAAAGTTGTTAATTGCTAACAGCTTTGAGCAAGATGTTTGTCAGTAAAAAAAATAATTGTAGCGAGATGTTCAATGTTTTTGATTTGAAGCGCACCTGCTAGTTTTTGTTGAGATTAGATAGATTTGCCTAAAATGGAAAACAGTTTCCTTTTATGATTATTTTGCTTTACATCCAAAAGCTCACACCGAGAGAAATGAGATCTTCATGGCAAGCAATTCTTGGTCAGTTTTTTTCCTACGGAAGTAAGGATTTAGTGGATAAAGCAAAAGTTTTAAAATGGAATAATTGAGATAAAGTGACATGCAAAACGAGTTCACGTGAAGCGTGTTAAGAAGACGTCGACCAAAACAGACAAGGTTACTATGAAGGACAAGAAAATAATAATAATAATATTTGAAATACTCAAGTAGTAGTATAATATTCAAACTCGTATGGAAGAATGCCGAAATTACACTGGGCCAAAATAAAAGAGGAAGATCAAGTTGGATAGGTGTGGGTGAAACATGTCTTTACTTGTAATTCCAGTTTTGAACACCCTAACAGTTGATCTTTAACCAGTTGCATTATTGAAAACCTACCTCAACTTTGTTTTTGTAGAGCTTTACTCTATTATAACTGGTTTCTTAGCTAGTTTTGGAGAGCTAGGTTGGATCATTCAATACTTAAATCAGGTTTCGTACCTGTTATTTTGTATTTAATCAAGTGCTTCAAATAACTGTTTTAATACACACTTTTGCATTATTATTTGCTCTGGTTGATCAGCGAGCGTCAAAAGCTTCGAGCTTTGGCGATCCAAGCACAAACTAGAATTATTAGACCAAATGTAAACACGTTTTCTAGTTTGTCTAATTTGAGGAAGTGTTTTGTTAGAGCTGTTGCACACATTTAAATAAATGAATAACTTAATGAATGCTTAATAATGGAAATAAAGTGTTTGTGCTAATTCCTGCTATTGATACATATCAATGTGCTGCAAAAAGGCTTGCGTCACTACTCTAATCAACAATAAGCACATACAGCAGACTGCAGACTTGCAGAGCCATACCTAAAATTGTCTATAGAACGCAATTTTATTTGCTAAAAACAAGACAATTTTAGGCGTTTTATAATTTTCCACACAAGAATAATTAATATATATCCGGAAACAAACAGTTTTTAAAATACAAAAAGTTAACATTTAAGCGAAAATCTAAACTAAGCATTTAAATGTCAAAAAATTATTATAATAATATTTGAAAAAAACATAGTGCAATAGAGAACATCTTTTTCTTATGAGAAAACCTGACATAAACGTCATAGGTAGAAAACCAGATAGATTACATTGTATCTCATTGACATACGTTTGAGACAAAAGGCGCTAACGTGATAACTTGGTTGTCCAAACAGCGATATACTTATTGTCTCAGAATTGTATCTACATATTAAAATTAATATCTGTCATTTAGAGTGACCTTAAAATCTGTCGAAATGTTGTTTCTCAACATTTTTGATGTAAGGTTAGCTTCTAATAGATGTCGCTATTTTTACCATATTAGCAAAAAGTTACTGTGTTTAGCTGGAAAATCAATCGGTAAATTTTCTTAATTAATTTGAGTATCCTATGTAGACAACTTTATGCATTCAGTTTACAGTTGTTATATTTAAAAAAATGTTTTTAAAACACAAACAATTTTGATTATTTTTTTTCTTTTTCAATTAAATATAAGCTTCACTTATTTATTGCGATATGTTAGAGACAATAAATATTGTTGCTACTCAGAATCTGCATCTAGACATAATAATGGCAATAAATTGTGGTCTTTTTGAGATAAAAATGTTTTAACAATGTAATAAACCTAATGATACTTAATGATGCTTTAACCGTAAAATATTTTATTGCAAATTATGTTTAATACTGATTACCTGTGAGATATGAGACGAGGCGTTACTGAGATACCTCAAATCTTGTCTAATTCAAAATTGGTGGTAATTTGAATGAAACAAAACATTGCATCATAATTAAGAATAAGATTTGCGTCTAAAAGTTCAATTAAAGATTTCACTTTTGGAGAACGCTTTGACATTTTGATATCTTATATTGGTTGAGGGTTTCTTAATTGTTTTATACTGATACAGTTACCACACCCAATATATTCATGTATTCAACAGCCCACTAAATAAACAAGAGTGAAACCAATTAATGATACCAGTTACCGAGGAATATTCAGAAAAAAGGTGAAGGGCGATTTCAAAATCACGCATACGGTTTAACTTCCTCTCCCTAACAATAATGAAAAATTTTAATTGACTGGTTTAAGCTTTTGACAGACGATTTCCACTAATTCACTGAATTTAAGATCATAAACTTAATTAATTTGAAAGTGTCCAAAATGAGAACTGTATGTATAACATCCCAACATAGCATAGGAATAAACAAAAATAATTTGATCGTAAACTATATAATTTGGCCGTAAATACTTTACTGCTATATTATCTTAATTAATGTTAAAACTCATTTTAGTTAACCCAAATACATCGAATTATATAAGATAACTCAACGAAATGTTACATCAACCTTTGATAAATATTTTAAATTTCACTTTTATAAAGTTCACTGAATAATCTTCAGGGGATTTAAATCTTTATAATTTAGCCTCAATTTTAATATCCAAAAGCTTAACTTGTCTCAAGTGATTTAAGTCAAATTTTTTTTAACCTCCAGCTTTAGTCCTCAAGGCCATTCTTACAACATTTATTTAGAAAATTTTATTCATTTAACCCTCAACCTGACACTAGGTTATTTATAACTTGATCTTAATAATCAAACCTTCTCTTGGAGCAATGAACTGAAACTAAAATACTAGATTCACAAATTATCACATCAAATGAAAACTGAAATTGAGAAGAAAAAGAGCTGAGCAATTGAAAAGAAAAACTAATCAAAAAGAACAGATGTAATAAAACAAAAGTTACAACAAATAAAAATAATAAGAAAAACACGTGAAAGCTTGAACAAAGAAAAGACAAAAAAGTAAAACTAAAAAAAACATGATAATATTTATTAAGCCGATAATGGCATAATTTAATCAAAATAAACAATAATCAATCTATTTATTTGAAACCAACAATATATTTATGATTCCGTAATACATTCAAATAATTAATTTATTTTAATGTTTTTTAAATAAAGAAAAACATTTTTTTTGACAAATTATGTTTTTATGTTAATGAAGTGTTTCATAATTAAAAAACACTTGACACTGTAATTTAAATATTGTTTAATACATTTTAAAAATCCTATGATTCACATTGTTTAGTAGGTATTTCTATTAATAAATTAGAATAGTTTTTAATATCTTGGAAATTCTCATTATGAATTTCAAGGTACTTCCCAGTAATTAGGCTGCATTACTGCGTGATTTCTGCAGAAAAAACAATTTACATTTATAATATTCAATCATAATCTTTGTCTGAAAATAATTTACAGCTTTAAATTTTATTCCTAATTAGTATTCGACTGATTTACTTCCAAGGCTTTGAAAATTAAAAAATGTTGACAACTCTTATTACTTTTGCAATATTAAATATATTATTCGGTTGTTTTGGAATCTTTGGCATTATAAACTATAAACACAGTTTTACCAATAGCCAAAAAGTTTTTTTAATAAAATTTCTGACCACAATGAATGAAACAGTTTTGACCACACGTTTGGCGATCTTAAGATTTAATAAAATAAACTTTTGGCAAGTTGTAAATGTGTTAATATTTTGATATATTAACCAAATTGCGTTTAGTTTATAAAGTTTGCATTTGTTCATCAAACACAACGGTTTTGGATTATAAATGTGTTTCATTTATGTTAGCTAGAATTGTCAGCATTATAAAATCATCAAATAAATAAAGCAAAATTATGTTTTATATGTGGGAGGCTTTTAAGCTTCATTTTATCTGGTTTAGAAAAATTTTGCAAAGTTTTTCTCTAAATAATCTGACAAAGATGATAAAAAAGAATCGTTATCTTAGTTAAAAACATCTTTTTTGTTTTTATGGATTTCAATGAACTTGGCGGCGTCCAGATACTAGCGGCGTTCACTAATTTTAAGTTGGTAATACTATTATTGAAAGCGTGTCTGGCTATACTTTTAAGTGAGCCAGTTAGCTGATCTACGCGTTTGCCCTATGTAAAGTTTGTCACAGGTGTATTCTTTTCACTGTATTTTGGTAGCAAGCAAATTTATTTTTTCAAATTTTTTGTTCTTCTAGTCTTAGTAATAATGTTTAACATTATTTAGATCTAGTCTTAAGTACAATTATGCCTTAAATCCAATTTCACCTTACACTTTTTTAAAATTGTTTCAGAAAATTTCGCATGACAAGATATTTTTATCCTTTACAATTGTTTGATCACAGTGTATAATAATTATTTTCAGGAAACCAATAAAAATAAAATTACGTTATTCTTTTCAAGAGGAAGATAGCATTGAGTGATTTTCTTCTCTTGGAAGATACATTGTAGTCGAGTACGTCATCTTATATGTTTAAACAATAGATAAAAATTGCAGTAGACATTTAATGTTAGAAAAAACATTGCCATTTGCCGATTTCTACAATTTTTTGTAATAAACCTGCTGACAGCTGAAAAATGCTGTTCATTTTGAGTAAATGTGTTTTAGTATTCATAAAACATTCTTGGCTGAAGTGATTGCACATTAAGTGTTTTTACTAGTTTACATGAAAATGTACGTACGCGTGTTAGATGTTTTTGCTTATGATCATAAGTCACAAACGCTTTTGCATTTTGGTGTATTGAAAAGAGATTTGTCAAAGATTTCTTCAGGTATTAATAAGAAAAAATCGTGTTTGAACCTTGATATTTAAGCTCTCGTCGGGTATTTGGTTTGGTGCTTTCCCCTCTGCCGCAATGATTAATTATTAGCAAAATGAACTTTTAAAAATTTGCATTGAACAGTTTGTCGTGACGTCTTCATTAGCATTTTTCTTTGAGAATTGTGACAGACAGATATAGGTAAATTCTCACGGTAGTTGTCGTGCATTGATCGTATAACTTGTCATCGTGTTATAGTTTTCAATCTGACACAGGAGGAACTTGATTAATTGACTTCGGAAAATAGAACTTTGTTGGGTAGATAAAGATGGATACAAAGAGAGATCATGACGACAGTATTGCTGCTATCTTGACTTTTGGTATTTGCGGTTTATGTAAATAGATATTTATGACCTAGGTAGGTAGAATATTGACAATTAAACATAATGACAGCAGTGTGTGGAAAAGATTTTCAAATTTCAAAAACGCCATTTCGATCATTCTTTGTTTTCATAGATAATATTAGCGGCTGTTCTTTCCTGGAATTTTGTACAGCTTAGGACATAATAAATCTCTCATAACTATTCTTAAGAGCAAGTGTCTTAATTATGATAAACCGCAACTTTGCCTAGATAGTTAAGTTGCAGAAGAGACTTTCATTCATCATAAATCAGTCTCATATTATGAGTACTTGTTTTTAAATTGCAAACTAAACGAATAACTACTAATGGCCATTAATTTGCCCCTCACTTAGTATTTTATTTTATTGCAAATTTTATTACTCATCAGTAAAGACACACTTTGCATATACCGTATGATTATTTTTGCTGAAGAAATTCAATTAAACAAATCACAATATTAACAAATCTATAGTTTTTTTTTTCAAATTAAAGCCAGATGGTGATTATGTTACGTTTTACACATTCTTGCCTAAACAAGTTTCTAAAAAAAATCATAAAAAACTTAATCAACATTTCTATAGTATTAATATTATATATAAGAAGGAGAAAACAATATCATCGAGCTTGTCTAGCCAGCCAATCAATGCATTTTCTGCTAGGTTATGTAATGGTTCAACCAATCGAAGCGCCAATGATCTCCAACCACGTAATCTACATGCGCCTTTTCTTGTTTACATCTATTTGAAAATACTATAGTTTCAAAATTAATTTTACTAAAAAAAAATCTATTTTACAGGGTATATCTGAATTTGAAAATGAAAGCCTTTCTAAAAAAGCTCCAATGTCTGCTCTTAATTTAAATCTAAGACATTAAACAATATAAAAGCTGTCTAACCCACTAATTTACTTTTCCATGTTTAGCATTTTTTTCAAAAACCCCAAATTGACACTTTTACAATTTTTTTAAATAAAAAGTAGTGCCACAATCATAACTTTTGCAAAATTAAAGCTTTTCAAAGCTTAACATCAACAACAAAATTAGCACACAATAAACACATACATAAAAAACACAATGTGAGACAAAATTTGCAAGAATATGAGAAGAAAAACTAACACATGAAAAATCAAAGACGATAGAAGCAAAACATGCTTGTTATAATTTGTAACCAATAACAATGCCAACTAGCTACATCAGAAAAAAATAAAAAACCTACAAGCAAATGTTTAACTAAATATAAATGATAAAAACCCCTGTAGTAACATTAGAGATTTCTAGATCTAGAAGATTCCAACTACAAACAGTTTCAAGCAAAGATGCTATTTATTAACTACATATACAAGTACAAATATGTTCAAAAAGCATTCGAAAATTGAAGAGAGGATAGAGCAGGTATAGAAATAAATGAAAGCTGTTTGCGGCCAATGATGAGAAGAAACAGATTAAAAAAATAAATAAAATTTTGGGGATTACCTCGTAATAGGAAGTGATGAAGAAGATCCAAAGCTGCAAATAAATAACACATTTTTATTAAGAAATGCAATATAATAAAATATAAGCTTTTTTTCAAATACATTTGAAAAGCTGATAGATAATATCGTCTGTTATAGTATTGATTTACTTTTTATAGCATTTTATGTGCTGTTATGCTTTAAATTATATGAATATTCTTGAGTTTTCAATGTATATACATATAAAGAAAAAGAAAAACATCAACTGTGTTTAGTAAAAGTTCAAAAATTTTATCTAATAAAATTAATCTTACATAAATACAGATGAATAATTATAAATCCTAAAATTAATACTAAAGTCTTAAAATTTGGAAAAAAATAATTACATTAAAGGAGCAAAGCATAGAAAAAAAAAAGATAAAAGTTAAACAGAAAATAATCTAAAAAAAAGTCGGTATAAAACAAGTTAGAGAACCTAACAGATAAAATCGAAAAAAAACTTGATCTTATGGCTATAGTTATCTTTGTTATAATTTGAAAAAAAGTTTTTTTGCGATTAGAAAATAGTGAATGGATCACTATTTTCTAATATATTGTGTTTTGTTTTTAGCAATTTTATCAGTTGTTAAATTGCTCTGCTTTTATAAATCTAGGAGATAAGCCAGATGAACAAAAAAATTTTATATCTGCTTGTCAAAATCCATTCAATACTTTTGTTGTGTTTTTTATATAATGTCAATGTTAAAATAGCCTCTAATGCAATAAATGATATCTGATAAGTTTCTGCTAAAAAATGGTTGAAAGAAAGGGAATAGTTTGGTAAGCTTAACCAATAATCACTGCTGTGTGGTTCAGTAAGAAATAAGGCTTTGCCTAACTTTTTTCAAGGCTTCATCGCTATGGTTCAAGGTACGATTAACAGTGTAAATCTTGATGGTTCACGTCCATTCATCTTGGTGTTAACCTGAGCAAATTGGTCTAGGTTTAGTGGCTGAATGTGAAGAAATTTTTGTATTTTTTGAAAATATGGATCATATGAACGCATCATATTATACGTATTGTCATTCCGGTTTTATTGCCTTTGTCGATGTACAATAAAAAGAAATTGAATTGTTCAAATACACATAGCCTAAAGCAATTATTATGGTAATGCTAATGCACAACTGAATTGATTCAAAGCTTTCAAGCACGGCTAAGAGGAATAATGTTTGGAATAGAATTAGTCATAGTGAAATTCATATGATAAACCAATAAATATGTGTAAATTGTCTCTATTCATTTGCCAGGGGAAATAAACTTTTAGCATTTTATGCTCTGTCGCAATAATGATAACAATGTCTTTGAGAGATACAATACAGCATCATCTATAAGTCTGGACCCGGATATCAACCCACATCATTAGAAAAATCATAGAAAATACGCATGCGTACATTTATTCAGGTGTTCTAGCGCGCAAAGCGTCACTTATTATTATTTCACCTACTTTACCTTGAACCTTATAACCGACTAAGTATCATAAAAAAAAATCCCAAAAAAAAATAACTTTCGATAGAACCAATTAAGTTAAATTTCATAACAAAAAAAACTGTCATATCAATTTTAATTAAACGTTGAGATCAATAAATCTCAAATTCGATTTAATTGCTTTGGCTTGTAGAAAAATCTTTCCATAATGTAGAAAGGGTATTCTTGTAGATATATCTTTTTATACGAACGTTAAGTTCATGGCCACACGTTAGAACACACTCTTTCTCTCCTACAGTCGACTATTTTTAGTTCATTCTTTTGGTGCGAAAAAATAAATATATTTCTGCATTGGATATTCTTTACCTCAGAAGAACGACCTCACAGAAAAACTTTTATTGCTCATCAACAACATTCTACATCATTATTATACACAGTTGCATTAATGTTCACAAAGACTATAGACCGTACGTCTATCGTAGTCCAAGATTTAGACGGTCTTAAATTACTTTGTAACCGCAACAAAAAACATAAATGGGTACGGAATCCAAATATATAAACCAAGCAGATAAGCAAAGTAACTAAATTTGAAATGCTAATCTGTAGCTCATAATAGAAAAGTTGCAAAATCCCTAAAATTCAGAACTACACAGAACACAATTTTGAATGATCTTCAACCGTTTAGAAATCATAGAAACAACTATCGCAGGTTTAGCGATAGGATTTTGCTGTATTTAAGCGGTTTTCTTTCGGCGACATTTAATTTTAGTAAGTGAAGTTGGCAGTACTGACAAACAGTTTGTATGAATAGTGCGCTTATAGCTGATGTTTTAAAGAGAATCTCATACAAGAGTCCTTATGCTTAGCCCAGCACTGAGGAACCTAGCTTTAAAGACTCAACTTTGATCATTTCTATGATTAACAAACTTTGCGCCAAGATTAGGTGATCATTGCTAGGATTGTTTTTTTAAACCAAGACTGGTTAGCCTAGGTTTGGCTATTCTTATAATCTCCAAACCTTGAACTAAGGCCAAAATATTAAACTTTGGTCATTTGATAAATCAGCTTAGAAATAGATAATTGAGCCTTGGTAGTCTAACTTTGAACCAAGACTCGAAAATCTAACTTTGATCATTCAAAGGAGTGTCAAGAGTGATCGAAGAATGAGAAGAATGAGAAGCTAAAAAATTTACCCCTGGTCATTTAATAACCAGCCAGAATTAGCTTACTTTAGCCAAAGTATACTTACTTTGGAAGTATAGCCAAGACTACAGCTTTAGTTTTGGCTATACTTTCAAGACTGACAAGCAGAGAATGAGCTATCAATAAGAAGCTCAATCTTTATATAGTTGTTCTTCCTTTTGCCAAAGACAATATTAAACCAAGATTAGTCTCACATTGAGTAGCTCAGTCTTGGCTATCTTATTGCTGTATTCATTGACAAACAAAAATATATAGAAATTTTTAAATCCAACGCCATCTCAACTTTTTAAAATGCTAGAAATATAGTAAAACTTATATAGCAAAAAAAATAAAAATTTTGATATCTTGCTGATAAGTTCTCTTTCTAATATTTCAGAATTTAACCGGACAATAGAAATAGCTACTTTACCGTATTTTGATTAAGTTGTATATCATGATCTTTTATTTAATTTTTTACTTTCTATAATGTTTTTGAATTGCTCAAAAAGATGCCCGAAATAACATTTTTGTCTTTTTCTGTCAAAAACTTTCAAATTTACTGGTTTCAATGGGTTTTTACCATGACTAGCTATTATCGAAAATGGATGTATTTATTTCAAGTCGAAGCTGGTTTTTTGGTTGCAGAAAATTAATAATTTGTCAATGGTTTGCTAGTTTTTGGCAAATAAATATATGTTATACTGATATCTGCGTCACAATGAGATCAAATAATAGCCATGACTTGGCTAAAAAAACAAAAATACTTTTTTTTTCAAAAAAAATGCTAACGAGTTAAGAAAAAGTTTGCAACTAATCATAAATATTTTACTGTACTGCCAAATCTCTATTAGTTTGCTAGGCAAGTACGTCATTGATACGTCATAGATGCTTACAGTACTTTTTTATGTTTTTGTAGTTTTAATAAAGTTTAAATTTTTTAAATGTGAACAAAATGATATATTTTTTAAACGATAGGACTGGTAGACAAAACATTTACAACAGCAAATAACTGCCAAAACAAAAATACTATACGTGGGTTTGGAAAAATATTTGTGAAAAAAATAAAACAGTGAAACCGAAAATTATAATCTTTTAAGACTTATCCAATGAAAAAAAATTTAGAGAACTATGAATTACTTTTGTTATTAATGTTATAATTTTTTGAGAAGAATCAAAATCAGCAAATGGTGCTATATAGCGTCTTAAGCAAACAAGAGCTGAATAAAGGATAAAAAAGTAAAAGTTATTAGAGAATAATTATAAAAACATAAAAATAGAAACTTTTTTCTTTATATAAACTTTGTTTATGTTCCTTCAGTTCATTGCTTGCATATTGCGCAAGCAATTAGGTACTACTGCGTTAAAAATTCAAGTGATTTTTAAGCTTCAAAAAGCTGAAGGTTTGATATGTGTTTAAGAAATTTATAGGCGACTATAAAAAAAATAATACGTAATTTTATTAGTATCAAGCACCCATGGTACTCCACCCAGTCTCAAAAACCCGGAATAAATTATGTTGGTGTATACTCCCAGTCGTGATTTCCTAACACTAAACACAGTAGATTACAAAAGTTTTTGTTTAAAATTTAGTATATTGGCCCCATTTCAATCTAACAATTCTATGTGATTAAGTTAATAGCATATAATAGTGGTTAATTGCAATAAACATATTAAGCAATAGCATTGAATTGATAGTTCGAACCTTGACTCGGTTACTTGGATATTTTAGAAGCAATAACACAGATACATATCATAAAAGTCCAGTGAGTAACTTTTTGATATGAGTAACTTAGGTTAACAATCTACAACCGCATATTATAGATTCTTCATGATTGCTCAAGGGCAGACGTACCAAAAATGGAATGGTTATTTTTCGAAGTTCGTGACTGAAGGCGTTTCAATGTTTTTATAATGTATAGTAATCTTACGTTACTTTGATCATTTTCCTTTTTAAAGTAATTTAAAAAAAAATATCAATAATACTTATATATACATACATATGACTTTCATAATTACTATTCAGGGTAAAGAGTATTAATATGGCGTGCACATGTTACAAGTGTTACGGTTTAATGGGTAGAAAATTATTAATCCTCCTCTGGCAAAATTGCCGAAATATCAAATTTAATAGAGTTGAAACTTTTACTTCACTTTGTAAATACAATTAAAAATACATTCTCAGTGTTCAAAATTTCTAAATTGGCTGGCCCATGTTCATTTAATATCCAGCACTACTTGATTCAAAATGAATCAATAATTGACTAGACTACTTATCTAAGGAAGAAACGATCATAGAATTAGTTGTGTAGAGGCAACAGACTTAGTAACAGTTATTAGAGTTTAATATTTAACCTTGAAATATTTGTTTGGCCCAGCACGGTGTTGCCTCATCGTCTGTTTTATTCCACGATGAGAAGATAGAAGAAACCTATTCGAGTTGTTTGACTCCAACCGACTTTTGTTTAAGAAGCAATCAATTTAGATATACAAAGATTTATTTGAGGTGTCATTGAGTGGAAACTACTATTTTAAGCTATTAAAAGCTTTGCAAAGTAAAAAAATATATGGCTTATCTTAGACTTACCTAAGTCCAATGACTGGTACTCCATCATCTTCGGTCATTTCAGACAGGACAAGAACTGTGGGGACTTGAGTTTGAGCTGGATATTGCAAAAGACCTTGGTTTCCTTGAAGAACTACAGATACCGTCCCGGGAGGACTCACATTCCCGCTAGGTTGTGCACCTGAAATGGATGCTGATCCATGTCCTTCTATCAATCCATCAGCAATTTGTCCTCCATGTATTTGATGAGCACTTAGATTATTTATTGTTATTTCTCCTCCATTATCGGCAGAATAGATCTCAAGGCTTTTTTGGTCAAAAGCAGTGGTATAAATGACTGTTTTATTCCCATCTTCATATATCAAGTCTATAGGAGTATCTTTTTGGTCGGAAATCGTTTGAGCATATAATTCATCCTTATCGTAGGGTATGACTTCGGTTTTGACTTGGGCGTATAAGGGAGCCCTCCCGATGGCACTTTCTTCATCCATTTCTTTTTTTAATTCAATCACATTGACGGGAGTCATAGTGGCAAGCATTGCCGGCGACTCTGGAGCGTCTTGAAGCGGCGACCGATCGGCGGGAGACGCTTGTGGAGGTGGAGGAGACATCATACTCCCATCAGCTTCGAGAGATGGTGATGAATTCAACGGCATGTCTTCCATGTTGCGACGAGTCATTATGGCATCTAAGTTTATTTCAGAAAGTTTATCACAGTTCACTTACGCGATTGCACTTTTTACGTATTAATGTTCGGATGTATGGCACTTGTATGGCGTTTGGCGACTTTGAATACCCGGAATATAGTCACAAGACCGACTCAGAACTAACCTGAAACAAAATTATACACAATTAGTATCAGCAACTATCTTAATATTTTGCGCCAATCATTATGTCTCCCAAGTCATAAACAATAATCCTTGGCACATAATAATAATAAATACTAAATAATCAATCAAAAATGAAAAAAACATGCCCAGTTCTAGAACTTTTTAAAAATTTATTCTAGAATACTTTGCGCTTCTAAGAGAGAGGCAACAGAAATGAAAGAGATATAAGTAATAAACAAAAACTACAAGAAAGTGCAAAATTTTCCAGATTTATTGGTTATACCAATTATTATAAGTGACATTAATAAGTCAGTTAAGATATGACTGATCTGAATCGGTTGATTGAGTGAGATAAAGTGTACGGTTAGTAAAGCCTAAAGTGTGGAAATATTGCTCCAGTTCCAAGCTTAAAAAATGAGTAATTAGTTTAAAAAAATAGAGTTTTTTTTTGGAGAGGTTTAGTCTCCAAAAAACATGCAAAAAGTTATCAGCTATCAATTTTCAATAAACAAAAGAGTAAGCAGCTCTTCAAAATCTCTAACAGATCAAAACAAATATCTACCCAGTTAGATGTTAGTTTATTAATTAATTAGTCGTAAATTAGTATTGTAGGTAAGTGATTTGGTACGTGATTTGTGCCATTTGACAGAATTAACATCTTTAATTTCTTTAATATTTTTATTAAATATTGTTATTTTGATTGATTTGTTTCCCTAACACCTATAATCTCTCATTATTTAAGTTTATTTTGAAAAATAAGAGCAGACACAAATCGTCAGTATCAAGCAATCTTCTGTAGACTTTTAATTTATGTTGAGTCTTTGACATTTTTTAAAAACAGAAATCAAATTGCAGACAATAGAGGTTGAAAAATATTTGAAATAAGTGAACGTTTTCCAATGGTTTCAGTTTCAAAAATTCATCATAAAAAATTTAATAAATTGCTGTCATTATTTTCCGCCAGAATCATCAAAGATCAAGGATATTTCAGTTGTAAATAATTTTTTATATGCGTAGCGAATATTATAATTGATGTTAGTCATTGTGGTTAATTTGTGGCCAATGTATCCAAGACGATCAGAAAATCTCAAAAAAAAATGTTTTATTTAAAGCGAAATAAAAAAAGCGTGGTAAATACAGAAAAATCTGTTAAATGGCTTTTATTTGCTTATTAAATCTTTGATGATGAAAATTATGATTAATTGATTTAATAATACATAATTCAATTGTTTACAGTTTAAACATTTAACAAGCTTAATGTCTTTACGGTCCATAACTGCAAGGTTTTATTATTCTTTCCTAAGTTTCAACGCGTTAATTAAAGCCTTTAATGTTTAATGTTTTACTATTTTCATTGTTATACGTTAACCTAAATGGGTTTTAAACGCTTAAAAGCTTTAAGGCTTAGGCACTATTTTTTAATTATTGTTAAACCATATCTTGTGTTTTTCTTAGAAATTGGTATTGTTTTTTTGGAACAATTGACAAACAATGTAAAATATTTTGGCTAAGATTACAGCTCATCAGTTACAGATTTTTCAACCACGAAAAATATAAACGCTGGATATATTCATTGAAAATGAACTTTTCAAAAATTTTGTTTTTTGTCTATTCTTTCCCCGATATCTAAGCTAATAAATGTTTCTCAGCAATTCCAGTTACTGTTCCGGATAGCTAATGAAATAAGGAATCAAAAATTTTTTATTTTTTTAACCAAAAAATGGAAAAATTATTGTAATAATTTGATACCTACTACAATTGGTTAGCATGTTTGTAATGGCAATGAACCCTTAAATTTTTATAAAATTTTATATATAGAAACTATACAAAATAAAAAAAAATGTACTTAAATAATAAATTAATAATGAGTCTTGAATTATAAAAAAATGTACGTTTAAGATAAATAAGGCTTTTCGCCTAAGAGTTTCAATACCAAGTTAAAAATAAAGGGCGGTAAATTGTACAAGAATTTGGTTAATACAAACGTGTTGAGTGTGCGTGCTGAGCAAATACGTAAATAAAAGATTTCCATTTGGTCTTGTTGTTGCAAATATTGTAATTAATGATAATAGTTGGGATTGGCGGTTATCAGCTATATATTAGTGCTATATTATACTATAAAATGATAATGTTGGTTGTGGTACAGTTAATCGGAGCTGATGAGGAATGAAGAACCGGTCGTGCCACCCCCTCGAATAAGTAGTTGAAACGGTAGGCGACAAGTTCTTCTTGGATCTTGGGCCTTGGGCATCGGCATCTACAAGAAGCAAACAGGACGGTGCCAGGAATTAGAATCGCTCCGGTATAGCTGTGGTTCCATATGGCCGTCAAACCAGCTCCGGTCGGCACGTGGTGGTTCCGGTTTGCTACCGTCTACCTCAACTGTTTACCGTCACCTCCTCTGGCACCGGCAACCACCTTCCCGCCTCTAGTTGGATTTCCTCATCTTGAACAGCCTGACTTTTTTGGATCTTCCAAAATAATAGACTTGATCTAAACCGGTACTTGTAGTAAACATGAGCCAGTTATATAGTAACACCATACCATTGTTTTTGCTTTCGGGGATTCCCCGTGCTTTTTTCTAATATCCCATAACTCTCAATTTCTAATTCCACCAAACAAATATTATATAAAGCAAAAAATTATAATTTGAATTACTTTTTCTTCTTAACTCCAAAACTAAATATTTGATAATTATTTCATTTTTTCAACTATTACTACTAATTTGAACACATTTGTCTGGAAAAATCAAAAATAGCTTGGACTTTAAACTCAAATCATGATAAGTAATCACCCACTTATCAAAAAACGTTCTTATCGTGCACGTGTTTAATGGTGACAGAGAGCAAAAGTATTCATTACAAGCGTATCACCTTATCTTGCATAATTACATAATAATAGACGACATTTTCAAGGAAGAATATCTTATCAAAATTCTTATCCAATGATATCAATTGTGAAATATGATTGGTTGAACACTTGTTGTAACGTTACCACTTAACGTGATAAAAGATCCAATAACAGCATAGATAAGCGAGGCAAAGTTTTTATTTCTCACAGGAAAATGTCGTGCTTTTTCTCAGGAAATAGTACCTAATTATTCTTTGGAAGCCCAAAACTAATTGTAAAAACCGACAAATTTCGAAAATCTAACCGATCATCAAATGCTACTTGTTAATCTAGGAATTATAAACCGTTAATTAGTTGAGCTTCAAAAATTTCTGGAACTCAATTCGGTAAATCTAAGCATTTTTGAAACAAAAAAACTCATTTTAGCTTAAAAAAGTCCGAACACAACTTAAAAAATCTTGAAAGGTCTATCCCTGCGGATACCTATTATAACTCAGAGAAATCGATATATTCCTAATCGAAAAAAATTAACATATATTTTTATTATATCAAAAACTGAGAGAAAAAAAAACAAAATTGAATTTTCATAAAATTAGAAAAAAAAATGCTTTTTAAGCTGCTCTACTTGTTCATGACGTCATCCATTTGTAAGCTATATGAGGAAACATCTTTTTTTTTATAATTCATTGCAATAATTTTTAACATAATTTGAAACAAATCTTATCTGCAGTTGTCTAACAAATGAAATACAACAAAAACAATCAAGAAGCTGGGGTTTTTCTGTAACTAGTTTCTAAAATTTTCAAAAACGGCTTAACATAGAGTTACCGTATCGCGTCTTTGCGCTCAACGTTATCTCCAGCTTATCTCTACGGAAAGTTGATTCCATGACAGTTTACATAACCTCAAGTTGTGTCATATTGAAACATTATCAAAGCCCAGTGTTTTTTAAAAACATTTTTGGGTTGCATATTTTATCTAGATAAATTAATTGATTGGTTTGGATCACTTGTCAAAAAATTTGTTTATTAGGTCTTAAGAGCTCTTTTGACCACCAAGTGGGCATCATCAGAAGGTGAATAAAATTATGTTTAGTCATAAACAAACTAGTTATTTTCATATCAATATTTATTAGGTAATTCTTTCTTTTATTTAATATTTTTATCTCATTTTGTTTATATTGTTATTTTATTTTTATTTTTGCTTACTCTCACTTTTGTTATATACTATTAATTTTGTGGGTTAAGCTGAGTAGCGTGGCGTAAAGCAAGACTTTGCTTCACCTTATTTTGTTTTTTTTTTTTTTTGTATTTTTAGCTTCTATAATTTTTTTAACAACAACCATTTTTCTATTTGTCATATTAATTACGCCTACAAGAGCAATATTGTCAATTGCATAAGAACTTTCTTAGATTTGAATAATCACTTGTTAAGTCTCAGTGAGAAGTTATTAAATGGCGCCACAACTTTTATAAAAAGAAAATGTTATTATAATATATGGTTTAATTTAATAAGGTATTGAAATTTTTTTAATGACAATGTAATCAGTAATCATGATTAATTTGGTGAGATAGGCCCAGATTGGGATAGGATCTTCAATTTTTCTATTTAAAGGTTATTCTATTGGCTGTTTAATTTATAGAAGCCATAAAAAAGTGGGTAGATACCTAGTTTTTTATTAGGTATTTTATTGGCTTTCTTATCAATAATATTATCACTTTTTTATAATCCAAATTGTTTTTATCCTTGCAGTTGATAGATATTTAAAATCTTCTGTATATAAATGAGAAAAGTACTTAATATGTAAGAACACGTCGTCTTAATTTAAAATTCATGATATCCTCTGAGCCAATGATGTTGGATATCGATTGTGATTGGTTCATAGGTTTAATAGTTTTAGATCACTCATGTGTCAATACGATACTTATAGATAATTAAAAATTTGAGTTGTTGTATCTATTGTTGGTTGATTTGGGAGGGTTGTTGCTGGTAGAATGCACTCGCAGGTAAACTAGTAGGGGCGTACCGTAAAGAGTCGCCATTCAAGATCAAGTGTACGCAATAGTTGAGGAACAGGTCTGCCGGCTTCTGGATAACAGGTACTATTGTAATCGTCCGTAATATTGAAAACAACTAGGTGCAAGTAAACACGCTTTTGCTTCCGCCGTCAACTGAAAACAGGCACCACCGGCATTGAATCACCATCAAGTGCTACTATTATTGTCAATTGAAACTAGATCGGTTTGTTGTTGAGATGAACAAACAACAAAAGGTGATTGATGTGTTGTGAACATAGACCAATAGTTATAAACAAGGTAAAATTGAAATTAAGTTCATGTTTACCTCCAGAGTTGTAGATTCGTTGTTTGGAGATTTGTATTTAGATTGGTGATTGCCACCACAGAACTTGACACTACAACACCACGACACACTGCCCTAGAGGTTTGCCACCGAGTCCTGGTCGTTGAGGTCCAGCACTTGGTTGTATCAACAACAACAACATGCTTTTCGCATTGAGATGTGGACTCTGGCGGACTTTCGACAATCAACAAACAACAAGTCAATTCATTCTCTACAACAATAACAATCACATGCTAACCTAGCGTCTACAGGTGTTTCGAACTAATACTCTACTGAGTGGACGGACTACGGACTGTTCGACTGTTAGTTGTGCGTTGCGTTGCGGCACCTCAAACTCAAAGCCAATCGAAGGTAAAGACAGACCATCTCGGCCTCGCAATCTATCCTCCGTCCTTCTTCGACTTGAACAAATCCAAATCGGTCAACGGCACGCATGTCTTTACTTTATTCGAAAGCCGCTTGCTGTGTTCGTAGCCGTGTTGCCTCCGGGCCCCCGCAGAGCCTGAGCACTCATACCAGACAACACCTGCTTTCTTACTTTAACACACGCAACTCTCTATCTAACTCAACACAACGACCGTTAAGACGTGGGAGGCTTAGTTGGGCGCCGCTGCCGCTGATTCCACTCAGCTGAGTACGAGGGCAGCATCGAACACTCATGAAATCATGGCCGCTGTCCAGGTATATCGCGGGAATCTCATCGAAAGACAAAGACAAATCATACACCTGTTTCTATAACAAACAAAGACAAAAACAGTTTCGCCTCCATGACTTGACGATTGAACCGACTCTCAGATACCTATCCTATGGCAACAGCAACAGAGAAGAACACACAGAGGAGGAAAATAAAACGATCGAAAAAAGAATGACGTAAAATAGGAACAATAAGAAGTAAAAGTATAATCCCAGACATGCCTCAAGCGATTCCAACATTCTCAAATCTTGCGCACGCGCTTCTTTTCTTATTTCTTCTTCGTCTACATCATCTTCATCTCTAAAGTCCTCTCTTTTACTTTTTGACATATCAACACCACCCCCAAATTACTCAGCTTACACCACTCTTAACACTCACCACCACAGCCGCCCGCCGCTTGGGTTGGATTTTTCATATCATCGGAGACTTCAATACAACGTCAGACGACGAAATGTAAACAACGCACTGGAAATCAGACATCGGAACTAATAGGATTACCTACCAGTCATGAAACACTTTAATTCAATTACTTTTTTTACCACTTATTTCTCTAAACACTTTCTTTTCAACAAATAAAATCACTTTTTTACTTTTACAACATTATGAATAAATTACAAATTGTTCACATTGTAACACAATTTTGTTATTTATCACATCTGAATTTATTTTCAATTGTCTAAATCAATATTAAAAAAATTTAATTAATAAATTTTGTTACTATTTTGCTACTATTATTAAGAAAAATATTCAAAGCATTAAATTTCTTATAACTGAGATATTGAAAATGCAAGTTACAACTAAAAAATCTCAGAGACGTATTATACTTCTCCAAATGTTAGCTGGGTGTCTATTGTAGGTATTATAGAAGTTATCTGTAGTTACAATAGGGAGTTACTGCTAACAATCAACGAAAGACCAACAGGTTATAAATAAAAGTCTGACCTGGCAAAAGCAAGGGTAGGATCGTACTACGTTATTCAAAGAAACACAATATTATATAAATTTATTATTATTATTTGTTTTTATTTATACAATTTATTATTATAAGTAAATTGTTCTGAAATGATTTACAAATACCCACATTTATTTATTACCGAAGAGCAAGACGCTCTTGTACAGTTTTGGGGTGGACTGGTTGAAATTTTATTTATGAGGCATTTCTTTACCGTTCGTTACCACAAAGGTTTGCGTCGTTTGGATAACTATACTTATATAAAGAAGTCACTATCTAAACATCTTTAACCCTAAATTGAGCAGTTTATACACTCATTTTGTGATTTATCAGTTACTAAACAGAACAATTTTTTAGGCATTTCATAGTTATTAGGAATCAAAGTAAAATTCGGATTGCAGCATACACCATCTAATTCGGATTACTGAAGCATCCGAATAACCACAGCTCGGATTAGCACAATGAAACAATTTTTTAACAAATTAAAAAAAAGATGTATTTTTTTCATTATTGGTGACGTTTTATTGACATATTAAAACGTGAAATTGTATATTTTTTTAAAAACTTTGGAAACCTATAAATTCCAAAACTTAAAAAATGCATTTTTAAAACTTACGGTTGTTATGAAACGGTGTGTAGTAAAAATTAAATTAAATTATTGAAAACTTTTCAATTTTTTGAAAATAGTATCTTACGCATCTGTTTCATTATTTCAACAGGAGGAGGAGGAGAAGAGCTAGAA
Source organism: Lagria hirta (assembly GCA_947359425.1). Taxonomy (NCBI): domain Eukaryota; kingdom Metazoa; phylum Arthropoda; class Insecta; order Coleoptera; family Tenebrionidae; genus Lagria; species Lagria hirta. Next base: position 1,881,472 of record OX375799.1, read on the forward strand.
TTTTTTCTGAAGCGTAACAAGGAGGAGGAAAGACTTTATTCAAGTTTAGACAAGAACTGTCTAATGGAAAATATTTTTTCTAACAAATGATAAATTTTCAATGGTAGGTGTGATAAATAGAAAAAGTTAATCTGCATTTTTTCTTGTCATTTTATCAAGTGTTTACAATAATTATTATTACTCATAAATTGTTAATCGTGTTATTAAAATAAAGTGGGTCACATTCACACAGCTAACGGAAATTATGAAATTTTAAACGTAGTGATCTATATAACAATTAATTAAAAAAAATAAGGTTTTTAATTGAAAAGCTTTGATGTCTGTTTTTGTGTGGAAAAAACTTAAGATTCATATTTGGTCAAATGAAAAATTTTTTGTTGCGATACAACGACCCTCTACAGGTGCCTTCCACACGGTAGAAATTATTATCTAATAGTCAGCGATCCTACAAGAGAATATCTAAGATATCTATATATTTATGTTCACCGTCTAACAAGTAAACAATTTTCAAATAAATTTTGTGGAGGCACTCATATGAAAAAGTTATTTTTACAGTGTCTTAAGTATGACGGTTCTCATTAAATATCGAACGAATACAACCTATCTACCTGTTTATTTTTTGTTAGTAGTTTTATCTCTGTCATGTCTTTTACATTGGGTCCAGAGTCTTCTCTCTTTGCTACGTTACAGCTTCATGGTAAACAACCGAGATCACTAAAGCCATGGACGACCATTAGTTGAGATTTTTTATGGTTATTTTCTTAACCCTTTCGTTTTAGAATGGTACAGCCTGATAAAAAATTTCCGACTGGAATTGGTACCTTATCTATACCCAAAATCAAAAATTTACGAAAAAAGGCTTTAGAAGTCATTGAGTCTGTCATTGATTTGTGTATGGAATAAATGATTGTGATCTTTTTGAAGAAATAAGCAAAATTTGCAATGAAACAATTTGTACTTTAATTTGTAAATAATAAAAATATTAAAACTCAAAGTTTTTAAATGTTAAAGCGGTTTTTTTGCTTTTTTCTAAGTACAATTTAAAGCTCTCATACTTAATTAGATACAGGTGCTTGCCTACCAACTCAGACGTAAATAACAATATAACAAATTAAAAATTTAGAAAAAACTGATTTTAAATTTAATTAAACAAATTGCGTTTATCCTTAATTGATTTACATAAATCAAATAGATAAATTAATAATTAATTATAAAGAAGTCGATTTTCTAGATTTTTGATTGGTTATTAATTTTTTATATGCAGTTGTCAGTGCCAAAAATCAATGTCAAAAAACTGGTGATTAAGAATAGCTTAAAACTGCTATTTAGATGATCAAATTTATATAATCAAAATAGTTTTACCACATACAAAGTTCTGAGGCAACAAATAAAAAAAACAGCCTTTTTTTTGTTAAATAATGAATTGCAAATCTGAAAGTGATAATAAAGTTCAAAAAAGAGAAAGTATTTGCAGCCAAGATACAAAAAAAAAATTCTGCAGCTTAGAAAACAGTAAAAGCTGTGAAAGTATAAAAAGAAAAAAAAATCCACAGAAGGCAAAATGTAGAATAATACTGTAAGTGAGGAAAATAAGTAGAAAATGACATTTATGGCACTGATTTAAGCTCAAAGCTTTTATTGGTAACTCACGTTTGACACCAGTATTAAGAAAATAGAAACAATAGAGAAATGGTTTTTGAGAAATGACATCACAAAACAAAAATATATGCATAATTTTAAAATATACTGAAAAAAATTTCTTTTGAAGTGATTTATCAGATAACGTTGTTGTAACTTTCTTTTCTCTGGAGAAAGCTGGGGCTTATTTTTCATATTAGGAGGCGAATAGGCGATGGGAAAAATAATAGTCTTTTGACTTGCGTTTTTTTTGTTCACTTATAAGAGACTCTATGAAAGCTAGAGAAATCTGCTCAATAAAGACAGAAAGAATAGAGCAGGATAGATGTTCTTTATTAGCAGTTAATAGCTAAAATTCTTGATAGCTTAAGCTTAGTCGTTTGGTAGGTTTTATCTATTTTTGTTCAGCTTTTGCAGTTTATATAGAAATCTATATCTATGGAAGAAATCTTTTCTTTCAGCTATCTCAGAAGCTATTTTTTGATGTTTTACTTTCAAAAATCTTAGAAGTGCAATGTTTTGCTACTACCTGAAACATGTCTTTAAAGCGTTGCTTCTAGGACACTTAATGTTTTAACTATTCACACAGTTTTATCACTCGCCAAAAAGTTTTTTTGATAGATCTCAAGAGCTTTTCCTAGATTTTTGCTTTATTTCTATGTTAGTATATCTTTAAAAACACTGGACTTGGCAAAAATGATAAATTTGTCTTCGTTTGGATCACGTTATGACAAGTATGTCATGTTATGTCACTTAAATTAAGTTATGGTAGCTTAGTCAGGTTATGACAGTTCTGTTCCGGATAACTAATAAAAGAAAGAATCCAAAGCTGCCTTGCTTTTGGATTTCTACCAAGTGAAAGTTTTTAAAAGTTAAAAATTTAAAAAAATTCAAATAATACTTAAGCTAAATCAAAGCCTTCTGAATTCAAATCTGCTATTGGTTTTGCCTAGAATTTTTCGTTTCGGTTTACTCTTAAAAATAAACTTTTCAAAATAATTTTTTTTTGGTCTAACCTAAATTTGTATTATGGTGATTATGTCATTTTGTATGTATTTTCTTAAGCTGCTACATATTTTTCAATTAGAGATATTACTATACTTTACCTAATGTGCTTGAAATTTTTGAAAAGTTTAGGTTTAGAACCAATATTGTTAGTATAAGTTGAACAGGTTTGATATTCTAAAGGAGACAAAAACTGATGTGAGTAGCTACCACACAATAAATAGAACTTGATCACAAAACTCCATAAAAGGACATCTTGGAGTAGTTTGTTTTTCAATATTAAAAGTTTTATGGTAATTTTTGTATTACATATTAGATTCATACATTATTCTCTTTCGAGTTAATTTCGCTAAGTGAATTATAGTGCCATATATGGGCGAATAATTGAATTCTAGAACCAGTCTTAGACCAAGTGTGGCATTTTTCAGAAACCTTCTAGAAACATAAAATGTAAATTTAGATCTCAGAAGTTTTCATAAAAATTCGCTTATTGGTTTTTGTCTAAATTAGTGATTGCTGCGACCATGGCGGGTCTTTGAGTTTATGAGCAAATAATCGTTGAGATAAAACGTTCCCACTTAAAAATCTCAGTTTTTTGCGCATTTTTGACATTGTTCCATAAAACAATGTCTTTAAAAATGGCGTTGTTGGCCGCTATCAGCAGTTAATATCGTATTGGATATGTCGTTATTGATATTCTGCGATCGTCGAAACGTCAATGGATGTCATTATAGCCACGTAATGCAGTGTTTTGCGAAGCTGGATTGCCGTTGCAACATAGCTGCACATTTTTACTTGGACATACAATTATCTGTCTACATACGTGGTGCGTGAAGCGATTTTCTTAAACACGAATTCAAAATGGCGGACAGATGTTAACTACTTTCTTGCTTCTGTTTTTCTAACAATATATATTATAAAAAAACTGAGTCTACATAAATGCGCAGTTTTTCCAATATTTTTTTCACTAAAATTTTCCTGGAAAAAAACTTTTCTCTCAAATTTATCAGATTTTTTTTAATTATTATTTAAAGCAAAGTTTTATTGTTGGAAAAAATGATTTACTAATCACATATTCATAACCTTAAGCATACTAATTCATGCATGATAATATCTCTGGAGTCTGCTCGGAAATGTGAAGGCCATTGAAGGACATGTTTACTCTACCACGCCAATAAACTGTAGTTCTTGTACAAAACACAACAATTTTATTTTTTTCTTCAACATTTCATTATTTTTGATCTCATTAACAACATGATCATAAATTTTAATTTTGTTATAGAGCTTTTGAGTCCAAATTAAATCTATCACAAACAACGTTTTCACGGCTTTCTAAATAACTATCCTACATTTATTCATTTTATGTTGAAATAGCCGGAGAGATACGTAATAATTCATAGAGTTTTTATTTTTTATTATTATTAAGTTTAATACCACTAGGCAGAGACATTATACTTATGGCGAAAAAGAAATTGGGAAATTAATTTTCATTGGTACTTAACACATATGTGCCGCCGCCTTGACAAATTAGATTCTTAATCAAAATGTCAACATTGGAAATTTGCAGAAAGGAAAACTACAGGTGCAAAAAATATTCACCTATTTATTATTTTTCTGACAGTAATTGGCTCACTGATATTAGACTTCAAACAAACACATAAACTTTAATATTGCTCAATTTTTAGATATAATATTCAAAAAATTGTTTATTTTCGATTTTAGTCTAATTCAGAACAGAAAAATAAATCAACTTTTATCTAGATCAACAATATCTAAAAAATATAAACGCAGCAACAAATGTAAATATTTAAAAACTGTTTACAAACTCAGAAAAATCAACATTTATCTAAATAATATAAACCTAGCAACAAACAATATCTTAAAACATCAACAAGAACTGAAATAAATTTAAAAATACAAACATATGAAAAAAAGTTTTGCACCATCGCGGTCAAAAAGACACACAAAAAAATTTTGGCTATATATATCTCTGAAAATTTACATACAAAAAAAGCAAAAACGACTCAAAAACAAAGTGCTAAAAACTAGAAAAAATTTTTTTATTAAGATGAAAGGTCACAAATACATAGGTCACAATATGACTGTCAGAGTTCATACTTTAGTGCTGTTGCTAGAAAAAAGTTAAGAAAAATTAGCAGTGTTTTGAAAGGGAATTTAAGTCAAAAGCCTAAAAAATGTTAGTGAAGAATCTTTGAACGCTCGAAGATACATAGACTATAGATAGATACATAAAATAGATTTTGATTTTTACTTGGATAGAAACTAATTTTATGGCATTTGAACTTAAATTGTTTCAAAGCTTCAATCAAAGACAAACAAAAATTCTCAACGCTTTTTCTGGTCTGAAAACAATTCTTTCAATCGTTACGTATTTTCTTTGGGATTAGTCGGTTCTCATCAATTTAAAGTGAAATGCAATTTTCCAAGATAGAGAGAAGCAATTGGGTATAAAGATACTTTAATCTTAAATAAAAAAGCTTTTTTTCTTCAAGTCTTTTAAGTCTAAAGCTCTAGTCAGGACTGTAATAATTGAACTATACATGCAGAGGTTGGATTTACCTTGTAAAAAAGTGTGTCAAATCACATTTTCTGTTGTTTTTTTGACAATTTTTGGTTAATATTATGATTAAGGAGATAAACAACCGGAAAAAAATAAACAAATTCACTTAATAATGACTATGTCTGCAGTTCTAACTGTTATGGATCATAAAAGCGTGTCATTAGTTGTTTTCACGGTTGCGTAAAATTTCACGCTTGAAGATATTTGCTTTCGCTCGTGTAAAGCCAAACAGAGGGTTAATTTTCTTAATGCTATAGTGTCGTGTGTAGTCTGTAGTCTATAGTGTAGTGTAGTGTAATTCGGACTGCGGCATAGGATCAATTGAATTGCCAATATCTTATAATGCAAGGCGAAACTGTGTATTCTATACATGTACTGTTTACATAATGTGTCTTCTGACAACTCGCATTGTTCGATTTCAATGCTTATTTTAAATAAAGAATTTTAAAAAAAGATTCCGCTGTTTCTTGTCGGTTTTTCAATTATTTGTTATTTTCTGAGATGATCAGAAAACAGTTTTTTGCTCTAGAGAAGATTCCAGTGGCGTAACAAGAAATTCAGCTCATTAAACATTCTCCATTAAACTCAATATTTATTATTAAAAAACATAATTATCTGCTTCTGCAGGGATACAAACTATGTATAAAGCGTAAAGTATCATGATAGTAGACGTTTCTTCTTGCTTTATCTAATTATCTACTATATTGGTCTACCAAGTTTTCTCTTCACTTCTCTATCTTTAACTAAGAAAGAATCGCAAATTTTCTAATATATTATTAACCAACTAAGGATATTGCTCATGCAGTTAGTTCAGTTTAGGAATAAAAGCGTCACAGCCAGTCAGGTCAAGTCAGATCACTAACTAATGTCAATACGTGACAAATTGTAGAATGGAACAAAACAAATAAAACAGTTTGTGACGCAAAATGCATCATTTTATGCAAGGCTTGGAGCAAAATAAGTGACCAGTGGTCTTATTTAGGAAATTTTTGGGTTAGGCATAACCAACTTTTCACAGATTACTCCGTAAAAAAATTATTAAATCTTTGTACAATCAAGTACATATATGTATGAATTATTAATGTCGAAAAATTTAAAATAATAATTCAATTGTTACGCCACTGCTTGCATTTTTCAGAAAAATTGTAATAAAAACGTTATTATAAAACAAGTAATAATTACAGCAGTTTGCTTCATTTTCTCAGAGCCGTTTTAATGTGGAACTTGTTACACAAGGGTCAGAAGTGCCTATTTTAACATTTACACATTTCATGTAATTTGTGTTAGAGACATAAAAGTTGATAACATCTGATTCAACAACATGTCGTTTGAGGTCAACATAATATTCATAAATATTATGAGGCTTATTTTTTTTTACACTTTGTTTGACATTTTCAAAATAATATGTACCCTAATCTAGCCAAGTCATCGTCAAAGATTTTTTTTTCCTGTGCTGTGCTCGAAAAACGCTGCTTTTATTAGCGACCCCGTAATGAGAAAATCATAGAATTGTTGATGTAAAGTACATTATTTATAGTTATTTTGCAGTTCAACATCAAAAAATTATAGTTTTAGGGGGAAAAGTGTAGCAAAAAGCAAGTTCCGTTTTAATTTACAAAATACAGCATAATAGTCGCGCTCATAAAACCACTCAGAACTTGACCTCACATTTAGTGTTTTTACTGTACTATACTGTTAGTAGTTTATTGTTTTAACAAATAAATGTTTTATTTTTAATTGTTTTTGAGACAGCAAGTACCACTTTAGGTCCTCATACATCTATGCTTTTATCAAATTCTGTTTTTTGCCACATTTTAAAGAAAATGATTTTTATAGTGTAAGGTAGTCGTAAGATAAGAGTGTTATTTGCACTGCGGGCAAAAATCTGTAATCTTGATTTTGGTGAAATTTAGTCTTATAAGCTATGTCTTGAGGAAGTAATTTGGTCTAACATTGTTTTTGTTTGTGATGCAAGCAGTTTTTCTTCTTTAGTTGTTTTAAAATGGCTTATGCATGTCCAGTGTAGTAGAGGAACCTGGTTGACAATTTGGCTGGAATTTTGTATTAAAAAATAAAAAAGAGTTGGATCATTTGACAGCAACTTTTATTTTAGCTAGTATTTATTATTTGAATATAAATGAGTATCTAAGGTGTGACAAGTTTATTTTTAGCGGCTAAATCCGGTCCTGGATAAAATAATGAAATGAAATTGTAAGTAGGTTTACTACACATCAGCACATCAGCGTGCTATTGCAATAATATCTACCTATATCAAATTTATAGCATTTCAGGCATCGTATATCATTGCCAATATTGATAAATGCATTGAAGATATAGGAATGTCCGATAGTTTAATCTCGATCAGTGGAATAATTAAATGAGTAGAAGATTTAAATTTAAATTGACATTCTTCATATTTCTGCCGCCGTCTTATATCGATTTATTGTTTCCGATTTTGAATTCGAAATCAATTTTTGTAATTGTTCTGTTAGCATGACTCACCGTCCATATACCATTCAGTAATAATTCCAAATTTATAACAGGACAATAGCAAGAAATTATGAAGCAGAGCACAATAAAACAAACTTTCATGTTATAGTTTCTAATACTATAAAATATATTACAATGAACATATGGTAAACAAGACCGATTTACATTCATGGGTTGCGTGTTTAAGCCTCATGATATTTTGTTGCAACTCTGTTTTCTATTTATTTTCTTTCAGTTCACTTTCCATGCTTATCTACTTATTTATGTATCCATCAACGTCTTCCAGGGTAGGTACACTTTTTAGAATTTTTGAAAACTTATTTGTGTGTTTTTTCTTAAAAGTGAACAAAAAGGCTTGGCAAAAAAGATTAATTTTATAAAAATAGAAAAGGCTTTTGATTTGTTACATTGTTACTAGCGAAATTTGTTACAATAGTTGAAGCAAGCTTATCAGCTGTCAAATATTGAAAAAATGAAGATTATTGATTGGAATGAATGCAGTGTTGAGTGAATCAATTTTGTACGTTATTGAGCTTTAGGTTTGTTTCAACTGTAAGAAATAATTCAAATGAATATAACTCTATATAAGTCGGCATCATAAAACCGCCTCGAAAAGATGTTTTAAATTTCGTTAAAATCGATCCGAGATCGCACTAAATCAATGTAAAGTTGTTCGTAAAAATGATGAATTTATGTGGTAGTAGCATGCTATTTATTAATGAATGATCTGAAATCGTGAGAAATATAGATATGCAAGCTTCTACACGCATCTCTCTTCTCTTCTTACAGAAAATTTAATATGTAGGCGTTATTAGTAGCTATAAAACTGATTGATTATATTTTAAAATAGATTATTGCGAGATGAAATGCCTTTCAAGAAAAAGGCAATATTCATCGTACAACGCTTACGATCGGCGAAATTAGCGTAACGCTTGACGCTGCGTCATAAATTAGCATCATGAATAATTATTTTAATGTTATGTTCATGTTACAAGAGTGTAAATAACGATGTATAGTTTACACTATGTAACATATATATCCGGTCATAAAGTAATAACCAATCAAAATCAGTATGGAGCAACTTCTGTATATTTTCCATTATTGCCATACGCTGAAACGTTAATGATACTACATTAAAACAAGGAACGGCCTTTATTTACTTCCATGCCAGTTGGCATTGATATAATTTATTCACAATTGGGTTTATTTGCAATAAAATTTAAAAAAAAAACATTAAGGGTGGTTTAAGAAATTTCAATAACTCTTCTTCTAGCATAATTCATAGAATGTTACGCCACTGCTTAGGATAGCTATTCAACCTCTAAACGCTTTAGGCAGTCTATGTCTTAAATAATTTATACATTTTTTCCCAATGCATTCTCAACTTAAAATATTATATCTAGCAAATAGGTTTTCAATGTTAATAAACATCAAGCGTCAATTTTACTGTTATTTTCTTATCAATTGCTGATTTTCACCAATCAATTGATTTGGTACCCAAAGGCGGTTCATTTACTGAACATCTCGTCAGTAGCGTCGCCAATGTCGGTTTAAATCAGATTAAAAGGAATGAAATTTTAATTGAATCGAACTCACAAAATTTAAGAAACCTCATACAAACATGAGCCTCGGAAAATATGTGAACTAAATTAGCAAATTCAAATTAACCAATCAGAACTGTCAAATCATATCAAAAAATGAATAGATCAATTAGCTAGATAAGCACTGATTTTGGGCTTGTTACCTCTCGTTAGTTGCACATAAAGACAAATCTAAGCTCAGATGTTTATGAGCAAAAAAAGAACATAATTCTTAGTGAGACAATGCCAAAAGTGAAAATAATTTCGAACCTACAGTATGTCTCTGGATTAAGTTCATAAGAGGAAAAAAAGCTTTATTTTTAATTTTACAAAAAAATGACAAAAGAATAACATTTTATGCTTACCTAATTCAAAATAGATAAATTTACTATCAAAATTTTAATACTATTAGGCTGTGATATTATAATCAAAATAAAACTAAAGAGAAAGTAAATAAAGACTTTTTATTTTTAACTAAAAATTACAAAAAAATACAAATTGTTGCTTAATTTAATTCAATTATTTGATTTGACCACTTTTTTCAGCAAATAATTCAATTCTAACTCGTAGATAACTCTTTATAACTTCTACGAATTTCCTCAATTGTTAGCATCTATCCGATTTTTTAATACTTGGACATGATTGGGTAAGTCTTCCTTGTAAACAGTTTGTTTTAAACGCCAAAATAAAACAAGTGAAAATCTAAAATTGTTAGGTTAGGGGGTTTTGGCGGCCATAAAGCTAGACCACCTCTGCCATTCCAATTATCTCCAAATTTGCGATTTAGCCAATTACGAACAATACGAGCATAATGCGCTAGACAACCATCCTGCTATAAGCTGTTATATTCTGTGAAAACTAAAAAATCAAATTTTAGCTAAGTCTTCAAAACTTTTTTTCTTAAAAGAATTGAAAGCAGCTATGAATACTCTTAGGACTAGTCGCATAAACGCAAATCAAATCTCTAGCCAACCGATTGTTATCAAATGTTTAAACTTGTATAGATATATTATCATATTTTAGAAATATATTAAAAATATAAAAAAATGTCTGTTAAAGAAAAGTATAGAACAATGTGGAGTTTAAAGATAATTGAGGACTTTTCACACGTCTAATACTTCGAAAGATGTGGTGTCAAATTATCCACCTGAGAAAAAACATGTAAATTGTCAGCTTTTAAGACAGAAAAGCGGTTTTTATAAGAATTATTATCTTACATTAGCCATCTTGGAATGTATACCTACTTTAAAACCATTTTAATTTCAGCTCTAACCAGATTTTTTCTTGAAAGTGTTTTTTTTTTGATACTGGCTTAAAAGTAGGAGTTGAACAAAATCTTTCGACTGCTTTTATGTTTGTAACAGCCTTGATAATTGTATTTTACAAAATCTAGAGTTTTTTAGCTTTATTATTATTATGGCTTATAAGTTAAGTATTATAAGAAAGTATGTGTTTTTTTTGTTTAACATGCATAAATTAGAGTTGAGTGACTTTAGAGACGGGTATATTTTTAATTTCTAGTCTTGATGAGGTTTGGTAAGTGAGGTTAAAACATTTATTACTATTTATAGTAGAAAACATTATTAATTTTGTCTCTTTGGCGATGATAATGCTGAAGAATATTTGATCGGGCTGTGGACATCACCTTCACGCAGTGGCAAAATTGTAAAGAAAATTCAGCTCGTCAAGAAAGACGTGATTGAAATTACTGCCAAAATTCTCAGACAGAAGGCTGTAAAAAATGTTGCCAATTATTTACTGGCTTGAAGCATACTCGTACAACGTGCAAAATCTGTTTTAAAATTCTCGCTCAAATTTATTTGCTTTCATCAGAAATTTTTCGCAAGTTGCTCTGCTAAATTAAAATTATTATTTTATCCTTGACCATGAACTTTACTTAATATTTGTTTATCTCTCGATCTCTTTAATGGTTGTAATTAATTCCAGATAATGATACGCCGGTGCAAGAGTTTTAAAATAACGTCGCTGCTGTATATGGAATGGATGCATGAAAAGATAGTAGAGAGCAAGTGCCCTAAATTTTTCTTATTTAATTTTTTTATTTATGAAGTTGAAAGAAATACATACTTTTTTGGGCGCAATTTTGCAATCAAAAATAAGAAAAATGTGCTGATTTACATACATTCACGAGCCTGAGACATCAAGGTTGATTTGCAATTAATGAAAATATTGGAGATATTTTAATATTGTTGATAAAAAAAGCAATATTTTCTAAAGTCTTTCAATACTTCTTTTTTTAATTATCAAAAAAGGACCTTGAATAAACGACGAATGAAGATTGTTTATAGGAAATTAGCATCTGCGGGAGAGCCGCAAGCACTGCCATCTTAACCATCCAGTTAAAAGCGCCGTATCTAACAAAAAAATTATTTAATTAACTGAAAGTCAGATAAGTCAGATATTGTCAGCGAATGACAACTTAATTTCTTCTCTACATCCTATAAAAATATAGACTTTTAATTGAAATTTTTTTCCACACATAGGAAAGTAGGTAGGTACTTATAGCAAAATAAAAAATGATGAATGTTTTTGCTGTCAATTATAATTGTGCAAGTATTTTATAAACTTGATGATGAAATCATGACAAGTAAACTGTCAAAAATTATACAAAAAGCTCTAAAATATAAATTTTGTATTTGGCGCATCCACCATTTTTTAACATTTTTATCAAAATCTATAAAACATTACAGACTAATAATACATTTTAACCAAAATTTAAAAAAAACGTTTTTTTTCTGTTATTTCTTCTTAATTTTAAAGAATAAGAATAGTAGCGACTGTCATAGAACCCTTTACTAAAAATTTTTATTTGGCGCATCCACCATTTTTCAACATTGTTATCAAAGTCTATAAAATATACAAAATAATGACTCATTTGAACAAAAATTAAAGAAAATGGTCGCTTTTTTTTTCATTTATTCTTTCTTTTTTAGTTTAAGGATGATAACGATTTATATAGAACCGATAGAGAACTTAAAGATTCAAACAAAAACTATAGCTTAGTTATATTCTAGAATAAGTCATTAATCAAAAACTATAAGGAACATGCTTGTTTTCTTTTAGTTTTTTAGTGTAAATAATGCACAACAATTAAACTTGAAATAAGGATTTTGAAAAAATTCAAAATCGGCTAACAAAATTGAAAATTAAAAAAAATTAAAATGCTGAAGTTGCATACTTTTTGAAAATTATTTTTAATCTATTTAGTCCATCTGAAAGAATTAAAGAGTTACAGCACTTCAAAAACAGAAAAAATTGCAAAAAACAGAGATAATTTCAACAAAAAGCACGTCATATCACAAAATAATGACTCATTTGAAACAAAATTAAATAAATAAGGTGTTTTTTTGTCATTTTTTCTTAATGCTATAGTTTAACAATGAAAATAAAGAGGAAGCTTTTATTCGACTGCATTTCTTTTTTTATATCTCAGCTTAAATCGCTTTGTTTACTATTTTCGTTTACTGTGTAATTGCCAAATTGATATATTTTTTTTAATCACTTGTAGTGCTTACAATGTTTTCTAATTGAATTTGGCTAAAATTGACAAAAAACAACCAAAACAGGAAAAATTGCACCTTATTAATATTCCTAATGACTGCTGATTTTATGATAGAAGAGAAATGTTTTTATATTTTACTTTAAGTTTTATATTGGCTCTATGACTGTCTTTATCTCTGTAAATATGCTCAATTTTGAAACAACATCTATTTTTAGCAGTTTTATCAATTTGTAAACAACTCTAACTTTATAATTCTTTAAATTTGATTACTTAAAGTAAAGTAATCATTAGTTTTTTTATTAAAAAGTCTTTTATTGTTACACATGCGTCATTTTGAGCTGCAACATTTTTTTTGATTTAGACTACAGACTAATAAGCTTTTTCGATCTTTTATAAATTTATTTGTTTATTATGACCACTTAGTTGAAATAATTTGGTCAACTGCACTAAATATAGATAACTTTAGTATAACACTCATTTTTGAGTACATATTATAACGAATTTGGCTCATGGCCGATTAATTCGACATAAAATGTCTATGTCAGATCCCAAAATTTCGACTAACTTAATTTAATCATGTCGCAAAATGTGCATCTTCATATTACGCCGTTGGCGGAATATTTTTGAAGAAAAAGTTATTACGTTGGTAATAATTAAATATTTCAAGCCAAGTAAAGGATACCATGAGAAAGGAAAACTTTAATAATAAACTGAGCTTTCTTGATCGTAGACGTCTAAAGGTTTGAAATTATAAAGATAGAAGAAAAAAAAAGTTTTTTTATTTTGCGATGTGTCCAAATCGTGCCAAATTATATCACTGTTTCGGTGTTTGGCATATCTAGTATGTACATATGAGGATATGGCTAATTACATCGGCCATAAGCCGAATTCATCATCTAACTCTATGATCAGATATCTTGTGTGAAAATTAAATTTATCGAAAGATGGAAGTTTCTCTCATGTTACAATGTTTGAAAGCGGCATCATACGTATGATAATTTTTAGAGTAACGTAATTTATTTGTCTGCAGAAAGCCGTATCTTGAAATTCCCTCATTTAGAAGCAAAGTATTTAAGTTATTCATATTTATCTAGAGAAGATTTGATAAAAAACAAAGCTGCGTGGGCTATTATTCCAAGTATGATTTTGGAAAAAAAAATCGATATTCTTGTGTTGATAGAAATGTGCATCTAGTTTTCTATGGATGGAAGAAGAACAGAGTGATGAAAGTCGCAAAGTCGCAATAGATATCTGTGATTTATGGTCGATTTGCCTTAGAGAAGAAATATGCTTGAATAATAGTCGTTAAGATCTGGCGATCAGTCTGTGTTATATATCGAAAGAACAATTTCAACGAATACATTTTAATCGCACATAGACATTACTTACAATCAGTCATAAAACAATAAATCGTATTGTCAACCGAAGCGTATCCATTTGAAATATCTTTAGCGGAAATAGACCATGGTAAAAAAGACAGTGGACATATGATGGCTGCTTCTATCCATATAAGCACCCAACGACACCAGCATACAAATAGGCCGTAATGAGCCCAGATATAAGTAAAAAGTAGGCGGGAACATGCCTCAAGTCTGCAACATCACATCACTTTGGCAACGTTGCTACTTTTCGGCATTCCATTTTGCAATTTTGCTCATTTTCGAATCATGAGGAGTTTTCGATAGGCCAGATACAGATTTTATCGGATTCTCGACCGGAGATGACTGTTTTATTACCGTAATTTGCTAACTAACTTAACTAGTCCACACCCATCATCAATAAAAACTTTTTCATTCAACTTTTTTATTTTGGTTTTTCCATTATTCTAATCTAGATACATTTTTGTAGTTATCTATTATTAACATAATTACTACATGGCTCAAAATACCTTCCAAATTACAAAACAAATGCATATCATAATTTATCTACAGCTAATTATTGCAGAAATGTTTAGATATCTAAACAGATATTGTAATTTTCTAATTAAAAACATTGTATAAAAAAATTGGTTTTTTGTACTCCAACATCAAGAAATTTTCCAATAACCAATAATATCTAATCTAAATTTTAGGTTGTTACCTCTTATCAACTCCGCATAATAGTTCTTTTGATCAAATCTTTCTCTTACCATAGATGCCTAGAAAGAAATTGTTTTTAGTTCATTGGTTTACTAAGCCAAAGAGATTTTGATTGTGAAAAATTCAGAACTCTTTTAATTTTAGGTAATATTGGTTAAATTTTACATTTAAAAGCTCTGCTGTCACCAACTTAAAAAAAAATAGTTGTTTAATGTGTTTATCACTTTTTTTAAACCGACTTGCAATAAAAGAGAACGTATTTTTGTCTGCATGTATTGTTGTGTGTGTCAGGATCTGATGATCAAAGAAAAAATAACTAACTAACTGACTAGCAATGTAATGAAATCTTAGAAGTCAATCTTGGCTCACTTCCCTGCTTCTGATTGAGCTGAAATTTTGCATACTTCTGTGAGTTTAATAATCTGATGATGGAGTTGTGGAACACCTTATCGGCTAACCGCTAAAACACAAAATTTTTTACATAAATTTAATAATTTAAAACTTGTTTTGCAGTAAAATTGCTAAAATAAATTTTTGAAACTGACTTAAGCCACAAATGGGCACTCAAAAGCAAAAAGTAAATTAATATAATTATTATAAGCACTAGCCACTCATTTATTTGAAATCGGTGCCAAGTAATCTAGATAGATTTGTGTGTATATAGTAAGTAGGTAGGTACATGAAAGGGTAGCGCTTTTAATCATTTTTTGTTTTTATAGTTTTTATAATTGATTTAATTTTTTTGAATTTTTTAAATTCTCTGCGCTTTATTATAAACCAACTGCAAAAAAAAATGAAAGCCAGAAATATAATCTGTCTACTAAATTAACTTTTTTACTGGTAACAAAGTTCATTATTTTATTTTATAACAATTATGTAAAATTTTCTATTAATTTGAATTTTGTCACGGCAAGGCCGCTTTGGGTGTATTATATGGTGTTAGTATTTTGATTTTCATTAGCGATTGGTCAAGACCACTGGTTTGAAGGCACTGCACGCGCGGCTAATTACAGGTGGTGAAACACAATTTAACCCTTTATGATTTGGTTACGTAATACTTTTAGTGATTAATATTAATTAGCTAATACTTAACATAAACTGTTTTAAAAATACGAATAAATAACTCAATGAGTAAGCCAAAAATGATCAAATTAAATTGTAATTAGTAATTAAATTGGGTCGTTCAATTAATTTGAATTAGACACAGTTATAAGAAATAAATCAAACAAAGAAAACAAATTTTTTATTATAAAGCCTTATTGGATGGCATCGATAAAATTTCCGAATAGTAAAAATTGTGTCTTTAGTTATTTAAGTGAAAATTTTTTAGTAACAATGTAGGAAATTTAAGATTTGAATTTAGAAATTTTTACAGAAATTCAGAAAGCATCATTATTATGTCATATTGTTCGAATGTTCTTAAATTGTAAATCCGACAATTAAAATAATTTAATTGCAAGATAGTAATCTAGTTTAATTTATCATCAAACAGACTATTTTTTCTGTTTAGCCTAAAATGCAGTTTGGGTTTTTTGCTTCTAACTGAATTCTAAAATTAGTTGTAAAGCTAAATAAAGAATATCAATTAATTTTTACTTTAAAAGGAAAATAATGTAATTATTATTACTTGTCAAAGACTGTAATGATTTTTTAATTTAATCAAAATTGCTAAGTGTTCAGAACAGGGGGGAGGTTGAGTATAATACTAATAATTATTATAATATCAAAACTGACATGTGATATCACTAGGGGAGTGATATCACATGTAAACGTGTTTTTTCTCAAGTTGATTACTGTGAGAATAATTTATATTTTTTTAATTCTAATAATATTATCTTTTTTTAAGTATTTATTCAAATTTAGATTTTATTTTATCAAATATCTTAAAATAATATATTCTAATATTATAAACCTTTTATCATTGCCTGATCGCTCAATATAATAAATCTAAGCAATTTAACCAAAAACTTTGCATAACTAAAACGTCCTATTCAAAAATTTTCAAAAAAAAAAACAATCAAAATTTGGGTTACTACAACATCCTTACTGAGTCTAGTTTAAGTTTGCTACAACAATTGTCTTTTCGCTTATATTAATATCTAAAAAAATTTTTTCAAAAATTAAAATTAGTTTTTAAAAAAAAAATTAGTACAAACAATCATAACAATAAAAATAATTTTGGTAATAAAATGATTTAGGAGAAAAGACTTTTGACCTGTGAACTAACCTGTGTATTGTATAAAATTATTATTATAAGTGGTTTTACAATAGATGACTATACCGTGTATTCAACCAAAAAGGTCTACTTTAGAAACGAAAACTATTAAAATGATCAACAAAAGATCCCTGCGTGATGCTGGTCAACCTGATTTGGAAGAAATCAAACCAAATAGGTAGAAAGACTGAATTATAATAAATTCAAACATACCATAATAGATCTGTGACAAGGGTCCATTAGACCTGTCTTAATTTAAATAGTGACAAATAAAAACAAGATTTTAAAATCAGAATTGAATGAAAAATGTCTTTTTGTGGCAGGTTATGCACTTGTTGCTTCATCTGCTCCTGTTATGGTAATAAAAGCTGTCACTTTTTAGAATAATGTTGCAAAAATCAATAAATCAATTAATAATTATTATGCAATTATTGCTAATGGATTTGTTTAATTATAAAATTGACGTAATTAAGTTAGCAAATGTTAACAAATGTGTTTTTGACATTAATTTTTAAAAAATTTGTGCGACTATAGTGGAAAATTTACAAAACGTGAGGTCGTAGATGAGCCTAGTCTTATGCAAATTAAGGTGCCACCCTTAGTAAAACCGGTCATTAATATAAAAACGTATATGCGCATCTTCAATTCCTTTTAAAAATTCACTTGACCATTGCTTAACTCTTTCGCTAAAGCTTGAAACGAAACTACCCCATTTATCAGTACCGGACAAAGGACATTCGTGGGAACCCCTTAAAATGACCCTTGTATTAAGCACGATTGACCCGTGAACCTGGATTCTCTACCCTTAACGGACTGACCAAAACTGGACATACGAGTTTTACTAGTGACACATGTTGCACATTTTCGTGAGAACAGCGGATGTCCGGTGAAGAAATCAGACCCGTTTTTGACATGATGACCATCAAATCTATTTTTCTACCATTCTACCCCGTTTAGGGATTGACCGTTCGTTCCATCGTGGGACCTTCAACGAACAGCGCTGCCACCATATTCTTTTACACTTGTTCTGTTTTTCTACTATCATAGGGTTACATCACCAAACCGTCAAAAACCGCCGCCGAATAGAATAATAACCTTCATCAAATTTAACAATGTGTCACAATGACACAAAAAAAATTAATAACTATAACCAGCCTAATTCCAAAGTCTCTAAACTTCCAAAACCAAACATTCGAAAAAATTTGGACAGCAATATCTATAAAATGTGGAATATTTTAAATACTATTACAATATTCGGCCTATTGGCTTCAATTTTTGAAGCAGTTAGCAAAGTTCGATCCCAATATAATTTGTAATTATCAATTGTCTCAATTATAATTATAATACGGCTCTACAATTTTGATCAAGCCTCAATTTGAATGAACCATTTTTGCAATTGCGCCATGTCTTTTTTTATAATGTCTATTAACTAGCACTGAACAAGAAGATAAAATTGTTTCTGACAAATTAGAACACATTCTTCAAATGTCACTAGGAGACATAAAATTAACAAAGATTAATTTAAATTTTTTCAAAATTTGTTCATGTTTAGCATATCTCAAGTAGATTTAATTTTTTTTTTGTGATTTTAATGCAAGTCTCTTAAACCTTCAAAGGTAATTTGAATATTTAGCATTTTTGCTGCTCCAGCTCCAAAGTCATTGTATAAAAAAGTAATCGCTGAATTGTAAGAAGGTATAAGAGTTAATATTCACCCTCTAGAGAATCTGACGGTATCTCTATAAATCAATTGTTGGCAAAAAAATCTTTACAGTATCAAAAGGTGTGATGATAATCGACCTCCCTGGAAGATGCAACCCTTGTTGATTCAACAAAAGGTGGTTGATGTTTTTTATAAGGGTATTATAAAGGTCGCACAGTGCTTCTGTTCACTTTCTCTATGCATAACCACTCATTCGAAGAAATAGTTTTGATTCGGATTGAGTCTAGGATCAAACCTAAATAAACATTATTACGAATTCATCTGTAGATTTACTGAGGATTTTTGATATAAACCTGAGACTGATGGTTGATAACTGCAAAAGCATTAATTAATGAAGATCTTTTGTTATTATGTGAGATTGTAGCAGAGCCAGAAGATTCCAGAAAAGAAGAGCAAATAATTGGCGCTGTTCATAATTACATTAAAAGAATTCACAATTGCAGTAAGAAAGAACGGCCGCAAAAAGCTCGCAACATACATCCATTTTTGTTGAATAGGTACGCAATAAAATTTCATGATGGAATTCTTTGTAGTTAACCATCCAGCTAAGTATAGCTGTTACATTTGAAAGCCTAGGGTATGTTGTAAGAATTCTTATGTTATACTAGATCAAGTGGAGATAACTCCGGGTCGTGTCGAGGCCAATTCGACACTTTTAGATTAGAATCGGCCAAAAATTTCAACAAAAACATACCACAATTGATATTAGACGCAAAACACTTGCTAGAGTTTCTCCATTTTAATACGTAATTATTTACTTTCTACTTGTATATGGTAAAGATTGTTTATTTATGGATTGTTAATTTGCAGCTTTACACCATTAATATTAACTGCAATATAAGATTTGTGCTCTCCCACATTCGAAATAACAGTAAATTATTGAATAAATATTCGGTTTTGCTAAGAACGGTGATAATTGTCACTAATAAATTACATATGATCGGCATATTCAGGAGCGGCTTTAATAAGCTTTTCTATTTGAATAATTACACTATCCAGAGCTTCTAACCTATAAACAAACACTTGTTTTTGCCATTTTTCTTTAAAAATTAGAGCCTATTTATTCATAAAGAGTTTTTAACATCTCCTACACAATCTCTTAGACAAAAAAAAAACAGCTACGGTTTTTGTTGTCTCTATCTTATCGGCAACTGTCCTCAGCGATTTCAACATCAAAACGTAAAAGCTTCGCTTTTCAAACTCGATTAGAGAAACTTGTATTAAAAATTTAAAATTAATTTAAACTTGTAAATTAATAAAATTTCAATTCCCCAAACGTAGAAAAAGATTAATTTTGATTTTTTCTGACGTAATTTGAATTATTAAATAGATAACTAAATATTCGTTGTATAAGAACATATTCTAGATTTGATAGAATTGGAAATTTGATTGAGTTTTTGTTGCCCGGCGCCTCCACCATATCGCACATCTATGAGTAAAAATCCTATAAAATTATCATTTGATGCCATGTGGCTAATCGAAATTAAATTTTTTTTGAAAATGATAGCACGGTTGTCGAACTTACTTATCGGCCATAATTGTGATGTAGCAAAGATTAAAATTAATTAGAACAGCGAACAGCTTGTATACATTGCAGATTAAGCTTAGGTGCTCGCACTGGAATATTAATTAAAAAAAATAAAAGTGCGTCCGCCTCTGTCTAAAGCTTCAGATCTAGAAGCGGAAATGAGAACATGTTGGAGGAAAATATGTGAAAATGACAGAGATGGGCGGACGTAAAGCAACAGTCATACATACCCACATGTTCATAAAATGTAGTTTCAGCCAATCATTACAGAAGTCGCATTATAATTGTGACTTCTCAAAAACTGATTTGTTTAAGCAGTCACATTCAGGATTAATTTATTCTCAAATAACATCTTTTCTCTCTCTAGATATCTATGTCAACTTTTTAATAGATGTACTTGTTAACTGTTTGTTTTATTGTGTACCTCTTTGATTTATTAGACAGATTTCCTTTAATTAATTTTTGATTTTTATTGCTTCTGTCGAACAAATCTTAAGTTTTTAGCATCAATTACGTCTTCCTAAACAATTTAACTAGGCCAATTTTTCACTTTTTTACAATTTAATCATAATAATTAACAATTTTTTAGTCGATTTTTGTAAATAGGTATAACTTTGTGTCTGGCAGAGCATTTACTCCAAAAGTAGTTGTTTTCAGTTCATTAGTTTGTCAAAAACGGTTGATTCTTAATGTGCAGTTTGTGTCTACATAGGAATCCTCTTCACTTTTGGTAATGTCTCAGCGCAGATTACAAAAAAATCGAGCTTTTTTAGAGAACTGACGAAAGCTAACAAGCTCAAGGCCGGTTTAAGTTTGTAATTTGATCTAAATTCAAATTTCTAGTTTGGTGGAACTTGATTTTGATTAAATTGAGTGTCTATTGTTATAAGCCACTCAAAAATTTTCCATCACTTTCGAATTTTGATTGGAACAAGTAAAAAACACTAACATTTGATAAAGGTTGTCAACTATCTGCCAAAATCGCACATTATGACGTCGTCTTAAAATGATTAATAGTGTCTGTATTTATTCAGCGTTTAGAAAACTAGAATTAATGATTCAAATGCGATTTTAATAAATAAAAATGTCTTCTATATACTGTAGTTGGACATTTAATGACCACTCCTTTTCTTGCCTTTTAGCTATTTTTAGCTATGCATAACAAATGGCTAGTTAATTGCATAAAAAAAATACCAAAAATAAAATATAGTTAAATTAGTGTGACATTTTGTTGTTTATTTTAATGAATATTTGATTAGTTGCCATACCGCAAATATTTTAAGCAGTTTATATTCGATATTTATTAATTGAAAAAGTTTTTGAAGTTTTGGACTAATGGTATTCCCAAAAAAACTCAAACGTAGAATAGACCAAAGAAAAAAATATATTGCGACTTGGCTATTTACAGAGAATAAACAATTCCAAGAAGCTGACGATTAAATTCATTATCAAACCAAATCCCATTCACTATCTTTGAATAAATGTCAAATTATACCACATAATCTAAATATATTACGTACAAATATTAAAAAAAAGCTTGTGTTTTTGTTTTTTAATTCAGTCTATTTTCAATATTGCAAGTATGTTTTTTTGAAATCTATCAAAGAGGGCGTGAAAAGTGAAATTAGAAATTGATTGAACATCCTTGACCTTAAAATTTATTTACGATTATAACTCGACTGATTTAGAAGATTATTTCATTTCTAATAGGCTTACGTAATTTACCAAATATTCTGCATAAAATTACAAAATTTTTCCAAAAATACGTCTCTATTGAGCCGTTTTATTGAAAATACTCAAGAGATTAAGACACAAACAGATCTTTCTGAGAAATCATCAATTTTGTAATTATTTTTTTTTAATTGGTAGCACACTTGAAAAAAATTTATTGACGTAAATTAATATAACAGCGTAACATAAATAATTTAAAAGAAACAAATATAACTTAATTATTAACAAAAAGTAATTAAATAATGAATGCCAAACTCAAACCAACAAAATCTTTTAATAATATATTTTCAAAATTTTGCAAGAAATAGAGATAACTTTAACAAAGTCACAAAATAATGACTCATTTGTACCAGAATTTAAAAAAAAAAGTCTTTTTTTATTAATTTTTTTTCAGTTTTTAAGATTAATAATAGTAGCGACTATCATAGAATAATTAACTAAAAATTTTGTATTTGGGGCATCCACCATTTTTCAATATTTTTATCAAAATTTATAGAATAATACAAAGTTATAACTTATTTGAAGCAAAAAATAAACAAAAGGTTTTTCTTTTTGTCATTTCTTCTTAATTTTAAAGCTTAAGAATAGTAGCGACTGTCATAGAACAAGTTGCTAAAAATTTTGTACTTAGCATCTCCATCATTTTCTAGCATTTTTTTAAAATATTACAAAATAATATCTCTATTAAACTAAAATCAAAAGAAATCATTTTTTTTTGTTATTTTTTATACTTTTATATGATACAAATAATATGATTGATATAAAACTGATGGAAAATTTAAAAATTTATACAAAAACTATAGTTTTTTATAATATAATCAATCATTTCTCAAAAGCTAGAAGGAATATTAAGATGCAGCTTTCTCTGTTAGTTTTCTATTCCTTTTTTATGTGATTTTTTTTAAAAACACAACAATTAGTTTTTTATGTTATCTTATATGAAAACTATAGTTTCTTATATAAGGTCCATGAGACCTGGAAACTTATTACTCTTGACATTGCAACTTTAGTTCGCTTATTTTCTCGAGCTTTTGTTTGCTTGGGCGCACTATAGTAGAATTTCTCAAATATTAAGATTAACAGCTTTTCCTGTTTGCTTGCTATTAATTTTCTAGTGACTTTTTTTTAATAAAACACAACAATTAAATTTGAGACAAATACTTTAAAAAAAATTAAAAGTTAAAAATCTGTTTACACAATTAAAAATTGTCAAAAATTAAAATGACTTAAATGCTGAAATAGAATGCTTTTTGATAAGTGAATCAAGATTATCTTGACTTTATAAAGTCTATCTGAAGTAATTAAAGAGTTATAGCACAAACTGATAAAATTCCAAAAAATAGAGATAATTTTAAGCAAAAGCACGGTATATCACAAAATAATGACTCGAGCTGGTAATATATGCAACTAGTATTACACCCTAGAAAAACTAAAATATATTATGCAATTTTTGGAGCATTTTCCAAAACTATATTTTGGAAATATAGTTTTATTTAACAGTGCCATCTATTAATTTTGAAAACAATACTTACCTTAAATATTCTTTACTGATAAGCAACTTATCCAAATTATTATGCTTATTTTTCTTTTTATCAAAAACCGGTATTTCTACCAAAAACAACGTTGAATTTGTCTTTTTATCTTAATTTTTTTCTGAGGTTTTTTGAAAAACAACATCTTTTTTGAAAAATGAACAAAAACTTTTAAGTTTGAAACGTTGAAATTGAAAACGAATTGTTTAAATCTCATTTTTTATCTATTAAAATATTTATTTTTATTTTTATTTTTTTATGTTTTTTTTTTAAATGTGAGCTAGATTTTTATGCTGAAAATAAGGAAAACTATTGTATATAGTAGATTTTCTTAAAAATGTTAGAGCTGTTGACTGAAATGGTATGCAACGAATATTACAGGCAATTTTATTTTTTTTATTGGCGATAATTTAGTGTGAATTAACAATAACTTGGTTGTCCAATCAGCGATATAAACATTTATTTCAATTTGTATCTATTAATCCCAACATTTGCCATTTTGTGCACAACCTTATATGCATAAAAAATGTTTGGTTCAAGGTAACTTCTAATAGATGTTGCTAGTTTTGCCACTACAATTAGTTGGAAAATACACACATAAGTGTAGCAGTTTTCGACAATTACCCTGAAATGTATAAAGCTTGACCACATCTTGTGCATTTGCTGTCTAAAACATTTGACAATTGATATCATAAAAAATCTGTATTAAGCCATTTTGCAAAAATATGAAAGTTAGGCGTAATAACCAGGGTATTATGAGACTTGTGACTCTAGAAATAAAAAACCAGACAAAAACTTTAGTTCATTTATTGTATAAAAATAGCCTTAAATCACACAGTGCTTGATCTTAAGAATGAAAACAAACAATTCTAGCAAGTAAAACTATATATAAATAGAATGTATTAACACAAAATAATTTATTCAATGGTAGCACCAAGAAAAGGCAAGTCTTCTCGTTCTTTCTTTCGCTTGCATTTCGGACACGGCTTCGATGAATTAAGGCATCCTTTGTGGTACACAGCAGAACAATCTTCACACTGAAAAGTCATAAATTAATGATCAGAATAAAGCAACATAGAAGCAAAGCAATACTTACGCGATAAACTTGTTCTGTATCAAACGGAAACAATGGTTTAGGTTTATTGCAGACCTCACAAACAAAGCCTTTTTGACTACACAACCAGCATCCATTAATATGCTCCTTTCCAAAACTAATAACAGTTTGTAAATGCTGCGCCAAAACGCCATTTGATATGTCAGCCAAGTCCTAAAATTTACAATTGAAAAACAAATTTGAAGCGTTCTATAAGGTAAAGACTTACAGACACAGAATATTGATGAACATGTTCATACATATATTCCCTCGGCCACATTTTCTTTTGCAACTCTTCTATAATTGGCTCTCTGCACGTATACAAGTAAGCCCTCAGAAAATTAAGCTGGTTTCTCAAAATCTGAAGATCTCTCATATCATCTACTACATCATAAATATAAGGATTCAGAATTTTAAAATCTATAGTTGGATGATCTTTAATTTCATTTAAATAATTGAAAGCCTTTTGTGACACTGGATATGTTTTAAAGTCCCAATTGTGGATGATCCTTGCTGGAATTGTAATCTGAGTTTCACTTATGCAACTCATGCAAAAATACTCAGCTGTATAACCGCAAACTCTACAAAAAAAAAATAATTACGTAAAACGCTTATTAAAAACTCAATAATAAACCATACTTATATTTTCCAGCAACTCCCAACTCTTGTTCACAGCTGGAGCATTGGAAATTTTGCGATTTAAGACCTTTTTCTGTAGCAATTTTTCCTATATAAGTTGCTAGGGAAGGAGACTCTGTTTTGGAGAGGAAAAGACCTATTGCTTCAGAAGATTCAACCTACAATAAATATTTTAGTTAAAAAAACAGTATATTAAAAAACTAGTTTTATAGGGATAAATTTGGCGCACAAGTCCCGACGAATTTTTTATGAGACACATGCGGCAATTTACCTTATAAAACATGTGTTCTGTATTTTATAAATAGTTTTGAGCTGTTATGCAGTCTTTTTTTTATATTTCACGTTAAAACCTTACTTACATTATTATTGTATGAGGGTAATTTCTCTTCCGTTTTTTGCGACTCAAACTTGGACCAAATTTCTTTTAAATCCGGCGGTTTGATGCAACTTCCGCGTAACATATTATGGCTTTCAATTAATGCGTTATAGCTACCCTCCATTGATTTTGGTTCCGGACGTACTTGTGAAGTGGTCGGATTGTTTGATTCAGACTCTGGTGTATCTGGTGTTATTGCTTGTTGAGTTTCATCGAAAGACCAACCAGTTTTCCCACTAAGTGAGTTTCCTAGATTACATACAATCTTCTCAGAATCATTGCTTTTTCCACCACTGTCTGACAGAGCAGTCTTTGGTTCGTCATCGCTTTTAACACTTTCGTCTATATTATTGTCTTTATGTTTTGCTAAAATAATCTTGAGAGCTTCATCTTCGTTCAAGGCTAGCATTTGACGAAGACCTGAGTTTTGTGATGCGATAGACATTGCTGAACTAAGAGAACAACTATCTAGTAAATTCTCTGGAGTGGATCTTGCCGATTCGTCGACTAGTTGAGCAACATCGTCACATGGAGCAATCGGACAAGATTTTAGTGTTGGTGCCCAAATTCCTGCTAGATATAAACTTGGCAACTGCCAAGAATTTAAAAGACTAGAATTGCAAGGAATCGTAAAGCTTTTAAACGCTTCAATTCCTTCAATCAATCGCTGAGCAACCTCAAGCAATTCCATATCTCTCACATAAGCAGTAGGACGATAATAAGATTTCAATGCAGATGGATCACGTCGTAGTGTCAGCAAATAAGATGATAAGAGGCAATCATTTAAAGCTAAGCGGATCCATGCTCGACATTGTCCCACTTCTGATGTGATTTGCGAAAGATGCGTGATCTGTAAATAAATAATGTTTTCATCCACACATGAACCTAAAGTGTGGGAGATTAATTACTTACTTGATCAATTATCTGACGGTGTGAAATAATTAAAATAGGTGCCCAAAAATTTGGTTCTGGTCTCTCATCGACATCGGCTAAAGCTCGTTTGAACCTTCGGGCTAAGGAGTCTTTCAAACCATGTAGAAAAACTGCCTCGATAGCAATGCACAAGGTGTTACTAGCTTCAGTAAAATCCTCCTTGGGTGTATTATCTTCAACGCCACAATACTGGATCGCCTTAACACTATTTGATAAATTAGTAGTTATAGATTTTTTTATTAAAGAGTCTTTATTTCCAGAGGAACTTTGAGCACTTTTAAACAACTTATTCATATTGACTGATTAATCCAAACTGTTGCAGAATTCGTATTGTAGGATTAACGGCTATACCTTGTCTAACTATAAAGTAAGTACCAATTTGTGACAAGTCAATTATTGTAGATCCTGTTCGATTAACATCATCTTCTCCTAGATTGCCTCCATTAAAAACCGCATCAATTCTGCTCCACAACTGTTCAAATTCAAAAATTGTCAAAGAACTAGGTTCCGAACTAATATTGGCACTAGTTAATGCGATAGGGCGCTTTAATCCACGTGCTACACTTCGGATAAACGAATAATCGGGAATTCGAATCCCAACTTTACCTTTCGAACTCAACGATGCGTCTAATTTATTGGCGCAATTGAGAATTAAGGTGACAGGACCGGGAAACAAACTCTCCAACAGACCTTTCGGCAAATGTTCAACTTTGGCCCACACTTTAACGTCACTGATATCTCCGAGACAAATTGCCACCGGTTTCTCTTCGTTTCTGCATTTTATTGCGTACAGTTTCTCTATTGCAACAATACTTGTCGCATCACATGCGAGACCATAAATAGTGTCCGTTGGTACCGCAATCACACCACCTGATTTAAGTAAATTAACTGCTAAGACCTCAGCGCCTGGCTCGCCAGCCGAGGCGTGCACTGCCATAGAAATTTTGCTTCCTGAAAATATTATCAATGATAAGATAAAATTAATTATCATGCAACACCATTACTTTTATATCTATAAATTAATAATATTTGCAAATCAAGCAAGATAAAAAAAAATTTATTTCGAGAAAATCGGGCTTTTTTTAGGAAGGTTTGGCCAGCATTTTTTGGCATTCGGTCTAATATCTTGTACCGTGATAAGTAAAAATATCGTTAGAAAAACATTAAAATGAGTTAGTCGCTTTTATGAGATGCTTAGAGATATAACCTTTCGTGCATTATACCACAATTCAAACATATCCATGCGTTAATAGTATGACATTGATCACAATCATACTCCACAATGTGTGCTGTTTTGGGGGCGAACGTAAAGCTTTAATCAAGCGGTATATAAAAAAAGACAGAAGCAATGATGTTTTATATAACATTATATAAGTTGCATACCAATATTTCTAAAAAGCGATGCAAATAAACGCATTGGATGTCCTAATCGCGCCAATTGTGAGCACAGTTGATGTTGGCACAGCGATAGAAATTCGTCATAGGTTCATCAGCAGAGCGTGTCTGCACTTGTAAGAAATAGGCATAGGGGTGACTGCATTCTGGACAAGTCTCTCGGGTCTGATCACAGTTTTTCCATGCGTCCGCACCCCCTAGTACATCATCTACAGACTGAAACATCAACAGGTGACCGATTACACATAATTTCATTATTTCAAAGACTCACTTTGACCTGATAATAAGTACGGCTGGATATTGTACGCTTTACAGGAAAACTCACAGGACAGACTCTGCACCCGAAGGCTACTTTTC
This sequence comes from Lagria hirta, assembly GCA_947359425.1. Classification (NCBI taxonomy): domain Eukaryota; kingdom Metazoa; phylum Arthropoda; class Insecta; order Coleoptera; family Tenebrionidae; genus Lagria; species Lagria hirta. The sequence continues at coordinate 1,909,889 of OX375799.1, forward strand.
CACAATTTTCTTGGGCAAAAAGTATGCAACCACAAAAAGGACAAAACATAGCTAAGACATTGGTAACATATAATTTGAATATAATAATTAAATCACGTCAAACTCCAATTGAATCAATCCATATGATATGTATTATAATATCATTAATTAAATTTTTTTTCAACTTTGGAAATACTATTATTAATTGATGACATGTGCTAATGAAAAACAAATGACAATTCACAGATGACAGAACCACAGAACACTCGACACAACACAAAACTTAACTGACAGACCACAATTGACATTTAAAGTTGACAAAAAAATAGTATTTTTTTAAAAAAGCAAAACTAATTTTGATAAACTATAATTTTAAAATATTTTTTGTTGTTAACCAATTAGGTATCTATTTATCATGATAAAGTAATGTTATTAAAAAAAAAACTTTTTTTTTCATAATGTTATGAAACTCTTTGGAGCCGCTGATTGATCAAATGTCACGTGATATGTTTGAAAACGCTTCGTTATTTGAATTTAAGTTGAAAATTTATTAAAGACATTATATTCATTCATTTGCCGTGAAAAGTGTATTTTACTTGAGAATAATTAACTGCAGAAATTTTGAGCTGATTAACATTTTTATTTCCACTGATTGTTAAAACAAATGCACATGGTCTGTTGGGAGGCTCCAACTTTCTCAGTGAGTTTTTTATCGGTTTTTAACTAAAAAGTAATAGAAATAGTGATGTTATGCCGAAAAATAGTGCATAATTTTAATCTAAGAAGACAATTCTGCTTAGTGTTGTGTAATTTCCCGGAAAATCTCTTTGTTTAATACGAGCAGCAAAAAGTGTCATAACTAATTAATTTCGGTTAAATTCTTTCAGTGCAATTGTAAGTAGGTAGTTTAGAAGAAAAAAATCATTTTTGTACCTGTCTTTTATATAACTACCTATTATAATGGAAACGTTCAAAATTCCAAAGCTAGCTTTGGAAAAATATATACAAATCATAGTTGGCGTCGATCGCCATATTAATTTTCTTCTCATTTTTTTATTGTGTGACGCCGGATGAAGTGTTTTTTTATAAAAAATCGGAAAAACGTGGACAATTATTTAAAATACAGTGAAATAAGTGTCTGTGATAAGTGGCCCAATGGGATAGTTATGGAAAATTATCGGAATGGGTGAGTTTTTCATATTTCTCAACCGTTGACAAAAATTTTCATATTTTCTTTTATTGTCATCGAAAAACGAGAAAAAAAGCGGATAATCAAATAGTCGAGCCTTGCGTAAGACCTGTTTTTGTATTCACCAGGAGAAACGTGTTTATTTTCGGACATTGGTTGAAAAACATTAGAACTGTTACTGAATTTATACTTTAAGATGTAATTTTTCTTTCAGAATTTAAAAAAGGTAGCCCGATTTTATATTGAATATATTCATTTTAGAAAACCAGGTTGGCCGTCTTGAAAGTTACTAACATTTTTGTACAATTGATATACCAGGCGATCTTTTAAATTTATAATTAAAGTAGGCGCTTTACGAACAATTGTTACTTTTTCTGTTAATTGACTAAAGGCGTTCAAGAAAATTTCCTTATTTATTTGATTTCTTTCAATTATAAAGTTTTGCTAAATTAAAGATAATTTTCAAATAGTTAACTTTAGGGCAAGGCCTACTTTTGCTTTCGGCAAGAATATTCCTATTAATTTCATAAATATTATAATTATTTGCTTGATTAGGCAATTAAATTTTTTTTAACTAATGGTTTTATTATTTATTAACATCTTTTTTGTAGTCTGATGTAATGTTTTTCTGAGAGGAGAAAACCGACGTGAGATCTAGGCAAACAGCATTTATTTTTATCTTTTGTACTTATAGTTGTTAGGTGGCTCGTAACGTTTTGTGAGGGGAGAAAACGAAGAGTCGATGTTCTTCAGCGGAACAAAAGTGATGAGTTTTGATATTAAAAACGCTGTATACATCAATTTATAAATAATAAACTCAATTCCAAAGCTCAATTTATTAACAAAATTTGTACATTCACATTAATCTACCATTATTTTGAAAATTGCACTGAAGTTTACAATAACGAGTCAGCAAATAATTTTCAGATTGGAAAAGGCATTGAGAATATTTTCAGATCTGTAGACTTAGACATGTTATTGGAGCTCTTCAGCAACAGATTATATACAAACACTTGGGTAAATATAGCTCCAAATTTATTCACATAAAAACAAAACATGACCAAAATAACAGATCTAGTATGAAGGAATTTGCATTGATATTATTAATCCAATAAAAAACATGCAAACAATTTCCAATTCCTTCCATAATCTGTAAACTAGTTGCTTACTCAGCTTTTTATTAATAAAAAATATGACCCAAAATCATAAAAAAAGCAGATTTTGAAAACAATAAATAAGAAATATCTAAAGCAAAAAGACAATCGATTGTTAAGTTTATTGTTCCTTTTGTTGTGATTCGGTTTAATTCAAACACAATACAAAACATCTTTTTTGTTATAAAATTATTACAAAGGCCGCTGTGTGATAATTCAAACACGGCAGAACAGAACCTGCCGAGTCACCAAGAGAGTCGGTAAATATTGATAAAGAATGGATTATGCAACAAAAAAAAACAGGTAAAGGTTATCAGTTTTTTACTCTATAGAAAACAAAATGTAAATTTGTCAGCGGTAGACAAATAAGCCTTGTTTGTTATTATTTTTGGAGAGACTATCTTATGTCAAATTAATTAGGTTAATTTAACAATTGGGAAATACTTGTTAACGCTAAAATCGAATTCAGGCGGTACCGTGGAATCCTTCTTGTGTCCACCAGCCAACAATTTCAAAACAATAAAATTTGTTTTAGCTATTTTAATAAGATCGATGATTTCCTGTTCCTGTTGAATATTTTCTAATAACTGTCGCGCTTGATGAAAATGTTTGCAGCCCGTAACATAAAAATAAATACTGTCTACAGGTTGTTGCAATTTTTCAGTTGAGGTCATTTCCCTAAATTCGGCATACTGCACCGGAGGCGGTGTCAGCAGATTTTGAAAAGGTGCAAAACGATGTTCGTAGCGAACTTGCTCACTATCAAATTGCGGATGGGGCATTGTCAATTTTCCATCAAGTCTGAATCCCATTAAAGCCTAAGAATAAAAAATATAAAAAAAAACTTTCAAAAAACTAAAAAACTTTACTTTATAAAACCCTCCACACATATTTTGTAGCGCTTGATAATAAACAATATCCCGATTATAAGGTCTAGGTTTTCGTTTGTGTTTTGGTTTTTTCTTTGATCCAACTTTTGTTTTTTGCAACTCATTGATGAGTTCATTCTCGACTAGAAAACTGTCTGCGCGTGACAACGCAGAGACTAACCATCCATACAAAAATTCATATAAATACCAATAAATATAGTAAAATTCATGTCTGCTGTACAATTCTAATTCAAATCCTGCCATCAAATACATGATCATAATCCGCAATGTATGGTATAGAATCCAGGTACCAAAACAAGCCAAGTGCGGACGAGATGTCGAGTTTACCGATATATTGTGCAAATAAGCGTCGACACGTTCAGCCTGCAAAATTAAATAACAACTTGTCAGATAAGTTGAATAAAAATAAGAAAATAATTTGCTGTAAACTCAAACACACATAAAAAATATCAATAACTGAAAACAACGACTTTCAAGACAAAGACCGACAAGATAACACACCCTTAAAGTGTGAAAAGTCGGTCTGATAGTTACATAATTGACCACTTTCTACTTAAATAAATTAAATGGTAAGAATAAAAATCTAAATAAAATATACCTCATCCTGTAGATTAGTGAACTCCTCCAATAAATGAGCCAATTTGTCCCTTTGCCTTGCACGGTTATGTCCAGATAATTGCAAAAAACTAGCAAAAGGTCTTATACAATGAACCAAAAAAGATTCTACATATTTTTTAGCCTAAAAATATCTATAAATTAATAATTCATGAACCAGCTTCTCTACCTGCTGATTTGTTAAAATTGATTTAGAGACTAGAGCTGGTGGGCAAATGAAAGTCTTTACAGCTTCCCTTAGCACATCACGAAGGGCACCTGAGTTTGTGCCTAGATGCATAACATTAGCACATTATTACATAAAATAATTGTCTCACCTTGATATAATAACTGAAGAGCTGATCTTGATAACAAACATGGACTAGATTTACTAAATTCTATAAAAAAATCCTGCAACATACGAAAGCTACTTAATAATTTATAAAGCACATTACAGTTTTGTACAACAAAAAGGAATTTAACATTGGAAATATAAAATTGCTATTCTCAATAAAAAAATACTTGATTTTATATTTAATACGGGAATCTGGTTGCTAATTCTTTTTTATGTTAAAATTTAGAAAACAAATGACAATTAAATTTAAAAACAAGTAGTTTTTAAATTTTTTTGCAAATAAAAGTACTAGTTAAAGCTGATATTCAGTAATATATTTATTTTGCGAGTTCCTGTTAATATTATAGTTCTTACTAAGACTTGATGAAGTGATGTAATTGACTGTATTTTTGTAATTGTTTTAAACCTATCCACCATTTCTGAAAAATAAGCCAAAGCCTCGGCGCGTGGCTTTATTTTTGTATACCTTGGAAATGTTGGCGGCAGCAAGCGCTGATTGATTAAGGGTTCAAACCCCGGAATCAACTCATTTTCACCTGAAATTAAACAATTAATGCATGCTGTTTATTAACTTAAAAACCGTTTATAATAAGTTTATTGACAAACAGAATCAAAAATTTCCATAGTGACAGTGTTAAAAAATAATAAAAAAAACAATAATTAATAAGTAAAATTTTAAAAGTATAAAGTACATATAAGTTTTTAAAAGTTTAATAGTATCAATACTTTTAAAAGTAGAAAAAATACCAAAACAGAAGACAAATCTTTCTAATAAATCAATTGTTATGTAACTCCGATACGTGAGATGTCGGTGATTGTCCCAAAGCAGCAAGAGCGGTTGAAGTTAAAAACATAATAAAGAAAAAAGTCCTATTTCTGGAATTATGGAAAAACTATTTTCTTTTCTAAGCGGCAAATAGATATAAAATAAAATTTCTCACCAGCTTGTACGCCCACATCTATGGTTTCTTTCATTCCATTCAACATATCATGAGCGGTTGTCAACAACCTTTGACAGTCAACAACAGCAGGTGCTTGGTCTTCTCGTCTCATCAATGTTAAAGTTTGGTAAAAAACACGTACAAATTTAATTCGAACATAAACAGCATGAATATCATTCTAAAAATCAATCAAAATTAATAAAAACAAAAAAAAACTTAAATTCTACCGCATTCTGACGAGATCTAATCTTCCTATGTAATTCTTCTTCAACTTCGCGTAACATTCCAATAATTCTTTGTTCAGAAATATCAGGATTTAAATGATAGCCGTATTGCATCGGTTGGAAATCCTCTTCCTCGTAAACCATTGCTCTAAAAAGAATTATAAATAGAAGTCCATAAAAAAAATCCATACTTGTGTATGAAATCCTTTATAATTTCTATCAGCTTATAGACCGTCAAAGAAAAGGCTTTCATAGTCCGATCTTCTATCATATATGGCTTATGTAAATATAAATTAGTGAAAACTGTTTGTGCCAAAGAGTGCCCTTCCAGCCACGAGACAATACAAGCCATTGTAGTGTCGATCACTCCCACAATTTCATCATTTCCAAAATCATTCAATTTTAAAATTCCTTCCTAAAAACAAACAATTAATCCAGAATAGAGTTATAGTCATCCAAAAACTAGTTTGTTTTTATCAGGGTGTCTATTGTGTAGAAGTTATTAGTATTTACAATAGGGAGTCATAAACAGAAGTCTGATCAGGTAAAAGCAAAGTTACAATTTCACCCAGAACCGTATTACGTTATTCGAAGAAACAGCAATACATATATATTTTTTTTACTAGTTATTATTTTTTATTGTTTTAAATAAATATATAATTTTCTATTTCTATTGCGAAAAGAAATTCCACTTTGTAGGTAGTCTTGGAGTCGACTAGATTTGTTTACACCTCGTTACCACAGAGCCAATTGTTATTGTACTGTCATAAAGACAGACAAGTTTTTGGATAACTATACTATTCTTAAACGCTATGTTTGAAGAATGCAATCAAAATGCTTGATTTTTTCTTAAGATAAGTAGATGAATCGAGAGAATAAACGTACATCTAATGTTTGTGCCAACGTTTTGGCCTTACGAGCCCCGCGATTGCAAACCATTCCAGCATCCATTTTTGGGTCCATCATTTCAATTGCAGACATTGCCTCAAACAGACCAAACGAGTTATCATGTAATAACTCTCCCATTTTAAGATCTGCAAGTTTCTCTATTAAATTTAGGCCTCAATTTAAAACTCTAAATACCTGTAACAGCATTCTTAAATTCTGAGGTTATGTCAACCCAATTATACATCTTGATTTTGTCCACAGAGTCTCCACTAATTTCCCTTAAACAGAAAATTAAATAAATTTCCAAAGTATCATATATATTTACGGCTCCAAATAATCCATATTTGTTTATACCCTAGTATTTATTAAATATTTTTTTAAATGACCGGTGACATTGTCCTTATGTCACTTTCACTTGTCACTTATGTCACTTACCAGTACCAACCCAATAAAAAAACAGTTTTATTCATCTTCGGAAGATAAAATGGGCAAGTGGTACAACTGTGTTAATATTTGGTTAGTTTTTTCTTTCTGAATAAATTTGCTTATGCTTATATTTTGTGTTTTTAGCGGTCAAAAGAATAGGAAAATTTTGTAAAAACGTTAGAAATTTAACTTAATAGTCGAACATTACTAATTATGGTTTAATCATTTGTACCAAGAATCTTAAATAAAATTTTATGTAAGTATTGTAAACTAACTATTGTGCTTAAATATATGATTTATCTAAAAATTGACACTATGTTCTACTGTACATTGGCACAATGCTTTTATTTGCCATTTTATTAGTTTTATTTAATTGTATCAAAGTTATTTGGATAATATTGTGGTAATATATAATAAGAACTTGGGTGATCTCTGTAAAAGCACCTAGAAATCCTTAATAAAATTTCATTTAGATTGAAAAGGCAGATAAAAATATCATGTCAACTTCAAAAGAAATAATAAAATTATACAGATCCCAGGGCTATTAAGAATTAACATTTATTTCAAATAAAAAATAATTTGAATAAGTTTGTTATTGTAAAAGTCGAAAATAAATTCAATCATAGAGGGAAATGGGGTTCTAATAAAAAAAAAACAGAGCTTATTATTACGTATTAATAATTGAGACTAATTGAATAGGTTTTACACTTTTTTGCACTCATCGTTCAGAGAACGGCAGTTTCCGGTATGAAAAAACGTTTTTCCCGAATTGCGGTGTTTTTTACTTTGCTGCCGAAACTAGAGGAATATTTTCGGAACAACGTTCTTTTATTTCAATAAAGCCATAGCAATCAAACAATGATAAAATTTAAAACATCAGATAATCGGCGGAGGTAACGCTACCAACCAAAAAATAAGTAAAAAACTAAATCATTTATTATTAAAAAATTAGAGTTATTGGTTGCAAAAAAAAATCTTTGAAAAGAATTTTCCTTTGCAGCACTCCTTTCAGTCCTGCCGAAAGTTTACTTTGCTATTACAGTGTTCTGCTATTACAGTGTTCTGCTTTTGCTATTGAAGTGATTTGAGCGCTCTTTTGATAATTTGCGGCGACCTTAAAAACTAAGTAAATGCTGCAGCGCTTTCACACGTTATTTCATGGTACTAAGTATCGTATTTTTCACAGCGACGGACGACGCAAACGTAGTATTTTATTATCGTGCTGTCGTTCTTGCATTATGGAGAGTCGCATAAAAGGATTTTAAATGATTAAATCTTAAGATGTGTTAAATAGATTGAATAATTAGTATACTCAGTGATTGGAGAAAAGTGGAATTTGAGTGATATTAGTGATATTTATGTTGCAAACGTCTATGTAGAAGTTGACAGGCTCGGCCTGCTCTACAGTTCGAAGAAATTGTGTTTTCGAGAATGGTGCATCATACGACATAAGTATGTTATTTTTGATTTTAAATTTTTTTTCGAAATTGTTTTGAAAAAAGTGTTTGTAGTTTCCTGATATGGGGAGGTAGATACATAACACCTAACCTTGATGTGATTGTCATTTTATTGAAGATTTATTGTTTTTTCGAGCATGTTTGTCATTTTAATTGACATTTCACAGCCTACTTAAAAATCATCTCGGAGCCAGAATACAAAATTGTTTTCCCCGAAAATAGAATTATGTAAATGAAACAATTTATACGAAAAACAACAAAGTTGAATCCGTTTATTCGGGCATTTTTACTTATATTTCGAGCTTGGAATAATTTTAAAATTCAATGTTTGTCGTTTGTTTTATCAGATGTCAAAAATGTGACCCCAGCTTGCTTGTTTATTATTTATAAGTCAAATTATCATACTAGAAATAATTAACAAATATTATGCTTCTTGCATAATGGACTGCTAAGAACGACTTATGTACTTCTATTCTTGGTACTTTTATTTAGAGCTTTCAGTTCTGAGAAGCTTTAATGTCTAAAATCACAATCTCTCAATCCCACACCATCGGTTTTCTGAAAAACATTAATTAATTTTTATTATATTTATTTTATCACAAATTGTTGTTAATTTTACAACTTTCTCTTTTAATCGATGATAACTCAACAACCTTTGACCTTTTCTGATGTTACGGTCAACCTTTTATCTCTATTTCAAAATAACTCAGTTTCCATTAATTCAGTCATAAAACAGAGAGCTTGTTTATTCGAAGAAATGTCTACGAGAGAAGTCTTGCCTCCAGACCCCTTCTTAGTTTTCTTTATTTAAAAATAACCGGCTACCACCTATACGTCTTTTTATTCATTGATTTTTAACTTAATTTCAATGCTATGCATGGCATCGGGGCCGAGCTATATCAATAATATTAATCTTTTTATGATAAAAGCTTTTTTTTCTTTACTAATTCTATTACAAAATTCTCGGAACTATCAAACGAAAGATTTTACTTTTATTGACTTCCCAGCGACACATTTTACTGAACAGTAGATTACAAGCGATAATCCTCTTGCTCGTAGTCGGAGGCGCAGCAATCTTTTTGGATTCTTTAATCATTAAAGTGTAGACAAGAAAAAGATTACATCCAAATATAGAACTCAGTTCAATGCCTGTTTATTAAGACGCCTGGTTCGAATTCGACGTTCATAAATTTTTGATCGGGTTAAAGTCTGGAGACTGCAACGTTATTAGATTATAGATATTATTGAGGTCTAGTCTAGACTATGCTGTGGGCACCGCGAAATTTCGACATTAATATATCGAAGCCATTCTTGAACCATTGACGGGATGTTTAAATGTGCGACAAACCAAACAAGAGCTAGTACAATTTTTTACAAGAAATTGAGCCAATGATTTTCAGTTTTACCACTTTTTGGCAAGTGGTAAAATTGTGTGAAATATTATTTTCAAAATAGAAAATAAAATAGTGATAAGCGGTTTTTAGAATCAGTCTAATGTACAATGAGTTTCTGAAAAATTAGCAACATTAGTAAATCATTAAAGTAATACTGTTATTGACATGGTTAATTAGTTTTTAGAAATTAGTTTGAAAGAAAGTAGATAGTGACTACTAATTAGATCTATTTTTAATAGAAAATCAATATTTAATTAAAACAGTAAAATATAAAACTACTAATAACTGGACTACAATAAATGGAATTCAAATTACATTTATTCAGAATTGGCTATAGAAAAAGGTCGGGTTTTTAATTAAATCATACTTGCTGTTCATTTGTCCGTCTCATTATTCAACATCAAATCTAACAGAAGCGGAATGCATAAAAACCGCTTTAAAATTCAGCTAAATAATATATGTAGAAGGTTGCCACAAATCTTTTTTTATCGAACTTTAAATGGTTCTTAAACACGATTTTAATTGACGTAAGATAATTTTGAACTTTTAACTCCAAATTTAATGTTCATTTCATATATTAAGTATGTGGTGAATTCATTCAAAACAAAAATTTAAACGCTTACGGTTTGTCACTCAAGATTAGAAACCAAATAACTAATTTTTGGTTATTAATCACCTTTTACCTGAATTTAAAAAAGTTAATGTTATTTCATTTCACTTTCTTTGTTTTTTTTGACTGTTTTGTGTTGACAGATTATACGTCAACTGTCAAGTGCTACATCAAGAGTAACCAACTTTAGGCATTCAAAATTACTTTGAATGAAAATTCTAGTTATATATACATGCAACACGAAAAGAGCAATTTACCTAAAATTCCGAGTTCTTGGGAGTAATGTCTTATTGACAAGATTATTTTAGAAAGCAATAAATATGTTTATGACACTTGCAACGTAATTGACACATAAATAACCAAAAAATTCCAACCAGAAATAAAACGGAACAAAACACGTTCTTTTTTTCATCATACCTAACGCATTTTAAGACCACTTCCACTATCTATTATGTTATATCTATGATACAATCACTTCACTCGTCGTCCTGGGTCAATAAGTTATTGTTTATTATTATTGATATATTAAATTAAATGGATAAAAGTACAAATTATACAAGAAGCCGTAAAAGTACCAACTAACAAAACAAACAATTTCATATTTCACATTTTGACGTTTTGCATTTGTTTTCCATGGCATTTGTCAAATTTACTCGTCATTTCTGTCAAACTTGTCACTTGTCACCACAGAACACCAAGGTTTGTTCTTGTTAAGTAGCTCTGATCAGTGAGCCTTAATAAGAAAAATTGGAATGAATTTGCTATCGTCTATATCAGACACGGTAAATGAGTCGACAGAAAATTTTATAAAAACAACACACGAAATAGTCTGAAGATCATATCTGAATCTTTATTGTTAAATTTGACTGACAAGTGTGGATGAGCTCGAAACATTTTCGAGACTATAAATCTTTGTTTTGAATGAATTTCCTTTGACTCTTATCACTTTGACATTAATACTTTCTCAGAATATTTTCCACATTTTAGATGTGTGTTTGGTAACGTGGTTGCGCAACATGCGACATAAACAATATGACTCAAGGGCAAAGTTGTTTAAAAATAAAAGAAATACGTATTTTTAAATTTGTTGACTGTGTATTGTAATGTGATAATCGAATATGCATTACATATTTGAAACCATAGTAAAAACTCGCTCATAACTTTCCTTCACGAGTGATATCACGCCATTGTATTGTTTTGTCTACAATATGATAAGGGAATGATGGGTTTTTATCTCTGTACTTTTTTGCTTTTCATTGGGAAAAAAATAGAGTTACATTTTTTTTTTTGATAATATTTTACTTTGGGGTGTTTCAACAATTTTTATCAATATTATGGGTTTAAAAAAAATTATTATGCCTTTTAAAAAAGTTTTGAAACTCGGCCGGTCCTGTCTAGACAGATTTCTACTGTTTAAAATAACCGGCTATACTTCTTTTAATTAATTGATATTTAACATATTTTATGTATTTTCAAGGCCTGAATTTTAATAACGCAGTTAATTTAATTGGCTTTATTAACTAAATTTGAGCATAGTGGTTTACTCCTAGGTTGTTCGTGTAGTACAAACTGCTGATTATCTAGTTTTTATATTATTACAGCACATAATTTCTGTGAAACTTTAATGTAATACTTTAAAGGAAATCACCACTACCAACATTTTTTATTATTTATTGGCTCGCTCAGCTATTCCAAAAATAAAATCAGTTCCAAGTTTAACTTTTCCAAGGTGATTAACCTCTTAAAAGTTCACATTTGGGAAGATATCTGTCAGAGATGCAGAAGTTAATTAAAAGATTTTTATAAAAAGTGTTATCTAGAGGCTAATTTTTTTTCGACAAATCTATTAATAAATTTGAGCTGCTGTATGCATTTGGCGTAAGCAAAATACTGGTAATTTTCCTGAAATATCGTAGATTCAAAGAAATTAGGGAAACTAGAAATAGATTGTTATTTTTTATTACTAGAAATAAAATAGCTTTTCATAACTCTTAATTGCATTTTTTTTTCTTTTAACTTCTATTATTTTGATTTAGAGACTTGTTTTGGCTATTTATAGTTATCACTATCAGGGTAGTTATCTTATGTCAACGTTTCGCAGTTGTCTATAATTATGAATTTCTGATTTGTAATCTTACAAAATTTCCCTGAATCATTTGAAATGTTGGATATCAATTTTGCATACTAATGTTTCAAATTTCTATTTAAATTAAAAAAAAGGGTTTGGTTTAGGCTTTGTTTGTTACGCTACAACGTTATTTTATGTTGTTAAATTAGATAGTTTGTAAGGTAAGAAAATTCTAACAAATATCTAATAACATATTTCCATGCCAAGCACATATTTAGGTGTTTTCTCCGTTAGGTGTTGTCCATAGAAACGTGACCCTTTGATATTGTCGTATTGATAAAACCGCCAGACAAAGACAAAATTAAATCATTTATAATTTGTTCCGCAAAAGCTATTGTGTTTTATGTATTGACCTTAATATGAATAGCCTATCCCTAATCTTAAGCATACGACAATTACACTAATAATTTATGAATGAAAAATGTGACATAATTTGTTAGGCTGGTCTTGCCCATATTTGTGTCGATGCAAAAAAAATATTTACTCAGTCAGTTTCAAATTCTGAGCACTTTCACGCAAAATGACCAATATTTAAATTATACGAGCTTAAAAAAATAAATTTATAAATTTACTAAGCTCCTGCCTATAAACTTACAATAAGTGCATTCAGTTTTGACCTACATAAATACAAAACATTGACTTCTAAAGTTTGTTGTTCAAGATTTTTTAATTTAATCAAAGTGTTTTGTTGTAACATTCTTTTTCTTATGCCATACAAAAATCTCAGGTTTACAGGGATAATAAACCCTTATAAAAATTAGAGAAAGTCAAATAGGCCAATCTACAATCTCACAAAGCATAAGAGCGATAAACGAATTATATGTCATAAAATGCGTTCTAAGATATACAGTAATAATACAATAGATAATTTGCGCTATTATGATGTATTTGTAAGTATCAATTGCACAATTTAATGTTTCTATATATATTTATTATCTTGGATACTCTTAGTTTGTCTTTGTTCTTAGTTATTTTATTAAAAATAGACGTTTAATACGTTTATTATTTTAAGATTAAATATTAATCGGAATGGCCAATACTTATCATCAAAAGACTGTTACTTTATCATTATTTTTTTATAAATTATATAGCGATGACATAATTATAGTCGGGAAAAATGGCTTTGTAAACCTTGAATAGTCGCTACCAATCTTGGACTGAATGCATCTTTTTATTTAAATGAATAAATTGTCAATGGTAGTAAATATTATTATATGTATCTTGTGTACTTCAATAAACGATTTGTCAGCATAACAAAGCTATCGATAGATCGTAAGAGTGAAAAAATAAAATTTGTTTTCGGACTACTTTTACTGTATATAAGACTGGTCAAAAAAATGCTTTTTTTGAGATATATTCAAAATATGATTTCAGAGGACATAATAAAATCATTTTAAAAATTTTATTAATAGGTCTATCGTCGCAATTTGTTACTTTTTTGCCAAGCGTGTTTTGGTCTCATAACTCCCAAACCGTCAAGATAAACGAAATTGACTAAAATAAGTTTCTTGGAGAAAATTGAATCATCTGCAAAAAAAGATTTGATTGAAATTTTTGATCTAATAAACTATTTGACGAAACTGATTGACTTTGTCAAATTATTTAATGAATATTAATAAAAAAAAACTAATATACTAATAGCTTGAGCCGTTTATCAGCGTAATAATTAAATGATTAACAAAAAAAAAAGCTAACTTTTTGTCTTTACCGTAGAAATAATTTAATAAAAAGCATACCCTATAAATTTTAAAATATACCGCAACAGAAAAATTGTGCTGCAGCACTTTTTTGAGTTCTTTTGGAGCATCATACTCAATTTTTTCGATAAAACTTAAAAAAAAATGGATGAAATTGTCAATATCATGGCAATCAATAAAGTTTTGATTTGTATTTTTAGACCTTGTGGTTAAGAAATCTTATTTTGTAAAATATTTATATAAAATGTGACGTTCAACGCCACGCGCGAAATTGTCATTGATTTCTTTTCTATAAATAGTAAACGAAACGTTAGGCTTGCAAATCAATAATAAAATTTGTATAATTATATTATATCAAAATAAAAATGATATTGCATATATGTTTCAAATAAATGGTATCATGCTTATGTCCAATCATATTCTAAATAATTTTGATAAATATCATTTACCAGTTAGTATATATAGGTTCTAAAGAACATATTTTTTTGTTTTGTTGTAAACATATATTATTTCATTGGAAAATATTTTATTCTGAGATATTATCATTACGATAAGTTTTTTCATATTGATATAATTGTTTATTGTATAAATGTGGTGTTTAGGATAACATAAAATTTATTGTCAGCAGAACCTACCTAAAGACCAAAAATGGAGTTGGCAAAATGGTGCAAATTTTGTATTACAAAGTTTTTTCTTTTGCTTTGCACACATGGACTTGTTTTACTGGCTATGGGGGATCGATGTTTGCCGGGTTTAAATTGTACAGGATGTAAGTTTAAATTATTTAAGTTTTTTATTGATACATTGTAATATGATGTTTTAATTTAGATACAGTCCCAAAAGGTGATATTGTAATTCAATATGGTAATCCCTTAGATATAATGTGTGTAATCATCAAAAACGACACAAAAACATGTTCTCATCCTAATGCTAGTCAAAATTTATCTTTTCGAAGAAATAATCAAACATTCCCCAAGGAAATGGTGTGTATTTTTATTATAGTTTATATAATATAGCTTTTTTTATTGTTTTTTAGTATGAAATTGTTAATTCAACCGCAATTAGATTGAGAATTAATAAGCCCGAAAAAGTGTCAAATGACTATTATATTTGTTTATGTAATGAATCAGTTGTGTGTCAAAATTTCGTATCTGTTGGAGTGCCTCCTCAAGATGTTGAAGATTTTAAATGCATCGGATACAATTATGAAAGTTTAGAATGTTCATGGACTCCACGTCAAAATTATGTTAAGACTGACTACAATCTAACATTTAATGTTGACTCAAGAGCGTCAAGGTAACATCAGAATGATATTTATTGTTTTGTACTTTACTTTTTATTAACAGACTTTCGCCTATAAAATGTCCATCTATGAGAAAAATAGGAGAAAACACTAAAGACTATAAGCTAAGTTGCTACTGGAATAGTTCAACAACACCTTTTTACCGCCAATCGCATGGAATTTTTTATTTTACACTTACCATGACAAATAAATTTGGAACAAGAGAACACAAACATGAGTTTAAACATTTTTCTTATGGTGAGTTTTGAAAGGTAAAACTTTTTTTTTTTTTATCATTTTACTTTTATTTTAGTTTTATCTGGTCCTCCAGAGAACTTAACTGTGTTAGGCACTACACCTTCTTCTATATATTTCCATTGGGAAGTACCACATCCAATGCAGCTTATTCCTGATGGAGTTCATCATCGGGTTTTGTACTCATGTGAATATGAGAGTACTGAATTTCAACAAGCAGCTTTGATTGTAAATAATGCTCGCGAAAAGAGTAAATATTTTAATTTGACAAATATAAAACATCCACACAGTTTATGTGAAATCAAAGTATCGATGCGAACTGCAAAAGCATTACCCGATGACGAAACAATGTGGTCAAAAAATACAACAATCACCAGCAGAACATTAAGTAAAGGTATGCAGTTGTACACTTTTGTTTAATTATTTAAAACATATAGTTGACATTGAATTTATAGCTCCAGACCTACCACCATATATCACTCAAGGTAGTTTTGAAGTGTCAGGCAGCGGCTTTCAGTTTAAAGATCATTTTATATACTGGGGAGAAATACCCGAAGAAGAGAAAAATGGTGAAAACTTTCGATATGAAATAAGACATCAAAATGAAACTTCAGGTCAAGTTATATATCAAACTAGTGACAGATCCTATGTGAAATTTAATTTATCAACAACTCAGGATCACACATTTTATATTCGTTCACAAAATGATAATGGTTCATCAAAACCGGCAAAACTATTTATTCCAAAACAAAGAAGTCGAATTGATCCACCCAGTGGTTTAAATAAGATGGATTTTGAAAATGGAACTTTTGAGTTAACTTGGGATCCTCCAAAGCGCAAAGGACAAGAACTTACCAGCTATACAATTTTTTGGTGTAATAATTTGAAGGAGAGACCATCTCAATGTTCAGTAAGTACTTCAAAAATATATTTTTACCCTCCCAAGTGGAAACTTGAACCCATTGTACCATGTGATCTACAATTATTTAGATAATGCTGTTGAAAATCGGAGCCTTAGCTTGATTTAGTGCTGTTAGTTGAATGCAAAGTTAATTTAATGTGAAACTAAACGTCTTGAATCAAGCTCAGGGTCTGATTTTGTTTTTTTTTTAGCATTATTTCATCTGAATAATTGTGGATCACACGGTATACATGCGTGATTTGACAAAACTTGGTCAGAACGAAAAAAATTTACATTGTTTTCACTTTCCTAATTTCGTTGATAGTGTTTTTTGTTTTTGCTTCTTATGTGATTTATTGTTATTTTTTAAAATTACCATTGGACGTTTTTTTTCAGTATTTCTCTTATTTGAAGGTTTTATGTTTGATAATCATTATGCATCTAACAAGGCCTCAGGTGTCTCTTTCTGAGAGTGTAGTTCTAACATTATTTAAAAAAAATCACCTGTTAGTTTTACGTAACAGTGTTTGTAGCAATGAATTGACTAATTATGTATATAGTGCGTAAAGAATGATTTACTTATAAATAATAGAAGAAAAAGCAATAAACATTATCCAATTGGTTACAATAATATTGTGATTTAGAATATATGACATAAAATGAAAAATCAAGAAGCTCATTGCAAAGTTAGGTCAAATAAACCGTGAGAACTGATTTAAGTTTCATTTTTTATCATATCTTATTTACATTATAACAATAAAAAAAGTTTAAAAACAGGAAAAAAAAAATTATGTAACAGATATGTATATTTAGTCTTCTTTTAGGGTCATTTACAATGGAAGGATGTGCCATCTACTGTTACATCAACAACTGTAACAATTGATAAGACTAAGGTATATCAGTTTGCCATCTCCGCGAATACATTTAATAGTACCAGTGGACTCTTATGGGGAGATTGTACAATAATGTATAATAAAAATACGGGACAAATGCAAAATGTTAAAATTAGTAAAACGGGTCCGACGTACGTCGAATTTGAATGGAAACGAGATTGCTCTGATAGAATTGGTCCAGTTAGAGGCTATAGAATTGATTATTGTATATCTATATATGATTCAGATTGTCTTGGTAGATATTAACTTTTTGCTTAATTATTGATTTTTTTTAAATATACATTTTTAGGAGGTTCATTAAGGAATTTTACTTTTCCTGCTGATTCAAGTGTCTCTAAAGCAAATGTAACGAATTTAACTCCATACACACATTACATGTTTAGTATTACTGCCCTACTCGTTAAACATAATAGTTCAAGTCAGCCAAGCAATAATTTATATGCAGAAACAGTTGCATCTGGTGAGTAGTAATCAAAACTCTTAATTTTTTTTATACAATTATTTATGTTTTAGCACCAAGCGTCTCTCCAAATTTCAAAATTTTGAATGTGACAAATTCGACTGTGTTTCTCAGCTGGGATCCGTCTCATATAATGAACGGAAAATTTAAAAACTACTTAATTGAGTACAAAACTGATCTCGATCATTTTTCTTTGACAACGGATACAAATGATACAACAGCAATTGTAAGTTTTTCAAAGGTTTTTGGATATTTTTTTTAAAATAGGTTTTTCAGTTAACTAATTTGGAAAGTTATGCTAATTATTCTATAAAAATACGGACATGTAATACGGAAGTTTGTTCTAATTTTTCTCAAGCTTTACAAGTGACTACTGAAATGGGCTGTAAGTAAATGGAATTATTGGTGGTTGTTTGTTTAATGTTTTTTTTTCTAGATCCTGATAAAATAACTAAACTGGCAGCTACTAATCGTAATGATAGTACCATAACTATAACATGGAGCCCTCCTTACAGACCACGCGGAAAGCTCGACTATTATGTTGTTTCAATTGAGAAGATATTTGATCGCGAAAATAGAACTTCAGAATATAACGTAACAAGTCAGTTTAAATAATTTTGAAATATAAACATT
This sequence comes from Lagria hirta, assembly GCA_947359425.1. Taxonomy (NCBI): domain Eukaryota; kingdom Metazoa; phylum Arthropoda; class Insecta; order Coleoptera; family Tenebrionidae; genus Lagria; species Lagria hirta. The sequence continues at coordinate 1,928,239 of OX375799.1, forward strand.
GATATTAATATTAAACTATTTCAGAACCAATATTTTATCTCCAACATTGTGGCGATGATGGGAAATATAATAATTTTTATATCAGAGTTAAAGCAGTTAATATAGTTAAAAACGAATTATGGACTGGACCATGGAGTGACGCAATGCAAAATCAGTGCGGAACTTTTTTTAATTATTTAATGTTTGCTTTAATCATTATTGTTATTGTGTTCTTTATAGCAATGGCTTTCTTATTCAACAGGTTAGTAATGAAAATATTCTGTACTTGAAATTGTTTTACTTGATTTACGTTTTTTTCTTGTTATCATTTTCAGATTGTATCATTATTGCAAAATAATGCGCGATGTGGAAGTAAAGCTGCCTCCCGGTTTGGCAGTGGTTCAAGATCATGCGCTTGTTCTTTCGTGGAGCAACGAGAATCAGGAAAAAAGAGAATCGCATGCACCGCCAGATGAAGAATTATTGCTAATAAAAATGACTGATATTAGACAATTTAGTGGTGATTCAAGTGGTTGCAGTTCGGGACACGAAAGTGTAGCTTCATCCTTAGAAGCTGGATCTCATGTATCCAGTTCTTCAGATTCAGGGACAGAGCATCCTACTAGTTACTGTACATTAGGTACTACTGACCTAAAGATTGATCCGTCGGACGAATGCGATGATCAATCGGAATCATCGCCGTACGTAATGAGTGGAGAAACAGTGATACCGCCAAAAACGATCAATCCAGGTTATGTAGCGTTTGATCAGACTGAACCGAAAGTAAAGAATCCTACGGGATATGTGGTGGCTGGGCATAAGAGTTGTAATGGTTATGTAGTTGCCGGTGTTAAAAATGTCAAATTAGATTAGATCTTTATCAATCATATAACTTTTTACAGTTTATTTAGAAGTCGTCTTTAATTTTTGTGCCGTTTGTTTTGTTATGATTGTCTTTTTTTTTGTTCATACGCCGGCCACTATACTTTTTATTTTTATGTACTGTGTGTTATATTATGTACATATTAATTTGTATATATTTTTAATATACTTGTTATAATTTTAATTATATTGAAAGGCATAATTATAATCATATTGAAAGGCGTGGTGACTATCTCAATGTGTGTGCCTTAATTCATCGACTGAGACAACGTGTTTGTGTGAGTTACTGCTAAAACAGCTTGCCAGAAGTGAAGATTTACTTTTTTTTTAAATCATTTTTAGTGCAATTCTTTTACAAAAAAATGTTATTTTGTAGTACTGCTGACCTATTTGGCTTTATACTTAAATTATATATGTTTTTGTAGCTAAGATTTGTGTGTAAGGCATTGAAAATACTCTGTGAATTAATTATTTAATTTATGTTTTATTATGATTTTTTAATTTTGTTATTTTAATTCAGTATGCCATGTCAATTTACAGCAAATTTTTATCAGACCTAAATTATCTATATAATTGGTTCCTATCATTAATAGCCTAAACTTGCCCTGGGTCATATCGGCTCTTTTCTTTGTTGCAGTTTTTGTGTTATTTTTTTAGAGGGTATTTGTGTAAATTTTTTTTTGCTTTTGTTAAAGCATGATTTGCTGCAGGTTTGGTGTCTGATAGAAGTTTGTTAGTTTTAAGTGTTAGTGTATTTTTAATGTACATTTTTTAAGTCGTACCTTTATACAATATTCATATCATCATTGTTCCTTTCTCATAAGTACATTTAATCAAATATATATTTATCGATTTTTTTTTGTTTTTTTTTACCTTAGTCTACATTAGAAGGAGCTTGAAATGGCTTATATAAGTTGTAACCTTTGGTCGACATTATCAAGTGTCGGTTATTTAATACCACGGAAAACAATAATTTTTTTACAACTTTTTTTTTTTTTGTTAAAATAGAACATTATAATGATTTAGTATTTGTATAAAGTTACCATCTTTTTTCCGAACTTACTTTGTTTCATATTCTACAGAGGGCGCTTGAATTTAGTTTTGTTAAAATATTATTTTTACTATTTTTTGGAAACAGAATATATTAAATAAATTATGTAACCAAGTATTTGAATGGCTCAAACCAATTATTGTTATAATTGCTAAGAGTCTTAATTTGTTAATTCGAAGTTTGTAAAATTATTAAAAATAAGATTTGATAAACGCAATAATTAAAACTGATCATTTATGATTTCCTGTTTATAAAAACATTTTGTTAATTTATTGTTTTTGTATTTTTTTTTCAAAGTCATTTTGTTGAGCCGCCTCCAAATAATGTGTGGGATGACGACCTTGTCAAATTAAGGACGTTTCAGCGTATTTATTTTGATGATTTAACATCTTAAATGGTATTTAAGAAGCTAAACCATTAAAAAATGAGATGTAACTGACCTGAACAAGCTTAATACAATTATAGGAAGTAAAAAATAATTATTTATTCCGTAAATTGTAACTTGTTAAGCCTTGGAAATTGCAATATTCAAGAACAACCACTAAAAGAGCTTGATAGAGGGGAAGTTCCTATAAAATCTTTAATAGGTACTGTCTCATTTATTCAAAAAGCATTATTTTGAAAGAATCTTTTATAAGATGAATACTTACATGGTTTTCTGTGTTTTTGTTTTTACAGCAACGTTTGCTACTCCTTTAGGTAAAAGAAAACAAGGTAATTTTTTTTTCTACTTATTTATATTTTAGTGCGGGAAATTCGTTCACCTCATCATCATAAGCATAAACTTCTTGGAGGGCTACTAGGAGGTGGCGGTGGCGGTGGTGGCGGTGGCTATTACCATCAACCTGAGCATCCGCCACCAAATCAGGGTCATGGAGGTGCCACCTTTGCAAGTAGTCAAGCAAGCAGCTCAGGACATGGAGCTCAAAGCCAAAGCCAAAGTGCAGCTTTTGGCTTTGGACCATTTTCGGCTTCGTTCTCACAAAGTCAGGCACAAGCACAAGGCTCTAAGGGTGGTGGAGGAGGGTAGGAAGTTTAATAATTAAAAATTACAATTAAATTATTTTTTTCTTTTTCAGATTTTTTGATTATTGAAATTGATAATATAGTGTAGTGTAATGTAATATTTATAAAAAAATTAAATTATTTGCAAAATATATTTCATATTGTTCAATTTTGAGACTCTTTTTAAACCTACATTTTTAAAAAAATTTTAAATTAGGTAAAATTTGGTTTATACAGAAAATTATAACAAAATATAGACAGAAAAAGCGAAAAAACACAGAAAAAAGAATAGTAAAACTAGAAATATGAAAAAAGCAATGACAAGAAGAAAATAAAAGTACATGTAAGAGAAAGTTTTAGAAAAAATATGGTTAGACAAACAACACAGCTAGAAAATAAAAAAGAAAAACAAGCAAAAAAGAAAAAAATAATAAATAAAAAAAAAAAAACAAAGAAAATATTATGGTAAAGAAAAGCTAAGAGAATAAAAATAAAAAGGCATGCAGTTGAAAACTGTTGAAAAAATTTGTCAGTTACTCAGCTTTGAATTCAATTTTAAATAGAAAGCAAATAATAAAAATGATCGAATAAATTCAAATTGTTTCATTAACTGTCTTAATAAAATATTGAATTATTTACAAATTTATTCAAAAAAGATTACATGAAACACATGATTCATTTCTTTCTCTTAAAGAAATAAATCGCTCGTTACTTTTCAAATTTTTTTCGTGTATATTGATTGTATTTTTTGTGTTTTTTTTTAATTATTTTGTAATTCTATGGTAAAAATAGAATAAATAATTATTACTTTTAGCGCAAACGTACCGTGTGATCAACAATTATTTAGATAAAAGAAGGCTGTAGAAAATAAAATCTCAGCTTGATTCAATGCTATTAGTTTGCAGAAGTCAAAAAACAAATGTCAAACTAAACTGATGCCTGGTTTTGTTATTTTTCATAGCCTGCCTTTATCTAAATGATTATGGACTACATAGTATTTATGTAATAGATTAATTTATTCCAAAATATAGACAGATATAATAGGTATAAATAAAAGAATATATTAAAATTAATTTTTATTAATTTTTTTTTACAGGTAATAATAAAAATAACTACAATGTTCTAGTTTCACCATTTACAGTTATTGCGGGCCTACCATTGGCAAAAGCATTCCCAAAAGCTATATCAATAACCCGGTCGTTAAAAACATACTGCTGCGTGCCAGCAAATCCAGCAGTTGCAATTGGTCCTTTTGGTCCAATTCCAAAATTTTGACTAATAGAACTAGAAGCTGAAGCGCCAAAATTACCTAATGGCCCTTTTTGTAAAAAGCTTTGGGATTGAGCATTAGATGCTAAAGTTTGAAATTTTTTTGGCTGTGAATGGTTTTTTTGGTGTTTTTTTTTGTTTCTGTAATGAATAATGTGTATTAGATTTGCAAATTGTGAAATTTGAGGTCACCTATATACCGTGGATGTTCTTCAAATGGCAATTTAATTTCTCGTTTTGTTTTAATTGTTTGAATATTTTGCGTTATGTTGTTGTTACGAGATTGGCGATTTGTTTTTCCACGAACTGTCAAATGCGACTCTACTACAATTTCGTCAAATGCTGTTCCAAAAGCAGCTGCAAGAAAATTTTATTTAGAAGGAGGTGCTAATTATTGGGAAGTTAAGCCATATGTCAATAAGACTTTCTTATTCTATTAAATAAAAATTAAGTACTTAGGAATTAGGAAAAGAAAGTTAAATCACTTACATTTTGCGTCTGAATTTTTTTCTGCATCTTTTTTATCGACAGGACTCGATTGAGATGAATAAAATAAAATCACGCCAAAGATCAAGGAAAAAGTAATGTGTCTCATTTTGCCTCTGACCACATATGAAGAGAAAACAGAACTTGTACCACTACTTACCACTTCTCCGACCTCACCTATATTTCAATTCAAATACCATTTCGCTGGAAAACACTTTTCTAAATTTGTCGATTCTTAGACTTTTAGTACCGGTTTTGGTTCAATATAAACAAATGAAATTGCTTATACAGCGTGTCTCTAAAAAAATCTATAGACGGCTTATTTATTTATAACCCTTAACTCTTTTTATACCAAATTAAAATAAATGATTACGAATAGACAATAAGCAGTTCTAAAAAAATAACAGCCATAAAAAATAAGTTATGTAAAATACAATATAAAATGAGAATATTTTCTAAAAAAGCATGTTTTTTCAAAAAGAATATTCTAAAATGACACATTTTCAATTTAGAAAAAGAACTTTATAGAAAAATTAAAAAAAAGTATATAATTTTATCAAAAAAAAATAGACAGGACATAATTTTAGCTCAGTTTGAAGATTATCTATAAAATATATGGATATTTTTTTAATCAAAAACAATTTAAAAAATCTCAAAAAATTATCTAAGCTTAATTAAAGCTTTCTTAATTCAAATCTATTATTGGTTTTTGTCTAAGATTTTTTGTTTAGGTTTTATCTTGAAAATGAGTTTTTTAAAATAATTTTTTTTTGGTCTACTTTTTCTCTGATATCTAAGCTAATAAATGTTTCTCAGTAATTCCAGTTACGGTTCCGGATGGCTTATGAAATAATGAGGATTATTTATATAGTCTATATATAATAAATAATTAATCAAGGCTTTATGGACTTGTTTTACTTTTAGACACACTCTGTATATGATTTTGTGTAAAATGTAACATAAAGTTGCAATTGCGATGAGATTTCGCATATTGGTTTTACAAATAATTAAAAAAAAAGATTTGCTTAAAGATGAGACGGCCTTCACAAAGAATTTATAATGTTTATTTATGAATGTTTGCATATGAAATAGAGGGGATTCGCTGCAAATCGAGGTTTTTCTAAGATTATTCAAAGTTCCTGTTTTGCTTGTAATATCAATAACATTTAAATACGTTGTAACAAGAAAAAATACACAACAGGGAAATAAGTACAATTTAATGTTAATTTTACTAATTTTTAATTTATTTTAAGACAATAAAATGTAAATTTAGGCATATTACTAAAGTATTTATTTAGTTATATTATTTCTTCTTATTTAAACATGAAGCGAAATATGCAATTTAAAAATAATAGGGGGGCTTTTATTTAAAAAAAAATTCAATGTCTTCATAACTCTAAAACAAATTCTATAAAAAAATAATTTTTTTTAGTTTTTGGGTCACTTTAGTGAGCGTATATAGAAAAATATGCTGGTTGAATTGGATTGTAAAGGTTAAAAAGGAAACAACAAATATACGAAATTATATTTTATTACAGCTTTTTGCAAATAATTAGAAATAAATATCTACATTTATGTCAAAAATTATTAAAGTTATAAAACAGTTTACATCTTTGTGTAAAAATTAAAAACTAAGTTAGAAATGCTATATTAAAATATAAAAGTTTAATTATTATTATTTATGGTTTTACTGATTTCCACACCACCTTTGTGAGGTACAGTAAATAGTGCGTTTTTTTTATAGTGGTATCCCCAGTAGGCCTAATCCACTATCAAAATAAAAAAGCCCTAAATATTGCAAAACCAAACAAATGTTTGTTGCAATCTCACAATCCGTTTTCTCCCCACAGAAAACGATACCAACCACCTAACAACTACAAAACCTATTTGCTGAGATCTCACATTCGTTTTCTCCCCTCAGAAGACGAAACCAGTAATTTGTGCGCACTTCAAAATTTTACCGAAAATTCCGCATTTTTTTAGATAAATCATCGCAACACATAATCACAAAACGTCAATAAAAATAAAAAAGAAACATTTAATACAAAAAACAGCTTTATTTACAATAATCAATAAAAAACGTTTATTTGATTTTTAAAAGTTTATTATACACTTACAGTTAATTAATTATCTCTAGACGCCATCTTGTCTTAGAGATTATCTTTTCAAAAATGTTCTGGACTTGACACTTGAAAATAAATACTATTATTATTGGATATCCATCATCCTAAAATCAAATAATATTAATATACAAGTTTATAAACAGTTTTTTTATTTTATTTTTTCTTTTTGTATCTAGAGTCCACTTTCATATTATTCGTTGCAGCCTTGGTCATATCATTGATATTTTTGTTTTATCTACAGCTATTTTTTACATGTACATATTTAAAGGTGCCGTAAAAGGCCAAATAAAAAAATATTTAGAAAAATTACGCGTGTGCAATCTATGCAACAAAAGTCATTTGATTTTTATGATGTTTTATCAATAAATACATAAACAGCAAGAAGCATCAAATGTATATTAATTACCCCACAATGCTGACCCCCCTCACATGCCCTCACCAATGTATGTACAAGACATATTCACCAGAGAGACCATGCCGATTCCTTCTTGCCCCCGCAAGAAACAATCGTTATAAGAAACACTATTATACCTAACTCCTTAACGACTCTTAACGAGTTTTGGAGGCTCGCATTACCAAGGGTCAGAGTTGATACGATCCTCAGTGAGGATTTATCGTGCCCTTACGCGAAGCCAAACAAAGTTAAAGGTGATAAATATACATTTAACACTAATTACTGCAAATGTTTCCATTAATAAAAAGAAAAATGGTGGAAAGCAAAATTGATTCGTTTTCTAAATATTTTTTTTTACAAAACTTTAATTAATATAAAATAAAACTAACAAATTTTTATGAGACCACTCTTTAAACATTCTTTTTCAAGCTAAAAAACAATTATTAAAATCGGTTTACAAATAAATTATAATATAGTTGCAAATTGACTTATCTGTATATTAAAAACTGGACGTCATCCCCATGGATAAAATGAAGAAACAAAATAGCACTGCACTTCACAATAATTATCACAAACACGAGAATTTAATTAATATATTTCTTATTTTATTATCACACACAACCGTATCAAAAGACACGAAGTCTTATACTAAATTATCGTAGGTAATTCTTTTGAAAACAAAAGAAAAGCACATTACATAAAACTGCAAAAAAACTGATAACAATTAAAATTAAAGAAATGTTTTTTTTTTGAAAAAAACTTGATAGTTATCTAATAAAGCAAATAATTCCAATCTACACCGATTGGAAGGAAAAAACCTAAAATAACTTATTAATTTAAAATTAGTTGATTTTATTTTGCTAAATAAAGATCCGGCGGTTATTAGGTTTTATTAATAAAGATAATTTTAATACAGCTTACTGCAATGATAATCTAAATAATAATAATCTAAAATTAATAAAATGTATATTTTATTATTTTGCTTAAAATTGCTTTAAAATTGACAATTACTAAGAAGTTGAATAAATTCTTTTGATTTATGCAATAATTTTATCAGTTCAGATATAATAATTAAGACCGATCACCAAAATTTGATTGCACTAACCTGGCCAGATGAACAAAGCTGGGGGCTGGGGGCTCCTCCTTTGGGACCTACCTGGAACAAGACGCAAAGCGTTATCTTCCAGATCCTCACATAATAAAAAAAAAGCGCTACACAAAAGACTTTTAATGTTTTTAAACCAGAAAATGTGATTTGAATAATTTTTTTATTCTTAAAACTGATTAATCAACCGTTTTGAAAAGGGCCATGTCATTACTAAAATTATATATAAAAAAACAATTGAATAATAGCCTATTATTCATGGCATGTTTGACTCAAAATTATTTTCCACTAGAGTTTATATAATTAAAATTAATTAATTATTATTATTTTTTTTTATATTAAATACTACGTCTAAAGGCAACTTTAAAAAAGTTTCCTAATAAAAAAATTGTAAATTTTAGCACTTTTCTGGTTCAAAATTGGTAGAAATTATTCAAAAAAAAGTCGAATTATGATTTACGCAATAATCCTTTCTATCAGTCGGGATATAATTAAAAATCAAAATGAAAATTTCTTTACCTTTTTGATTCCTTCCTAATGTAGGTTCCTTTGGGATAACAGGGACTCATCTGCAAGGACACGCCACGCTGTGTTCACTAGACAAACAAATTTTAATGTTTTAACCCGATTTTTTCAATTAAAAAGATAGAAAAACGGCCGATCGCAAAACTAATTTGTTTTTAATCAATAATTAAATAAAGATAACGTCTTAAAACAATTTAATAACGCGATTAATTAATTGTCGCGATATCCGTGACAAACGGCACGACGTCTTAATTTAAACTAAATTATTGTAGATATCAATTCTGAAAAGAACAAAAGACATTACATAAAACTACAAAAAAATTGATAAGAAAGAATAAAACCATTGGTTTTTTTTCTTTTTGGACGAAGGAAAACTGATAAACAAATTATATAAGTAACTTGAATATACTAAACAAATTCGAAAATAAAGATGATAACAGATAAGACAAAAAAAGCTGATAAGAAAGAATAAAACCATTGCTTTTTTTTTCTTTCTGGACAAAGGAAAGCTGATAAACAAGTTATATAAGTAAGTTGAATATACTATACAAATTCGAAAATAAATTATTTATTTTTATTAAATTTTCAAAATTTAATAAAAGCCAAAGTTGAATAAACACATTTTCTTTTTGTTATTTCTTTTTTTTTTTAATTAAAGATTAAGAATGGCTGCTATAGAACCGATCTGGGGTTTAAAAGATTCATAGTTTTTTATAATAAAAATCGTCATATTTTAAAAACTATGAGAATTATTGAAATGGAGATTTACTTGTTTGTTTCTTAATACTTTTAATAAAAAAACATCAATGATAAAATAAACACTGAAAAAATTCAGAAGAAATAAAATGGGATTTATCAAAAATTAAAATGATTTATATTTATGAATTTATGCAGAGATTAAACGCGTTTCAATAAGCGAATTAACTTTACTTTATACACTCTATCTTAAAGAATTGAAGAGTTATAATAACACTTTAAAAACAAAAAATAGAGATAATTATTGCCAAACCAATTATGAAGCGTAAAAGTTAGTAAACTTTTCATTTTTAAATTTTTAGTTTACAAATAACAACTTTTACCATAATATTGTTATTTACAACTTGTATAAATTATTTTTACATCAGAATTTGTTTTTCTGCACCTTAATGTCTTTAATTAAAAGATTTTGATCGAATAAATAAAAGATAAATAAATAAATAATAAATAAAAGCTACTTATGGTTTTTGTTAGATATAAAAAATTACACGGCAATTGTAAAATTATTCACAGTAGCATTGAACGCTATATATGCATATCTTCACGTGTCAAATAGAAAAAATCTGCCACTATTATTCTTCATTATGAATGTCAATAAGGACGATTTGAAAATAAGCGAAGAAAATAACTATTTCCTGGATATTTTATTGCAATCGGGGCTTACAGCAGCAAATATAAAGATGCTATCCTTGACTGAAAAGTGCGTTGAATGAGCAAAATGCCATTCAAATAATGTTTCAATTGCAAACTACAACTACAAATCAAGATTTTGTTAAAAATGGAAGTTTTCAGCAGACTAGAAAATCTTCAATTAAAAAACAGTACACAGACAATGATCGCAATCGCTACGAGAATAAATTTAAATTTTAAAACCTGCAGGTGGCTAATGCTTGATACTTATATTCAAAATTTTTTTGTAAACAAGGAAAAAACGTGTTTTTACATATATTAATTTTTTTTCTTAAAAATGCTTATTTTAGATCTTTTAAAACCAATATCTGTTAAATAACAGATTTCTAAAGAAGCTATAGTATGCACAGCAGTGACATTTCTAAAGCCTTTGATTGCATTATTATTATTATTTTATTCCGGATGTCCAATTAAAACAATTAGATACAAATAATCCGCTTTCATTGTATTTTTTTTTGTACATTTAATTTTCTCACGTCAGAACTTGTTTATTGTAAAAAGCAAATTTATAAGTACTTTAGGGCCTTAATATGTCAAATTTATATAACAATTTTAAAACGTACTTTTTAAACAAATCTTTAAAAATTTTAGTTTAAGATTATTATAGACAATTTTCTATCTTTTAAATATAATTCTGCATTAAGCTGCGGAATATTTATTATATTCTAACAGTTTTTTCTTAAATAATAAAACTAAAAATAGTTTTTGTATTATAAAGGTACTTTACATAAGCCATTTGCTTTTTATGAAAATATCAAGTGTAGATATCGGAAGGTCGAAGGTTTTTATTTAGTTTCGTTTTTTAGTGATTATAAATTTATACAAAATGGATTTATTTGAGCACATTTGCGGTGAACACTAAAATTTTGGAGAAAAAATAAAAACTTTTCTAAATGTTAATATCATTGAAATATTGCCATTTTTCGGAAATCATTTTATACGTGTTTATGTCCCTTTATTTGCACAAAAAAAAATAGTGTGCTTTTTAAATCTTTGTTTACTCTATGCTAAATGATACAAGAAAAAGCGTACAATTAGAACAAAAAGTTTTTGAAGAACCGACTCGGTCACTAAGCTGTGGGGTTGTTGTACAAAATTTATCTTTGAGGCAATGTCTTGACTTAAGCATGCTTCAAAAAGTACATAACCTAGACTAGAACGAATCTAAAATTAAATACCACATTTTTGGATTAAGCTAATGTTAAAAAAATATTTGAAAGCTAATGAAACCTTTTTGACAAAATTCTCCCAAAACGAGAACATTAAATTTTTTGGCGAAACATGCCAAGATTCAAATTTGTTGAAGCGGGTAAATTTATTTGGTACTTAATTTTGTTTCTGCAATGAATAATGCATTCAACCTACAAGATTTAAATATAAAGAAATACCGCTGCACTTCATCACATGCTAATTTTCCTATTGTTCAGTCTTAATGCGTTGAATAATTTCCGTTACTTCTTATAATATTACTATAAAAAAAATCAAATAAATAATATGTTTATAGACAATTTTTGAAATAGCTGATGTTGTTCAGATAGAATACTATATATGCCCAATTAGTTATAAACTGAATTTTAACAGAAATTATTTAATTTTATTTTTTTAGTATTTGACGTTTTTTCTCTTTCTTTTATATAGTTTATTGGTCTTTTTCTGTTTTCACACTTTTTTTGTTTCTATATGATTATGTCGCAATAGTTTTTTGTTACTATCTCATTTCAGTTTTCTTTGTTTCTTAGCTACATATTTTTGCGTTGTACATTCTTACCTTTATCTTCTTCTGAAATTGTTTTTAATTTTTGTTTTTTCTGCAGGTTTAGCTTTTTTTACTAGATTTTTTGAATGTTTATTTTCAATGTTCTTTTTGTTAAAAGGTTAGCTAGGATATTAAATTTAAACTCCTTTACTTCTTCCTATTTTCTTTTTTGTCTTTTACATCTTTTCTACTTTTACCATCTACTTCTTCAACTGTTTTTCTTATTTTTACTTTAATTTTATTTTGTTATTAAAATAATGAATGTATATAAACATTTTTTTTGTTTTGTTTTTAAAAACCTTTTTTGTTACGACGATGTCTTGTTTCTTTAGTCATATTTTTATTCTTGCCTTGAAATTTCTTTCTTTAATAGTTTGTTTTATAATATATAAAACGCATAATTTACATAATAATTTAGTATTATAGTTTTTTGTTGTTTATATTATCAGTTCAGCTAGTATTTTGTTGAATTTGGCTGTCTGACAAGCTTGGAAAGAAAGCCGTACTTTGTCAATTTCGATTAATCCAATGATGTTTTAATATCATTTGTATTATTTTATTACTTTTATATTGTTAATAAACACGTTCAATCATGAGTACTCATTTAAATCAATTTAGTTAATAACTGAGATTTGTTAGAAATTCTAAAAAAAAGTTTATTTATTAAAAATATTTAAATATTTGTAATAAAGTTAATAATTTTGCCAGAAAAAATTGAAATAGTGGAAATATTATAATAAATAGAAGACAAAATATAATTTTTAACAATGTAAATTGGTAGTTTTTTTGAAAATTATAATACACTTCTTCACAAGCAAGCTAAAAATAACAGTATTTTTTTAAGTTTCACATTTATTATTAATATTTAGTGTATATTTTATTTTTTTATAAGAAATTTTTGATTATTACATGAAAAGTACCAAAAAACTATTGAGATCAGATTAGATTTGATAATGTATGCAATTAGAGCGTTAAAAGCTCTTTTAAAAATGGTGGATGCGCCGGGCTAAGATCTAATTGCGCCTAGTGTTAAAATTGTTGAAAAGAAATGAAATTAGTATGCCTAACGGTCATTTAAAAATGTAAAATGCAAAATAATGAACCATTTGTTAGATTTATAGCCGTTTATATAACTTTTTGTATTTATTTGAATATATCCTTTAGACTTATGCATTGCACATATTAAACAAAAAGCATAAATTATTGAACAGTTAGTTTTTGGTATAATAATAAATGAAAATAAAAAGTAGCGGTTTTTGATATTTTTGATTTTTGAAGACGTTGACTTGATTTGAGAGATTAAATTGTATTTGGAAATCAAATTACGTCAGCAGTAGTTTTTATGACGCATTTATAGTTCGAAGAAAATTTAAAAATTTTAGATGCAATGGTCGAAGGTAATTGTAAATTTTTGAACCACTGCCAAGTGTAATAAGCATAAAAATTATTGATATTTCCATAAGGCTTAAAGTACGTAAGATGAAAACTTGGTAACGAAGTTACATGAATGTCTGTACGCTAAAAACATATTAATTAGAAGCGTCTTATCAACGCAAATCACATCGTCTGAGTTAGTGTTAAAAAACGCTGACACTCTTATTTTACATGAACATAAAACACCTATTGAATTTTTGATTATCAACAAAGAATATCCTCATAGGTGTGGACTTTTGATGGGGTTGCAAAGAAGAGGGGAGAATATTTCGCAATATAAATCGTATGTACTTTTGGTAATTTCAGTAAACTTGTGACAACCATGAAGACTATGATCTTTTCTTTGAGTTTTGTTGCTGTTGTTTGTGTTGTGACGGCTTATCCTTATAACGGTTTGTATCTAGAAATTTTTTCTGGGCTTTAAATCATTTTTTCAGATTATAATGGCTATCCTCGACGATCGGTAATGTTTGGTGGTTATTATGGCACACCGGCGAATTCTCGGAGTTACATTCCACAAGGTACGATGACTTTCGCTGCTGGTGATACTATAGCAACTAACTCTTTTGTTGGCGAGCAACCATTAGATTCAGCTGAAGAAACCACAGAGAAACGGCTAATCAACCATAACAACGGCGAGGAATTAGAAGTTGATTCTACACCTATAGCGAAACCAAAACGTAAATTGCCTCCAACGAAAAAAGAAGATGATGATGAAGAAGATAGTGATGATGGATCTTGGTCTTTTCTTGGTAAAAATAAAGGATACCCTTCTTACATGGCGTTTTTTCCCATTATGATTGGAGGATCTTCAAGTGGTAAAGGAAGATCAGATGATGGTGTATATCCAGGATCTGCAACAGCTATTGCCAACAGTTTTAGTACAGGAAAAGGAGGAGTTGCAACAAGCCATGCCACTTCGTTTGGTGACCCATCGCTCAGTGCACTCTTCAAGAATGGATTTAATCGAAAAGCACCAAGACCAGTAGAAGATTGAAATTTTTTGTTAGCCAAAGCCAGTTCAAATGAACAGTCTGATTTTTTACCTATTGTAGTTTGTCATGAATAAATTTATATCTCGCTCAGTCATTTCCTCTTTATTCAAACATTCACAAGCTGAAGGAAATCCCCGTGATATGCTATTTGATCAAAGACCAATTGAAGGTCAATGTTTTCATCTACACTACTAAAACAAATTATATATTTTTTGTCAAGCTTTTTATTCAACGCTATATATATTAGTTCTAGTCTATTGCAATATCGATTGTAAACAAAAACTTGTTTACGTGACTTTACCACATCTATTTAAGACCAAATCGGCAGCAATTTTTGTCACATTTTAATAATGAACGCTTCGCTTGTACTCATCACTTGCTGCCTCGTTCACTTTGTGTCTTGTGCCAGTTTTTATCCAAGCAGTAAGTTTTTTATCAGTATTATTATAAAAGATTATTTATTAATTTGTTATTTAGAAAATGAAATAATTCGAGTCGCTCGTTCGCCCATCCCCTATGAATTAGAGCCAAGACATCACCACCATCATGGATACGGCGGCGGTTATGGAGGAGGCGGCGGTGGTGGCGGCGGCGGAGGATATGGTGGCGGCGGAGGATATGGAGCAGGTGGCGGTTTAGGACGTGGTGGCTATAGACCTGGATTTGGAGGAGGATTTGGCGGTTCTTCTTCGAACGCTAATGCCGAAGCTTCGAGTTTTGGAAGCGGTGGATATGGAGGATCTCAAGCTACAGCCTCCGCATCTGCACAATCTTTTGGTGCTGGTTATCGCCGACGATAGTGCTATTCACAGAACGGATTAGTAAAGTTTAATAAAGTAATTTACCAATATTTGTGCTTTTATTATACACATGAAGCACCCACAAGATAAGTATTTTTACCTATTAATCATACAAAAAATAATGTTATTGCCAATCGGTAAAAAAAAATAAATCCAATAATTTTATTCAAAAGTATTCCAATATTTTTAAATTGAGACTTTTATGACGCTTATATAAACCAGTAAACACTAAGATTTTAAGACTTTTTTTATAGTAACTCGAGTAATTTTTTTTCCTAACCCAGCACGACTGAAATTGGTGATAAAAAGTGATAATTTTTTGCAACATTTTTCCATAATTAATGCAAAAAAATTTTGTTTGTTTTGATGTTTAATTTGTGGCTCTTTGTTTTACTTTTTTTAAACCGTCAGGAGCGTCATAGAATTTTCCACTCGAATACAGTTGAAAAAAGTGTATTATGGTATTATCACCTGAATTAAAAACTTATTTAGCAGCATTTTTATAAAATGTAGACTTTTTGGAAAAGGAATGATTTGGGCAGATTTGGTTTAGGATTTAATAATAAATTTAGTGTTATTTTTATGATATTATTAAACATAAAGTATACATATTCTACAGTTTTAATAAAATTACGTGAATATGATAGTGACATTTCTTATAAAATTCACAATGTAACATTTGTGATAATGAATGTGAGCTAATCACAGATTAAAATGAATATAACAAGATGAATCTAACAGCTGATAAAAAAACAGTTAAGTATCAACAAAATTGAAATTATAATAAAGTAACCCTGAACATAAACAACATAAGTATAATATGGCAGTACTAAATAGATAATTTGTAGATAAATGTATAATTATTGTCAAAAAAATTTCCTTAAATGAAGTTTTGTGTTTGTATTTGGGTAGTAATTTAAAATGACAACTAATGTTTGTGATGTCTATTTTGTGAAATTAATAAATAAATTGTATTTATCCTATACCCGTATTTTGGTTGTTTACTACTAAGTGAGCCCCTTGAGGACACAGCACTTTTTTAAGGTAAAACACCTCGATTTTCAAGGTAGATCAAAATTCTAAAAGGTAGATCAAAAAGTCTAAAATTTGAAGGTACGAAGACAGCCCCTTCAGAACACTCAATAATTTCAAGCAAAACACCCTGATTTTCAAGGGTAAACAAAAAAGCAAAAAAAAAAACGTTAAAACACCACCGATTTTCCAGGTAATTAAAAAAACATCAAATAATCATAAAAACACCCCCGATTTTCACGGGTAAACAGAAAAGCAAAGAAAATCATAAAAACTCCTCGGCTTTACTCCGTTATAGTAATAAGAAAGGATTAGGATAATTATATAACTACTTATATCAAAAATAGATAAAGGAGATAAGAGTTATCTCAATCAGTTGTGTGAATTAGAAAAAAATAATGAAAATTCTTCTTTCCTCTTATAATCGAGGAAAAGTTTACCACTCGTTCTTGACGGATAAAAAACGCAATTATAAGAATTCGCTCTGCTCATGAGTGGACTACGTCCACGAATTGTCTTTTTTTCTAATTAGTCGCAGACTTATAACGGTATTGTATCCAAACGATATTGTATCAAAGTTTTCTAAAACAACCCTCTTATCATAAACAAAACCAAATTCTTTTGTTTCTATTTTATTTAAGAGTTCCTTAGTTTTAGTATCTCTGATAATTCGATTATATTGCGTACTGATTTTACTTTTCTAAAATATTATTTATACTATCGGAATTAATCTTTTTGAACGTTTCATAATTTAACGTAAATCCTTTTATTTTACAAACAACTTTACCTGTGTTTGTTTTATAACAATAACTTTTAGGACCTGTTGATAACCAGTCAACAATCCATACATCCTTACCTAATTCGTCTGTCCAATCTCCCAATAGACAGCCTGTTTTAACAGTGTTTTTTCCATCATCTATATATACAATACTATCTGTATCATAATATGCTACGTTTTTTTCTAGTTTATCTAACATTTCGTACAATCTTAGTCTAGCATTTGCAGTTGTAAAAGCAGCTATAAATATATTGGTATTGAAATCATTTTCTATATAGCAATCTTTTAACTTATAATCAATTTGTAACATATTTTCATTTATATCGTTTATGCGTATGTTATCAAGTTTGTCGTCTAATAAAATTTTATAAAACCTTTTAACATCTGTAACATATTCTGTTGCACCCATATTTTGTCTTTGCTCAAATTTACCCCATAAGGAATTTAAGCATATTTTCGCAACAGCTCTCTTTCTAGGATTATTTTCTATTTTACCCAATTCGATACCTAGAAGTTCTTTTGCGGATTTTCTATATTCTTCTTCTGATTCAAAATCATCCTGCCAAGGGCTTGTTTCTAATTTAATTTTCATAAACGCTTTCACATATTCTTTGAATAAATTTGATGATTTTTCGTAAAAATGCCAAACCTCATCAATAGTTATTATTTTGTACCCCTTTTCAATTGCTTTTTTTACTTCGTTGGTACACCAGGTTCCTCTGATAATTCTTTGAGATTCTGTATGAGAACATTTATCTTTTTGATTATTTAATTTTGCACACAATTGACATAATGGAAATGTTAGTTTTTCATCACCAGATTTGGTTTGATTCTTAACAGGTAAAACGGGGTGATACAAACCTTTTGGTGGTAAAATTGCACATTTTATTAAACCATACCAATCTGAATTGTACGTACGAGGTTTGAATATTTTAGTAGGATGTCCAATTGGATAATCATCGTAACATTGTACTGTTGGATATAAACTGCAAATATCTATATATTTCAATTTCTTTCCTTTAACGCGCAATTTTGTTGCATTCGTTCTTCCACCAAAGAATGCGTTTCTAGGATTAAGTTCTTCCAGTTCCTTAATTTCTTCCTCAATTTGTTTCATTTCTTTCTTATATTCTTTTGACGTGTTCTGTGCATTGTACATAGTTGGCAACCCTGCGCTGCGTTGGATCTGGTTGGGTGCTGGTTGGATCAATCATTCAATGGCTGTCAATTGTTCGTGTTACTTGTGTTAAATAAATTTGTATAATTTTGTGTTTTAAACTGTCTACAGTAAGAATTGTTTAATGTCTTGGTTGTTTTTTTTTTAATATAAGTTATGTTTTATAGCAAGTACAATCTACAAGGTCACCTAAGATATCAGCATGGCTGTCGTGCCTTGCCCAAAAACATGGCAGCTACCCCCTAACAACAGGATATTTTCCAAACGTAGAGCAGTCTCATCACCGAACTCAAGTGATTTTTTTTTCTAACTTATTGCCAGGATTAAATATAAGAGAAGTTAAGCCAATATACAGAAGAGAACCCCCACATTGCGGATGGGAAATTTGCTGCTTCTACCAAGGCCTTGTGAATAATGAGGGATTAGCAGACCAAATAAATTTGGAAATGTGACAGTTGGAGATATAAATTTTAATAGTTTCAATAATTTTTCGGTTGTATATAATGTTAACTGCGAATGCAATGTGGCGGATTTTTGATTTGATTCTTCTGTAGCAGAGCGTGGTTTCGAACCACGGACCTCTGGGTTATGGGCCCAGCATGCTTCCACTGCGCTAGTGGAGCCCCTTTGATTTGATATGACTATATATTTATGATATGAATTATAAACTGACTGTGATCTTTTGATTGAAAACAATAGTAATTAAATATTTTTTCTATATAATATCAACTTGCTCAAATTCAATTTTACCTTTCCTTTTATTAATCGTATTATAATTATTTGACTTTAAAGTTTTTGTATATATATAAAACGTGAAAACACCCTATTCTAGCCATCTTCCATCTAGGATGCTGGATGCTATGTAGCATCGTTTTGAAAAATGATGTATGATTTTGAAGATGTTTAGAAGACCTTATTATTTACCCCTTGAAAATCAGGGGTGTTTTTCCATAAAAATGTTAATTTTAAAAATATACTTGAAAATCCGGTCATTTTCGCAATATTTTCTGCTTTTCTATTTGTCCTTGAAAATTGGGTCATTTTGCTTGAAATATTTACTTTTTTAGATTACCTTGAAAATCGGGTTATTTTGCTTGATATTTTTTACTTTTTTTAACTACCTGGAAAATCGGTGGTGTTTTAACGTTTTTTTTTTGCTTTTTTGTTTACCCTTGAAAATCTGGGTGTTTTGCTTGAAATTATTGAGTGTTCTGAAGGGACTGTCTTCGTACCTTCAAATTTTAGACTTTTTGATCTACCTTGAAAATCGAGGTGTTTTACCTTAAAAAAGTGCTGTGTCCTCAAGGGGCTCACTTAGTAGTTTGTTTTACATATTTATTTCAGAAATAAAACATCAGCTTTGAGTATTATACCTAAAACGTTATATTATTTTAAACAAACACAAAATCTTCAACAAACTTTGTTTAAAATAGTTTTTAAACTATTCTTACAAAGTAGGTACGTAAGTAAAACTTATAGTAAAATGATCAAATAAAAAATTAGAATTATGGCACACATTAATCAAATTGATAAAATGTAGGGCGCAAACTATAATAAAATTAAAATCATGGTAACTACAAACTAATATAAAAAAAATATACAATAGGGCATTTAAAACTACGTCATTGTTCACTTTACAAGCACACTTACACTTTACAATAACATTAAATTTAGACGATGTATACTGTCTTATACATAAAATTATGTCCTAAGAAGATAAACACTGAAATGAAAAAAGACGTAGTTTTCTAAACTATCTATTAGAATAATAGCATTTCATTATCTTAGAGTTGATAAAAAGCATACAAGAGTATTAAATATACATGTTTAAATTAAACAAAAAAAAAATATTTATTTACAAAATCAAAATATTAGAAAAGTAGAAGTAGGTAGCAGATATTAAGTATCACAGTTTATGAATGCATGGTACAATCAGATCTTGGAAAAAACGCAAAAATCTTTAGAAGCATTCAAAGT
This sequence comes from Lagria hirta, assembly GCA_947359425.1. Taxonomy (NCBI): domain Eukaryota; kingdom Metazoa; phylum Arthropoda; class Insecta; order Coleoptera; family Tenebrionidae; genus Lagria; species Lagria hirta. Next base: position 1,948,453 of record OX375799.1, read on the forward strand.
TATTTGAAGTAGTAGTTTTCTATTATAAAAATGTAAAAAACTTTCATTTCGGTCAAACGTATAAAATAACTAAATTAGAATTAGACTATTTTTATTTACATTTGTAGCAAATATAGTTTCTTCTTATGTACAAAATATTTATAAAAAAATTCAAAGCTGCCTTTAAAAACTTCAGTCATCTTATACAATAGAAAATTCGTTTTGTGGAAATTTATTTTTCCATAAAAATTAAAACCTGATTGGTGGGTCTTCCACCTTCTTTGTATGCTATTGAGATAATGACACCGGTTCGGTGATCGACTTTTTCGTCATCGAAGTCAATTCTTCTTCAAGAGGAACTTGCTCGTCGACGAAATTTATACTTCCTGCTTTGTACCATACTATAACATCGACGAAAAATGCGCACAACAAAATAGCTCCCGTTGTTCCTGCAAGAATCAATATCTTATTAAAATACTCCCGCAAAGTAGTTATACTATTACCATGATAAAACATTCGGAAAATATTAGAATCGTAAAGACCACAAGCTCCTTTTTCTCCACAAGCCATTTTCCAAACCAAACAAGCCGAATCAACTACAGCTCCATATACAATAGGACATGGAACATTGCCAAATAACCCAATTGCAAATTGTATCAATCCTAAAGCCATCGCCTTATCTCTTGGATCAACACATCTCAAAATGAGCAGCATTGATCCCACTTCTGAGGTTGAATGTATAAAAACAAAAATTGAAAATAAAATTATATACCACGCAAAGTTCGGGCATTTAATATCACAGTAGCCAATTGACGCATTGCCATTAAATAAATGATCAGGCAAGTTTAAGGTTATATTATCTATATCGTTGGAAACACACAGACAATCGGAATATTCAACTATTTTTCCATCTTTCTCTGTGTAATTCCGACATCCGGCGTGACAAGGCGATAGATACGTTTTTCCATCTTGCCCACAAATTGGAGAAAATTTATCTTCATTGCAGTCGCAACTTGTTTTGTTGCAGTTGAGGTTGAATGTTGCAAACCTGCACAAAACGCTGACTAAGTATAATAATTCGAAAAAATTCAACACTTAGAAAAAATTTTATTCGGCTTAAAACAAATTGCTTTGCAAATTTTGTTTGTACAGAATAAAAAACTTCTATGTGATTAATATTTGTATTTTTTGTTTTGTTTCAAAACGTACTCGTTACGTGTTTGAATGCCCGCTAGGTCATCCATTGGACAACCAATAAACATAAGAATTCCCATTCCTACAAAAAAAGTTTTATTTTCTTTATTATTGTTTTTATTATTGTTTTACCAAAAGCGTAAATGATGGCTGTAAAAGCGATCCAAGCTGCGACAAATCTGGCATTAGGTTTAACTCTCAAAATGAAAACACCACTTATAATAATGCCGATACCCATGACTAAAATGCCTCCGACACCTAGAAGAATATATTAATTACACGTATTTTTGGTGGTTTTATTATTAAACCTGATATCATATTAGCAGAGGGTGTTGGCAGTCTAAATTGAGATTCTAGGTACTTTGGTAAAAAAGTGTAAAGGCCCGCGATTGGTAGAATGTGCAGAACACTGCTGGCCGTCCGGAACATAAGAATATCATTTTTCAGTAACCTTTTAACTGTTTTCGGAAAGTCTGTAATGTAATCCAAAAAACATCTTTGTTAGAGATTATGTTTCAAAATATTTACAAAGCTGGTTCATAAATTTGATAACATCAAGTAAACACATCTCGCACGCTTTTTCCTCTTAAATTAAACACTTTAGTAGACATTATGTTGTTTTTTACAAAAGAACAATGTTATTTACAGAACGTATTAACTGATTTTTTTCACACATACTTGAGATCAACGACCTGATAAATATGTTACCTCTTATGCTAGGATGTTTTCGTCCAGGCTGATGAATCCTAGGCGTGGGTTTTGCACTCTTCAGTCTTTTAGGAAAAGCAAACATTGCAAAAGACGCTAACATTAATAAACCTGAGATTAACACCAAACCTAAAATGAGCGGTTGATATAATCTTCCAGCTTTATTATTCCCTTATAATACAAATACGAACCTAACCACCAAGCTCCTACCCAACGAGGATCCGTAGTATCTATTTTCGGATCCACTGATAAATCCGCATAAACACTTGTACATAAGGAGCCCACAATAAAACCTAGCGCTGGTCCCAAAATTCGAACACCAATAGTTATCGCTGAAATGCAAAATAAAATCATTTTTTTCCACAGTTTGACCAAACAACTCAACATTTGTCATGTCTTAGGCCTGAATGTGGCATTTTTGGCATAGCAACGCGAAATTACACATAAGATATTACCGGCTCCAGAATATAAGAGATTTTCCAAAAGCTATTAAATCGTAGACAGTTAAAAGGGTTTATCTTAAAGTTTTTAGAAAATGAAAATTTATTAAAAGAGTCAATTTTTTTTATTTATTAGTACTTAAAAAACCGCTTGAGAACTTGTACAATCTATTTTAACAAAAGAACCATTGGTGACTCAATAGACTTTCAACAAAAAACCGATTTTATATTATTTTAAAACAAATCTTTTTAATCCCAATCAGCAGCGAAAGCATTTTTTTTGCTTATTTCGCTTTGTAAACATTGGGTTTTTTTCGGATGTTTTTATGTAACTGTTTTTTTGTAATGTTTGAAAATGGAAATAATAATATTTATTTTAGAAATGAAAAACAATATATTTTTTAATTTAGACATGTTTTTAAGTTTTGGCAAGAAGTTTAATAAAAATACCAAAGTTAATTTTAGCTAATTTAAAAAAAAAATTATTATAATTATTGGTTTACATGGTGTTGTAACAGTTTTTGCTTACTTAAAAAATTCTTCATAAATTGTTAATTGCTATTTTATAGCTCTCATAAAGGAAAAATCGGTGATTTTTTTTGTAATAATTTTTTTCTATTATTTTAAAGATCTTTGTATTTTTTTCGCTGTGTAGATGTAATATTTTAGAATTAAATCTTCTAAAATGTAGAAAAATAAATCACCTACAAAAAACACAAAAATTAAACCATCAAGGACTACAAAAGCAAGCATATCTGTTATGAGAAAAAATAAAAAATGCAAAAAAGTGAAAGTATGACATAAAATCAATTTTAGCAAAAGAAAAATTAATTAATTACTACAACTCAATGTTGATCTAAACGTTTAAAAAAAAATGAGAAGACAAAAAAAATAATATAAATAGCTGATAATAATAGTGGAGGGATATAAAAAAATATATGTTGGTTTTCTGCTTGATTTGCTTGAACGTTTTGAGTATCTTTCTTTTTACTGGCGGAACAAATTTTTAAAAATTGTTTTTATCTTTATTAAAAAAAATTAAACGCAATTTAAATTGTAGTCTAGTTACGTTGTTTGTGACATATCATAATAATGTTACTTTGATAAATATTATACTCACATAAAAAGTAAAGATTTGCCTTGCTTAATCTTTTGACAATGATAAATACAAGACAATAATATGCTTTGTCGTTAAGTAACCTAGACTATTAGTCTTATTAGAGTTTACAGACTCTATATTTAGGCTTTTGCAAATTGAAGTAAAAAATATTTTTGATTGTACCGGCATAATTATTTATTTAGATTTGAAGATTGCGGTATGTTATTATCAGTGTCATAAATTACAAAGTTGTCATTAAAAATTGAAGGTGAGCTAACTTTGCTTGGTATTGGTTTCACTTTGTTGCTAGTTTATAATCAAAAGTGATAAAAATTATCTCAGGCTGGAATTAAGCACATTTCATTAATTAGTGCTGAAAAATCGTGATAAACCTTGACATTCACATATTTTGTTCTGCGATATTAAAGTTTATTGTTATTAATTGTTGCTTGAGTTTCAATAATGTCTATTGTAAATATTTTTAGTTTATGTGTCCTTTAGATAAATTTGACATTGACATTGAACAATTTAGGTACTTTAATAATTACACAATAAAATAGGTCCTACTCGAAATTTTACACAATGGGATTGAAAGACCGTCAATTACGAGAGTTAAATTCACTGGCAAGGCCGTAACCAATTGGAATATTTTTGACTCACCAAAATATAATGGAGACTCCTTACTGGCCACATTGTCGTCGATGTAAGGAATTCCTAGGGTGTAAACAGCAGTTTGTCCCATACCCACTCCAAGAAGACTAATGAAGAATATTGCCAACACAATTTTTGTAACAGAAGGTTGTATTCTATGGTCGGTATCTAATTCTTCTTCGCAAGTTTGTAACAAATTGGGGAAATTTGCTGCGGTTACAACGTGTTCATTAATTAATGAACTATTTCCCCCCCAATGTGGAGCATTTGAACCAAAATCTACGGAAGGCATTTTGCAAACATTAGGATCTTTTGTAATCCCTGTGAGATCATTAGCACTAATCAACTGTCGTCCATAAATAAAATGCGGTAAGGAACATGTGAATGAAGAAACAGCAAAAAGGACCATTCCCCAAGCAATCCATTTAGGTCTATGGCCTTGCCCTCCATAATATGTTAGCAAAAGCGATGATCCGATTTGGCCAATTTCTGTAGCACTCATGATAATTCCAGTTATTTTTGACTGGATTTGAAATAGTTTTTCAATAGTCGTGATAGCGCTGACAAAGTACGTATGGTACATTCCTTGCAAAACCCATGCGATGCAAAACACTATCAAAAAGGCTTGTTTTGACGCGAACATTTGAAGCCATTGAGGCGCTAAAGGACCTAAACCACATTCTGTATCGCTATCGTCTGTAAAGTCACCATCACTAACGAAACACTCTGATCGACACATTTCACCTTGATCCGTTAATGCTGTTTGTTCTTCAGGAATATCATCAATACCTATTCTAGTATTGCCATTCGAAGGGCCATTGTTGTTACTTTGCTTTTCTTTCCACATTGTGGTACCGTTCGCTAGATGATTGTTGATTCCGTTCGACATTTTTCAAATCCTAGCGGTGCCTCTGAAATAGAAAATTGTAAAACACATGTCAGATTTGAGTATAAGCCAAAAAAAATCTTATTGTGCTGATTAGTTTTGAGTTAATGATCATTGCCATTTCTTAATTATTGTAATTAAACCAAATAATAAATAAAAATAGATGAATTATTTTGACATATCGTAAGTTAATGTTTTTGCTTACGTCAGCAATGTTTGGCACACGTTTTTAAATGTAGGTAGACACAGCAATTTGCCTATTTTCACTTTCACGTTAAAGTTAAAGAATCTCTTGACAATATCTACTTGAATATAAATTATGTAAGTGGCAAAAATTTTGTTTTGTGTCTATAGAAATAAATATAAAATTAATGGTAATGAATCAGCAGCAGATGTTGAAATAAAAAGACTGAGATTGAAATTGGTGTCTGTAAAATGGCATTGGTTAACTTTTCTTAAGACTAAACTAGGTCATTATTGAAATATCTAAATTAGTCTCTCCCTGTTTGAAACCAATTTACAATAGTTTAAATCACTAAAAACTTAATGATGCAAGTGAGTAGATTAAAGGTCAACGGCACTAATGTAATAAAATTTATGTATATAGGCTAAACGAGGGTATGTGATTGGTACATTAGAAAAAAGCATTTGACATGTGCAATGCTGATGGTTAGAATACTAAATATATCAGAGGTAATCAAGTCGCTGAGAATACCAAAATACATTCCTCAACTAAGAACAAAATAAAAGAATTTTTCTTTTTCAATAATTTTTCTCTAAATCCCTAAGAGATTCATCATTGGAAAAGTATTTAAAATGAAACCAAAAAATCAACTTTTCTGTCCAGAGAAAGGGGAATGTGGTTTCGTTTTCGACAAATTCAAAAGAGTGAGAAAGAGAGAATTGGAGAGAAAAGTGGTCTCACCTGTTCATACATGAAAATCATGACGAGAGTTAAAAGTTGCGCAGTCCGATGACAATCTATACCATAGAAGATTACGGTGACGATGAAAGCGAAACGTCACTAGACTAGAACAGAAGAGTATCGCTGAAGCTCCGGACACTTTCTCCACACTCTTCACGAGCAGGCCTTGGCAAACACTGCGCGGACCGGGAAAGAGGCGGCGCAAGACTGATTAGCATAACCGAATATTGGTCAGAGACGGACCGACAAAACTGCCAAAAATCACTACAAAAAAAAAAAGAACAAGCTCTCAAAAACTAAATTTTTACCATAACAACAATCTCTAAGAAAACAAGATTTTAAAGTTTTTAGATATCTTATATACTTCCAAATTTTTGAATAGTAGAAGTCATCAAAGCTTATTTTAGCCTCAAGGCTACATAATACTTAAATATGTGGTATACTACCGGAAGCCTTCATTAAAATGCACCCACACCATTGTTATCAAATTTTTGCACTTCATGTTTATCAAAAACCACACCATATACTTTGAATTGTCAAAAATGCCCCAATGGCTTAAAACCTAAACGTCAGATTCTTTAAAAGATTTTTTTTTAAATAATAGAGGTCCTAATGAGGATCCGTGTGGGCTGCCGCCGGTTCTGTGTCTGGGCATCTGACCGAAGAGGATGTAGGTTATCTCTGTATTGTTCTTATTTCTGAGTCGGCCAAAGATTAAGTCGAATTAAAATCTCATGTTTGCGCCACGACTTTTAATACAAATTAATAGCTTCAGACACACACAGGACGGAATACATCCTATTATCAACGATTACTGAAGCTGACCTTGCGAAGCGAAACGTTGCATAGATGAAAAATTGAGTATTTCTTATTAAAATATAAATCGATTTTTTTTTTTTTGAATTAATGATTTATATTTCTTGGAATTATTACTAAACAGTATTAGCATAGGTTATAAATAAGTTTATTTTTTTTGTTTTTGTTGTTTTTTTATAAATATAGGTATTTATACGCAGCCGCATCAATATAAGCCTTGACATTAAACTTGTAGTGTTAAAACAGTTAATATTCCAAATGATATTATTGTTCAATAGTTTATTACGTCTAGACTTTACATTAATTCTACTTTTTCTTTTAATTTCCGCTTTATTATAGAAAAGTGATTAACAATCGATTGCATTTAAAAATCGATTAGTTTTTATTAAAAACATGAGATCATGGAAAAGGTGTTCATATAAAAATCGATATTCCACATCAGCTACGGTATTGTTGTTTTTACTATTGTCTATTTATGACGCTAAAGAACCTCAAGGACGAAGTAACTATTTAAATTTACTAATAATTGAATCACAATCTTCGAAAAAACTGGTAGGTTAATATCAAATCGAAGCTGAATTAGATAACTACTATTTGGACAGGCCTTGACACATAGGTAATCATTAAGTTGTTCTTTTAGATCAGAGCAGAGAGGATGATTGATTATAAAAATTGCCTATAATATTAGAATTTATTAATCATAAGTATAGGTATACAACCTCCACCATTTTAAAATTTACTTTTTGTTTCCGGCAGTGTTAGGGAAGCGATAAGATGTAGAAATATGTTTATGATGATTAATTTACCAAATATTTACCCTTTGATAAAGCAAGCGTAAAAATGTCCTAAAAAATATCATTTTTACGCTTTACTGAAAGCAAAATTCTAACTCTGATTGATTGTGAAACAGGTTTTAACCCAGACGGCCATTATTTATTTTATTCGTCTCTTGGGGTAATTCCAAAAAAAGCACAAATTTTCTCAAGAAATAAATGAATGTATTTTGTGAAAAAATACATAAGTATTGCTGACGATATTGACTATTGAAATTAGTAAGAAAGTTAGATAATTTATGCTATTGTCAAGCACATTTTCAGATTACCTAAATTACAAAATCTATACATTTACTTTCTACATCGTCAGAGAAGAAAAAGTAAATTATTCTAAATTTAGAATAAGTTTAGGAAAATCCAACCATTCACTTTGTCAAGATGTTGCTCGGTATTTTTGCTGAAAACTAGGCCATGTACACGTTTTCGTAAAACCATTCACAAAGAATGGTTTATTAACCTTAAAAAAAGTTCTAATCTTTTTAAAATACCCCTGTAGCAACGCTTTTGACCTCCATAACATAATAGAAATAGGTTGAGATTAATTACAATGACACGGCAAATGTCAATAAATCTCTATATATGAATAAATGTATGTATATGCCAAGTAATAATTATAAATTTAATTAGACAGCTCGCATTTAGAGCATTGAGATCAAAAAATTGCAATATATCAAAATTCCCCCATCGTGATTACCTCACATAAAAATAGCTGCACTTATCTCAATTATCTTGTTTTTTTATGATAAAATATATGCGCCTTCATGCACTGCAATACTGACCTGACCCAACCAAAAATTTATTTTTCTCTCAGCACTTGAAAAATAATGCAAAAGCTCAGTTGTTCATTGTTTCAGGGACAATCTGTATATCATTGACACGCTTGAATAACTAATACGCTACTGAATTGTCCTCAAATAGAGCAAAACGACACTGGAATTATTTTCAATCAAGTGAGACAAGTAATGATCGAAGAAAGAATGTCATGCGTCATATTACTTATTTTCTTACAAACCTTTTGTCTAAATCTTAAGTATGCTATATAAAAATACTGACAATTCAAATATTGAAACATTGTAAGATGAAAATCACATTGAGAATCTAAAAATATCAAAAATCTTACCAAAAAATCCACTAATTTAATAAAAAATATCTTATAATAAAAGATAAAACACTTTTATAAATTAATGCAGAAAGTTCGGCTTTGATTGAATAACGCTTAAAAGCAACTAATATCAAATATTATCTGATGCGTTTTACGTACCTGTGGTCGCATTTTTTTGATAATATCAGATTGGATTTGTAAACACAATAGCTTAATAGAACAAAATAGCTAAAAAATGATAAAACAGATGACAGCTCTGTAGATACATTTTCGAAGAATTTAACTTAAAGATGCCCTTTATTAGAATGATAACGCAGCCTTTGAGTGAAATTAGTAGCTTGATCTTTAATATACAGGTCATAAAATAAATTGATAAAAGTATTACATAATTTCGACAACTTAATCTAAAATTATAAGTATTTTTACTTAAAGCATTAACATAATCATCCTATATTAATGTTACAGATAAAAATTATATAAACTCTAGGATTGGATGACATTAATATAGACAGATTCTTGTAGCTTATATTTATTTACCTTAGAGGTATCCAAAAAATACATTAGTTTACAATCAAAACAAGGTTTGTCACTGCTTACAAAATTCCTTAAAAATTTTTGAAAAAAAAAATAATTTACCAGTTTTATATAGAAGCGTCGTGGCCAATTAGCAGAAGCCTAATTATTTAAACATAATTAAATTTTAAATTAAAAAAAATTGCGTAGCGTCTAAACGCGTTATAAAATAAATAAATATTTGAATTTTATTGTTAAGACACATAATATAATGATCTAGATAATGTACAAAATGCTAATTAGGTAGATACCAGGTACCAGTTATCACACCAATCTAGATTATTGATCAGACAACACCCCAAGTCTATTTTCAATTATCTATAGTCAACTTGATGCTTTAGATTGCTTAGTTATAAATTTGTTACTACTATCTTTTTATTAAATTCACTTTACATAGGTTATACCTACCGTTTTTCTTTCATAGCACATTTTGCTTAGTTTTTTAATTTTTTTATTGTAATATCTATTCTCTGTTTCTTCATTTTTAGATGTAAATTTTACAGTCATTTTTTTTTACCCATGTTCTATCTTTTAGAATAAATTTCTTCACTGTTTTTGCCAATCTGCCATGATATATTTTTTCTCTTTTTTTTTTTTGTTTATCCACATCTGAAGTTGTTACTCTCTGATAGTAACTTTCCTATTTCTCTGCTTTCTCTTTTATCTCCAACATTTCTAAAGAAAACATCCACCATTTTTCAACATTTTTATTAAATATTACAAAATAATAACTCATTTAAGCGAAAATTTAAAAAAATAGTTCACTTTTTCTTTATTTCTCCTTAATTTTGAAGATTAAGAATGGTAGAGACTGTCATAGAACAATTTAGTAAAAATTTTGTATTTGGCGCATCCACCATTTTTCAATTTTAATCAAAATCTATAAAATCTTACAAAATAAATCTCATTTGACCCAAAATTACAGAAAATTGTCGTTTTTTTGTTACTTTTATAAAGTAAACACTCTGCTGGTGTCTATTTTACCCTAATTGCGTTATTGCATATTTTAAAGTAGTATGAAACGTGTCAGAATATGATAGATGTGCATTGTTTTGCACCTACGGTTAAGGCCAACGGATTTGCCAACCTCTTTGAGTAGTGTATTGGGTAATTCATCATCACCCGCTGAACTGGAGTTTTCTAACTTTATTATTATTTGTAAAGTATCAGAAGGCGAGTCTGCTCTAAGAACAAAAAAAGCTGACCAGACTGATCATGTTATTGCTTATATAATAAAACAAAAAAACAAAAATAATACACTTAGACATATAAAAAACTTTTCAACTATTGATTTAAAAGTGCTGACTGAAACTACATTTAGCAAAATATAAGACATTTAGCCAGAAAGAAAAATACTTTCAACAAAACAAAAAAAAACGGAGGAAGAAACAATAGTTTTTGCTCAAGAATTGATTACATTAAAAACGCTTAAAGTATTCTGCCACAACAGTTGGAGAAAAATAGCTTGTGCGGATTCTAAATTAGAATTGTCCAAAGTGTATTGCATTCTCATAGTCAAGCTTTTTTCTGGCAAAAAATATGATGACATAATTATATTGTCATCAGAATTAAAAATCTTGTCACTAAAATCAAGATATCTTAGCAATAAGCCACTATTTTGGGTGAGTATTGGCAAAAAGAAGAAGAGCTTTAGACTCTGAGGCAGAAGAATATATAGCCTAAAATCTCAAGACAGTACTGAATTTTCAAGAAAACTGTAGAACTAAAGATGTGACGACATTTTGTAAAAAGAACTTGCTTGAGCAATGGAACATGAACTGATGTGTATTTCTTGGTCAAATAAATAACAATTTTTCAAAATCATAGAATGGTTAAATTGTGCAATTAAAGAAGAAATATGTAGTAATAGTCTTCAACAAAGGGAAGTTATATGACAAATAAAAACCTGAGAAGTAAGAGGTATATTGTGTCTGCAGTAAAAATTAAAATGGAAACCGGTTTAGTAACTTATGCTTCCATGATTACTGCCAGTTTTTTATTTGTCACATTCTACTACATTACACAAATAATAAAATATAAAGTCAAAATGTGTTTCACGAATAAGAAAAAAGTCATAAACAACATCTAAAAATAATGTGTTGTGATGATTCAGATGCACTAACTTTCACTTACACTTCGTCTAAAACTAATTTTAGCTTATAGATATTTTGGCAATGGTTGATGCTTGAAATTACACTGCCAGAGATTATTTATACAACCGAATTTAAAATTGTAATTGTTTTGAGATTATTTTTTCGAAAATTCACTTCAGTGATCGTTCGATTTATGTGGTGTCAATTTGATCGGCGCCGCAATCATTTTTGTAACCTTCAACAGACAAGAGCAAAAATTAGACCATAAATATGCAATTTGAGCAATTTTAAATCAAGGACTTTTGCCGGGTAGATTTGGTAATTTTCTAATAAAAATGTCATAGAACTTTGGAAAAAATGGTTTTACATTTTAGTGCTGGCTATTAATGAGGTGATGTTGGACCAGAACAACCTTGATGTTTTTAAGTGTTTATTAAAATGTATGGTGTGCATCTTTAGACTTGTTTTTGCAATCATTTTAAAATCGCCTCTTTTATGGCAAATTTATTTAGAAGCAGGTGCTACAATGTAGATTAGAACTTAGAAAAAAATAACAATTATGGGTTTTGTTCATGGTAAAAGCAGGTGGTTTTGTATTTTGATATGGAAAGCAAGGTTAAAAGTGTTTCCGACAAAATGGCACCTACCCTAAATTGTAGACGTAATGACCCACATACTGGCAAGATTTAAATGCAATTGACAACTTTGAATCATTTCAACGCTGATTGTTTTATTTTGATGTGCAGAAGAGAGTTACTTTATAGATCACACACTTAATTTATTGCTCTCTATTTAAACTTGTTTTATACCGCAACCATTTTGATAATAAACATTCTCACAATTGACACTTCATCATAATATTCTTTCCAAATTTTTAAAAATCCACTAAAATAATAAAGTGTGGTTTATTTTTGTGATAAGCGCTTTCCATTTATAGTAGCGAAAGTTGATTGGCCCCGTAGTAGGTCATCAGTTTGGATGTTATTTTTGGATATTCCAGTAGTCTCAGGTACAAATGTGTATTTAAAAATTTGTTACTTTGTATTTGGACGTCCTCATTTTAACACTCTCACCAGCGAATTTAAAATAATAACCATTCTTGAAATACTAATCAATCTTCTTATTTGCGCGCTTTAATTATGTAATTAGAACATAATGAAATAAAAACTTTAAAAAAATTGTAGTCAGCTATACTAGAATTTTTTTAATTTTCCTACTATTTAATCATTAAAATATATTGCGCTCATTCTAGCTCTACCTAAAACACCAAATACAAGAGAGAGAATGACTCTGCTCTACAGTGTATTACTTGTGAATTTTTTTTTAAATATAGAATACAAACTTGTAAAAGTGAAATTTAAAAAATTAATTAAAAACACAAGAAATTCAAAAAAAAATTAAAAGAAAAGTTTACATTAATTTGTAAATAACTGTTGTAACTATGTACCTATACCTCAAAAAAATTCTAAGTTAGACCTACACAACCAATAATGACACGTGGTCCGGTAAACATTTTTTTTTTAAAAAACACAAACTATTGGGCTCATTTCATCTTGCTCTGAAAAGTCTAATTTTATTTCAAAGTTTAATTTTCCTACCAAATCTGTTTTTTTTTTTGTATATTATCTATACCTTTTTAAGATAGATCCTTCACCTTCCAGAATGGTTCAAGTTCAAGAATCATTTTTATTTTAGTTTGGTTCTGCTTTTTATTTTATCTGTTTCTAATTTTTATCTATTAAATTTCAATCTACTCTAATCTTTAATTTTTAAAATATCTGTGAATTAATTTATTACTTGTTAATACAAACTTTCTTCTTGACATTTTCAGGAAAATTTCAAGATTTAAAATAAAAAAGAGAAAATAGTTGTAACTTAAATTGTGTTAAGAAAAAGGCCTGCAAACTGAAGCGTTGTTTTTGATTTTCAGTGGATCAAAAATACTGAAGATTAATGATTTTGAGGAGTAAGAACAAGAAAATTTTCTAGAAAAAACAGCATCAAATAGATCAATAAGATTTCATATTTTCTTTTTCTTGTTTTCAAGACCTTTGAAACGTTTCGAGCTAATATTGAATTTTTAGAGATTTCTTATCATGCATTCCCCACTTTTATCAGCTATTTGAGTTTGTCGACAAATAAATAATGGTAAAAAACAAAGAAAAACTATTAATAAACAAAAGCAACTGTACAGAAGACCGAGTACAAAAATTTCCAAGCAGACAACCTCAAGTTTTATCGCTATATATAGAATTAGAAAAGCATAACAAAAAAGTTCATTAATCAAGGACAAGCCACAACTATTTCTACGACAGTAATTCGGGATTGCTACAGGGGGAAATTGAAATAGAAACACAGCTGGGTTTCTAGCGATAATCTTTATAGAAAATCTAATAACATGGAGAAAAATCAATGAAAGAGAGCAGTCTTGCGTATTGTTGTCCACAACAAAACCGCTTGTATTATTCGAGAAGTAGATAAGAAGGATATCTATCAGCTGTATTATGTAATAAATGATAATCAAAATTTCCAAATAAATATAAACTTATTTTTAATTAAGTATATCTAAAGCCCTTGGTGACCCCAATCTATTAATCTCCACTAATAGAAAACATTGTAAAAAAAAACTAGAGCAAAAATAATACTGTAGCTCTTTTTTGCGGTTAATGACATAATCTGAAATTGGTTTTTGTTAACGTTAACAACATGTTTACAAATTTAGATGTGATAGATATTTCAGTGAAAGAATTTTGAAGTAAACAACTTTTTTCATAATTTTCAATATTATTTTCTTATCTGTTTGGTTTGCGACGAAGCAACGTGTTTACTTTGATTGGTCAATCTAACGCCATTGATTGTGGCTGCCTCCTTGTTCTCGCCTTCTCTGCGCACGGTCACAGGGCATGATTTTAATGAAAGGATATTAAAAGTTATTAGAAGATTAATTGATTTCCTTATTGGTATGGTATCAGATGAGAGCCTATCGTTTAGTTAGTTTAAGAGTTCAAAATTCCCTTCTTTTGTATATACTTCTTCGCAAGCATTAACTCCCAGAGTTACTATTGATCATTCCCAGGTCAAAAAATTTCCAACCTTATCAGATCCTAGATTTGTTGGACGTTTTGGGGGCAAAACTTCAAAATAATAATACTTTAATCAATGCTTGGTGGGCCACGTTGAAATTCGGCGGTGTAGAAGATGTTTTCGGTTTCAGATCAAAAACTACACATCCTGCTGTAACTACATTCTAAATTTTAAGATGCGTGGGCTTAACGAGACCAGTGGCCTAAATAACGTTGACATTGCTGTATAAAAAATACAAACAAGTGCAGTTGACTCACCCCTCCCTTGATAAATACAGCTATTTTTGAAAAACATTTTCAAAAACCAATGCAACTCTTTTCTTTAAATATTAAAATCTTATCAAAATCTCTAAAGCTTTTGAACAAAGAGAAAGAGAAGGAATAAGATACTTTCTTTCGCTTCATTTTTGAAAAAACTTGAGACCTATATAATAATTTTCAAAAAAAAAAAACAGAATTTGTTTTTGACGAATGAGCCATATAACAAATGATAAAATGAAATTTTAGAAAATAAAGATCATGGTGGCTATTTTGAAGCATTTAAATAGTAGATTAAATAATAAGATTATATGCAAAGTGGAGGCAGCACCAAGTTCAATGTCTATAATCGTTTAGCTCTCTATGTTTGCACAATAAATCTAAAATAACTAACCAAAACGGCCCAGGTGAAAAAAAAAATTAGCTTGGAAAAATGAGGAAAAGTTTTACGAAACTCGGCATTTATTTACTATTTTTTCACTTTCTGTTTGTGGTGTATCTATGAATAGATGGTGGCATGAGAGGAAAAGTGGGGCGAAAATCTTAATAAAGTTGATTTGGTTTTATAACCAATCGTAAAAGAGGTTAAGGGTGGTATTCTAGACCATACGGAACAGAATAAAATGATGAAATTTTGCTATAAACATACACATTTTTTTTATAAGTAAAAATTTTTGTAAATCAATAGAGCCCTTCTAATCATTCTTAAAAAAATCGACAGTCTACACAATAAATTGCAGTACCTAATTGTTACAAATTTCATATAGACTGCCGACTTAAAATATAAAATGCGCCTAGCCTAAATTATAAAATTATTATCGAAAAATTGAAATTAATCACACTTTGGCACATTTCTAAATAAATGTAAGAAAATAAAATTTTTAGTACTGATAGCAGGAGGTATATATTATATGTAATTATAGTAAAATGTTAAAATTTGTTTTAACTTTTAAAGACCACACAGAATAAAATCAATAAAAACTATATACAGTCTATACTTTCTGAAAATAAAAAAACGGCTCTAGAAAATATAATTATGTGGTTATACGTGTTTGAGGGTCAAATATAATAGTAGATAATGAGTATTGAAGTAGATTAATGTAGAGATGAAAATAGTTAACATACCTACCTAGAATTGGTCAACAGCTCTTCGTCTATTAGCAATAGACCCAATTTAATTACTCAATTGAGTGTAGTCATTGTAGCCATCGCCTAATTTGCAAAATCTAAAAACCTTGGAGCGTACCCTGTATGTGACACGCAATAAATTTCGCAAAACTTTATGTAAAAAAAATATAACTTTAATTGCTTGGGAAATCATCTAACATTATGTTAAAATTTTTCAGCACAATTCAATTATAAAAGTAGTTTCTCATTTGAAGATATTCGCATTAGAAAGTAAAAGTCTTAATTTTTTTGAATGTTACCATTATCAATAATTTCTGCGAGATTGCCGGTTTATCAAGAAAATACTTTCTAGCACTTTTCTTGACGCTCTTCCCAACCGCACTAATTGGAAAGAAATAATCTAATTGCGCACGCTTCATTTTTTCTAACAAATTACAGAAATTTTAATAAATTAATTTCAACGCCAAAGACAAAAGTTTTTCTTACAATTATAATCTCATTTTGTAGTTGAACTTTTCTAGACAAATTTATTTCTAGCAACTAAAAACATGATTGTTGAATCATTAAACAACCTAAAGCTGGAAATAATTAAGTTTATTAACAATTATATAATCAGCAAGAGTCAACCGGCGAGTCGGCATTGAATTGAAATTTAAAATGTATGTTATAAAAGCAATAAGTATGATAATAACATAAGTAGGTAATGCACTAATTACATTTTTGCAGTGAAAAAACCATTACACAAGAGAGTTGTCTTTAATAATAAAAAAAGCAATTGTCTCTTCTAAAAAATTAATAATCTATGCGACATCATGTAAATTTCATGTGTAATTATTGGCAATCAGAAAGTGATTCAAATGGTAAAACAGGAAAAACAAACAATTAACGCAAAATATGCTTTGTAATAGTGATATTTAGTTTTTGGAGTATTTTTGTTTTTATAGGTATAATAAAAGTAAATAAATTGCGGTGTACCTCAAGGGTCAGTATTAGGGCGATGAAATGGAATTTGGTTCCGCACTGACTGTTAAATTGTACAATCCGCTGTATTAATTCTGTCAAGTTTGCCGCTTTCACTTTTCGCAGAGATGCTCCACTTATTGATATTTATTTACAAAATCACCCTGTGTACAATCGCATTGTAGGTCACATCTAAATCGAGGACATGTGACTATTATGACGCAATTATCTAACCTAATGAAAGTGACATCACGTTCCATTTCAACGAGGGAAATTAGTACAAGATTGAGAGTGGGAAGTGTTAGCAATTCAACAAGAGGAAAAGATTATAAAAGAAAGAGAGTTGTAAGAAATGGTATGGTTTATCTTTTATGGATTTATCGGAAGTTGCGCTATGGGAATATTAATAAGATAAGAAAATATTTGTACTATCAATGATCTAGCCGGTATCTATTTAGTTAAATTTTTATTAATTTTCTAGTTTTTATGAAAAAAATGAACTTTTTTTATCTTGTTGATGAAATATGTTTACAAAAGATCTGTAGAAGTAAACAATGTTAAAATGTAAATAAGTTTGACTACGTGTATGGTCGAAAAAATTCGAGAGGAAGCATGGCGGAAAATTGATCATTATGTTATTCTAGATGGATATATACAAAGTAATGAATGTTTATAGAGGGTAAGGGTGAAAAATGCACCCCACCCAAACAGGTACCAAAATACATACGTTCAGAGCAAAAACATGTGTAGATTTATCCTTTAATCCTTCTTGCAGAGCACATGGCTGGTTTAAATAATAAACATGCAAAATAGTAGGTAAACACTATTTAGAATCACATCACCGAAAAAGTCAAATCTTAGACAAACGGCAGACTACTGGCTGACTGCTACTGGCATACTACTGGCACTGGCTCGTCCTCCATTCATTCCATCGAGCACGAAAGCGAAGGGAGAGAGTCGACGCGAAATCGAACAATATGTCAGAAATTCGAAATCTCCAAACCGTCCACGTTATATAATTAGAATATAGTGTTAGCTTTAGCTAGAAACACACACACAGTATATTGTCAAACCTTCTAAGAGCCGGCATTACAACACGCGCACTCATTTCGATCTTGCTTGTGCTCTTTATTTTTAATTCACGCACAGTGAAGCTAAAGCTTTTCACGCAAGCTCTCTGATCCGTTACGTAGCCGTCAAGCAATCAAGCTATCAAGTTTGTATAAAATCTGAATCTACTTGTATGTGTCCGTGACCCGCCCCATCTTCAACTTTGAGACTACCACCAAAATCAAATCTTTTCTATTCTACACCCAATAAATATAATACTTAAGGTGTACATCCTCAAACGACGAGAATCGGGGCCGACAGAGGGGGACACCGACACAGATAACACATATCAAACCAATGAAACGCTTATTTAGACTGATTTAGACCATACAGAACGAACAAACAACAATTTGGGTCATTTTATTATCAAAGGGCTCATGGAAACATTCGACCCAAAAAACAACCAAATACTTTGTGTTTCGTGTTCCATTCACTTTTATAGCCATTCAAACTCAAACATTTTCTCAATTTTCTATAAAACAGTATACCTAATCGTCTATGTTTTCACATAAACAAGAAAAACGAGTTTAATGACTCTTAAGTGACTTATTATTTCTAAACCAACTGTCTACGATTACTAAACATCAAACATACACACTTACTGTGAAACATAATATAGAATAAATCAATATTAGAAATAAAAACATCACCGATCATATAAATATCTACACACTTTTCTACTTAATTTATTTAAAATTGTGATTACATAAGGCTGCCATATTTAATTCTAATTAAAAACCATTAATTTCATAATTACTAATTTATTCCTGAACGCTGAAAATAGAAACAAATCGCAGCGTTCTAACCATTTCGGTACTAAAACTTCTAACGCACTTCAGATGTTTAATTAAACACTTCTGATTAACACAACCAATTATAAATAAACATACATTCTGTATTACAAGGCTCAAAAGTGATAAATATGTGTTGATAATTTTCAAATCTTTTGGTGGTTTTAGACCCGCTTGATATAATTACATATTGTGGCCCAAAATTAAGTTCATTATAACTTTATAATTAATAATTTGTTTATATTAATAGAGAGTATAATAATGAAAAATTATATCTGGCAAGTGGTATCCATTTTCCGCTTCACATATTTATACCTATTATTCTTTTCTAATTATAGATTTATGATTATTTTTAATTTTAGTTAATTTATCTTGAATAAATAATATGAAATATTTAGCTTTAATTAATCCATAAACATGATAACTTTATGTCTGTTTATCTACAAAACTCTATTATGTAGCAATATTTCTTTACATTTTAATGTCATATTTATTTATTATTCTGTTTATTTAGTTTCTTTTTAACAATTTTTATAAAAATAGCATTTGAGATAATTTGATTGTTTACTAAAAATAATAATAAAAATTGGTGATTGTGGGTGGAGTTAATAATATTATAAAATTTTGTTGTTATTGATATTATTAATATTTTAAAGAAAAATTAGGTTAATATTTATGATTATATTTGGTTGCTATTATAAAGTTTGCTTTCAAATTTGTGTAATAAATGCCAAAATTTTAATCATGTTATTAAATATTAAATAATATAAATTATGTCACCATTGAAATGAAAACTTGTTTACTTGATGCAATTTGAGTTTGAAAAAGAAGAAAATTTTTCGAGTTTTGTAAAATTGCGATGTTGTCAGTATTATTTATTCATCGGAGCGTCGAAAAATTGGAACATCGCAGAACTACCTACCTAAAGGTTATGAAAATGAGCAAAATGCTAACTGATTTATGTAATTATGTAAAATAATTCCGAAGAAGATGATTTTTTTCTTGTTTATAGATTGTCAAAGGCGTGAAAATTGTAATTAAGATTACGCAAGCGATATAGATCATTCTAATAGCTCCATTTATTTATGGCGGATTTTAATAAAGATGATCGTGATCGAATACATTGTTTATAATTTTATATTCAAATTGTTTAAAGCAGGTAGGTACCAGGTAGCATAATTTTTCCATTATTCAGCATAAGAGAAATATTTTTACATTCAAAAGCAACAAGCAAAACATTCAGAAACAGGTTTACAATTTTATGAGTTTGTGTCGAAAAAGTTTACCAAATAGAAAAGGACCTCTGGCAGGTTCAGGAGTGGACCGAAATTTTTACAATTTCAAGACCACTTGAGTTTGTTTATTAAAACATGAGTAAAAAAGTTATACAAACGTCTTTTATTGTCGCGCCGCCCAGTAAGCATCATATTACTGATAACACCTTTATCACCAACAAGCTTGTTATAAAATTATCTAAATGTATAACTAACAGATAAGAATGCAATTTCTTTAATCTAAATCTGTACAATTAAATAAGAAATAAATCTCAAATGTCATTTCTATAGACTTACCAAGATATAAATGATAAATACATCTTTTTAAGCTTCTAAAATTTTCAGTTTTTGTTATTAATAATATTAAGCTAATTATCTTCAATCTTCAATTAGCTAAATGTTAAGATTTTAAAAAGCTCCACATTCGATCACCGAAAACTCACCTACTAATCCTTTATTACTGGACAATACAACCAATCTCTCAACTTGTGCCGTTTGTCTGAAGGGTAAAAGCTAGAGATATATGTATAGTGTTTTGGACTATATTAGTGTGTCTATTGTTAGGCTATTAGCTTTTATAACAAAGGAAGAATCATATAACGTTATTTAATTTAGGCTACTATACAATTTAGGCTGCCACGTTTATAGCATTTGTCAAGCCAAATCAAAAATTATTATCTAAATCGGTTTATAAACAAGTAAGCTATGCGCAAATATCTACACATCTGTCAAATGAACAACTTCTCCATTTTTGATGAGTCTATGGTTTAAAATTCATCTTTGACATGTCAGGTCAGGTCAAATTATTTTGATATGCAAATTTTTGCGTGTTTAAGTTGGGAAATAAACTGATAACTAGCATATTTCACAAATTTTCTATAGGTGACAAGTCCGGCGGTCGATAAAATCAGCAATGTTAGGGTCTAATATAAATTTATTGCCTTCTTACTATGTTTATAAAACATTTAAAAAATGAATTTTTATTGATATTATCTGTCAATGTTTAAAATGTTTTTACTCGTTTTTTGCTCATATCAGTATTGTTAAATAACCAAATATCTAAGTTGCAAAATTACTTTTATAATTATAGAGCAATTCATCAATTTTATCAATTGATAAATTTTGATTTGAAAATAGTAAAAAAAGATTTGAACTTAAAAATAGGAAGAGAAGAAACTTACAAACTGGTAACAGAAAGAAAAAGTCTACATCAAGAAACAGTGGAAACGGGAAAATACTAATAGAGTTTGCAGAACACATCAACATAGTAATAAAGAGTACAAGTTTTGATCACAAAAACACTCATAAAATAACATGGATCTTCTCAGACGGAAGAACAAAAAATTAAATACACCATGTGCTTATAGAAAAAAGACATGGGACAGCCATAAAAGACGTTCTGACGCTGATTTAGACCATCAAAAATCAAGAAACAGTCGACTACGTTTAGGTTAGGAAAGTAGAAAGCAGAGAGTACGAAAGTTAACCTAAAAGATCTGAGATCTGTGAAAATAAAAAAACAGTCAAAGAGATACGAGATAAGAAATGAGATTATCCAAAACACCAAAATCGAAAGATGTAGACGCATTTGGAATACAAAGTTGCATCAGAGTAAAGACTGGTTTGATGAAGAAAGTAAGAATGTTTCAGAGCACAAGAATAAAGTCAGAGGTAAACAGAAGAGTCTACGAGAAAGCAACAAACAAGTGTGTAGACAAAGAAAAAAAATTATATGGACCAAAAACTACAAAAAATTGAAGAACACTACAAAAAAAAATTTTTACCAAAATAGAAAAAGCAAGAGATAAAATACGATTAGAATATAGAAGACCAAATAATAGGAGAGCAACAAGGACGATTGGACAGATAGGCAGAGTACTTTGATGAGTTGCTGAATAACAGAAAGAAGCGGAAGACAAATATAACAAAATACTATAAAAACAGAGAAAATAGAAATTCCGTCAAATTCCGAAATAAAAGAAGAAATAATAAAATAAAAAAGTGAAAAAAGTGGAGGCGAAAATGGAATAAATGATTGACTAATATGATTTATTAGATTTATTTAGACGTTTTTCTACAATTTTCCTTTCATACTCTTTGAAATAAAAAAAATAGTTTTAAAGGTTTTATTTATTTACCAATTTGTTATTCTAATATCAACAGAATTCGTTCGTTTTTTGAGCACTTTTTTTCTTAATTGTGCACTTATAGAGTTAAGAAGCAAAAAAAATAGTGGAGCTAATCAGAAAAATGTGAAAATTTGATTTATAGAACGATCAACACTTTTTTTTTCCAAAACTATTCAAGATTTTCAACACTTAATAAAATGTAATTAAAACCGGTTGGTCTGAAGATAAAATAGATGTCTAGTTCTATTAAAGAAACTTGACTATTTTGAATTCCACGTGTAAACTTGAATGATTCGTTTTTGTTTTTTTGTATTATTAATATTGTTTTATAGCAGAATTTTTTGAAAATGTTAAAATATATTTCTTTAAATAAAAATCAAACGTTACAACAAGAATTGTGAAAGTTTTAATAGTATTGGTGGGTATTTATTTATTATTATTAGGTAATATTAGTTGTGAAAAACCAGGTCTAAATGTTCTAAATCGCTATCATAAGTATAAATTAACAATTACATATATTCGTAGCAGTGATAATTTTTCGCTGTAGGTTAGATTATTGCTTTAATCTTAATTGAAGACTAGTTATTTTTTATACGTACGATAGAAAAATATGTTAAATAGGTCATAAGGTGAAAGCGTTTATTTCAAATGCTAATCTATAGTGAAAACAAATCCTAAATTTAAAAATAATGACTATTTCATTCAAATAAAGTTGATACTCTGCTGATTAAATTGATGGCGTTTATTTGCCCTAATCAGTCAATTTATTACAAAATTCCAAAATTTATTGCGGTTTTCTATAACAAATTCATTGATAAAAAATCCTCTTGGCTAGACTGTAACATGTTACCAGTTCAAGGTGACCAAAATGGGGCGTTCTAGTCCAGTGGCGCAACTAACTTGTTCTGGGCCTGGACCAATTTATTTTAATTGAAATGATAAGTTAACTAAGCAAACGTCTGTACTAAACCATTGCTTAAAAGTTTTACCACAAAAATGATCCATTAAATGATTTTTAAACATCTGGTATATATACTATAAACTTTAACCACACGCACAAACAAAATTCTAATTAGTCTGAAACACGTCCAATCTTCTAGATATGAATAATTAATAACACGTAAAACCGATCAGCACCCACCTTATTTAGTCTATTTTTTTTATTATACTGTTTGTTTTTATTATTTCTGGTGGTCTATTATATCATATAGCCATACCAATTTGCGTGCCGCAAGAACCATTATTAGGACCAATACTATTTATCTACATAAAATAAATAATTTATCATCCGAACAAAATATTTTCTATAGATACGTTTTTTTTTATATGCTTAGTTCAATACTTTTTGAAAATTTTTGGAACTTTTACAATGCTCAAATATTTACAAAACAATTAGACTGTTTTTGAATTTGAAAACGCGAATTAATTCCCTCAATTCTAATTTTGAGCCAACAATAAATTAAAATAAATAGTTTTTTATATTACTAACAATTCAATTTAGCTATAGTGAACATTTTTTGCTATTTCTTCTTATTTAAATAGCGTAACAAAATTGAAAATTGTAAAATGGTTTAAATGCTGAATGTGAATGCTTTTTGATAAGTGGATCGAGATTATCTTTACTTTATAAGGTCTATCTTAAAGAATTAAAAAGTTACAGCACTTTAAAACGCAAAAAATAAAGATAATTTTAACGAAAAAGACGTTATATTACTCATTTTGACGCAAATTAAAGAAAAACGTTTTGTTTTTGTTTTTTTTGTGTTTATTTTTCTCTTAGATAATATTGTTAGAGTTTTTTTTATTATAATTTTTGTCTTAGATATAGTCAATAATTTTTCATTTTCGTTTTTTATAGTTTGATATTATTCTGTCAAGCTTAGGTGGAAACAATCATTTTTCCAATTTAGTAAATATTTATTATTTGATATTTTGAGGCTGTTTTTCACTTTTTTTTATAATTTTGTTTAATTGGAAAGGAAAAAAAGACAAAACACTGCCAAATTTAATAATAAAAAGTGAATTATTATATACTATGACATGATAAGCAAACAAGTTTTGTTCTAAAAACTGAATATTTAAGAAATTGTTGAATTAATGCGTTACCTACATAATGTCCATACTGTATTAGAATTAAAAATCAAAAATTGTCTAAAAGTGATAAGATATTTAGAGAAGTTGCAGAGAATTTTTGAACAATTTTTGTTTTTCGTCGTGAGATTACAAAAAAATTTGGAATGTTTTAAAGTATTTTAGTGGTAGCCTTGAACTACAGCGTGGTCCTTGTCTACCCAGTCTGTTGGGTATAAAAAATTCTAAACAAACAACACCCTTAAATCTGTTTTTACGTTTTAAAGCCTTCCCAGCCATTCCATGTGTTTGAAACAACCGGTTGTCTGGTTGTCGCCTTAGAAAAAGAAAAAAAACCTAATTTTTTCGCTCCCTTGAAAGCCGAATACCTACGTGAGAAAGATCACGATACAACTCAAGTCGCCCTTCGTCCTTCGTCTTTATCACATATTAGAATCTGAAAGCTAAAAAAAGACCAGCGTCTGGGCTGGAAGTCCTCCACCACCAGCGCAGCGACAGCAGGTGGTGACGAACACCACCATACTTATCATTATTACATATCTTGTAATTATGAAGCACTCAAAAAATTCCTACATATTTTTTAAAACAGCCTTGAAGTGTCCCACATCATATTGCAAAAAATGCCAGAAATTAATACATAGCAGCTGCTTTACTCAATTTACTGAAAAAAGACTTACAGGGGGTCAGTTAGTTAATTAGAAGGCCACGCCACAAGAAAGGTGATTCAATACATTTTTGAACTTTAACTTATTCAGCTTTATCAATTTTATTTATTGACTTCATTTGTTTTTGTCAAAGATAAAACAATCATCGGCGACTGAGATAGCATGTTTATATTGAACACATATAGTCAAATCAACAATCTTACAGAATTTTTCCAACAAGTTAAACGTTTTAAGATACTACAATAACTGTTTAACACACCCAAACCCTTCTATCAGATGTAAGAAAGTCTTAAACCTTAAAAGGTTCGTCAACTCTGTTATCATGCAATCAGTTATTATCAATTTAGCAAAGTTGTAGAAAAAATTTTGTGCATCCGCCATTTGTAGAGCATTATTTGTAAAGAAAGAAAATTTTTTGAGGCGTTTATACTCATTGTAGAATTATTTTTTACCACATTATCTATTATTATGTCGATCTCTGTTTAAGACCTAGATAAGTTATTATTTTTTTTAAAAAAGTGCTATCAGTAACCAGTCTGATATTAGTTGGTACTTTTTAAGACTCTTGTTTGCTTTTTCTGTCAGCAAGAAGTCAACTTTATTTCTATGTTTACATATTTTTAAAACATATCGAGTACAAAAATGCCAGCTTACTGTGTAGTTACTTTTTTTTAAACTTTGACTATCTTGCATCGCCTACGTCTACACTAATTTTTGTCAAATCATATAGTGGCATCTCAGCCGTCAAAACTTGATTTTTAAACTTTATTGACTTTTGATAAGTGTTTAACTTATCACTTTTTTTGTGATAGAAAAATTTTAATATAAATAAAAAATAGTATAGTTTTGACCATTTAAATTTATAAAAAAATTTAATTTTTTATATAAACAGTTAAAAGTAGACAACGCAAATATAAAAAAAAAAATTAAAAATTGGTTTGGACTGCTTAGTACTGAATTACAATAAAAGAGTGATATATGTGCCTACATTTTATAAGCTGTTTTTGGCCACTGGTTATTGTTATGGTTTGACAGTCACTGATTGATTGTTTGACATTTAAAGAATTATTTTAGTAATTTTTCTAAGATCCCTAAATTCCCTAACTGTAAATGTCAAAATACTGTCAGATATGTGTCAATGACTTTTTTGACAAATATTATTGTAACGTTTGTAATAATCAGATAATTTAATTTGTAAAATAACAAGAAGTTATAAGTAAGATGTAGTTATTACGAGGCTTTGACACGTTTCTCTATAATGGCGTTAAGCTTTGTTTCATTAATTTTGACGATATTGTAAAATGGGTATGTTTTTCCAGTACACTTGACGGATGAGTACCTATTTGGTTTTTAATTGCAGACGATGGGGTTTTAGATGTTGATATAAATAATAAATTGATGACAATGGGAGCGACAGGGAACCCAAATATAACGCGCCTTGCTAGTTTACAAGAGCGTAAAAAGCATATCGAAGACTCTTTGGCAAAATGCAATTTGGAGTTGAAACAAATATGCCTTCAGGTATTACTCATTTGTATCTCTTATCAGTGATTAATAGACGTCAAATATATCATTGTCTGAGATAAAAACTGTGAAATCTATTGTTTGTAGGAAGCCGATTTAACGGGAATTATTCCCCAGGAAATGCCACTTGAGCCTGGGGAGTCGCCACCTTTAATTCGACGAAGAGTGGGTACTGCGTACCAGCTCTCAGAAAATCTAATTAAAAATGCTAATAACAAAGAAGATGTTACGGAGCTGGAACTCCAAATACAATTGCATGCTAACTTGGCAGAAGCTGCTTTAGGGCTGGCAAATGAACAAAACATCAGCAAAGTATTGCAGAAAGTAATGTTAAAAGCATATAATTCTAGCTTTTCTTATAGACGTTACGACGGCAACACATGTCGGAGTACCAACAACACAAAGTTCAATTTACGTCACTTCAGGAAAAATTGTTGAATGCGAAAGATAAGGCGCAACAGGAACAATTGCATAAACAGAAAAAAAAGCCTAGGCCTACAGATCAAGGTACAAATCGATGTCTTTTAGGGGAAAATTATTTTATAATATGTTCAAAAATTACTGACAGCTCTGTCAAAAACTGACTTGACCTGACCTTACAATATGGCGCTCTTTCAAGCGTTAGTCAGCTGTTTCTAGATTTGCTTATAACTGTCATTTCTGCTATTGCGCTGTCATTAGTGTCAGTTTAACTGTTTTTTTCGATTTATTATATACAGAGAAATTTATTGAATTTTAATAATGCTTGATATACCATTACATCTTTGCCAAGCATTGTACTGTTAGTAATAACAGTAGACTTTATATTTGTTTATACACATTATACGCTTACTTGAAATAAGTATGCCGGTCCCAATGAAATAACGTTAAATGGTCTTCGAGCAAGTGGTGACAGATTATCCAAAGCCTGTCAAATTTCTAAACCGCAGATAAAATATGAACTAATTTTAACTTAAGCCAAATCTGTGTCATTTGAACTACTATATATTATCTTTATCGCAATGATTATTTAATTGTTGACACTGTTATACAGTAAGTTTATGTAACTTGATGTTTAAACTTTAACAATTGTATATTGAAAAAAAAATTTTTGATACTTTTGTAATTGTATTGTTGTGATTGCATCACAAATTTTTATTTTGCAGATGACAACATATCAATGGGAACAAATATGAATGAACCTTTTGTCAAAAATGATTTAAGGCATAGTATACGTTCTAGCAAGATTAGTAGTGATGGTGATGTAGAACATAGATATGCGTCTTACCCTCGCGGTGTATATAAAAGTTACGATGGTCGTTATTTGAGACATGAAGATTCTGTCACGAGAGGTTTATACACATTGAGTTTGAACGGATATAATAATTATATGGAGAGGCGTGAAAGCACGACTGGATATAATACTTTACCTTACACACAGTCCCATAACATACATCCTCCACCCAACCAATATTCTTTACATTTTCAGTACTCTCACTCTCAAAATCAATTGTATCAACCGCCTAGATCTACATCTGTTGTTTACAATTATCCCATTCCTAAGCCAGGTTTTAACCAAACCTTAAAAAGTCACCATAGTCCAACACAGCGCACCCAGCACAGACAATCTAGTCCAAATATAAATACTCCTAAAATGTTTTACAGTCAAACGCTGGATCCCAATTATAGAATTTATCCAGAAATGGAGCAAAATCCCCATCAAATACAGCCTCATCAACAGTATGAACATATGACATCTGGGTTGGGTGGCTACTGGAAGCGCTTAGAAAGCGGAGAAACCGTTTGGTGCAATTCAAGTCCTGTTGAAAGCGCTAATTGGCAGCGAGATAAACGATTTGGTAGCTTAGATCGGAGAAAAAATAAAAGGCTGCATAAGAGAGTATCGCCATCTGTTGATAATAAGTCAGCTACACTTGCTACTGTACCTACTTATGCTGATCACGTTCGCACTACGGCACTCAAGTCTCCACAGGTTAGTTTAGTCTCAATTTTGGCTGTACGGCATCTAGAGTTTTTTGATAATAAATTTAATCTGCTTAATTTTTTTATTCAATTCTTAACAAATTTGTTGATACAAGATTATTTTAATAAGATCAATGCAAATTTATTCAAACTAGATCAGTAAACTTGGGCATGTTTTGTTCTTATTGGAACTCTTCACAGCAAGTTGCAATAGATTCAGATTTGAATAAATTTGCAATGCAATGAGAAACTTGGGTTTATATTCACCCAAGTGCCTATTACCTTTACTACATTTTTGTTTAGGTAATAACCAAACGAGGACAAGATAGACAATTGGTGCGAACACAAAGTCTTGGTAGTGTCGGAGGTCAAACAGTTGATAGTGTATGGCCCAGTGATGATAATTCTTCATGTGAGAGTGATAATCGTAGTATTAATGGTCTGGCTCAAGGCTCCCGCAAACACAAGCAAAAAGAATGGTATGGCTATTTTTTTGCTAGAATTTTATTGTTAGATTTTTTTTTTTTTTTAGGTTGGAAACTTCATTAGATGCACCCGTTTCGCCTACTCGCTCAATTATTTCTCGCTCTCAATCGGCTTTGCCGTCAGTCTTATCACCAGAAGAAAAATATATTGTAGCACTTCCTCCTCCACCGCCGATACTGGCACCCAAGCCTCTTCTGGAAATACCAGCAGAATCAAATCCGTCCCCACGTCTTTCGGAGACGAAAATAGAATTATTTAATAATAATATACCGAAAAATTGTACTATAGTTCAAGCGGGCCATTGTAAGCCTTATCACGAAGAAACCAAACCATTTGAAATGTCAGATTTTTATAAATATTCAACAAAGTATAAAAAATCGCCGGTTAAACCAAAAGAAGATACACGCACTGCACAAGAGGGGGGCGGTTTTCAGAAGAATTTAAATGAAGCGTTTGATGCAGCCATCTTTAATAGAAATCACAACTTTAGCCCAACGTCGTAAGTCATTGTTATATTGTAATTTTTTTTTCGTATTTTTTTTTATAAAAAAAAAGAACTAACCCTACAATAAGGTGGGCTGATGAATGAGTTTATCTATCTTATTGTTTTTATCTTATTTTATTTAAAGAAGGCACTGCACGTTTAAATTTACTATTGTTTTTTGCAGTCCTTTGAGTCCAAATCGTCTCGACAACTCAAACTTAAGTTTCGATATTAGTCAGATTTCAAATGCAAACGTTGCGGAACATTTTTCTGATGAAATGAATGCATGGTATAAGAGTCACAAGCTTCAGATTGATAATAATGGAGGTTCGAGTGCGTCAAAGCCGAAATCAACTGCAACTTTAGTGTGAAACTGGAAGACTTAATCACTTGCAATACTATTTGATAAATAAGTATATATTTTATTTTGTAACAATTTACTGTATTGATATATGTACATATCAATTAAGAGAGAATACCGTCTGTGCCTTTTTGGAGATGATAAGATTTTAACGTGTTGTATTTATTGATCTCAGTTTTAAAAACAACAATAAAGTGATTGGAATTAATACTGTTTGTAAATGTAAAGTATACTCAATCAATTTTGTGCTTCAAGCATCTATTGTAATATTGATAATAAAAAGGTTTAAATGATTTATAGAATTTAATTCAGTCAGCAATATTTGGTTTGCACAGTTAAACCAAAGTTTTGTACCTTTGTTAGGGTAAAGTTTGTATTATTATTATTTTCTATGTTTTAATAAAATTATTTTATTTATTCATTTTTCATTATTAAACTTCCTGTAAAGCACATCTGAAGCGGTAGCGAGACGGATAAACAAGGTTTTACTTTCATTTCAAAATTTGAATCATAATTGAGCATTTAATTATAAAAACATTTATTTATGTGGCCACAATGCAAAATCTATATCTGAGGTTTTGTTGAAGGTCTCGAATTTTACTTTTAAATGTAAAAAGTAGCGCGGAAACTTACAAAAAGTTGAATATTTAATAACAATTTTGAAATCATTCAATATAATAAATAATGAATTTTATCATTATTTTGAACTTTTACGTAAATGAGGTGAAAATATAAAATTATGAGTTAATACTAAAAAAATCTCGATATAAACTTTAATTATAGACCAAAAAAGATAAACAGGTTATTAAAGTGAGACACTAAAATTTAAAATGTAAATAAGTTGCGTAAGATTTACTTTTTTTGGGTTGTGTTTATCTTCTCTGATAGAGGGCAAATTGTGTGTTTTTTGCAAATTTTTTTATTTGCTTTTTTCTGAATAAGCACAAAGCAAATATGCGATTATATAAAAAAAGGCCTTGTGTCAGTAAAAGTGAAAAGTACTGATTTATTTTTATTTATAGAAAATACGTGAAAAGTTTATTGTATATTTAATAATTAAGTTTGAGGATTTTGCGCTGAATTGGGACAGTCGAGCTTTCAATAGCCGGTTGGGCTCTACCGAGAAATGGAGCTTTCATCAATATTTAAACAAATTGGGCAGAGAAGTCTTCACAGGTCAACTATCATCTATATTTGAACTTTTTATTAAATTTCTATTACTGAATTTTTACTATATTTAAAAAAAAGATGTCCACTTAGCTCAATAAATTAAGAAACAAAATTCTAACTTGAGATAGACGGAAAAAAAACTTTTTTTAGCCTTATCACTAGTTTTTTTACTTGTGGTTGGCTTAACTTTTTTTTAGATAAGAATTTAGAGAAAAAACTTAGCCAATCACAAACAGGAATGAATAAAAAAATACACTGATTGATTTCTACTAACTGATTGAAATTGGCTTTTTTTGTGCAAGAAACTTTGAAAGTAAGAAGAAATTTTTACATCCATTTTTTTTTGTCAAAATTACATCAGTTGTTATAAGTCCAAGCTTGTTGATAAGCTAATGGATCACCTTGTATACTTTTTTTATTTAATAAAAAAAATTTATAAATTTTGTTTAGTTCAAATTATCCATAATGGCATCAACAAATATGGCGCCTGAATAACGTAATAAAATAATTATTTGGTTTTTGTATAAAAAAGTCTCAAACAATTCTCCCAAATGTCTATACGTAATCGAGTAGTTTACCAACGCAAGATGTCGCTTTATCGCATTTCAATCGCCTATAGATATTTTTTATAGGCCCTTATTTTATTTTTTTGGGGGCACTAGCCACATTTTTCGTATAATGCCCTTGCTTTGTCTCAGTTTTATTAAGAGTTTTGCTGGATTATCCGGGCTTTTTCGGCCACCTAAAATAGACTTAATTAAAAGAGATTTATTTTTAAGTTTTTGCTCTATTTTAAGCACGAAATGGAACGGATTAGGTTTCAGTGGCATTTTTTAGAGAAATTCCAAAAATGCCAATTTTTACATTTATCAAGAAATGACGAATGTTATATTTGAAAATAATAAATAAAGGACATTTTCTTCAAAACTAAAGTTTATAAGTTAAAAAATATAATATAAAATATCCAAAATAATAAGGGGTTTTTTAATTTTGAAAAAGAATATTGGGCTTTGGACACAGATGCTTTGGATATTAAAATGTAAAGAAATTCTGGTCTACATTTGTCTTATCATGCATTGATATTTAATCAATAATATTTTAACACTTCTGAAATATTACACCATTAGTGTTGAAATTACCTCTTGGTCGTTTTGGCACATATTTCCCTTCAGCAAATTGTTAGTAATTTGATATTTCCAGGCTTATCTCAAGCAATTATTGCTGAAATATTCCAATACAATGAATAATAGATTAGTCATTTAACGATAGCCATAATTATCTTCCTCTCTAGATTTTGCGGCTGATATTTATTAATTAAATGATTTTTAAATCATTTAATTAATAAAAAAATCTTTGCATTAAAAAACTACGCTAAATTACGCGAAGCAAAACATAATAAACACTAAATATTGCAAAAATAATGTTTTATCATTTGGCGGTAATATTTGAAGAGCTTGATCTGAGTTTTTAGTACTTCCGTAAGTTGTAAGCCAATCAGGTGCGATTTCTCCCCACACGGGGCTAAGTGGGGAAAGTAGCGAAATGAAAAGAGCGCAACTGGTACGGGTCATCCTTTTTGACTTGTGCGTCGAGCGAAGTGGTTGCCGCTTCGTTAGTGTATTTGGTGTTCCTATAATTTAGGTTTTGTTGACGTTTGCATTTATTTCATTCCAAATCGTAAGTATTTATTTGTATTTAATTAATTTTGGATGTTTTGTGGCTTAATATTCCGTAATTTGCGGCTTTTTTCGTGGAAAATGTCGAACACCACGTGTACAAGATGCATTCCGGTCATGTCCGCCATATGCTGAAATCAGTAAAATGACTTTATTTTTAGTAAATCTTGAGTTTTTGGCGTCGGTTTTTGGGTTTTCGTTTGCTTTTGAGGGTTTATTGCTTGGATTTTAATATAAATCTTTGATTTTGGTGTGCGGTTGGGCCTGAACAACCTGTTGGATATCTGATTGCAAATTATTGTGTAACATTTTGCGGTTTTTTCTGATTGCAGGATAGTAACGATGGGTAAAGAAAAGGTTCATATTAATATCGTCGTTATCGGCCACGTAGATTCTGGTAAATCTACCACGACAGGCCATTTGATCTACAAATGTGGAGGTATCGACAAACGTACTATTGAAAAGTTCGAGAAAGAAGCCCAAGAAATGGGCAAAGGTTCGTTCAAATACGCCTGGGTTTTGGACAAACTTAAAGCCGAACGTGAACGTGGTATCACCATTGACATTGCCTTATGGAAATTCGAAACTGCCAAATACTACGTCACCATCATCGATGCTCCTGGCCATAGAGATTTCATCAAAAACATGATTACTGGTACGTCACAGGCCGATTGTGCCGTATTGATTGTAGCTGCCGGTACTGGAGAATTCGAGGCTGGTATCTCAGCAAATGGACAAACTCGTGAGCATGCTCTTCTTGCTTTCACTTTGGGAGTCAAACAACTCATCGTCGGCGTGAACAAAATGGATTCCACCGAACCACCCTATAACGAAAGCCGTTTCGAAGAAATTAAAAAGGAAGTATCTTCATACATCAAAAAGATTGGTTACAATCCTGCCGCTGTAGCATTTGTACCCATTTCTGGATGGCATGGAGATAACATGTTGGAAGCATCCACTAAAATGCCCTGGTTCAAAGGATGGGCTGTTGACCGTAAAGATGGTAAAGCTGACGGAAAATGCCTTATTGAAGCTTTGGATGCCATTCTTCCACCTAGCAGACCTACTGAAAAAGCCCTTCGTCTTCCCCTTCAGGTATCTATCTCACGTTAATTACCCCTTCTTATTCAGGCAACTCCTCATACACCTGTCAAAAAATCATTTTTGAGGTTAGAATGACATTAAAAGTAAAACAATATGTCTCCGAAAAAGGGCCTCTCCTGGAGTGCCGCAATCAATTAATAGAATTTGGTTTTTAACCTCAACCTTGAATGATGTTCCAATGTAATTATTCATGACTTCTGATTGTTGTCAAGGCTTAATCTTTTCTGACTTTTTTATAATATTTTTTATTTTTGCAATTTGATTTTTTTTGTGCTCTAATTGTGTGTTTATTTCAGGATGTCTACAAAATCGGTGGTATTGGAACAGTACCCGTCGGTCGTGTGGAAACCGGTGTGTTGAAACCAGGAATGGTGGTAGTTTTCGCTCCCGCTAACATCACTACTGAAGTAAAATCAGTAGAAATGCACCACGAAGCATTGCCAGAAGCCGTCCCCGGCGACAATGTCGGTTTTAACGTAAAGAACGTCTCCGTTAAAGAGTTGCGTAGAGGATATGTAGCTGGAGATTCCAAGGCATCTCCCCCACGTGGAGCTGCCGATTTCATCGCTCAAGTAATCGTTTTAAATCACCCTGGTCAAATTTCAAATGGATATACGCCTGTTTTGGATTGTCACACAGCCCATATTGCCTGCAAATTCGCTGAAATCAAAGAAAAGGTCGACCGTCGATCAGGAAAGACCACCGAAGAGAATCCAAAAGCAATCAAATCTGGCGATGCTGCTATTGTCAATTTGGTACCTTCAAAACCTATGTGCGTTGAATCATTCCAGGAGTTCCCCCCCTTGGGACGTTTCGCCGTCCGTGATATGAGGCAAACCGTTGCTGTAGGAGTAATCAAGAGTGTCAACTTCAAAGATGCTGGATCCGGAAAGGTCACAAAAGCTGCAGAAAAAGCCGCCAAAAAGAAATAATCTTATTCATTTGACTCCCGTTCATTTTATATATTTTACAGTTTTCAATAAATTTGGAGTTTGAAGATATTTTATTTTGTATAACAATGTGATCTATATAAGTAATTCCTCACTTTCTTTGACATTTCTTTTGTGTTATAATTGAATAAGAATAAAGCGATTTCGTAAAGTTTTGATTTTTTATTAATTGGATTCATAAGGAAAACGAGAGTATTATGGCCCTTATAATCTAATCTAAATTATTTTAATAAATGCGATGTTGCCGGATCTTTCAGTGTCGGGTATGTATTTTTTGAAATGGTGTCACTTGAGGTTAATACCAACCACTTTCAATTATAATAAATTCACTCACTTTGGCCGTTAATTTTATTTTTGAACAAGATATCCATCTTTTATAGAATAATACAATTTGCTTAGGCCAAATTTTGTTCAAATTCCCTACTTATTTTGACTTTAATAAGTCATCTCTAGAGCCATTATCTTGTATAGTTTGGAAACCAATGTCACATTGGGAAACTTAAATTATACTTAAAAATAAGAATTCTTATATTGCAGTACTTATACAGTTATAATTTTTGAAACAAATTTATATCTGTCACTGTCAAACCGGTACCAGTCACTAACTTTTGGCTGTGGCTCTAATGACATTTCATTATAGCACTATTCTAATAAATTGCCTAAATTATGCACAGTTAAAAGCTTTTTTTATGGTGCTTTTAACAGACATAATCTACTATCAGAATAAGAAAAAGCCTCAATAGCAACACAAAAAAAAAAAATAGACACTGCTTGCTTAGATCTTATTACATCAGTTTTTGCGTCTTAGCTACAAAATTTTTGCTTAGATCGTTTATCTGTACAAAATGATACTAGTTTTGTAACAATATAATGAAACTAAAATATAATGTTGAAAAGATAAAAAAAATTATTAAAAAAAGTATATTAGATACAAAATTTTTCTGCTTGAAATACTAAGGATTAAAAGTTAATAGCCAAAATTAGTTATTGAACACCAATCACTGTAAATGTTTCTTTTGTAAAAAAAATTGTTAACAAGAAAATTGATTTGAAAAACATTTGTATCGAAAAGAAAAAGGCAACGGTGGATTTTATGCATTAATTAAAAAATTTTCTTTAGATCATGAAAAATTTTTTATAAAATTACATTTAATTCTAAAATAGAGTTTTACTATCATATTAATAATTAGAGCCAAGTAGATAATTTAAATTATTAAAAAAGTGAAAAAAAAACTTTGATTCCGGTTCTGTAGTTGTAAATATACGACCTTCCCTGCGCTTTGTCAAAGTGGCTTAATCCAATGTCAGTTGTCAAATAGTAGTTTGTATTTCGAGTGGTGTGGTTATAGTTCTAATAGATGGCGCTAATATTTAAAAAAATTTTATTTTTAATTAATTTAATATAAAATAATATTAATTTTATGTTTAAATTAAATTTTTATAAAAAATAATTTATTGTAATTACATTAGAATATTATTGTTTATGAGTATAAATGTGTTTTGTTGTATAAATGGTGTAGTTATGGTAATTGATGGATAGATGGTGCTGCGAGGAAACGCATTTTGTTTGCTGTTTTACCGACTGATTCGTTGTTTCTACGCGTTTGTGCTACAGTCGAAAGCCGATTTGTCTTTTTCGATGGTTTTGCCGCTAAAGTTGTGAAGGGATTGTAAATTGATTTAAATTAATATAATTCGGGATAGAAGAGTGTTTTTTTGTAGAAAAAACGGAACGTTAGTGTTGTATTTGTGTCCGAAAGAAAGTGGCCTTTAGGCCGTGTCCACGTTCGAGTTCGCAACCGATTGGTTTTGTAAATGGTTATGTGCAATGTGATCACGTAATGGCGGGTAAGGCGTTACAGTGGAAATGTGTGGTGAACACCACTGGCCCCCAGCCGCGGCCAAGGCACGGCCACCGCGCGGTTGCTATAAAGGACTTAATGGTTGTTTTTGGTGGCGGCAACGAAGGAATCGTCGACGAACTCCATGTTTATAACACGGGTATGTCGCTGATCACCACTCATTTTTATCACAATAAAAGCATTAAAGATGCATTTTCCAACTCTTTATTGCAGAATCGTTCCAAATTAACTAATTGTAGATTTGCTTAAAACCATCCTAAGGCATAAGCCGCCCCCAACTGCTTCAAAAGCAACTTTTTAGATTGTTTGATTCAAAAACAAACATGGCGGTCAAACATCAACATTCGACAAGGGCCGGACTTCCAAATTTCTACTACCTATTTTCCCCCAAAATATATGCCTTTGTTCCAATGAAATTAACATAACAATACTAATTTAAAAAAAAAATTGAATTTTTGCAAAAAATTTATCACCCGAAAATACTTTCTACAATGCATGCAATCCCTCTTTTGTTTTCCTCAAAAGTAATTGTTTTGAGGTTAGAGTTTCTGTTATCTACTGTCAGTTGATATCAATTGACATTATGTATTGACTTACAATTCAAATATTATATACCAGGTGATCATTTTCAGGCTTAGTCTTATATACAGCAGGATCATTCAAAAAATGAGTATTTTATTTATTGATATTAAAATAGCACTTTTTGTTAATAACCTACTGTATATTTTATAATACCCATATTTATAAAAATTACTCGAAATGTAATAGGAATTTTTTTAAAAATTATTAATTTCTACCAAATTTTCAGTGATCGATAATATTTTAAATGTAATTATTGTTACTAAAAATGGCTTTTTATTTTTATTTAAATTATGAAAAAAAAACAATAAATCTACTACTATCAAATAAACATGAAGCTTTTATTTATTATTTTGTTTCAGTTTCTATCCGTGAAATTTAAGGTTTTATAATAATATTGACGAATAAAAAATATGGTGTAATCAAAGCCATGACCCATTTTTGTGAAATGCAAGTAATCGGAATCGTATTGTGTATACCATTCCTATTATTTTACAGATTGTTAAACCAGTTTTTTGCATTTTTTCCATGAATTTATATACAGTGGAGTCATAGCTTATCAACATTGTGTAATAATTTTTATCAATAACAGAAAGCTGATTAATATTGAAAGTCATTCTTTGGCAGACTAAACAATAGTTTTTATCTAGCTATAATTTTCTCACACTTATTATCTTCCCCCTTGACCTACCTAACTGTTTACATTTTTTGCAGCTTTTCCAATGTCTTCATTTGATAATAGTGTCATTTTTTTTAATTAGATTGCATGATTTTATTTAACGCAAAATTGTTTGGTTTTTTTATGTTCGCATTCCATTCCAATAAGTCAGATGTCTAATTTTTTTTTAAACAATACTTTCGACTTGTCATAGATATTTAATCGATTTGTTTAGAATTTGCATAAATTAAAACTGGAGAATTCTGCAACTACATTTGGAGTCATCAACGTCAAGCGAAGGGGCTATTGACCTGTGATATTTGAATAGAGTTTGCAATTTTTTTTTATTATTGCAGCAACGAACCAATGGTTTGTTCCTGTAACTAAAGGAGACGTTCCTCCAGGATGTGCTGCCTATGGATTCGTAGTCGATGGTACAAGATTATTGGTTTTTGGTGGAATGGTCGAATATGGAAAGTACAGCAATGAATTATATGAATTGCAGGTATTCAAAAAAACTACTTTCTATTATCAATGGAGGAAACATAAATGAAATTGAGATTTTTTTATCTGATGTGACGTATTATATGGATTAATAGGTCGTAGAGAATGTATTATTGATTTTTTGTGCGATTTTTTTAGATGCATATATTATGTGTGGCATTATTAAGGACTTTTTTTGTCAAATTCAATATTCAGCTTTAAAAGTAGATACCTCATTAAATTAAAAAAATAATTAATTATTAGTCAAAATTATTTTTAATTGTGGTTCAAATTGAGCACTTGTTTATGTAACATACTTATAGTACCAGAGCTGAAACTTTGTTTCGTGAGCAAAATTGAAAACAAATTCTGTCATTACTTGTCGAAACAAAAGCGTTGCTAAAATCATTTGTTTGATTTTGTTTTATATAGGCATCTAAGTGGGAATGGCGTCGTCTGAAACCCAAGTTGCCTAAATCTGGACCGGCTCCATGCCCTCGGTTGGGTCACAGTTTTACTTTGGTGAATAACAAAGTTTACTTATTTGGTGGTTTAGCTAATGATAGTGCTGATCCTAAAAATAATGTGCCGAGATACTTGAATGATTTGTACACTTTGGATATACGTAGTATTCCTGTTCAATGGGACATTCCTATAACTAGCGGCGTATCTCCACCTCCACGAGAATCTCACACCGGTGTTGCATATAGTGACAAGAAGAATGGAAAATCATTTTTGGTTATCTATGGAGGGATGAGCGGTTGTCGGCTGGGTGATCTGTGGTTTTTAGAAACGGAAACTAAAACATGGAGCAAACCTCAAATTTTAGGAACAATACCATTGCCTCGATCGCTGCACACTTCAACTTTGATTGGACATAGAATGTTTGTGTTTGGTGGCTGGGTTCCAGTTGTTGCTGATGAAGTTAAAGCATCTACGAATGAAAAAGAATGGAAGTGTACAAGCACAATGGCTTGTTTGAACTTAGAAACAATGAGTTGGGAACAATTACAAATCGACGCAAATGAGGAAAATGTTCCCTGTGCTAGAGCCGGACATTGTTCTGTAGGAGTCAGCACAAGACTTTATATTTGGTCAGGTCGCGATGGATATAGAAAAGCTTGGAAAAATCAAGTTTGCTGCAAAGATATGTGGTATCTTGAAGTCGATCGACCAATCCCTCCCAGTCGAGTTTCACTGGTTAAAGCAGGTACCCATTCTCTGGAAGTGAATTGGAGCGGGGCTCCCTCTGTGCAGATGTATATTTTACAGGTAGGACTAATGTGTACGTATCATTTTGTATTATTTACTTATCTTTAAATTTAGATACAAAAATATGATCTACCTACTCCTGTTGTATCAACACCAGCAGCTAAACCTGTACCTTCAGTGCCTCCACTTTTAACGTCTCCAAAACCAGCTTTACCGGTTACTGCACCAGTACCCGTGGTTAAACCACCTAATACTGTTGTAGCGATTCCACAAACGAAAACTGTTGTTCAGACGATCTCTCCCATTGGTAGCCCACCGAAGCCAGCAACATCGATTAAAGGTAACAATTTTATGATCTTTTCAAAACATTGATTTGGTGAGGTAAGAAAGTGGGGAAGAGTAAAAAATAAACAGTATAGTAAAATCAACTAATTGTTGTTCCCAAAAATTGTATGGGCTAGAACTTTGGTCTAAGATCAGTGTTTGGGACACCTGTTTTTAGTTTTTAATCACCCAAAAGTCAGGTACTTTGCAAGTTATATTTTGTTGTTATTTTTAGCTTGCACGATTTTTGGTTATGGGTTTTTGGTTGTGTTCGTGATCTTTATTATTATTTGTTTATGTATTTAAAAAAATATATTTTCTTATTCTTTTTTGTTACAACTTTTTAAGTACATATATTTTTTCAGTAATTTACTAACATTTACTTTGGTGAAGGTGATAAAACTTTTTTTTTTTATTAACATTGAATCATATAGCGCTGCTCACAAGGGAAGGCGAACCGACATTACATAATAAGAGGTAATCAATAGGTACAATTTTGTGAAAACCACTATTAGCTAGGTTTTTAAGAAGATTTCTGATAGAATTTCGAGCAAATTCAAGCTATGTTTTGGTGAAAGATCATCATGTTTTCATGTGTACCTAACTAATTATTAATAACTATTCAAGGCATTATTTGTGAATAAATTAAAAATTAACGAGTTAGTAAATTGGATGAGCACTGAGGCTAACTGATGGGCGATGAGACGGCAAAACAGCTAGCTGTCTTGAATCTTGCTATATCATTGTTGCCTTTAAATATTTTTCAACTCCATCAAATTATCAAATAATATACAAATATTTTAAAACTAAATGTCCGCCAAATTTGGTTTTACTAGTAATAGTATTAGAAGCTTATTCTTTGTAAAATGATTAACGGTTTATCCTGACAGTTGTCTCTCTAATTTTCCAGAGCTATGCTCACTTGGCAGTTTTTTTTTGAGATTGATCGTTCAGATTATAATTGTTCGGTCGGAGTGGCTTCATGTTACGGCGCTTTGTTTAAAATTAATAAAAAAATTGTATTGGTTGTGGAAACAGATTACAGATTATGGTTTTGGTTTACTAATTATTGCATGGGATAATGTTTGAGTGTAGTGAAGGAATCCTGCGAGTGCGCGAGAACTTTTGCAATAGTTTTTGCATGTGTTTTATTCTTTTATTTGTTGCAATAACAGTGTTCTTATTATTTATAGTACGAAATGCGGTTCGCAATACATCAGCATGTGCTCCACTCTTAATAGCACCACAACAGAGTGCCGTGAATACTGATCCTTCACAAGCTAGTATGCTTTCAGGCATTCAGGCACTAGCTGCAGCAGCTGCTGCTACCCAAAAAATAACTGTTGCCCCACAAACATCTCAAATCAAAATTGGTGATTATCATTTTTTAAAAACAAAGCTTTTAATAATCAACAGCTTTGAGTGTGACGGCAATTTTTTTTCCAGCTTCGCCAAATGTAAGGGTTCAAGGTACAACGGGGCCAATAATTCGGCAGACATCGCAGGTAGCCGGAAAACCTTTGATTGTTCAAAAGGGTAGTAGTATTATTCAGAAAGGGGGTTTACCACAACAGGTCGTAACATTGGTTAAAACAAGTACTGGGATGACATTAGCCACTTTACCGAAAGGTGGTAATATCGTCCAAACTACTAAAAGTCCACAACCTAAAAACACCATTGTTAAAATAATGCCCGGTAATCCATCTAATAAAGTTCTCACCACTGTCAAAGCTATACCTTCAAATCTTATTCAAATGAATAAAGCTACTGG
The DNA here is from genome assembly GCA_947359425.1 of Lagria hirta. Classification (NCBI taxonomy): domain Eukaryota; kingdom Metazoa; phylum Arthropoda; class Insecta; order Coleoptera; family Tenebrionidae; genus Lagria; species Lagria hirta. Next base: position 1,989,847 of record OX375799.1, read on the forward strand.
AAAATTAGTCTTATCAAAAACTGCAGCAGGCCAATTACCAACTTTAAATAATCAACAAGTTATTGTGGTCAGTTCAAATAGCGGAATTAGGACGATGCAGTCTATATCAAACGCTCAAGCTGTACCCACTCTTAAATCTACAACTGTCAATGTACAACCGATCGCCTCTTCTTCATCATTATCTGGACTTCAAAGTGTCAAAATTGGTAAACCAATTACGTTATCTATGCCTATGACAGTAGTTGGTTCACCAAAAACATTGACAATTTCGAAAAATGCTGTAAGTTTCTACAAATGTATAATAGTGAAAGAAGAAGTAGTGCTTAAATTATATTAATAGTTGCAGAAGCAGGTGATGATAGGGGGGAAACCAGTGACGGTTCAAATGCCCGGTGGAAATAAAGTAACATTAATGCAACCACAGCAGGGTATTGGGAAAATTGTTCGTTTACCATCATCAATTGGTTCAGTCGGTACCTCCGACCAGCCTAAATTGGTTGTAGTCAGACCTAAACAACCGACTGCTACAATAGGTAAATTTACAACTAACAAAAATATCTCAGGTTCCTGTAGATTGTTGTGTAGTTGATATTTACCTAGGCTGAAGTTACGCTTCAATTATATAGCAGATATAATATTGGCCAAAAGTGTGACGTCAGCTGTAATTGAAATCACATTGTTTGCGCTCCAAACAAAAAAAGATTTGGACACGTGCGTTAATAAAAAAATATTGTTTGACCGGTTAGATAATTGTAATTTATATCCAACTTTTTATGGAAACTGATAAATAAACAAAAAAAAGCAGTTGTCAAAAGAAAACAAAAACTTGTTTTATAATCACGAAATATCACCCAGGATGTGAAAGACGATTTGTTTTGTTCGGAGTGCAGATTTCCCACGTCTCATTTTCGGACTTTATTATATCATTCCCACAAGAATCTGTTGTATGCAAAATTATACAAAATATCAATTGGTTATTTACTTTTTACTAAGTTTACGCTTTTATTAAAATAGCCGAGAGTTATAGGGATTCTCTAGCGTCTTAACTAGATCTAATACACTATTTAATAAAATAAAAGAACTAATCACTAATACGGTGATACTATTAGCCGATTTTTTGTGCAAAAATTCAATTGAACGAATTAACTAATTTGATTGAAATGTCTAATCCGAGACTAAAAATATTCAAATGGCTGATTAGACGAAATTTTGACGGAAGAAACATATTTTTACTTTTACAGGGGCTAACAACTTCAACCTAAAATCTTGATTGACCGATAAGATATTAATATATAATGAAGCATTTATCATTGCTTAAATTATTCTTACTTTTACTTTAACGTATAAATGACTACTAAGACTAAAAATATTCAAAATCTGATTGGTTTTGTTTTCAAAATTCTCTTACTTTTTCTATTCTGAAATCTCCATTTTTTGATGATTTTGACAAAGGGAACGTATTTTTACTTTTACAGAGGCTAACTTCAACCTAAGTGTATTAGAGCAGTGTATTTTATGAAAAAATGAATGTTACAGCTTCATCGTTTGACGGTCCAGCAACAACAGACGCAGCTTTAGCGGCATTGGCAGCCGAAGCTGGGCTTATAGATCCGAAACCAATTGTAAAAGACGAGTCTGACGAGCTTGGTGAAAGCGCAGAACAAAATTTAATTCGGCAATTGGAAGACAACGTTGAGCCCTCATCAACAGCAAACGAAGCAACTACTGATGAAGGAACTATTTTATTTGATAACGGTTTGAATTTGGGTTTAAAAGGAGGATCTATAATAATGCCACCACCGAGTTTTAAATTCAAATTAGGATTAAGAGGAGGGAGCAAAGAGACAGGTGAAATGCCAGATGCCGAATCATCAACAATCGATTCTTCGAGTAACAATGAAAATATAACAACGCCCGATGAAAATCCAAGTCCATTAAATGGTGTGGACGCCGAAGCTTCTTTGAAAATGGAAATTGAGGATATAAAAGAAGAAGAAAATTCTATGGAAGAAAGTGGGGACCCTAATATGGAAGTTGACTTGCCTTCGAGTTTTCCACCCGAAGAAGAAGAGAAAAAATTAGAAGTGAAACCTTCTGTGCCGATCCTAGAACCAACAGTTTTTCCTACGACAACCACTCCTGAAGAAACGGATTCTACCGGTTTTGTTCCATCAATAGATGATATTAAGAAAGAGGAGGTAGATGCACTGTCAGCCATTAAGAAAGAGGAGGGAGATGCACTGTCAGCCTTAGCATCAGTTGCGTTAGATCACTCAAAAGAAATTAAGAAGACTGAAAACGTTACTCATGTTCCAGAGTCGACTAATACCAAAGAATTATGGCATACAGTCGGCTTTATCAGAGGAAGCAGTTGTGATGTTGTTAATTATTTTATGCTAGAAGACTATTCTGGTCTAACAGTCGATAACTTGCCAGATTTAGCTTCTTTTTCTAAAATCCCTCTTGAGCCTGGAACTGCATACAAATTTCGAGTTGCAGCTATTAATTCTGTTGGGATCGGTGATTGGAGCGAAGTAAGAAATTTTCCTGTTGAATTCAGATTTTTATAATTAATTGTTTTAAAGGTTTCAGCTTTTAAAACTTGTTTGCCCGGTTTTCCTGGAGCTCCTTCAGCAATTAAAATTGCCAAATCTGGAGATGGTGCTCATTTATCTTGGGAACCACCTAATTCTAATCAAGGTGACATTTTGGAGTATTCTGTATATCTAGCTGTCCGAGGGAAGGTAATTTTCTAAATAAATAAATATTATTTTTTATATTATAAGCGTTTGCTGATTTTATTATAGGATAAAGCTGCTCCGCCTGTACAGTTGGCTTTTGTGCGAGTCTATTGTGGTCCAAACAATTCGTGTGTGGTTCCCAATACAACATTAGCAGCTGCCCATTTAGATACTTCTACGAAAGCGGCGATCATCTTTAGAATCGCAGCGAAAAATGATAAAGGGTATGGTCCTGCGACGCAAGTTAGGTGGTTACAAGGTAAGTTACATAAAAAAACTAGTAGGCTTTAATAATTAAAAAAAAAGTTTGTGTATAAACTAACTATACGTCGTTTGAAATTCACTTCAATGTCGCAAATTTTAAAGTAAAAATATTAAGTCAATCGATGCATGACGTCATTAATACCAAAATAATTTTTTTTTTGGATAAATATATTTATTTGGATTCAATTCACACATATAGGTTGACGTCACTCTTATTGACTGATTGAGTATCTTTACTTTATTACGTGATGAACTGTCTAAGTGATGACGTATGTGGGAGGAGCTCCAACGTTTTCAAATACAAAAGTTTGGTTACGTCATGGAAATATTTGTGTATTCCAGTCAGCTAAAACGCTTAGTCTGTGACGTCAGACTTAGGTAGTTCATTAGTGTGAGCAATGATTGTGAATTTTTAATTTTTTTGATTGGATAATGGCTATACTTGTTTCTTTTTTTGTTGCAGATTCCCAAACTACGAATAAATCGACGAAGCGTTTGCAAGACGAGCGTCCTGCATTGAATAAGAAATTAAAATATGATAAAGAGGAGAATTAGGATTTGAGATGTGGCGCTCGATAAAGAGCCAGCTTGTCATCATGAAAATAGTTTTTAATTGAGTTGTTTTGTAAACGTTTTATTTTTTTGTTTCGTACGAGAGAAAACATTCTATTATATATGTGCTTTATTTGCAAAAAGTTTTTTTGTAATAGAATCTACAAAATTTTGATGTTACATTCAATTTACATTAATAATTGCAAAAGTTGTGTAAAAGGAATGGTTGAGTGTTATGTTCTCTATTTTTAATAAAAAAAATCTTCAGCTTATTAAAAAACATGTAAAATTTGAAGATCTTGTATTATTTGTAGATTGTTATAAATAAGGCTTAGGAATTTTCTTTTTATCGATGTTGTCCGTAGTACAAATTGTCAATTGCGGATATCATCACGATATGCAGTAATATACAATTATGTTCCCACTTCTATTTTTTTAACGAATAATCTCTTCAGTAAAATTCATAATATTATGTAACTAAAGAACTCGGATTTCAGTTGCATTTGAAGAATGTAACAAGTAGTTTTCCTAGGATTTGTGAGGCGGTCACTATGATTGATTCACCTTAAAATAATTCTTTAAACTCCTGTTTAAAGATATTTATTCGTTTAAAAAATATTTTAATTCACAAATGTTTCCGGTTATTTAACAAAATTTCCTTTCAGTCAGAACTTAATTTTTATATATTTGATTATATAGCAATATTAATTATATTCTTCAGTTTGTTACAATTGTATAAAAATTTATATTGCAAAATAAATTCTGTTAAAGAATGACATACTCTTGTTATTGAAATATTTTTAAAATATGCTGCGTAAAACGCCTATCATATCAAAAAATAATCCTTAAGATTTTATTTTATTAAAAAGTGGCTATTTTTGGTGAAATTTTTGCAAAAAAGAAATAAATTTCCATTGTAGCAATATAACATAACATCATAATAAAGTAAGTATTACATAATATATAAAAAAAGTAAGTATTATACCTTTTTTTCTTGTAAAGCTTTTTATTCTCTTTAGCAGTCTGTTGGGAGGTTGAATTAAATTAAAAAAATAAGGATGGGATCATAGTAGTCGAATTAAATAATTAATTAAAGTAAATTAGCTACGCGAATCACATTTTAAATTTTACCGAAATTAACTTAATTTAAGTTCAATTTATCTTCTGTAACCTCTACCCCAAAAAACTGTTTTTGTCATTAATAATTAATTGTGGGTTTAGCGAATTGATAAGCTTTCAAGTATTTTAATCTAAATAAAAAAGCTTGCATAATTATTTCCATCTAGTCCGAATGTTCTCTTTTAATCTTTGCTGTTTTTTTGTACTTTTTTTATTTTTAAGTTATAAAAAAGTGATTTACATCATTCCATGTAATTTATTAGCTTCATGTTATTCATTTTACCTTCATATGTTTTTTTTTTATTATTTTAATCTTTGTTTTTTTTAACAATTTCGAGTCTCGGTCTTAAATGACTTCGGTAAGCCATTTTGTTCAAAAATTTACGACCTTTTTATTGTTAGTCAATATATCGTAACAACAAAATAGAGACCCCAATGCAAATAGTAGTATTATTATTATTATTATTATAGTCTCTCAAAAAACGAAGACATTTTTGAACTTTTTTTTATAGTTTGTTTCAATTCTCCGTTTTGCTTCTTATTTTATTTGCAAAATCGACCAATTACCACTGAAAAAATCTTGGAGTTTTGTGTAAAAATAGTGTCAAAGATCTTATTTTGTTTATTCATAGTCTAGGAGCTGGAATCTGATATCAGGATAATATTACTTTGCTTTTTAATAGTCCAGGAGCTGCCTGCAAGGAATATACACTCACCTGCTTAATGAATGAAGAAACACTATTCTGTGTTTCTTCGTTTTTTAGAACGCTATACATATGTGGCAACCATTTAGCAACCACACAAAAGCTTATTTAATTTACAATACAATTGCCTGCCTAAATGGGGGTGACCAGCCTTTGGAATGAAAAGAAAAAAACTATGACAGCTCAGTTAAAAGGTCAAATGCATTAAAAATGAAATTTACGAAGATCAAAAATAATTTGGTCCACTTATATGTGTCTAGTACTTCACAAAATGAGCAGAATTTTGATTTTTTTTTTGGGCATAAGGTCTTTGATTATAGCCACATTATGTATAAATCTTTTTACACAGTGTTTCATTATTCTTCTTGCAGTTCTTGCAGACAGCCATCTTTTTAGTTTGTTTAGTTAGTAAACTCATTTTTGAGGGTTTTCTCTTATCTTGAGGCTCGTATTTCTTCTGAGTTTTGCATTAAACGTCTTTGTTATGAGAAAGGACTCTGGTACTAGTCTAGTTCAGCGGTGAAAGGTAGTTATAGTAGGAACGTTTGAGATATACCCATGAGAGGGACAGAGCAGCCACAATGGTGAGAAAGATTTACAACTCAAAATGAAGTGTGTTTATGAGTAGAACCAAACAGGTAGCTGAGTTTTTTAATTTCTGACTGCAGGGTAGATTTCAAACGTTTTCACTCTACTATAGTATCGTGGAATGGAATAAGAAAAAGGATATTGGAAGAGAAAGTTCTATAATCTACAAGAAAATTAATTTTATTGGTCAGACTTTGTGATTTAATTTTAAAATTTAATACATTGTTTCTGTATAATGGTGTATTGTTTATTTCAGCTATGTGTTAACGTACATAGCAATAATAACAATTTTGCCTGACTAATATCGTACCATTCAATCAACATGTACAAAGCTCTATACAATATATACAATGTAACATAAATACATTTCTTATTAAAAAATTTCGAGAAGAAAAATTAAAACACCGGAACAGTGAACATCAATTACAATAATAAATAAATAGTTTTTTGAAGGATTTTTTTGGGAGGGGGTAACGTGCTGAGTTTATATTTTTGTTGAAATGAATTTATTTCTATATTTACATTTGTGCTGGCTAAGTTATAGGCTGAATAGTAGCACTACGGTCGTAAAATAAACTCAGTTGGAATTGAACAGGCAGTCATTACAATTTTATTATTATTATTATTATTATTATCATTGAAAAAGAAAATAAAAAACATGAAATAGGATAATAGAGGGTAGATATACAGTAATAAAGGTAATAATAATTAACATATAACAAATTGACTGGAATAACTCACATCTAAGAGACATTCGTATTCACATAAATACTTTTATTAAAATAGTTCACTATTATAAAATTATCACTTTCCTTCATTCAATCAAGCTGAGCTTTACTAACTTATTCTCTAAAAATGACCGAAATGTTTGATCATGAGTAAAATCACAGATATTCACTTGCAAATGGCAGTTTCCTAACTCTCACTATTGGGGTAGGACCAGAGTTCGGGACGTATATGGGTCACGTGTGTACATTTCCGGAGGTTCTAAATGGCACACAACTGTTTCACCGTCCAAAACGGCTGCTAAGGATCTTACGTCACCTCTATACATATTTGACCTCATTCTATAGTTATCCATATCTTGGGGATATCTTTCTTTTTTCATAGCTTCTAAAATGCTGCGGTCAGCTCCTGGACTATACGGAATAAGAGGTCGGTGATCTCCGTACGATCGCGATGATTGTCTACTCATATCACTCTGTCTCTTCCCATCTTCGTCGCTCATATCGCTTACTTGTATCTCGTTTTTTTCTATTTCTTCATAAACCGGATCATCTTCGGGTACGAGACTACGGGGGGATCTCCCATCGTAGATTTCCGTGTAAGTGTGTGGAAGTTGATGTCCACTCCAATGATTGGTTTTGGTGAAGTTGCCGTTTTTTTTTCGAGTGCCATGTGGTTGCAAACTTTGCGGAAGGGGTAAGTGCTTCGGATGAGGGATTGTATCGTGTCTTCTGTTGAAATCTGGAAAGTTTAATTGACCGGAGTTGTCAATCATGACTTGATTGCTGCAATCGGATGATACGTATGCTTGGCGACGAGCATCTTTGGCATTGTTTAGCCTAGTGTCGGCTACGATCGGGTGAGCACGTGGAGAATCTTCTTGTTCCGATCCGCCATGGCCCGAATCACGACTGTATGACTTAAAAGAAATGTTCTGTAATTAAAAAAAGAAAAGAAAAAAATAAATGCACACACACACACTAGATACTATCATCTATAACAGAGTTTTTCTCTCTGACTTTTCTATCTATCTATCTACTTATCAAATAAGTTTAGTAATAAAGCAGGAGAGATAAGAACAGAAAAAGGGGGGGTGATTTGTTTTTATCTGAAACGACACCATGCAGTTTACTACTCCTCCCTACCTTCCAATGGAGGGGCTTATGAAGGGGACCCCATGTCGAGGCCGATTTGGGCAAGTTGGGAGTGATAGTAGAGTTTTTATAGAAATTACGAATGTAAGGTAGCGTGGAGGTGTTTGGAGGTTCTAGAATAGGTGGAGGGGTTTGTGTGCCGTCTGGTGATGGGCGACATAGAGTAGCAGCCATGGCGCCCGAAGTAGAGGTGAGCACAGGAGTTCTCCCTATACGATTCACATTGTTGCAACTCCGGGAGTTCCATTCTCGCTGCAACTGTAACAGAGGGCGCCTTCACCTATCGTCGTCAGTAAGCGTTACGAGGAAGCGTTAGTACAAAACGAACTCTTACCCAACCAACCAAATCATAAAATAATAGATACAACACATGCCGAGAGGAGGCGCGCAATGCACACACCACCACAGCACCACACGCGAGTTAGTAAGCAGCTCAATTTAACAATCTATTAAACAACTATACAAACAAACTAACATCGGAGCTCTCCAAGTCAACTCAAAAGAGGTAAAAAGTATTCAAGTTGACTTCCGACCTCTTTTTTGCTATTATAGACTTAAGATTGAGAATTGAGCATGGTGAGCTCTAAACGACACAATTAAAGAATTATTGTCCAGAATAAGGACCAGTGGATCACTGAAAGACTGTAGAAGCTACAAATAGACAGAGCTGCATGTTAAAGCAGGGCAATACCTTGTTGGGCAACATTGTGCAGTCGATTGTGGTTGGTAGTGGTGGTACTAGCATTGTTGAGATCGGTTCTAGTTAGAACCTGGACTAGCGCGGTAGGACGCACGTTATTAAGATTATTCGAGATGACTATATTGTTGGTACCCACACTTGTTCCATGAGGAGACAGCACTGAATTATCCGTCGAATGGGAGTTTGTACCAGATGGATTTCCATTTGAACCAGCATACAGACTTGTTCGTCGCTCTTTATTCATTCCAGAGCTTCCACTGCTACTACCAGTACCGCTGCCCGGTTTCGAACAACGCATGCACTTAGGGAGCCATGAGTGACGGCGGATGAACTTACGGTACTCTTTGCGAACCTATACAAAAAATACTCATGTAAAACCATTTTAGTAAATAAAGTGATGAAGAATTTGTTTGCCTTATGCAATCTCCACGCGCCTTACACAAAATTCTGCAAGATTTTCCATTAATTTATCACCATCACCTTGTTTTTATGGTTTAAAGAAGTTCATATTTTGTGCCGCTGCCATCTTCGACAAGGTAATTTTGAACAATCCGAACAGCTTGATATCTGGCATTAACAACCACTCGCAAAAAGTTATGGTTGGTAATGCTCATACGGTACCACATGCTGCTTTGAGATATTCAATAAGTGCCTCTCAACCATGATTTAAAGTTACAAGTGTTGAATAAACAGTTTACAAATAAGCGAACTTCTTTATGTTTACCTTTTCATTTTGCAAGCAGTGGAAAACAAAAATGAAACAGCCTTGGAGTGAGTTGAGTATGGTAAACAAGTACGCCATAGTAACAGACTCTTGGTTGATGTAGAAAAACCCAAACGTCCAAGTCAGACCAAGTAGAACAACCAAAACAACGGCTCCAGTTAGACGTGCTCTAAAAAACAAAAATCATCGTTTTAACCAAAAAAATTAATTGAAACGATTAAACAAATTAATCATATTAATCATGCCTTCTAAACTAAATCGTGCACTAATGAAATGAGAACAAAACTACAATGAATTGATTTCAGCGAAAAAGATAATAAGGAAAATTATCTTACAAGTGAGCTTGAAATTTGGTTTGAAGTGCATTTTCTTCCTTTCCACTACCATAGGGTAAGATCGCCATGCAAGAAAGAAGAACTTATATTAGAAATAAAGTCAAACCACGAACTATTTGACTTGATCAACCGTTTTTTTTTTAAATCTCAATCCAACCAAATACATCGATTATAATAACCACAACCATTTATTTTTACTTAAAAAAAAATTTAAACAACTCTACAATAAAAGTTAATTTATACCATGCCCAATATATGCAACATTGAAATATACACTTATTGTTGGTTACTCTATAGACTTATCTAGAATGTTACCTGGTACTGGCCAATCTGGAATGTTCCTTGTTTTTGATAGACACCGAGGTACTGGCGTGGCGACACATCATGACCATGGCCATCGCTAGGAATATGACATTCAGCTGCAAATTTGACAATTAATCCTACCCTACAACTCCTTGCCGAAAACTTACCGAAAGTACCACAATCACCGGTCCTACAAAACTGTAGATAAAATAGTTATCGGTTTGTAGCCAACAGTGCAGATCTGTGCCATATCCCTGGGGATACACAATGGCTGATATACCCACAATCACCAATGGTATTCCATACGCAAATAGATAATACCACTTCAATCTTGACTTCTCAACCTCAAACACTTCAATCAGCATCACATAGAGCTGGAAACCTGCATCAAATCAAACCATAAGTAAACTGCAGTACGTCTACCTTTCGAGGTTCAAATAAAACCAAACAGCGCTGTGCTAGATTCAACAAATCTCATCAGCTTTAATATTCTTACATCATTTGGCCAAAGACTAAGAGAGAAACATCGATCTATACTTGCTATTATAGGAAGTATTTTAAATACTTTCAAACAAAGCAGCAGCGCAAGAATAACAGAACATTATCTTAAAAATACATCATTTTAAGGCCTTGGCCAAGTGGGATAAACTCCATTTGAGTTGAGTGTATTCAAATAATTAGATCACCAAAAGGACTGCTAGCTCACCCGACTTTAACCCGATACACTTTTATAAGATTGCATAAAAGATTTGGCCAAGCACTCCAAAGAAAAAGCGTTGTTCTTAGAGAATTTACAATGTTACTCTGCTTTCTCTACTTTTTAATTATCCGAAACTAAAAATTTTGTATCGAGAAGAATAGCCAAATGGTAAAGGTTTTTAAGAAATAAAAAAGTTGTCTGCGGCGTTGCAAGAACCCTGCTGTTAATTCCTCAACAAGATAGCTTTTAACCCTCCGTCTGTAATAAGTCGGCCGTGACGCGTCACAATCACGCGTGACCGCGAGTCACGCGTAGTCCGCAGCCAAGCTAGATCTGCCCGATCTAAAAACAATATATGAGACTTAGCCGAGACGTGGTCGAGAATTACAAAACGCTATTTGAGTGGTAAAACTGTCTTGATAATAATGGCACAGTTTACAATTAGCCGATCAGCTACATCTCAAAGTTATTTTTCGATTATTATTCATTTATCTACCAAACAATCGATAACAACACGGCGTTTCCGAGTGTTGTTGAGTTGCCAACTAAGTTTGCGTGGAAGAAAACAAACAAAAACCGCTTCTGAATTTGTTCGCAAACACAGTAAGTATAATAACCGTTTGTTCGGTCCGCTTGGAGTAAAATGCTTAACCTATCATAATAATCAAAAAATATTGCAACCAGGTCTTGCACTCTGCGCCAAATATTCCTGTTGTCGAATAATTTTGTGATTAGATGGCAAGAAATTGTACAAATTTAGCTATTACATATTCTGAGACACGAAATGACATTACGCGGATATCTTTTGTAATTCTTACCTTCAAAGAACATCCACATGAAAGCACACAGGAAGAACAATTGCAAGAATCCAGCAATCACTCCACAGATCACCTTGTTTTCAGTTTGGCCTATTCCTATTAGAAAAATGAGTTCCGCAATTAGGAGGCAGACACATAAGTTGCAATGTATTGTTGTCCTGTCGCTCTGCAATTTAAAATATTTAGATGGAATATTAAGGAAAACGTTCAAGTAATTTTACCTTGAGGCCCCGAAATAACTGAAAGGTAATTATGGCGAGAATGAGGCATACTATGGAAATGATACACCCAATAAGGGTGAACACCCTTAGAGCAATTTGATGCGATATCGGTAATTGTATAGCATGCACATCCATGAGGATAGCAAAATTGGTTAAATGATCACACAAACATATGGTGTGCGATTTGTTTGTGAATTCCACACGGCATCCTTCTTCTAGCCACGCACTCGTCGTATAATCCCAAAAAACGCAAGATGGATTGCTCACGTTCTCCGTTTGTATATGTTTTAATGTCAGTCTAACTGGCTCTCTTAACTGAATGTGACGACCTTTTCCTAAACTGGCCGATATAACTTTACTATTTAACATTCTGGTTACATTTTTATTGGATTCGGAAGCATCTGGCTGCCATTGTAGGATTTCTTCTAAACGATCAAAAGCTACGAAAACTAAACGAATTAATCCTCCGTCGCTGTTTTCTTGAAGAGATCGCTGCGACAACTCTATTGAATCGTTGCTCGCTAGCCATTTATTGTCGGAGGGGAATATTTCGGTGGTCACGGATTTTGCCTCTAAAACCCGAACGGACAACACTAAAAATAAATTGCTCAGAAAATGTTACTGCTATAAAAAGACAATCTTACTTATGTTTTTAACAACTTGATCAATTGATTTTTTACGAGTTACAATATCGGCAAGTAAAAACGCATTTTCCTCAAGTCCAATCAGCAGCGATGTAGCAACTCTCATCTGGTCTTTGTAACTCAAGTCTCGCCAAGGCTGCGACGACTCTAATAAATTGCTACCAGTCTTTATGGCATGACTTAACATTTCTGTCACCATCACTTCATTATGACGTGTATGCGCATCTTGTGAGAGTTTCTGTACCATTTTCTGTATCATTTTTGTGGTAATCATCATATCTCCTCCATAAAGTGTCTTCTGACTAGTAACTCTTGCTAATTCATTAGAAATGATCACTAAAGATGCATTTTTTCCTGAGATTATTCGCTGCTCAAAGCTAGTCAACCAAACTGATCGACACTGGCTTAAGTCTGGCGTTGCCGGATACCAAGTTGGAATTGAATCAACTTCCACACAACGCCAAATAGCAAAACCTGTTGTCCCTCCAGGACAAGGCTGTACCGCAGTAGAATTGACTTTCGTCCAATTCCATAAAATACTTCGAGCGGTTTTAGGAGAGCATTTTCTATTTTGTTCAGCATCTTTTGTCCAAGACGGCAAAACACTTGGGACTGGATCGTACGTATTAGAAAATGTACTTTCCGCTAAAAAGATTCCAATACTTAATTTGTCTAAAATGAATTGAAAAACATACAAGTAATTCGCTTAGGAGTTACAGTGGTAAATGGCAATGTAGTGATCTCATCTGGCATTGATTTAATTGGATCATCATTCTTCTCAACTTCATCGTCTTTATCCTCTGCTTCGTTGCCCAAGTCAATTGGAGGATTTGGCGTTGTTGAAGATGTTGTGGTCGACGATAGGATAGTTGTAGATGATTTTGATGGAGGAGTTGCTGAAACTTTCGGTGGTGGAGGAGGAGGCCTTGCCGATGGTTTAACAGTACTCCACATTGGAGGCTGAGATGTTATCAACCAAGGAGGACTTGGCCTGCTGGTTGTCGTTGTTGTTGTTGCTATAAAATGTTGCATCAAGACATATCTTTATTTAAAGAATACGATCAGCAAAAAAACAAGATCTAAATTAATGTTTTGGGAGATATTTAGCGCCTCTAATTTAGTAATGTACAAAAATAGAATAAAAAACTTTCTCAGAATCCCTAATGTGGTCGCTATAATTTTCATCAATTCTGGTGTATAATTTCAATTAATTTACATTAATGATACACGCTTTAAATTCGTTGCTTTAATTATGGTCAATTTTGACAAGTATTTTGACAGCTAAATTAGATGTTGCCACACATCGAGAATTTTAAGCTATTCACAAAGGTTACCTTGTACAGATTTGGACGCCATAAGCATAAAAAACTGTAAATAATAGTAGCCTCAATAAATCATTAAGAAGAAATTTTACAACGTATCCAAAAAGAAATAAACCATCCTGTATCCGCGTCTTGTCTAAATGTTTTGACATTGTAATTACGAGACGGATTATTTGCCTATAGATCGGTTCTGAGAAATCTTGTTTAAGCGCTGATCGGTTGTGCTTTTTTCTTACAAAATTGTGTTCTATTGTGAACAAGTCGTAAGAAACCGAGGAAGCATATTGGCTCAATTGTGACCGAATTAGCTGGTACGATTTTGATCGAAAAGCTTGTAGACCTATCGAAAACCGCCGACATGGAAATTAAGATGTAACACTCGAAGAAGGAAGATTCTATTTACACCGTCTCTTGTAATTCGAGTAGAAGCTTGTCGGACAAACAGTAATGTGTCGGGTCAAACTTACCAGGTAGGCATTGGTAATGGGCCTCAAGGTATTTGTGTGTACCAGGGCATGGATCTCCGAACATACTTGTGCTTGCTGGGATGCTGCAGTTTTGATAATGGGTACACCTAAAGTCAACCCAACAAATGTATTACACTAGCTTACAAATGTCACAAAATACAGAACTTATTCTTTATTCACACCTAGTTAACAGATCGTACAAGAATTTGTATTCTAAGAAAATAAAAATATTGACAACCAACCTTGTATTTTTACATCGTCAAAATTATTAGATTAGTTTTAACAATTGTTTTACATTAATAAATGTTTATTGCCAGACCTACACAGAAAAGGTACATATACACCAGTAGACCATGTTCACTAGTAGACCATGATCACTAGTAAACCATGATCACTAGTAGACCATGATCACTAGAAGACTATGTTCTCTAGTAGGCAATAATCACTAGTAGATCATGATCACTATTAGACCATGATCTAGACCTTCTACAGACTATCTAGAAAAGGTACATATACACCAGTAGACCATGTTCACTAGTAGACCATAATCACTAGTAAACCATGATCACTAGTAGACCATGATCACTAGTAGACCATGATCACTAGAAGACCATGTTCTCTAGTAGGCAATAATCACTAGTAGATCATGATCACTAGTAGACCATAATCACTAGTAGACCATAATCACTAGTAGACCATAATCACTAGAAGACCATGTTCTCTAGTAGGCAATAATCACTAGTAGATCATGATCACTATTAGACGATGATCTAGACTTTCTACAGACTATCTAGAAAAGGTACATATACACCAGTAGACTATGTTCACTAGCAGACTATGATCACTAGTAAACCATAATCTCTAGTAGACCATGATCACTAGTAGACCATGATCACTAGAAGACCATGTTTCCTAGTAGGCAATAATCACTAGTAGATCATGATCACTATTAGACCATGATCTAGAGTCTAGACCTTCTACAGACAGTTTATAGAAACCCCTCTTTTTTGTCTTCTCTATTACATAAGTTATTACGTATTTTATTAGTTGAAATATGTGCATTACTTTGCTAATCACTAATAGCAAAAAATGTAGACCAATAAATAGATATTCGTTTCCCTCAGTACTCCCCGTTCTGTTTGTTGTCTTGGTGCTTTTTTTATATTTTTCTTACAATTAAGTCTGGTGTCTCTATTCAACCTTAGAAGCCATCTTGTACACCAATATTCTTTCTTGCTATCTTTATATTTCCAGTTGCTACATTATTACACTTTTTACCAAACAATTGAATCTGATGGATATTTTTTTCTCTGTAGTTTTTTTTCAAATTGTTGCAATACTACCGGATATAGTCTATTTCTCTTTGTCGCCAGTCTTTTTACTTGTATTTCTTTCTTTAAATTTCCACTCTTTTACCTGTTCTATCTTTTTCGTTTTCCACGTCCAGTGTTTTTTTTTCTCCCAGATCTCTTTGTTCTGTTCTCATTTTTTCTAAGCTTTTCGTTTTCATATATGAATGTTATGAGCAGTACTAGCAGTAGTGATCTGATGTAGATCTCTAATCTTCCTATTCGTCCACTGCCATTTGTTCGTCTCTTTCTTTCTACCATTTTTTTAGGTTTTTTTTTTCTTTCTTACTAGTTAGCCTGGTGTCTCTTTTATTCAACTTTATAATCCATCTTGTACACTTTTTCAATGCTCTTTCTTTCCTTCTCCATATTTCTAGTTTATGCATTATTATAATTTTTATTACACAATAGTCTTTTTACTTGCATTTTTTTCTTTAAACTTATATTCCAAAAATTGCCACTCTTACCTGTTCCATCTTTTTGGTTTTCCACATCCAGTGTTTTTTCCTCTCACTCATCTCTTTGTTCTGTTCTCGTTCTTTTCTAAGCTTTTCGTTTTCATATATGGATGTTATAAGCAGTACTAGCAGTAGTGAACTGATGTAGATCTTTAATCTTCCTATTTTGTCTAATACCATTTGTTCTTCTCTTTCTTTCTATCACTTTTTTAGGTTTTTTTTTCTTTCTTACGAGTTAGCCTGGTGTCTCTTTTATTCAACTTTATCTTGTACACTTTTTCAATGCTCTTTCTTTTCTTATCCATATTGCTAATTTATGCATTATTATAATTTTCATTATAGTTCTTTTCAAATTTTCTCTGCGTCTTTTTGTCGGTTGCTGTTTTACTTGTGCAGATATATCTCAAATAGTTTCTTTTACCTGTTCAATCATTCTTATTCTCCATTTTTCTTTCACTCAATAATACCATTTCTGTTCTGTTCTTATTCTTTTCTTAGCTTTTTGTTTTCATGATTTACCCAGCAGTTTTGATCAATTCTATTTCTTCGGTAGCTATAGCCTTAAAATCTTCCGTATATACTAACTAACATGTACTCTTTTATTTTCTCTGTTATCATTTTTTCTATTTTATGTTTTTTTCAAAATATCCCCAAATAAGTAATGAGCTTAATTAACATTCCTGCCTCTCACTTTCAAAATAATTTGCTTTCGTTACCATAATCTTAAATATTTTTTTCACTTATCTCTTTTTTCTTTCAAATTGTTTTTCCAAAATTTCTGTCAATCTAGTTTGTTAAAGTCTGTTCTCGGAGTCTACCAACACCCTATTTTCTTATTCTCTTTTTTCCCTCTTTTTTACGTGCTATTGTGTAGTCTCAACTTTCTTGCAGATTTTTCGAATTTAACATCGTTTTTTCTAGATTGACTTTGAAAATGTTTCCCTCTTTTTTACCAAAAGTAGGAATAATCATTTTCTTTCGTGTTCTGGTATAAGTTTTTCTTTAGTTTTGGCAACTGATTGAGTTATGGATCAAATTTTCCAGATTTTTCTGAAATTTATGTATTCTTATAATTTAACTCACAAAAGTTGTGTATTCTTGTAGATTGCTACTTCCACTTTGCAGTTGGTCCAAGTCCCCAAACCTAAAATACTAAAAAAGCACTATTTCTTCTGTTTTTACGTATTTCTGTGCTTTTCGCCTCATTTTTGAAGAGAGCAGATTTGTTAAAATTGTTTTTTGATTCCTTTATTATACTGCTTCACCTTGCATTTTAAAAGTTTCAACTGCAAGATGGTTCCACAGCAGACTTTGCTGCCATTTTTGGTTCTCTTAATCGACTCTCGAGTATGCGCAATGAGAACTTTCTACAACCGCCCTGGAATTGAAACTTCAAAGCTAAACAGACTAACAATCTTAGACATCTTTAATAAAATAATTATTTTGATAGAAAAATTGTTAAAATTGCTTTTGCGTTTTCAAGCAAGAATCAATATGAAACTTATATTATCTACTACTAAGCGTGAATGTTTTAAAACAAAAAAAAGTTCTAATTTTGTGCATAAGTTGAAACAAAAGAATGTTTCTCGTCACATTTAAATTGAGAAAAAAATAAATATGCTTCCTCGTTTCTAACAATACTGTATGTTGTATTTATAATAATATGCCATCATTACCCTCGCACTTATATTGTGCTTCAATATATTTAATGGTCCCAGGACATGGGTCACCAAAGGTTTCAGTGTTCACTTCAATGGTACAATTTCTTTGAAAGCTACATCTGAAAAGAGAAATCGGTATCCATGCTATTATTATATTGTTAATGTAACACAAAACACATTTTTGTGTTAGCAAAATTACTAAACACAAATGAACAAATGACACCCAATTTAGCCCATATGGAACATAACAACATACAATATTGGCAGACACAAGAGAGCACATAAACGTTAAGTATAAGCAACACAATTGTTTTATTATTTTTAAGCAAACACCACAGCTCTATATACTGCTTCTAGAAGTAACAACGGTGGTCTTTTGCTTAAAAACAATTAATGGTTAGTAAAACACAAGAAAAAAACATTAGTTTAGTAAGCAATGGTGGAGAGTGGGTCCTCCAGAGATGTTCCCGCAACATAAATTAGGATTCATCATCTGGTTTTCCGCCTGCTAACAAACCGTGATTACGGTGCGAATTTTAGTTGCCATTATTCAATAGCGTTGACATTGTACACTTTTAAATACCGGTTTCTTCTCATTTTGTTCGACAGCAACATGGAAATGGCACGATCAATCGAAATAAAAGACCCAAAAACTAAAGCTAAACGGAGACTGAGGTGAGATTTACAACTGTTTATTTTATTCAGTTGCTTACATAGATCTTTTGATAGAGACTAAACCGGGGACAGTGTTGCTAACCATTGCAAATATGCATAGAAAAAGAAAAATCCCACTTTGACCACACACATTTTGAGGCCGGCTATATATTTCCTACTATCGGATCCAACATTTTATAGAACAGTGCAGACGTCTTCCGATACCGGTGACTTTGTATCTTTAATCGCCATATACAAAATGTAAGCTCTACTGTCACACGATTGTTGGATCCATTCTTAATAGAACATAACGTAATTATAGAACAGAGACAAAATGCATCAAACATAGCCGGAAACCATATTAAAAATCGAATCGAAATTGTGTTGTACACATTTAGATAAATTATGATAGTTCGAATACTGTAGGGGCCAATATACAACCGCATTCGCAGATTAGTGTAAGCCAAGGCTAAATCACATCAAACCATGAAATCCAGACGTACAATTTGTGCGACTGGATCTCATATCCGTGGAACTAGACTGGTCTGGGACTACAGACAGTTCCGCAAGAACCTGGCAGACGGGCGTAAATCCTTAGGTAAAAATCTGCAGCCAAAATGCAAAAAATTTGCCAGAGATCGCCAAAAAGCTTCTCCTATCGAAGAACGAAATAAGAGCATTTGCAAGCCTGTTCACAAAACACTGCTTAGTGAGGTATTATCTCAAAAAGCTGGGTCTGGCGGACAGTGTGTTGCGTTAGTGTCCCAAAGGCTGAGGCTAACGCTAGCCAAAGTCAAAAGCACCTTAGGATCTACTTGGTTTCGCCAAAAGCCTGGAATTTCTAGTAAAACAATGAACGTAAGGTTCAGAAACAGTAGATCAAATTGGTGCAGTTCTGTCGCCTAAAGACGGTGGAATGCAAAAATCTAAAACTATCGTCTAATTTTGTTTAAAAGCCTACCTACAAACGATAGCTTGATGCCAATTGAAATTTCATGTTCGATTGACATTGGAGGCAACAAGAAAGATCCAAAAAAAATGCAAAAGAATAACTTTTTTCAACGTAAGGTCTATAAGGTGTACTGGTGTTGTGATCAGAAGACTGGCAGATGCAGAAGCTAGAGATTAAAACTTCAAAGATCTGATTCCGAAAAGCGAGTCCGAACACATACTTACGAATAAGCGGTAAGGAACTAAAATGAAATTTAGAGAGCCAGATCTTTAAATCTTAGAAGTCATCTTATTGAACTTACGAGAAAGAGTCGGTTCACTGAAAAATAAGGAAGACAAATGCATACAAACGAAAACAAAGAAAAGCTAGAGAAAAAAAATAAAAAATTTAAACGGTCAATATAATGACGCTTGATTTGTAAATCCAACTGAGCAGGCTGAGCCCTGTGAGCACAAACGCAGTTATGATTCCAACAAAAAGATAATATTTCATGCAGTAAACAAGTTTGGATCTTAATGGGTTAAGTGCAGACCCATCTTGTCTCCTGCATTGAAAAGAGAATATGAAGAAATTAGAAAGTTTGTCTTTGTTTAAAGTTTATTTGTAAGCACAAAACATAGAGATTTTGGCAAGGAATTGCTGCGGTTGACAACACTGTTTGAAAAAAGCAATGAAATTCCCTAAAGTTTCTATAATAAGGTCACAGGTCAGGTCTTTAAAAGTTTGAGTAACTAATTGTAAGTTTGTTCAAGATAGCGATTTAGAACGGAGATCAATAGAAGCTGGTTGTTCCGTTTGGAATTTAGTGGGTTAGTGTTTAGTTTAGCCCTTCTGATGATGACTTACCTTCCATGCAATACTCTCAAGGACTTTGGAGACATACAGTTTACGCTCCAGTCGGTGTTTCCATGATCGTTGCAGATAGTTATCGAAAATCGACCATAATTAGCGCGGATTAGCTTTATCAACTCGCCTTCCTTGCATTCAATTTTCAGTGTCTTCCCTTCGCAAGCGTACGCCGTCTCGTATCTGTACATTTCTGTAACAAAAACAAAATCGAATTTAAACTTTGTCGTAAAAGGGTTCATTGTGGGGAAAAGATGGAAAGTTGAAACAGTTCGAGTCATTGTCGAGTTTTTTTACTCGATCTGAGTCGTGGAAAAGTTTTATCGACTTATGGAAAGAAAATAAAAAAAATCTATCTGTTTATTGGGCTCAATCAAAGCGGAAGAAGCTGACGAAACTTCTTATTTTATTGAGTTCGACATTCTACACAATGGCTTATTTTCAATTGTATTATCTATCTCTTGTTTAATTAACTTAATACCACCCTTTTACACTTGGTTACAACTTTTAATAATTAATACAACTTATTTAAAACTTCTTTCAAAGTTGTGTCCTTTAAACGTACCGATAAACCGAATTTTTTTGACACAAAACCTCGCAATTCCTTAGAGATTCATTGCCAGACTCACAAGACGACTAATAAACTATACAACTTAATTACTTTGACTACACTTCACTTAATCAGCAAGTTCACATTTTTATCAAACGTACGTATCCCACTATCCCACCTCGTTTTCTAATTTAATTTCACAAACTAACGTATCTAAAGTTACCCCAGTTTGCGGTGTTTTATGTGTGTTAGCGAAGTTTAGGAGACGCGTTTCCAGATTTTCTGGAAAATCTCTTAATTATAAATAGCTGTCCAAAGTTACTCCAGTGCAATCATAGCCATACTGTATTCTTTTTCAAAAAAGAGTGGTAGTAAATAATGTGTAGAACGTGATCCATTCATAAACACTAATTGATACCGATTTGCTGAAATTTGAGCCGGGCTGGCAGCCGAAAGCACAAGGGTGCATTTGTTTCGTTGCTATTTCTGTGTGCTGCTACGGAGACAGAGACTGAAGTTAATCCCAGAACTCCAGTCCTCCTAGACAAAGGACTTAAAGTAACCACTTAAATACAAGTGAAAATAATAAAATTTTGAATATATTTAAGCTGAATTGAAAAAAACTTGGTCTAAAATAAAATAAACGATTTTTTCTGCGGCCTGCCCTGTTTGAAAAATCGTCGACCATCTCCCACTTGATAGATATGAGCACGTGGAGCCTGCATGCATTTGTTTTGATGCACTCTATCTTGAAAATGAATACAGTATAGTATTATGTATGATTTATGTTATGGTTCCTCATTTTCTATGGTTTAAGTTATGTTGAGTCAGCAATGGCATAGACCTGCGATTTCAAACAAATCCCACAAGAGATCTAGCGGACTCAACTCGTGCCACTTTGGTGGCCAGCTCACGTCATTTATACCTTAGCGTTGTTCTGCTGAAACCGCGTTCATATCGTTCAGTGCACGATTTTTTGTAGCGTTCACCAATGACATTTCAACATCGTTTTAGGAAAAGTAACAACTAATGACGTCGTTGGTGACAGAAAATTCACACCAGGCGTTGATACTTGTAAGCCTCGTATAGATGAGTCGTCCCATAGGGCCAGCTTATTATACATGTTAGATGCGCAGCGGTACAGCGAGAGATTAAAGCGTCTGTGTTGCTTAGCGACAACACAGTTTGGCTTCACCCCTTGCCGTGAGGTTATAATTATCAAAAGTTAGTACATCTTAGGGTACCTTTCTAAAAGCTCTACAACCGTTTTTGTTTCATCATTGAAAAACTCGTTTCATGCGTAAAATTGACCAATAACAAACAAATGCTAACAAACTCCACTTATATGCTTGGAATATAACTACATATTATCGGTAATCCTTTATGATAAACACGAGGTGTTTCGTATATTCCAACTTTACAACCCGATTGATTACAAAGCTTATTATGAAATGCACTCAATGGTAATTCTATATATCGAAGCTGTAAACGTAATATTCCTCGGTTAGATTAATATGATATCTATATCCGGTAAACCGTAAAGCAATATAAAAGCTTCCCTTATTAATTATGTTCAGCAACGCTGTCTGTAAGCCTGAGTAGATAAAATTCTGCCTAAAACTGGAAAGGCACTTTTAATTGGCTTAATAGCCGTTGTTATATTTTTGTCTAATTTTAATTAGAAATATTCTCAGCACGTTATTCTTTTGGATTTGTAGAACTTTTAAAACAATATTAAATAAAAAGCTGGACTAGAGCGAGTTCTAATTCGCTCAGAAAACATGCTTTTATTTTATTATTGTATATATGTCATGTTGCTCAAGTGTTTTTGAGTGCTAAATCTTATAGCAGTCTGACTTGGTTTTTCAAAAAACCACATTCTATCTTCCTCTTCTGTCTTTCTTGGTTTAAAACATGATTTAAACTTTTCACTTTGATTGTAAAATCCAAAAATAAAAAATAGAGAAGATAGTCTGTACTAGATAAGACGGAATAATTTTATACCATTCCGTATGCTGTAATGTTTCCGGAATAGAAAAACTTTATTTAAATAAAAATGTAGTAATAATAATTATATTATTTGCTGCTCAAGGTACTGTGAAAAAGTACCCTTCTGACAGAAGTGATTAATTATGGAAACCAGAGTAGCAACAGCCGGTTCTAAAAAAAAAGCCGGAGAGATCATTATTGAACCAGAACGAATTTTTGATAATATTGTTAATTATCTCAAAAAGTTCGAAAATAATTTACTGATAATAGCAAAAACTGGAATTAGCGGTTCAGGAAAGGAGAGGTATTTTATCTAATAAATTTTTAGCAATGTTAACAAAGTGGTTATTTAAATTTTTAGCATTTGGATAGTCTTGAGTAGTCAAGCGAGGCCTGTTTCTTTCTTAAGTCATTAACTAGAGGCCAAGTCTCTTTGGCTGTGTTAAGCATGATTTTTTTCATTTGGTGTAATGAAAAAAAATGCATTACAAATTTTATAAAAACAGCCCCGGACAGGATTTTTTTTTAGTGAGACGTGCCGCTGTTCGCAGTTAACTTGATGGAAAAACCGTCTGGCCAATTGTCAGTGTTCTTGTGCTTTTGAATTTTTTAGCACTTGTAGGGTTTCAAATTTCATTTGATCTTTGGCAGCCTGCGGGTGGGGAAGCAAAAACTTCAAATGTTTTCCCTGTTTGCTCACATCTGGTGGCAAACCAGAACTAACACAATTTGAGCAAAAATTCATCAAATGCTGTTATCAGTTCGATTAATAAATGGTTTTATAATTTGTCTGAATTCAGCGCAATTAAATGTTTTGAGGAAATTGTTTGTTAACCAATAACAGTAAACTGTATTTCAATTTAATTAAACTTTGTTGTGGTTTTGTTGTAGATTTCACTTTATTAAATGCTGTGGTGGTATCAACAATGCTATCGATATTGTTGTTTGATGAATAAATACATTTTATTTTTGAGTCCCAACCGAAGAATTTGTAATTATTTGTATTAGTCACGGATATTAGCGGTTTTTAAACAATTCACCACAACCTAGAATCACTGCTGATGTCATTAAAATTGTATTTTGGAATAAATCAACCGCCAGGTCATAAGAATACACCTATGATTTGCAAATGGAAATTACACTGAGTGACACCTTTACTATTATTATTAGACAGGTTTATTAATATAAAAATATGTAAATATTACAACACGTTCGATTAAATTGAGCTATGCACAATGTACATTAATGGCAGAAACATGTCAAGGTTTATTAGCAATTTGTGGAGAATTATATTGGTTGATTTTGCAATAAGGATTATTATCTTCCACGATTCGAAAAATTAATAATCCTACACATATTCAATGACCTTTATTGAAAATATGGCGTAGTAAAACCAAACGTTTCAATATAATATGCCTTGATCCTCGCACAACTTTGTCTCTAAACCAACAACAAATTTAAGCCAAAAAAACCCATAACCTATTAACCCGATTGGGTGTTTTGATTTCAATATCTTTTATGCAGTTTTTTTATCACTATCATTGATATCATTTTTTGTTGTCATTTTTTTACTTTCATTATTGTTATGTCAGATTTACTCATGTTTTTCGTGGTCTGCTAGAGTCTTTTTTCATCCATTATTGATTATAAATCTTCTGCTTTTCTTTCATTGCTTCTACCTCAACCGGTTGTATTTGTAGACTTTTGTCTCTAAACCAACCACAAATTTAACCCAAAACCCTATAAGCTATTAACCCGATTGTGTGTTTTGATTTCAATATCTTTTATGCAGTTTATTTATAACTATCATTAAATTAATTTTTATCACTGTTGTCATTTTTTGTTGTGATTTTTTTACTTTCATTATTGTTATGTCAGATTTACTCATGTTTTTCGAGGTCTACTAGAGTCTTTTTTCATCCATTATTGATTATAAATCTTCTGTTTATGTTTTATTGCTTTTATCTCAACCGGTTGTATTTGTACACCTTTGTCTCTAAACCAACCACAAATTTAAGCCAAAAAAACCTATAATCTATTAACCCGATTGTGTGTTTTGATTTCAATATCTTTTATGCAGTTTTTTTTTTCACTATTATTGAATTCATTTTTATCAATGTTGACATTTTTTGTTGTAATTTTTTTACTTTCATTATTGTTATGTCAGATTTACTCAGGTTTTTTGTAGTCTACTAGAGTCTTTTTCATCCATTGTTGATTATGAATCTTCCTTTTCTTCTTTTATTGCTTCTTTTATCTCAACCGGTTGTATTTGTAGACTTTTTCTCTTTCTGTGTATCTTCTTTTGCCCATTCACACTTCTTCATTTAGTTTTTGTACGTTCTATAATTTTGTTAAATCTTCTTTATTAAAGATCACAATTCTTATGCATTCTTCATATACTTGACGTCTTGAGTAAATTAGATCAAAGGTAGCAAATTCTTTGAGCAGTTGCCATCTGGATTCTATATACTTCTAATGTGGACATTGAAATCTCTCAGTATTTGGTCATTTATGCATAGTAGACTGCAGTTGCTTGTAAATAATTTTAGATAAGTCAGGTTTTAGGTTTTTTAGTATTGGCAATTATCCTCAAATGTCTTAGGAGACGTTTACCAGAAGGAGTTGGTGAAGAAGATGGTGAACTAGAGGGATACTACTGTTACTATAATTAATTTTTGCTGCTTAATTTTGCCATTTGCCAAAAAAGTTTTGGAAAATGATAGAGGTTTCGTTTGTTTTATGCATTAAAACGAAGGTTTCGTGCAGGATGAGGTTGTAATTAATAAAATAGAGAGACATTGTGCTAAGGTAAAGGAATTTACTGACGAATCTCAATAAAGTGTGTGGTACGAAATGGTGGAAATAACAATTTAGGACTTCTTAAAAAAGTAATGGGCAATGACGAAACTTAACGTTGAAAGCAAATTTTATTGACAGAGGGTTATAAATCGAGGGATATGGCCCGATAACCCTTGCATTATCGTTCTAATGTTTGACCTGAGGCCATATAAACCAGCCAAGATGAGATTTTATGAAAATTTCCAGTCTGATGTGTATTTTCTTTTTTTTTATTACAATCATCTTTATAAATAATTATCTCTTAATAAACGAATGCTATATACATTATCATTCAACCGGGAACAATTTAGAATTTTAAAGTGCTTTTCTCAGTTTCGCTTATCGCTATGATAATTTAAAAATGTATATTTTAAGATAACTGTAATTAAAATGTGTGGACACCTTAATTGACATTTAATTTATTTTTATTACAAGAATACTATTCTAAACTGTCATCAACCGTCTTCCATTTTAAATTTGTCCTATTTTCGTAACACCTCAGGAAGAAGATAAGCTCTACCTACCTTAAATGATTGAAGAGTTCGAAGTTTGCAAAGTGGATTAAACAATGTTTGTTAAAAGCAATCGTCATTAAAAGACCATTAACCCATAGAATCGGGATAAAAGCACGTTTAAACGCAAAGTAAATTTTCATTATACCTGGAGAAAAACCAATGAAACACATATGTGCTCAAACTTCGAAAGCTCTAAAAGCAAACTGTCTCAAACCTCATTCTTGTTAAGTATGTCCTTGACATACAATCCTAAATGAGTAATTACAGAGTATTTTAAAAGATTTCAAAGCTAGATACACTCGCGAGAAAAGCTCCTTTAAAGCCGACATTAATAACCTAATGCCCTTTGCTTTATAACTTCTATCTTCAACCGTATACCATTTGTCGCAATTGATGTAGATTCCACAACGAACACAGCTAAGCCTCACTTGCCTCACAACTTTTCCGACAATTCAAAAATAGCGCAATCCTATTTATTTTCAAATCCAGGATTTCATAAATCTGACAATGAATAACGAGAACTTTATTGATTATACGGGCTAGTTGGAGGAAGTCTTGCCATAATATGTTATATACCATTTTTTATTAAAGGGTTTCACACCCAAAAACACTAATCTCAATGTTTATTTAGTTGAAATCTTGCTCTTATTATCTGTTTATTTGATTGTTTCTACTATAGCAAAAGTTATTGACCACAAGTGGCCAGCTGGGAGCGGCGGCTGCCCCACACGCTCTTTACAGCCGGCTATTCAACTATTACCAACCTTTATGAGGGTCTATTACACCTATGCAACTTGAATTCTTATTTGAGACAAAAAGAATGTCAATACAATAAACACTCATAAAGATTAGTGAAAGTTAAATAATGCTAAAACACAGTCGGCCATGAAAACAAAGAGATTAACTAGTTAATTTAATGTTATTTGTCAATTATGCTTAAAATCCTCAACAAATAATAATAATAAAAATTAAATTATAATTACAAAAAAAAACAAATAATTAGGTGAGATAGATACAGAGCTTTCATTTCTATAGATTAAGAAAAGTCAACTCTTTCCAGAAAGTAAAAGTTTTGCTTTTCTTATAAGATAAAGTATAATTAAAAATTACATAATGACATTTGTAGAATTTGTTAGGAATAATTCAGGAATTCAGTTCAGTTAGGAATTGTTCAGTGGTAGTTGATAACCATTGCAAAAATAGTTCATTCAATTTTAAGATTTTGATAGATATATTAATTTTTCAATTAGATAATTTAATATCTAATACTTTCTTGAAATTTGTGACGCAACTACGTTGTAATTACTTTATTAATAGTATCCATTTAGTTACATTTGATATTCACAACACAATCAAGCGGTTTCGAAATACACACATTAATAATTTCGCTAGAGCAATCACATTTTAAATGACTATCAGATCAACGAAGTTACTTTCCCAAAGTAAAATTGATGTTTACCTTTAATTATTCATTGATTTCTCTTATTATTAATGAAAATGAAATATGTAAAGCCGATAAAACCATTATTTTTAATTTTTCCTTCTATTCAGTATTGTTTTTGTGAATTATAAATTCATGTTGGAATACAGAGCAATTTTTTAGTGTTGTTATTAGAGCGTTAACCCGAGATTAACCCAACTTCTGACCTTATGCAATTCAAGGGTCAAGAGAACTTCAATGTATTAATTTCTTTGTCACCCAAGTTTATATTAATTGAAAATAACAGCTTTTTGTCATTCCACTACAGATTTGGCTAAAATCCAAGCTTGTCGATTTGGTGGAATAAACAATTGATAATCACTGCTATTACCAACTTTCAAAAGCAAACATTTTATCATAGATCTCATAATAATCAATTTTTAAAATTTCAATAAGTTGGGAGTAACAATCTTGCATTACAAACCACTAAACTACCAAAAAAAGTTTGGTCTTTCGAGCCAAACTTAAAACAAAACCTAACAAATAATTATAAATTATTCTATAATGAAACACCAACTAGCTGCAGAAGCGACTAAACACTACAACAAAATTAAACCAAAAACAATTTGAGAAATATAAAAAAAGCATAAACATCCTTAAATTAGGCATTAAGGTCAAAAATAACAAACAATTATCCTAAAACCAATTAAGAATGCTTCCGTTGATGAACAATTTGCGTCACAAAACACAAATATTTATTAAAGCTTGAGGGAATACAAGCGTCTTTGCATTTAATAGTCAACCATATATTATAGCAAACACAAACTTAAGAGCTCGGTAAAGTGCAACATGTTAGTCTTTACCAAAGGTAAACTTACAGAGCAGGATATATGAAATAGACGGTGAGTCCCACAAAAAGGTTCAAATTCGGGAAATAGAGACCTATTTACTTCTCACTTCAATGACTTCAGTAGGAAGCTTTTTACTACATCGAGGTCGGAAAACCAAGTTTCCACGTTTCAATCTCAAACGCTAACAAATGCCGATTTGATAGAAAACTGTGTCAGACAATAAGGAAGATCACACTATCGCTTTTTGCCACATGCTTTGATATTGCTACCAAAAAATCAGAAAGTGATAAAGTGAAAGCACATTTTTCAAAACAAAGATTGGTAGACTGAAGCTCATTAGCTCTCGTCAGTTCAACCTAACAAATAAGGTATAAAGCAACTGTGTATAAATAACACAGTTGAATAAACCAATGCTAAATGAATTTTCTCTGACTATAGCATACTCAAGTCGCTCAATAACCATTTATATAAGTACTTTAATCCCATTATTTAAAGACATCTATAGTCTGATATTTTACGTTTATTTAAGGTAAACTCGCTAAAAAAATTAATTTATGCTTTTATGTTCTCTTCGAATTTGCAGCTTAAATTTTAGACTCTACAAAACAAAAATGAGATCAAATTTGATCCGTAGACTTAGACATGTTTCGTTCTTTTTAGAACTCTGCAGTAAGTTGCACCAGATTCTTATTTGATAAATTTGCAGTAACATATTTACCCATGTGAAAATTATCTATTAGAGGCTAACCTTACATCAAAGCTGAAAAATAAAGTTTCTACCTTATGCATCATAGGAGACAGTCACTTCAAATTTATTCAATTGCAACTTGCTGAATAGTGAGAAAATAAGAGAGAAACATGTCCAAGTCTACTGCTAAAAGCCTGGAGAAGAGAAAACTGTGAAATTTTGTTAGTAGAAACCAAAGAAAATCGATCATATTGCATGAGTTTGAGATGAAAGGCGCTAACGTGATAACTTGGTTAACAGGCCCAAATATGCTATATTGAAGTTTATTTGACACTTTTTTTAATCTAATTCTGATAAATAGAGACCAATTTTATACCCATGCCATGAGAAATATTTTTTTCCACGATAGCAAATTGGCAGAATAACAATTTTCAGTAAAAATGAAAACGAATGAGCAAATAATCCGATTGTTGAGTCAGCAAAATGAAATTGATCAGAAAATTGCAGAAAGATCCATTAAAGTGTGAATATGTGGATTTTTATGGCTAGAACTAGACGGCATAAAGTTTGAGCACATTTGATTCCAGCAGGATGGCGCCTAAACCCCACATTGATGAAAATGTGACCTGTCTAAACAAAACATGTCCATATTATTTCAATTGTGATGGAATTAATTTGCTATTTTACGCTGTTTTACAAAAGTTAGGAACGAAGTAAATTAATCAAATTTTTCCAAAAATTGACGATTATTAATCGTCTGATTTTTGTTTTTTGCTGGCTTTGTTGTGTTTAATTTCATTTGATGCCTACTACTTAAGAGAAAATTGAACTTTCGTGTTAACTCACATCCGACAAATGTGATTGGCATATTTTCGGCTAAAATTTAAGCTTTTATTGTTTGATTAATAAATGAATTTATAATTTGTCGGTATTGAATGCAATTAAATCGCTTTGAGGACATTGTTTGGCTACCAATAATAACAAACTCTATAGTTCGCTTTAATTAAACTGTGTTTTGGATATATTGCTGCTTTCAAGTGTATTAAGTACTCCTTGGCATTAACAAAGGTCCTCAATGTTATTAAATATTAGTTAAATGTATTTTTTGTAAAGTCATTCGAAATAAATTACTATTGACGAGGAATTTAATGGTTTTTATATTTAGAAAACAATTAACCAAAAACCATTTATAAGCATCCTGTAATGCTATAGGAATTCCATTTAGATATTATCTAAAAAAAAAAAATAATAGTGTCTTTTAGTAGATATTAACCATTTAATATTCTGGTAATGGCTCAAAAATTCGATATATTATCTAAAGATGGATTCCCATTAGGAGTTTCCCAACAGAAGTGAACTTATTACAATAGTTTAATAATGAAATTTTACTACTAGTTCAGGACTGGCTAGTTTATAAGTAAATTAGGATATTAAGTTATGCAGTTGGTCTCCCATTCTAATCAAAGTTCCGTATATAATGCAACATCCACAAGTATCGAGTCTGGAAAGTGGAAAGCTAGCTTTATTTCATCATGAATTAGCAATTAGTCCGAGTATACACCCCTGCTGTCCCCATCACCCCTATTCTCAATTGTTTCATGAGATTAACTGACACATTCAAAGAGTACCAATCGTCCACTTAACTACCTGTCATAATCAGATGATTCTAGGCCCTTCGGCAAAGATAGCTTATCAAACTCAGAGCGTTTAGATCAAATACCACTTCTAACAATATTGAAATTTTAATAGAGTTTATAGCTGACTACAAAGAGCTTAGTAATCAAAAGCTACTTTTCTTAAAAAAAAAACCATAATAAACTTGGAAATCCAATAACCAAGCGGCTTTGCCTCAAACAATCCAAATATGTACAGGATAAAAAACACCACAGGTTGACAAAAATTCGAAAAAATAATAAAACATGGCCAAACTTTTCACATTTTCCTTATTCTAGAAAATTAATTCAAAGATTTTCGGCGGTGTTCGAACGTTGCATTTCCAGGGACTTGATAGAACTTAAGCTGTCCAACAAAAAATCATAGAGTTCAGATCAGGTAAGCGCCCTGGCCAGTTTCTTTCTTCATTCCCACATCTGAATCTTGCAATCATTTTCCTCTCTCTCCTTATTTTCTCTCACATCTAGGTTCTATTACCAGTCTCTCAAATTCTCTAGTCTTGTTTCTCTATGTCTGTCTATCATTTCTCTTCTACACTGAACCCAATAGTATTCTTTTCTCTGTTTTCTTATGCCTTTGTCTGAGAAAGGCAGATCATTTTCCTCTCTCTCTCTTATTTTCTGTTATATATAGGTAGTTCTTCTATTACCAGTCTCTCAAATCCTCTAGTCTCTCTCTCTAAATTCTTGTTTCTCTATGTCTGTCTATCATTTCTCTTCTACACTGAACCCAATTCTTTCATAGTATTCCTTTCTCTGTTTTCCTATTCCTTTGTCTGCCTTTATCTTCATCATTTTCTAGCAGTTTTTCAGTATCTCACACTCTCTTCTATCTCGCGTTATATCTTCAAATTTTACCGCGCTCTCTATTCTTACTTTTTCTCTTTCTTCTTCCTTTCATTTATCTCATATATTTTTCTTGCACTATTAATAAAATAATACAAATTTTTCTAAAAAGATTGCACTGCGGCAAACGCCATTCTTGGCTCCTTTCCTTATAGATAACATTATTATATATTTTAATTAAAATACTTGTAACATTATTTTATCATGTATGGGCAATAATTTGAATTAAGCTGCCGATACAAAAATTGTTTATTATTACTTGGTTTATTGCTAATTTCTTTGTAAACATATGCACTGAAAGAAAAGTGCCCGAAAAACATGGCGTATGCAAACTATTACAAGGTGTATGCAAACGACTTATTGTATCTATATATATAAAAGAAAGTCTGTTAGTTATTCCACTTATAACTCAAGAACGGCTTTACCGATATGGTTGAAAATTGGTGAGGTGGTAGCTTAGAGCCAGGAGAATGCTATAGGATACTTTTTATTCCAGAAACCACCCTCTAAAAGAAGGGTTAAATCAAAATTAGAATTGCGATGTCGGAAACGTTCGGTGAGGCTCGGCAAATTATCGTTCCAAATAAATCGATCCACTCCCCCACCACCAACCAAAGTCGGACCGTGCGTTTACATGTAAAGCTATAAGCCGGCCACTGACGATCCAACGCGCCAACGCCGCATTACGACTGTGGCGTTGGATCTTGGATCGTCAGTGGCCGTCTTTAATCGTCTTCCATGAGACAACTTCCCATATAACAACTTTGGGTGAAAGTTTGTATGGAAAATTATGATGACTGGATTTGAATGAAAAGAATAGAATACTTTTTATTAACAAAGAGATAAAAAGAGGTGGGATAGGAACAAAAAATGACAAGTACCAATATTAGTATGATTTTCAAAAATTTTGGATTGTTTATTTTAAAAATAATATCTATGTTTAAATCCGAAATTTTAGAAGTAAAATATTATCATTCCTTGATAGGGCGGAAAGAGGGCAAAATGTCTAAAGATTGATGTCGTTTTCATAATTTTTCCCATAAATTGCCTAAGTTCTCAAAAAAAAATAAAGAGGTATATGTTACCTGCTTTCTAAAAAATTACTCTTAGGAGGATGAAAAGAGAGTGTTCTAGGGATAAAAATGTAAGAAAACGATATGGGTATTATTTTCGAGGAATTTCAGGTCGTTGATTTTGAAAATGATATTTAAGTTAAAGAGGGTTGTAAAATGAACGTGATAAAGGTAATAAATGTGAATAATTAATTTGGGTATCATTTTTATAGTTTTTGGGGTCTATATCTATTTATGACCGATTTGGCTGAAAATTGGTGGAGTGGTTGTTTAGAACCAGTAGCCTAACAAAGAATATTTTTTATCCCATTCCGTGTGACGTGACATACAATATAAAACGTAAACGCATCTGACATATAATAACAAAACAAATGACAAAAAAAATAAAAAATAAAATAACAAAACTAAGGCGGAACAAAGTTCGCCGGGCCAGCTAGTTAAACTATAATAGTAAAAAGAAAACAAGCATAACAGAAAAACAATAAAAAAGAGCAGACGCAACAAAGCCAATCAATTCAACAGTAAATGAAATCTTCAAAAACTTATATTCAAAAAAAATAGTAAAGTTCAAAAGAGAATTTTTGTAGTAACTCCAGCGTGTCAGATTGAGATTTATAGAAGGTCTTTAGACTTTTTAAGCTTCTTCACTAAATATTAGTCCAAGCAGACTATCGGATTAATGAAAAAAAGTCGATAAATAAATCAACTTAACTCGAGATCGTGAGATTAAGCTATGATTGGTTAATTATATGTTAAAAAGTCTACAATTTTCTGTAGTAAATAGAAGATTTTGAAGGAAAAAACTTACAGATGAAGAAACATGTCACCTCCAAATTGTCAAACTTTTTGTATAAAAATTTTATTAGGGCCCACTTAAGGTTTTCTGTAAGCCTGTGACGCGCTTGAGTTACTTTTTTCAATATTATTTCTAACCCTTTCAAACGAGCACCCTTACCGCTTCTACTATCAGATATTTACGTTATCAGAGAATTAAAGAAGTATTACAGTTTCAGTTCAGGTTACTCCATAGGTCTGTTCTATAGAATATTTGGGAGTAACCTGAACTGAAACTGTAATACCTCTATGATGAGTTTCTTTTATGCATTTTAGAAGAGCCCCAAAACATTCTGCCACTGCTAACTTAAAAAAAAAGGTTTCATATTCTAAAAAATATTAAGCTACAAAATATAATCCAATTACTCCTGTGAGCTCCCTCTTCTATTAAGAGACAGAACAAAAGAAAATATTGAAAAAATTTACAGAAATAACCCGTGTATAAGATTATTATTAGTATAATATATAATAATGTTAAAAAGGCATTTGACATCATTCTTGCACAAATCAAAGTTGGGTAAAATCAAAAATTTCATATTAATATGTTCATGCATTTTAGAAACTGTGAAATTGTTTACAGCTTCTATTTTATCAAGATTTAAGAATATTTGGGAAGGATAGTATCCCGTTTTTCCGTCACGAATTTTACGCCTGTGGTGAAATTACTAAATTCTTGTATGTTAGAAAAACTCTCATAGTTATTCAAAATTAAATGGATTTAGGACTTTTTTTCCATTGTTAGGTAATATAGTATTGTCTCCAAAATCAATTGCCAAAAAATGTTGTTGAGCTTCATTACTTGTAGTTTGATAAAGGTTAAGCTTAAATTATTAGTATTTGTTTGCAAGTTGGTCAAAAATCTTATACAAATTTTTGCAATAAGCACACACAGCCTACATGGTTGAAGCACAAAACTGTATTTTCTAGGTTCAAGGCTGAACATCAATA
This sequence comes from Lagria hirta, assembly GCA_947359425.1. NCBI lineage: Eukaryota > Metazoa > Arthropoda > Insecta > Coleoptera > Tenebrionidae > Lagria > Lagria hirta. Next base: position 2,024,077 of record OX375799.1, read on the forward strand.
TTATGTAAATAATCATAATAGTGAGCATATTTTTTAGAATCAAGTAACAGTTGTGTTTTTGCCCTATTTGAGAAAAAAAAGTGAGAGCCAGATCAAAATAGTTTGCCACATTAATATAAAAGAACAAAGTATGAATATCGTATCTTTATGTTTTCATTTGACTGGATCTTGAAGTAGGATCAGAGGCAAACCGGTCCAAACGCCAACTGTTGAACTGGCAAGGTTGCCGCATCTCTTATGATTTTGAAAGATTCAGGTTCAGACTGCGATTCGGACTTAGGATCAGACGATCAGGATTGCAAATACAGCGGTCTTCACACTATTAATCAAAACGTCACCCCACTAGCAATTACCTATGGTTCGACAACACTCACGCTCAAACGTTCCGAAATTATAGAAAGTACCATATGACCAGATCACGAGAAAAATTCTGGTCTGATGATCCTTAAAACGAACGGGAATTTGCAGTAGATTCATATTATATTTCATTACGAATGAAAGAACGGCCAACAGTTCTTTTGTTGAAGCAAAATATGTTTGTTCCAGCAGTATATGCAGTGCATCTTGACCTTGTTCGGAAATTTTTCGCGCCTTGTAATTTGGTTTCAGACGTTTAAAATTCTTGAGTGACGCGAAGAGAAACATTAATTAATCATCAGAGGTTCTTCCTTTCCTTGCAGATACCTTAATGCGGAGTAAAAGTTGGTTTTGTTGACGCTCCTGAAAGGATGAGAAGGGTTGGAAGGAAATTCAGGCATAAAATCTTTATAGTGTTCTTGCGGATCATAATAATAAGTAATGTTCCGCCCGTATGATCACAGAAACAAGGTATGTTATGTGCAGTATCGTCGAGGACAATATAAAAGTGATGATGCGAACTCAGCTGCTGCTCTCTTCCTCTTCAATTCGCTCTATACAGGATTGTCGCCATGATCAACCATTTCTCCTCGACCCGATTTGTCAGTTACATCAGGACTTTGATATTTACTATACTGCTACTGTTTCCTCGGCTATATTTCCTTGCTAACATAAATTGTTTTTGAAACAACACGAAAACGCTTACTCCGGTAATCAAATAAATTTCTTCCAACCGAAGGCGAAAAATCTGCACTAATCTTTTAAATTTGACCAAATTTTGCTGACAAGAATTCTCTTTCAGAGAAGGTCGGCGACCAGTTTGAACCAGAATTCTTTGTCTCTTGTATTGTGAATAATTTACTGTCTTTAAGTCTCTTGTCATTCCTAACAATTCTTTCAGGTCATTCATCCAACAGCTTCTTTTAAACTTTTCCATTTGTTTATAATTTTCTCTAAATTAGCTCTGTTTAAAGCGATTTGAATTGCTTTCAAAGATTCGAGTTAATAGTCGAACAAAAGCTTGTAACAGTTCGACACCTTGCGCTCAAGACTCTCCAATTGTTATTAATTAATGTTTGCCTTTCTAATGCTCTTTTATATTCAAAAACAGCAAAATAAAGCAACATTTACTGCATTCCTCCACGTTTTGAAATACATATAAATAAAATTGGGTGCAGTGGGATTATGCTTTAATTAATAATAGATCATTGCTATAGGTAACTTTCTCATTCAACGAAACAAAAACCACAAATCAAGCACGCTTTCGCAAGATCGCCTTTTTCTTAATATAATAAATAACTAATCCGTTCAATAAATAGCCGTAATCATAATTAATGGCCGAAGCGCTTAAAGGATTTGGGAAAGACAGAAAATATTAAAAGCCTTATAATTGTTTTTAGTTTCACTTTAGGAGAATTTTCTCGTGGATTTGGTGAAAGAAACTAAGGGGATCTAAAATATGCTGCTCTTGCAACTTACTCGATTGAAACTGAACGCAAAATTTACTGTTTCTATACAAATGGCTCTTATAATGACTCTATTTTTCTTTTCCAGATAGATTTTATGTTGCTAACTCCTAGAATTTTATTTCAAAAACTATAAAAAATATAAAAATAAAGCTTTTTTATGCTTCTTTATTAGAGACTTTTTTATGAAACAACAATAATTAAATTTAGGATAAACATTTTCAAAATTGTCAAAAATTAAAGAGTTATGGCACCGACAGGAGAGCTTAAAGAAGATTAATACAAAAGCCATTTTTGTATTAATCTTCTACTATAATAGTTTCTTATAGTAGGATTTTTCTCAATTGAACACAACAATCAGAACTGAGATAAGGATTTTGAAAAAACTGAAAGAGTTAAAAAATCGAAAATAGCTTAAATGATGAAAATTAAATGCTTTTTGATGAAGGAATAAAAATTATCTTTACTCTATTTAGTCTATCTGAAAGAATTAAAGAGTTACAGCACTTTCAAGCCTAATAAATTTGAAAAAAATATAGATAATTTTAACAAAAAGCCCGCTATATTCTAAAATAATGACTCATTTGAACCAAAATTAAAGAAAATCGTTTATTTTTTTTTAATTTTAATAATAGCGACTGTCATAGCGCAATTTATTAGAAATTTTGTATTTGGCGCATCTACCATTTTCAATTATTTTATCAAAATCTCAAAAATCTTACAAAATAATGACGCTTTTAAACCAAAATTCAGAAAAATTGTGTTTTTTTTTTGTTATTTCTTCTTAATTTTAAAGATTACGTATAGTAGCGACTATCATAGAACAATTTACTTAAAATTTTGAATTTGGCGCATCCACCATTTTTCAACTATTTTATCTATAAAATATTACAAACCAATGACTCAATTGAACAAAAATTGTCGTTTTGTTGTTATTTTTTCTTAATTTTTAAGATTAAAAATAGTATCAACTGTCATAGAACAAGTTACATAAAATCTTGTATTTGGCGCCTCCACCATTTGTCAACTTTGTATAAAAATCTATAAAAATTAAAGAGTTATAGCAGGAGAGCTTAAAGAACATTAAACCATTTTTGTATTGATCTTCTACTATAATAGTTTCTTATAGTAGGATTAGTGATTTCTCAAAAACTTTGAGGCACTATTTCTATTAGTTTCTCAGTAATTTTTTTCAATTAAGCACAAAAATCAGAATTAAGATAAAGATTTAAAAAAAAATAAAAAAGTTATAAAATCGAAAATAGCTTAGATGATGAAAATTAAATGCTTTTTGATAAAGGAATAAAAATTATCTTTACTCTATATAGTCTATCTGAAATAATTAAGGAGTTACAGCACTTTCAAACCTGATAAACTTGCAAAAAATAAAGATAATTTCAACAAAAAGCCCGTTATATTATAAAATAATGACTCATTTGAACCAAAATTAAATAGAATCGTTTATTTTTTTAATTTTTTTTTTAATTTTAATACTAGCGACTGTCATAGCGCAATTTATTAAAAATTTTGTATTTGACGCATCTACCATTTTCAACTACATATTTAATCAAAATCTTAAAAATCTTATAAAAAAATGACTCATTTGAACCAAAATTCAGAAAAATTGTGTTTTTTTTGTTATATCTTCTTAATTTTAAAAATTACGTATAGTAGCGACTATCATAGAACAATTTACATAAAATTTTGAATTTGGCGCATCCACCATTTTTCAACTATTTTATCAAAATCTATAAAATATTACAAACCAATGACTCAATTGAACAAAACTTGTCGTTTTTTGTTATTTCTTCTTAATTTTTAAGATTAAAAATAGTATCAACTGTCATAGAACAAGTTACATAAAATCTTGTATTTGGCGCCTCCACCATTTGTCAACTTTGTATAAAAATCTATAAAAATTAAAGAGTTATAGCAGGAGAGCTTAAAGAACATTAAACCTTTTTTGTATTAATCTTCTACTATAATAGTTTTTTATAGTAGTATTAGTCCTTTCTCAAAAACTTTAAGGCACTACTTCTATTATAGTTTTTCAGTAATTTTTCTCAATTAAGCACAAAAATCAGAATTGAGATAAAGATTTTGAAAAAAACTAAAAGTTAAAAAATTGGTTAACAAAATCGAAAATTGTCAAAAATTAAAATGGCTCAAATTAAATGCTTTTTGCTAAAAGAACAAAGATTATCTTTACTTTATATAGTATATCTGAAAGAATTGAAGAGATACCGCACTTTCAAACCTAATAAATATTTCTTCTTAATTTCAAAGATTAAGAATAATAGCGACTGTCATTGCGCAATTTATTAGAAATTTTGTACTTGGCGCATCTACCATTTGTCAACTATTTTATCAAAATATTCCAAAATAATGACCCATTTGAACCAAAATTAAAGAAAATTCTCTTTTTTTTGCTACTTTTTGTTAATTTTAAAGATTACGAATAGTAGCGACTGCCTTAGAACAATTTACTTAAAATTTTGAATTTGGCGCATCCACCATTTTTCAACTATTTTATTAAAATCTGATTAATATTACAAAATAATGACTCAATTAGACAAAAATTGTCGGCTTTTTGTTATTTCTTCTTAATATTTAAGATTAAGAATAGTAACAACTGTCATAGAACAAGTTACATAAAATCTTGTGTTTGGCGCCTCCACCATTTGCCAACTTTTTATAAAAATCTATAATAATGACTCAAAATTAAAGAAAAACGTCTGTTTCTTTCTACTTTTCTAGTTAATAACGATTGATATAGATCAAGATGAGACAAATGTTGCAATCTTTAACCCATTTTGTCTAAAAAGTGTTCGATAAGTCAAAATTTGGGAAATTTAAGATAATAAATATTATTTTCAAAACAAGTGCATTATCTTGTTAAAACAGTGAATTGTAAAGAGATCGAAAAAATATATAGAGTGTAGTATTTTAATTATAAAAAAGCAAACGTTCTGTTTTGACATTTATAAGCGCAAAATCTTTTAGAAAACCAATTAAAAAAATGGTGAGGTCTGGATTGCCTTCAACAGTTCGTTCCGATATAAAATTGAGTTTTGGATTCACATCGAGTAAATAAGTTATGAACGAGAGTCTCGAAGTACTGATTTGTAATTTCAATAGACTTCCTGCACTAACTGCCAATAAGTCAATATTTAATTTTTCAACTCCGGCCTGTTTTGTTGTCTTATCACGTTTTCTTTTTGTTTTCCGTTGCGTGTGTTTTGTATACTAAGAGCATCCCTCTAAACTCTGATTGTCTCATCTAAAATGATGAAGCGTCCATAAATGTACTAAAAACAAAACTTTTGTGAGAATGCTCCATTATCAGTGATTGTTTCGTTTGTGTTCCGAATCTATACAAAGTATGAATTAATGAATTTTGTAATTTCCCACGTGGAAACTTGGGAAAGATTGACAGTTGTCAAAAAGTTTCTCAGGCACTTTAAACAGGATACTGTTAAGTGCCACTGTCAGAAGCTCAATCCTATCGAAATTTACGAGCAAGTAAAAATAACAATCTAAGTGCTTTTATTTTTGATCACATTTACCATAATTAAAAACAGGAGCTTTAAAATAATTAAAAGCTCCTTTTTTCCAATTAGGCTAAAATACTGCAATTGCCTACTGCTTTGACGGTTTGTACATTGATAATTATAGCCTAATTTAATGTAATTTTCAAAGATATTTGCGAATATCCAAACCAATCATACATCCATATTAACATTATTATCCTTTATCTAGCACACGTAATCAAAATATTTTAATGCACACAAAGCAAATTGCATAATAAACAAAACAAAAAAATTGATGATGACTTTTGCCCCTTTCTCCTTTTAATTCCGAATAGATATTTATTCAAAGTACAATTCCATTGATATTTACAATTAGAAATGCAGAAGTGTCAACAACTATTATGGCTTGGCGCTGCGAGTTAATAATGTCATTGTGCCAATTCAATTAAGATATTTACTAATAATTAATGGAATCGCATTGAGAAAAGGATGTAGTCGTTTGAACTTTTGTCTCGTTTAATTTAAACCACACTGAGTTTGTTTGCCCTGCGTCATCTATAAATTGGGCCATATTTATGACATTTACGCGCTTTGAAAATGTGTTTCCATTATCACACATCAATTCAATTCATACAAAGCGCTAATTAAAAAATATCAGAATGATTAGTATAAACTGGCTAATGACTCATTTTTGATGAATAGACTTTCGAAACACAGAATGCTCTGTTTCTAGCTTGTCAATTTTAGGATAGATCACATGTTCGAACATATCAAACTTGTAATTGATCACTATTATAAAATTAATCGGATCCACTTGATATGAATTCAATCGTTTAATTATCACAAAATGAACCAAAATCAATTTACACATTGATGGAAAAACTCAACAAGTAGTCTAGCCCTCTTTAGATTTTTAAATCACAAAAAATTAGAAAATCCAAACGTTTAATACTGATTTGCCAGATCTACTGCAAACTAATAATAACATCCCTTTACCAGTGAGTTCAAAAACAAAAGTACCATAAAATCATATACAAAAGCTTCCAAGACGGTCCCAGAACCACTTTCTAACTACTAAATAAAATTAATTAATTATTTAATTTAATTCCTTACTAAACCTACTAAATTCTAAAAGCTATTCCAAAAATTATGACAGTTCGTACAAGCCTAATATTCAATTTGAGTCATGATTTACCTGCTTGACGGATTTTTTTTTCAAAATTATTTTATTTACAACGGCAAACTAATAATAACATTCTTTTACCAGTGCGTTCAAAAACAAAAGTACCACGCTTCCGAGACGGTCCCAGAACCACTTTCTAATTACTAAATTAAATTAATTAATAATTTCATGTAATTCTTTACTAAACCTACTGAATTCTAGAAGCTATTCCAAAAATTATGACAGTTTGTACAAGCCTAATATTCAAATTGAGTCATGCTTTGCTTGCTTGACAGAAATTTTTTGAAAATTAATTTATTGCTGCTTAACATTATTATCATTCATGATTTTCTATTTGATCAATTTCTTCACTGTTGACTAAAATAATGTAACGGAATCGAACGTTCGAGATCTTATCCAGTCAATTCTAGACAATAATTGAACTTAGGATAAACATTTTGAAAACTGTCAAAAATTAAAGAGTTATACCACCGACAGGAGAGCTTAAAGAACATTAATACAAAAACTATTTCTGCATTAATCTTCTACTATAATAGTTTCTTATAGTAGGATTAGTAATTTCTCAAAAACTTTAAGGCACTATTTCTATTAGTTTTTCAGTAATTTTTCTCAATTGAGCACGACAATCAGAATTGAGATAAAGATTTTAAAAAAACTAAAAGAGTTAAAAAATCAAAAATAGCTTAAATGATGAAAATTAACTGCTTTTTGATAAAGGAATAAAAATTATCTTTAATCTATATAGTCTATCTGAAAGAATTAAAGAGTTACAGCACTTTCAAACCTAATAAATTTACAAAAAATAGAGATAATTTCTGCAAAAAAACACGTTATATTACAAAATAATGACTCATTTGAACCAAAATTGAAGAGAATCGTTTATTTTTTTATTCTCTCTTAATTTTAATAATAGCGACTGTCATAGCGCAATGTATTAGAAATTTTGTATTTGGCGCATCTTCCATTTATCAACTGTTTTATCAAAATCTTACAAGATAATGACCCATTTAACCAAAATTAAGAAAAATTGATGTTTTTTTGTTACTTCTTATTAATTTTAAAGATTACGAATAGTAGTGGCTGCCATAGAACAATTTACTTAAAATTTTAAATTTGGCGCATTCACCATTTTTCAACTATTTTATTAAAATCTACGAAATATTACAAAATAATGACGAATTCAACGAAAATTAGAGCAAATTGTCGGCTTTTTGTTATGTTTTCTTAATTTTTAAGATTAAGAAAGTAGCAACTGTCATAGAATAAGTTACATAAAATCTTGTGTTTGGCGCCTCCACCATTTGTCAACTTTGTAGGAAAATCTATACAAATAAAAGAATTATAGTTAATACAAAAGCTATTTCTGTATTAATCTTCTACTATAATAGTTTCTTATAGTAGAATTAGTTTGAGGCACTATTTCTATTAGCTTTTTAGATAAAGATTTTGAAAAAACTAAAAGAGTTGAAAAATTGGTTAACAACCAATTTGTTATATTTGTGTTTGTATACCATCGCTTCCAAGACGGTCCCAGAACCACTTTCTAATTACTAAAAAATAAAATTAATTAATAATTTAATTTAATTCTTTACTAAACCTACTAAATTCTAGAAGCTATTCCAAAAATTATGACAGTTCGTACAAGCCTAATATTCAAATTGAGTTATGCTTTGCTTGCTTGACGGAAATTTTTTGAAAATTGCTGCTTAACATTATTATCATTTATGATTATATATTTGATCCATTTCTTTACTGTTGACTAAAATAATGTAACGGAATCGAACGTTCGAGAACTTATCCAGTCAATTCTAGACTGTTATAAATATATAGCGACGAGTGTATCAAATAGTGTAATCTTCGTATACAAATAAAGTTGAAAGCATTATTTTATTTGTGTTTTTGATCCTATTGTGTAATACTTATTACTTCTCAAATGCTTTTAAAACTTCGGACACTTCAGTTTAGTAAATGTTTGATTCCTCATTAAAATATTTCGATTCTTTGTATAAGTGTGGGTTTAATTCCTTTAGATATCGTTTCCAGGCCTCCAATTAAATTTAATTTTTTATGTTTTCTTCCTTTGCAATTACTTTTTACATTAATGCTGTTTCATTGAACATAGTTTTATGTGTGATGTAGTTGATTATGGGAATAATTTGGTGGAAAGTGTTTACTGGATGTTCTATTTATACGTAGTGGATTTTAGCATAAATCAATAAGAATAAAGAGGTTGAAAGGGGAGAGAGAAGGTAAATAACGTCCGATCTGAACCCACAGGATCCTTAATTGCCTTGCCAGAAGCTACAAAACATTACCTCAATGTATGTAAATTTATAAATTGTTCGCTTACTAAAGCAGCAGAAGAAAACAATTTGTTTAAATTATTATAGATTGTTTTAGCGTTTTTGTTTTGTTTTTGGGAAAGAAAAAAATCGAAGAGGCATTATGGTGGCGAGACTATACGTGTGCTGTTAAAATATTTCACAATTCTGTGGAATTGATGAGGCATCCTGAATAGAAAGAACATGATGTGGTGTTGGTGTAGATAAAATCAGCAGTTTTGAGAAAAGGAAGTTGTGTCAATCGTCATACGTTGAGTTCGTAAATGGGCAAGACATAAGGTCGAAGCTGTGAATAAGAAAATCACCAAAACCAATTCCAAGCCGGGATTATGATGACTGTCCCAAGACGGATATTAAGATTGTGGTGGTTCCACAATAGCTTGAAGCATTTCCGTTCTCGGCCGTTCAAATTGTGACATTCATTCCGTTATTTTTTCAGTGACCGACCGTACAAAAAATATAGATGTTTACTCTAGTTTCTGCCAATCCTGCCAGATCCAATTACAAACTAGCTCTATATTTCAGTGGAAATTTGCAAACATCATTCGTTTGGGAGACAGGTGGTGATTTGTTAATCGATGGACCCTGTGACGTATTACATGTTCACCGGGCTACTAATATAGACGAATTCATGATGTGAAAAAATTTATGAGTCTCTTTTCAATGTCCCTACATTATTATTTGTTCTCTGGTTTTACAAAAGCGAAGGACTATAATCTAAAGCCGAGTGTTCACACCATCACACCTGCCTGCACGAAACTGCATGCTGTAGACTGGGTAGTGTTGGGTTGGGAGAACCGATTTGATTGCCTGCGTTGACCTCGCTATTAATTATGGTGGTTGTTACAAATTAGATTATGCAAATTACGCGGTGCTGCATTCATCTCTGAACCTGTCACTTAGAAAAAACATTCTAGACAAGAGAATAAAGACAAAACTCAAGAATTTGTATTCCGCTAAAAAGAATCCACTTTTCTTTTGATCAGTTAGTTTCATATTTCTATATAATCAAATAAAACTAAAACAAAAGATTATAAAAAGCTTAAAAAGTTTAATTTAAATTTTATATCAATGCAAGTTTCACAAAAAAGTTTGCGAACCAGAATAGTTTTATTGAACGGAAGCTCAATGAGTTTTTATAGATCCCTCTAGAGGGCACATTCAACGCCCTCAAGAAATCTCGGTTTTAACAAAAAAGTGCCGAATCCATAATTACTTTCCTCGTCGATAAACCGGGATCTTTACAAGGGAGAGGCGGGCTTGCTTTTATATAAAAAAGTTACCGACATTTCTACCTATTTTGTTTACACCCCAAAAGCTCTTTGTCCACCTAAAGAGAGATTTATTGCCAACATTTGCAAGTTGGGAGGAAATGATTCTCTCCGAAATATTTCTGTTGTATTCGGGTCTGTATGTGATGTGCACATTAGAAATTGCCTTTTTTTACGAATACATTGTTATGACGCCATTTTTGTTGCGTCTCTTTTATATCTGCAACTGTGGAGAGATAAATGAGCTTTTAAATGGCGATATCCATTACCGTATAATCCATTGATTTTGCTCGCTTTTAAACTTCAAACGAAAATAGTGTGGAAAAATCATAAATAAAATAAAAACACAACTTGTTCATTAAATTACTGACATTTCCCGTCACATCGATACACACATTGATTTGAGCAAACCAATGAGCGACAAATTTATAGCCAAATCCTCATTAGCATGTCAATCCAGCCATAAACTGTAAATTGTTTCTACCATACCTACAGATAGTTGAAAACAAAATCATCCATGAATTTAAGAATTCATCTTCACCTCTTGGATGCGACACTTCAAAGGCAAAAACGCGCAAGATTAGATTAAAAGAGAATTTTATTTTATTGGCAAAAATTAGATTCTAAATACATCTGATTTGCAACGATGAATCGAATTACGCAAATTGAAACAGCAAATCAAATATCTATAGGAAATCAAAGGCAGCTACAAATTTGCTATGTTTTTCACAGAAAAAATCATTGTCACTAATGTTCGAATCAAAAAATATCCATTTATTATTCAACAAAAAAAAAATAAAACTACAATAAAAAAACTAAAAATAAATGAAACAAGTACAGAGACAGAGAAGACAACAAAAGCAAAAACAAGACATAAAATATATAATATTTAGCAAAGGGATAAAAAAACAACTGAGAAAAGCAAACACTAAAATTAGATAATAAGTGAAAACTGCAGAAAACGTTAAGTGAAAAAAGTATCCAAATAACTAGAGAAGACTTATGCATGCATAAAAACATAGCGTTATACATTTTTTCTAATTTTCAAACGATGTCATAAAAACTTATTGCGCTTATATAATAATAATAATAACTTTATTTACATTTTCCAGTAATACAAAATAAGAGCATATGTATGTAAAAAGACTCCAGATTATATAGTCAGACTGGGAAAAAAATAACAGTAAAGGCAAGAAAAAAAGCAGTAAAGTTTATAGATAAAATAAGAATTAGAGGAGGGTGTGAGATACTGAACAGAGAGGCAAACAAAGAAATAAGAAAAGAATCAAAAGAATACTATAAAAGAAAAAAATTCAGTATAAAGGAGATTGTGAGGAAAAAAATGAGTGAATGGAGAAATGAGAGACATAGAGATAAAGAAAAGAGAGAAAAAATTAGAGAAAACAGATATAACAAAAAATATGAGAGACTGATTCCAGAGGAACTACCAAGTTATCAAAAAAGAGAAAATAAGAGAGAGACAAACACTAGAGCAGAAAAAATGCGTGAAGGCAAAAGAAAGTATGGTAGCGAGAGAATAAAGAAAAAGCTGGTTTTTCTCCTCTTCCGTTTGAAGTGCGTTCCCACTCATCTTTTAGACTCTTATTTTCTTCAAAAATTTCTCTGTGGTAAAATTTCTTTTTTTTTCCTAATGGCCTTTGATATATTTTTATTTAGTTCTTATTGGATTAAAATCACAAAGTTTTAATTTAGTAGACTTTTTGATGTTTCTTATTCTACATTTTAACACGGAATATTAAATATATCCGATCAAAAGTCTAATGAACTTCTAGCTATATTATCAAAGTAATTATTTAGGCTTAAGGATCAGTATAGTAAAGCAAAGCTTCTTCTGTTTTGGCTCATTAAATTCTAAACGAAGTTTCTATGGTTGAGTTATTAGCGTTAAATATACATTATGGTAGCTGAAGTGGTTTTTCTGGAGATCTGACAATTATCATCCGCCATCTACAATATGTTTGTCCAGTAAGCTTCTGAAATCTATGATGTATCTAAGGTCTACTGCTTTGATTTTTTGATTGATTAGCTGGAACACCTGGTAATAATTAAATATAAATTAAGAGTCTATATAGTTTGATCTTTGAAAATAATTTGGTGCTACTGAATCTAATGTATCATTGGCGGTTTTTGCCGCGGTGAGCATTTGTCAACAAGTTTTTATTTTCAAATTTTGATATCCTATAACCTCGAAGTATTCTCATCAAGAATTTGTTATATAGAAATTCTTAATTCCATCTTTTGAGCCGTCAACGACATTGTTTGATCCCTCAGTGTGGGATGTGAATGTAGACACCTGAATAGACGAAGCAACTAGTGGGAGGACATGATCAAACAAGGCCGAATCTTTTACCTTCATAAATCCAATACGAAATCATTGTTTAGTGTAATTTTTTTCAGCTTGTCTTGACGAATGATTAATAACCGCTACTTGATCAATTAAAACGTTGTAGCATTTGAGGGAAGCTGGAAAAAACGCCATAAACTTGACGTATTTATAGTGTCATATGGTGGAGAAAGCGTTTCTTTATCGTTCGGATAGGGGTTTTTTAAAAGCCGTAAATCAATTCATCATCACTCAATTCCGGCGACTGAATTTCATAAATTATTAATACAAAAAATAGACGCATTGTTCTTATGTTTTTTTTTTCGTTGAAATTGAAACCATCAACTATTTTTATTAAAACAAGCCTATAAATCGACTAAGTAACCGCAAAATATAAAAAAGCTGTTGAACAAGTGAGAAAATTAAAAGCGGTTCCAGGACAATGAATCTGGCTTCGACGAATATTTAACAAATGATTAAATGATGAATGTATAACTTACAAGACGAGAACAAGAATTTTATAAAAGTTGACGTGAAAGCTACGTTTTATTACCTCACTTAAATTTTTACGATGTTCCCTGAAAGCACGTCTTATATGAGAAATTGTTAGGGCATTGCTTCTCTTGTCACTATTTTTTATGATCAAATTTGGGACTCATGGATCTTGTAAATTGTCACAGGTCACTATTAAAGCAATCTCCGCCATGGTTTATCAAATTTTTCATTTTCAATAAAGACATAAATTATTGAATCATCATTGTGACCAAAATAAATCAAAAATTGATAAAATTTATATTTCTCTCCTAACATCTTAAGAAATAAACAATATGCAAATTCCACGCTACCATTTAGGGCTTTTTAATATTTTTCTGGACCACTTTCGACTCTAATTAGAATCTTGAAATAGAGAAGCAGAATTAAACTTCAAAAAGTCATTGATATCACGATAGAAAATTCTAAATAAAAACAAAAATTAAGACGCAAGCGGGTGTGGTAATTAATCACTCTCTATTGTTATTCCTGCAGTTTGTACTTATGTGCTAAAGTCAAAATTTAATACCCAAAATTATTCGACCAATAGGGCCAATACTATCAATAAGATAATAAAACCAATATGTAATTAAGTTTTATAAAAAATTTATTTATACTCAATTGATACAAAAAAATCAAAAACCTTTTCTGCTACATAAAAAACGCCTTTTTTTTGTTGAAAAAAATAAGATGATTTTTGTGGCACTATATCAGCGTGAATTCTACAAATATCTCGATAGAACCCAAACCAGTTTAATCCAAAGATTTGGCTGACCAATTTTGTAAACCTCCTTTGATAAAATACCGCCCATTTGACAAATTATTTAATCCCTGTGATGAAGCGCCGTCCAATTGCACCCACATACGACTTATAAATCAGCCAAATTGGTCTCCAATCAAATTTTCACCAAAACAATGAGAGTCTGTTAGTTTTGTGCCAAGAATATCTCTCCATACATTAATTGAGCATCAATGCGGGAACCAAATGTTAAAAAAAAATGCGGAATTTCTCGTCATCTCATAGGATTATGGGTTGCTAAATAATTCAAGTCCATAGATTCAAAAGTAACTTAAAACAGCTGATAAGCGACAATATTTAGCTCGTTTCTTTTGTAAAAATTGTCTAATTTTACAAAAAAATATTGTTCTGAATCTTATTGTACTGTCTTTCACCACTTAAGCCACCAACTGACCCTTATAGGTATTCATACCAATATAAGTATTATAAAAATAAAGAACTAAATAGTTGTAATATCGGGCTAAGCATTAATATGTAAGAAAAAGCAAAGAAAATAAAAGCGAGACATAAACTATGATTAAAAAAAATAGGTGTAAAATATATAAAAAAGCAATGTTTGATGAAATAAGTGTGATAGAGAGTGTGCTTAAGAGTGTAAAAAAAACTATAAAAAGAATTTAATAAAAGTAGAATAAAAAAGCAAGAGAAGCACAAACAGTTAAAATGAGTGAGAAAGAGAAGCAAGCTGAAGAGTTAAAGAGAAAAGATCAAGATGATTATGATTTGTAGAAAAAAAAAAGAGATGATATTTATTTAAATATCATAAATAAAAAAAGATCAATTGTTTAAGTTTACAGACAGAAGGATTGTGTTAATTGGTTACAAAATTGGTAGGAAAGAAATCTGTATTGTATAAGCTGTTGTGATTAATATTTATATTGTAATTCAGCTCGAACAAAAGAGACATTAGCTGTAATAAGTGTCACTTATTTGATTAGTTATGACAATAGGGTGCTAATATCAACTGTTTCTGAGAAGAGATGAGTTGGCTATTTGTAGAAATCAGAAACAGCCATATCAGTTGGATTACCTATTCAGTCCATTACGTTCTAACAACACAGGGGTTCAACCATGATGATCAATTCGACGAGAAGAGGATAATATCTTAACATTAATCTAATGGAAGCTGTAACCAGTATGAAAAACACATGACCATTGTGAAACGGATACTGGCTTAAATGACAGGTCTGGGGCGAAATTGTATGTCTTCTGTTGGTGTCGTCGTATTATAAACGTATTAACATTCAAGGTAATTCCGTCTGTTCATGTGAGAAGATTCAGATTTAATTCGTTTAAAAAAACGCTATGAAATTCTCGGGTTAATCAAAGATTGATTTTGGTCGGAAATATTCAGAGGACGCCATTGGCTATGACTACCTCATTCATTCATTCCCCATTTCTAACATCCAATCGGGCACATTCTTGGACTACCCTTGTTATTTATCACTTCATTTTTTATCGAGATGAAGCTGCGCTTGATGACATTTTATTAATTATCGAACATTTGCTCGAGCGGACACACATGCAGCCCCTTCAACGATAACTATAATCTATACTTCACAACCCGGCGATGCGTAACGGGCTTATAAGCACAGCTATGTTTAATTCTTTTTGCTAGAACGAACACTCACTAAATTAATTAGACACGACAGTTATCTATCGATTTTTCCTCCATAATATTTTGAAATGTCGATATATCCTGTATGAATCCTATCGGAGTTCTTGTCATATAGATTATTCCTCCTTTTGCTTCAAAGAAATCCGAGCGGGAGAAGCAGATTCAGGTCAGTTTTAAGCACTATTGAACAATTTGATAGTAGAACAAAAGATTGGAATTAGTAGAAGAAGAAACTTACACTTGCAGAAAAGCTTTAAGCAATAAAGTGACGCAGCTAACAGACAAACGGACGTATCTTGGCAGTATTGTGAAATCGCTCGAGCTTTTATTCGTCCGATCGGAACAATTTCTTTTTAAAAATGATGCCCATTGAGTGTAGTTATTTTATAAGAATCCGAACGTGTTCAGAGTGGTAAGATACGCTTCAATTCGTTAGTGTTCAGGCGTTCCGCAAAAGACTAAGCAAAAGAAAGTCAAATTAATTTAGTTTTGAGAGAATTAAATGCGCCGATGATTTCCGCTTTGTCAATTTCCTCACTCATTAATGCGGTTGATAAAATAGCCGACATCAATCAGGTCCGGCTTGAGTGTTTCTCTCTATGCAATGCATATTGATTGGGGTAACCGTTCCTAGATTGTTGCAAAGATGCCGTGCACGCTTTCCAGTCGGTCGTCATCCAGAGATGTGGCCAGAATTGCTGGCATTGCTTACGTGTTGTGCACGACATGCTAGGGAAACTAGTTTTGGTCCACACATCAAAACGTCATCAGCATCACTTGAATTTCTGCCATGCTACAGATGTCAAAATATCAACCATACAATAGCCACAGAGCTTCAACTATTTGGTCTCACTTTCCTCCTAATCTATGCGTCCAATTGGACTAATCGACAAAGTTAGTGCACAGCAGCATTTGTCAATGTTGTCGAAAATACTCTCAATCCGCGTTTGAAACAGCTTATTTACAAAAACAATCCGATTCCCTCTTTTAATTATTTTCGGGTTCGATTTGAATCAAATCAAACCAATGAATTGTTTGATAACATATTAAATCCTATTAATTTATAATTTAACTAACTCGATATTAAATTTAATAATTGCCAACTGAAAACATTATATTGAAAATTGCACAATCCAATCAAATTTTTTGGTCTTTTAAGTAGTGGATTGCAATTTGTATGGCATTGTATAGATTCGCGAAGGTTTTGGTGGTAAGTGGGTTTTAAGACGAGTACAAAATGAATAAATAATTGTGTTAAAGACTGTCGCTAGTCGAGCCCTAGCGTTTGGCAGAAGATGAAATTGTTTTAATGCTAACGACGTAAACCCTTTTAAAAGTTGCGAGGGTAAATTTTATGTAAATCGGCACCGATTACCTCTGTAAACAGTTTCGCGCGTGCATAATACTCTAACAATAAACAGTTTCGCGCGTGCATAATACTCTAACAATAAATTTATGCACCTCGATTTTGAGTGGCTTCCTCCAACCTAGGGGGTGAGCCGGGTAAACGGGAGGTGGAGATCTCCAGCACAGGAGATAAATCAATACCAACACCCCACATCACTTTACGGATGGTGGCTATTTCATCGTCCAAAGCGTCACATTGCCGACCGAAGCACCAATTTATTTATTTTGCTATTAACCCAACTTCACTTTCGCTATCATCACGCGTCGCCTATCTCCCAACGGTTATTAATCACCAAAATAATACATTTTGCAAGAGGTAGAAGATTTGCTGGCGCATACTCCAAATAGCGCAAATCTTCTCAAATAAGCAGTTGCCAAATCTTTAATCTGAAGATCTTACTTCAAAATTATGAAGTAATTTCATTTCACCTCAACAAAAGAAGTTGTTGCAATAAAAAATTAAAAATGTGGAACTAGCATCACATTGGTTAATCAAAAAAGATGAGATTTAATAGAATTATAAGCCAAACAGTTTTGATTGGCGTAGAAAAATCAAAATTCCTTTCCAGCGTGGTGGTGAAAGAAGTTATTTCAAATATTACGAGGTTATCAACAAATATTCCAAAATTAAGGAGTAATTTATACATATATACAGTATCAAATTGATTCATATAGGTGAATCTTTTACTTCTATTATCATAATTGTTAATAATACTGACTCTATATATTGCATTGTACACTAATCAAAACGAATAAGAGCTTGTAAAAACAACTTATAATTGACAATTGTTTTCCTTTATTTCAGTATTATTAGAATTTTCTTTAACTTTATACAATTTTTTGCTATCTGGGTCTAAAAAACAAAAAACGCTGCATTTTGAAGATTGAGTGCTTTATTGTTTAAAAAAATAAGAAACTGTCTACAATTAATTGTGGGTATGGCCTTCTCTAAGCCAGCTACTCGCTTTCTTCTATTGGCTGCGGCTCTTTCAATCGCGTTCCAAACGTGCTCGATTGGACTTAGATCGGTCAGTCCATAACGTCAACATTGTGAGTATTGATTTCAACATAAGATGGTGCATAAAGCAGTTTTGACAACGCGAGTCTTGTTCAGTAATTGCTAGATTTATATTTTCCGCCACTGTTCTCACTTTTCTACGCGCGCTTAAATCTGGTCCTGTTTAGGGCGCAAACTTCGGTGTCCATGTCAACTGACGTCACGTATTTTTGTATATAAAAGAGTGACTGCCGGACTGAACTGACATGTGGAAAGCCAATTCAGAATATATTACTACAGATTTGTCTTCGAGGAAAAGGTTTTTTAATTAGTTTAGATTTATATATAATCAAAGTAAGCCGCAGCAAATTATTTAGCAAGAGGTAAATATATCGTCAAAAATTTGTTAGATTTATATGGCATTACCTTTTCTGTAAATTAGTGTTTGTTGAACGGAAAAGGAACATGTATAGCGGTTATAGTGTAAAAGTCACTTTGATAAAGTTTGTGAAACATTTTGTTAATGAAAACTATAAATATTAAGTTTAAGTTACAAACTGAAAGTATAAATAGTCTAATCAGCTTAAAATCATCAAAACGTCAAAAGGGCAGTAAGAGACTGATTAACGTCTGATAACCATCCAATTCCTCTGAAGTGGTTTTCCTCAGTTGAACTAAATAGTTACTGGATAACTAGACATGTCAAACTAAGAGTAGTGGACACCGTTTAGTTTGTAGATCTCCTGCTAAACCCTTCTTTGGAATTTCCGCTTTCTGGAATGTTACATCCAACAATATATTATCATCACCCCGAAAAAGTGGTTAACTACAGGGTATTTAAACTGCAGTTTAAATTTAAGAAAAGCGACGCAAGCAAAACCCAAGGGTTTCAGGTTTATGAGAATAGATTTTTTGTTATAAGGTAAAGTTCATGTTTGGGCTGTTACCATTCCAGTGATTTTCGAAGCGAGTTTAGGAAAATTAAATGCAAATGCCAAAGTTGTGCAAAACTGATCTCACGAAATGAAGTGGGTTTTCAGGAAAATACTAACCCGAAACATAAAGTTGGGTTTACTCTATAAAAAGAAAAATATGTGTCGTAATTAATAAGAAGATGGTTCAGACGTATAATAAGCATTCATTTTGTTTAATTACTGAAAGTTTTGAAATAGTAAACAAGAGGAGGAACCCGCTTCAACATTAAATTGTATTAATTTAAGCGAATGTGGGTGATAAAGTCAAGAAGCCGCTCGATTATAAGATGCTATAATGTAGATTAGTCTGTAAAGCGTTAAAAATTGCCTCATTTTTATATAGGAACTGTATTATCATCTTTGACCAAGCTCGATGTAGTTGAGGAGAAAATACCCTTGGGACTGTCTGAAATGTGAGTAAATGAAGAACGAAACAAGGGTAAAAGGGAGAATGAAAACAAGAAACAGCCAACTGAGAGCCGTGAGAGTTGCGGTATTTTCAACCGTCATTAAATCTCCATAACTTTCTTAATCTCGAGTGTTTCAAGCGATTCTAATTATTATTACCTTACCGATACATTGTAGCAACGGCGCATTTAGTTCTTAGGCCGGCTCAAAACTTGTCTAATTAATGACTTCGAATTGGCTCAATTTTCAATCCTATTTGAAATTTTGCATCGACCTCACCTAATTTCAGATCTGATTAACATTTCTCATACGATTTATCATTGCGGAGTTTATAATGCATCATTTATATTCATCGCGATTAGAACAACTGGCATCTGTGTTTAAATTCCAAATTGAAATAGATTTTCTAACATAGGCGCACTGCCCCATTACCATATTCGCCTTGTCAGTAATAACCATCATGTACCATCTATTGTCGCATCAAGAGTTCAATTTTGACTCAACAGAATCAATTACTGAAAATCTCATTAGAAAAGATTGTCCCGTCCCTTCCAAGTTCCTCCAAATTCCACCTTTCTAAAGAAACAACGTTAAAGACATAAACTTTACCTCAAATCCCACTCCCAAGACTATGAACAGTCGCGTATCAAACTTCTCAAACTCATTTTGATCCTTTGTAAATTACCATATTCTGCTCGCTTTTTTCTCTTCTAAACAACCTCATTCTCTTAATCTTCACTTAAACTTATTATTCTTAAACAAAATTTTAAGGAAAACAACGCTAAAGCGAGAAGTTTTTTTTTCAACGAATGACAAGAGGTTACGGAGTGTATTTAGCAAAAATTGCATCACTCAAAGTCCCAGTGAAATAACGTTATATGGCTTTTATAGTCCACTATTACTATTATAGACTCTACACTTAATCTCTCAAATAATTACTCAATTTTTGTAAACAACCTTCAAACATGCGTTGACAGATAATCCAAAACCCGACTAAATTTGTACACAAGCAGATAAAATAAAACAATTTTTCTGAAAAAATAAACGCCTATTTGTGATTTGAAAACACGCCTATGCCTAAACGAAATTGCTACACTTTATTGAACAGAAAGCTAAAAAAAAAATGTTATTTTTACATGAAAATCTTATAAAACCTACTAAATCAATATTATAAATAAAAAAAATTGCTGTTGTCACTTGTTAAATGTCAACTAAAAAAGCAAAAATATATAAGAAATGAATTGTACTTGTAGCAAGGAAAAAAATATTATTAGCTAAAGTGGTGAAAAGTTTTTGGATTAAAAACACGATGTATCTTATAAAGATCAAATCCGACTTAGCGTCAGAATTCAAATATTCCATCGTAATAGAGAAAATAAAAAAAGAAACAATTGAGCGTATGACAACAGAAAGGAAAAAGTATAGAAAAAATAAATAAAAAAAATAAATAAAACGTAGTGGTTAACGAGAACCGCAATAAGTTGTTTATTTATATACAAAAATGAAACAAGTTAAAAAAATATATAAATATAAAAAAACAAAAATTAAAGAAAACACTAATATAAATAGTGAAAAAAAGTATATTAAACACGTACTATAAATAGAAAAAAAGTAATAAAAAAATATATGAAAAAATGACAAAAAAAACCAAAACTGTAATATTAATTACAACTTGCCGTTGACAATATCATACTTTTCCTATACAAATCGAAAAAAATAGTGAAACGAATGTTTAGCCAGCAACTTCTGCGTAAAGTTAGATAAAGTTCCAACGGTTAAATATAAGTGAAAAAATAATAATAATAATAAAAAAAAAGTTTTATTGACATACAAAAAGCTTAAAAATAGTACAAAAGCCAAAATAGCTGCTATTTTAATAAAAAGTAGTTTATTAAATATCAATACCACCAAAAATGGCTTTTACCTAAAATAATAGATATTTTGCCTCTTTGTAGCTTCATTGTTTCCAAATCTGGCTGCATCACTAAACAATATTTTTGCAAAAAAAGAAAAAAATTATTTATCTACAGAGTGCATTGCTGAAAATTGATAAATAGCAGTTAGTGTTATCAATTATGCTGTTTATCTTGAACTTTTTTTTTGAATTATATTAAATGTTTTTACAAATTATAGTTTAATTCATTAGCAACCGTAGGTGACTAGCCCGGTAGAAAGAAATAAAAGTTTAAAGAGAAAAAGTAGACGACTGTAAAGATGAAAATGTTAATGTGGATTTTGGATTAATCACTTTGTATATTTAGATACAAATGTACAAATTGACAAGTAGGTTAAATTTGATTTTCAAGATCTTGTATAGATGATAGTTTAGGTGTTTTTTTTGTTACATAAATCGATAATATAAAACATGCTTGCGATAGTATCAAGATTTGAATATTCAGTCTCATTATATTTAAAATAAAAGTACTAGATAGACTGCGGAGCCGTTACAGCGTAACATTTCTGGTACCGTTACGTTTCAAGTACTCGATCACATCTTGCAGTACATCACGGCGTCTCTTTGTTGCCAGCTATTAACAGTATTCCTCGTTCAAAGTAGGATGTTGTAGCACCATCTGGACAAAAGATGTAATGATAGCTACACCCTTCAAATGATTAACAAAACCAAAATGAGTTGTCTTTTGTAATAAGCGTAGATGATGTAGGTTTTATAGTGATTAAATATTCCAAGATTCTTCTACCTTAGCTTGAAAAAAGACATGCTCTTTTCAAGGATCTTTCAAGACAGAATAAATGGTTCGTTGAACGTTGAGAAGCAACTGTCAAGTACTGCAGTAATATGCTGTAGTGCGGTTTGTCAAGTAATTTTCGAGCTTGGTGATTGTCTACATTCCAGCATTTGAAAAAGAGTTGTGCATATAATAGTTACGATGCAATTACGGTTACTCACTGCTACTAGAAAGAGGTTAAGTGCGCATTCTTGCGCGTTGCATCCTCTACATTGTTCAGCTATCATAATGCGTATCTTATTTTCTCGAAAATCAACATTATCCATTCCAAAATTTCAATAAAACAAGAAAACTTTTTCATATAATCATTATTTTGTAACAAAAGGATGAGAAGGAATATAACCTTCCTGTTAAGAACGACTGTAGAGTGTTTCCGAAAGGCCTATTAGGGCTTAGTGGCTTAAACCGGTAGTAACAGGGGCTCATTGCGTTGGTGTAGAAAGGGGTCGAAATGGCGATTGAAAATAAACAGTTTGCAGTTAGCTTTGCACCGGATAACTAGCATCAGCCTTGTTTGGCCATTATAGGATAAAATAGGCAATACGTCACTGACAAATGCATAACATCGCTACGCTCTCATACTTTTTACCGACACTTCCATTTATAAAGATCTCATTTACTACTTTAAATAACAATGATAAAGAGGCCACCTATCAAATACAGATTTCCTCCGCTTCCATATTTATGTGCAAAACTTCGCGTCCAAAGCTATCTGACAATAATAAAGTTTTGTTTTGAATTATGCAATAATGCCTTGTCGGACTCGTACGTACGGCAATTGAAATAAAACAACTTCATTCGGACTGGAATGCTTTAAAAGAGGACAATAAGTTCAAAGTAGTTAATGTAGAATGCTTAGTAATTAACACTTTGCATTTAGAATCTTTGTTGGAGTCAAAAGTGACTCTTAATTTATATTTTCTAGAACAAAATACAATGGCTCTTCAAATAATTATATCCATTATTTCAAGGGAACTGAACCGTTTGCTGGCCAAATAATCGCGAAAAACTATAGAGTAAACAAAGGAAAAGTCAAGCGTCTGCTTTTACAAAAATATTGAATTAAACGAAAAACTATATAATTAAATATATTTCAAAGCAAGCCGTATCAGAAAAAATATGCCTCGCTTAATTTCAACAGTAAGAACGAAAGCAGCAATTTGTTCCGCTGGAAACGTACTGCAACTTAATTACAGCTTAAGCTCAGGAGTATCGAACTAAAGCCGTGTTATTGGTCCTAGATGAGTGTTTATGTTTCATGTGACTGAGCAGGACCCGTTTCCAGAATTAAAACATCAAACCCTAATTCAGAGTCAGTTTGTGCGATAGAATAACAATTCTCGATTCAACCCCAAATAACAACCCACCACTTGCAATTATTGGACTCTTTCAAATACTTGCCTACTTTTCTGACATCTTTTTTCCAATTTATAGGTTTCTTACTTGCATAATCAATGACATTCTTGCCAATAGATCATTAATACATTTTAATCGGTAATCTATTTACCTCTATTTTTACCGTCTTTGGAACTACTGTCTACCAACGTTTTAAAATTTTTTCAAAAGAATAGCCTTCTTTACTTTGCTGGACCAAGTGACACAGTAGGGTTGACATCGTTGTCTAAAAATCTACAAAGACACCTCATAAGGTTTCTTTGTAGATTTTTATAAGCAGTTTTTAGAGCAGTTTTCAAGCAGTCGAAGGCTATCTTCAAACATTCTAATCTGGTTGACACTAAGTCAACCAAGCACTACTTTAGTCAAAATGCCTCTTTGACTTTTTATTAATGCTTTGACATAGGGATCTATGGTACAAAATATGGTAAAAAACTTGACAACCTGGTGCTCCCATGTTCACTTTGATTAGTGCCCAAAACTCAAAATACACCGTTAATTTCTCAGACTATTGACAATGTCCAATCTTTTTGGTCCACATTTTGTAGGTTGATTTTCCGTTTGATCTACTAGACCTTTGCTTTGCATTCTAAATCTGTAGACAATTCTTCTCCTCATCAGATTTATCTGGGATTAGACCGTACAGTACAGTTCTTAGGTTGTTTATTTTATTTTTTAAATTCAATTTGTTTTGCTACTAGAAATCTAGTGTTTTTTTGTATTTTTAACCATTTTTTTCGTTTTTTTTCTCACGCAACCTTTTATAGCGTATTTCTTCAAAAATACATTAGAACACTGGCCAACCCATTCCAATCCAAACTTTCCAGCCACAGAGATCCAAGAATTTGCAACCAAACTCTCCTATATTCGTTACAGCCGGCTTAAGAGAAGTTAAACTTAAATTTTTGGTACGTATGTCTCCAAAATTCCACAATGTAAAAAACAATAATAAAAAAATAAAAGCACGAAAATAACTACTGCAGCTGCAGTGATTGATTCCCTTGAATTCCTCGTTTAAATTAAACTTTTTTCGTCGGCAAATTTATATTTCATTGTAGCTGCCATCATCATTGTCATAATTGAGATTGCGTGAGATGTTGAAGGCATAGATTAGTGAGCATGAAAAAGAAAAACACTCGCGATATGAACAAATGAGTTTTTTGAATGAACTATAGAAATCAACGCTCAATGGCTTACAAAATTCTATAAATAAACTTTCAAAGTTGAGTAGTCAATGGCAGTTGACAGCGAGAGTGTTGCATTTAAAAATACTGCAAGAAAAGTCAACGCCAAAAATAAAACAATTCAAAGTTGTCCTTAGAGATTTAGCACAAAATGAAGTTGCAACGCTTGATCTTTCCACCCCTATAGATGAAAATAGTAAATATATGTTTCATATCATAAAAAAAATTAGAAATCCGTGCAGCTTAGCGAGGGAAAAATAATTTTGTTCGTAATAGTCATATGTACAACACCACCTTCGTGATTGTAAAAGTTTTTTATCTGAGTTATTTATCGGTGAAGGAAACTGTGTTAACATTCTATTATAAACTCTATAGGGTTGAACTTCTACTGCAACTAATTACTCCCTGGAAAAAGTGAAGATCCGAGAGGATGATTTAAAGGTAGGGGAAAGACCTCTCTTGTAAACGTCCAGGATTTGTACTGACCTACTTTCTAACAAAAAAAACTTATTTGAAACTACAATTTATGTGATTGGATGTTGTTATGCAGGGTTGATCGCACAAAAAGGATAAACTAGCTCTCGGAGAATAGAGGAAATATCTCCAACTAAAAGGGTAAAGTGCGAGTTAATTTGACGTCTAATTAGAAATAAAAAAAAGAAATAGGATTTATATAGTAACATTTAAATAGTTATTTATCAAATTTGTGTTTAGCAAAGCTTTCGAAAAATCTTGACCAATTTGGCTAAAGTTACATTTCTGACATGTGACCGTGTAACTATCGACTATCTTGTGTTTTTCCAAAGCTGTTTTTGTTGCATTTTATCTGCTATCATCTGTCATTGAGTAAGCTCGTTATAATAATTTGGCTAAACCATGTTATTTTAGACAATGCCGCTCTAATTTGATCTAATCTTATCTATGCAGTGCTTACCCAATTGCATTTAATCTAATCAGGACTAATTTGTTATTAAAATGTCTCTAATTGTGCCATTAGTTGCGAATCAACGAATCAATTGTACTGGCAGATAATAGCTTTTACGAAAAATTAGACAACGCCCCAACCAAAAATTATGAATAATGACAAAATTCAGCTGTAACCCCAATAAAATCTTAAAGAAAGACGGAACAACGTCCTAGGTCTTAACATATTTATTATTTGATTTTGATTTCTCATCTTCTAGTCTGATCAGCAGTATTGTTTAATTATTCTTATAGCGATTTTTCCCAGAGATCTGATTAGGGAAATAATTAAACTCCAGAAATCTCGGATCTAGAGTCTTTTGCCAAAAATAACATGAGTAGTTTCCCGTTGCTCTCCACTGGAATTTGTAAAGATTTAGTTTCTGTTGCGAATGGGAAAAGTAGTTTCTCAAAGAAAGTCTATGAAAGAAGAACATAATAAATTACTAACAAAAAATATTAGGAAGAAACGGTAGATTTTTTTTCATTTCTGAGGACAGTACATGGCCTAAGCAAATTTATTCGAAGATAATCAGGTGCCTAAAATTGCGTTGATTGCGATATTTGGCAATTTCTAACAATTTTTTAAGCCTAGGTGTAAAAAAGTGATCAAAAAAAAAGTTTGCTGTTTTAAAACCACAAGTTTATTGTTGAACTTTGCCATTTAACAAGAAGTTCGTAGGATTGAACGAACATCTTGTTTTGTCATTATGTAAGGCACGAGAAAGCAGATCAAGCATAAGATAGTTATTTTAAAAATTAATTGATTAAAACTCCTTTTTAAAGTTATCTTTAGGAATGTAGCGCTTGATCTCAATAATTCACCGATGGTAATGTTATAATTAAAGTGGGGGTTATTAAATTATGCAAGTGGAAGTTCGTTTTAGTCTATTGATACTGAAAAGCGAGCCGGAGTTATCAATTAAATTTAATAATTGACAAATTGAATTTGAAATTGGTTATTATCAATTTTGTTATATAAGGGTCATTTATAGCTTTTTTATGATACGTATGTGTATACATGAGTTTTATTGATTTATCGAATTTGTTTGGACTTTTGTTTGCATTGTTGCTTTATTAAGCACTTCAAACACTATAAAATTTTTATTAGCTTTAACAGTTAACTAGCTATTTTCCATACCTCATACTCAATGAAAGAAGCATAACTATAGATGCTTTTCTTTGATGATTGATGGAGAAAAAATAAACAATTCATTCCTCTGTCCTAATTCTCTAAACAAGTAATTAATTCACCAATTTAATTTAAATTTAGAAGACAGTAGTTCTTATCTGTCGTCGAAATTTAGCAGTTTTAGAGAAAATGCGATATGTGGGAGCAATTTTAACTACACGCGACATCAAAAATTTATTTACTTTCTATTTTACTGGAACTATGTTTATTTTCTAAAAAAAACTCCTAAGAGCTTGAATGATTAAAAGCTTATACATTGTAGGCACTATACAATAGCATTTTCTTACATGGGCTGCTTCACAGCCCATATATTCGACAGTACCAAGTCCAATAGATGGCGCTCATCAAACGTCAAAAATGACAGGTAAGACAAAAGCGGTCACTGTGCTGCCAATAAATGACAAATTTAAAATTAATTACATTTAAGTATGCTTTGGAGTTGGAACATCTTTCAACACCTCTGAGTAATTCGTAATCAATGCCTATTGATTATCAATTAGTTATTAAGAATTATTAGCAGATTTTTTATTTTCTTATATGGGCTGCTTCACAGCCCATATATTCGACAGTACCAAGTGCAATAGATGGCGCTCATCAAACGTCGAAAATGACAGGTAAGACAAAAGCTGTCACTGTGCTGTCAATAAATGACAAATTTAAAATTAATTACATTTAAGTATGCTTTGGAGTTGGAACATTTTTCAACACCTCTCAGTAATTCGTCATCAATTCCTGCAATTGATTACGAATTAGTTATTAAGAATTATTAGCAGATTTTTTATCAAGAAATATTCTTTCTTCTTAAAGATTATTGGCTGACAGAAACTGCCAAATGTTGACTGAAGATTTTGAATATCTTGTCATCTTTAAACGGTAGAATAAATATTTTTGAACACGCGTTTTAATATATTTATTAACCAAAATAGCAGTACATTGATAAATGACAATCTGTTTGTTTTTCTGCCAACATTACTTTATATATGTAGCGATAGATGTCACTCCTATGTGGCTGTGACAAATTATAAATAACGTTAGATTTTTAAAGAATGTTTTTAAACAAATTCAAATCTTTTTCTGACCCTTTCGTCTTTTAGGGCTCCGACTTCTCCAACGATGAAAGTTTTTTTTTCAAAAAATACTTTGTTTTTGTTAGTGGATTGATTTATTACGAAACATAGAATATGATTAATAAATTTAGTGAAATTTGGAGGGTTTACAAAACCCAATTTTTATTACATCATTTAGCTTTCGGCGAGTTGCTTAATTCGAGGTTTAGTCGATCAAGTGATCCAATCAAATCTCAGTTTGCCAAAATAGGAATAGTATTCACCCAGTAACTGTGCACTCAAGTGAGATAAATTCTCGGGAGGAAACGTGATGCTCATATAAATGTGTACAAAGCGCTATTTCACAATGATTTGATACCATAACAGCAGTGATTTAAAAAAAATCCAAAAAAAATTCATGGCTTAAATAAACATTCTTGCTTTATTTCACTTTTCACAATGGCTGATCTGATGACCGATGGCAAATTTTAATTAAATTTGATTAATTATTCCAGTGGCGTAGTCGGGCTAATACTTCACGGGAGCCCCGACGTCAACTTGGCGGAAGCTTGGGGAATTATTATTTAAATTCACATCAATTACTTGCTTCATCAAATTTTTATCTAACCCTTTCCAACAGAGATTTGACACTATAATCCATTAAAACATGTCAGCTATGCAAATTCTACTGAAAACCTACAGTGATTAATTATTTGTTCAACTTCTTTGCAGGTGACAGTTCTTAACTTTATAGAACTTTTTATGCATACTTCTTTATTTTAAGTGTATCTAGCTTTCTTCTACATTAGTCCTCTCCTTTGTGGTTATTTGCTCTGCCTTAGAATGTTAGGCTATAGCCCCATAGGCTACGATATGTCTAATAATCATGGTATACATCCATCACAGTATTTTCTAGTAGTAGTAGTTTTTTCTACTTGATTAGTTAACTGAGGGAGACTTTACTCCTCCCAAGAAAGTTACTGTTTTATTTTGGCAAGATCAAATTATATGTATTGTAATTGAAAAAAAATTCTTTAAAATAATAAGTGTAGAGACAGAGAAATGATTGAAATAAAAGTCTCTTTTTAAAAAGTAGATGTTTTTCAAAAAGTGTTGGTAAAGAGTTAAAAAAATAAGGCGCGTCTTTTACACGGTATATTGGAGTAGGTATTCGCGTGTTACGTTAGAAATACGACCCCATTATAAACACTTGTACAGCACAAACACTGTTCCTGTGTCACTTCCACGGCCTTATATAAATTTTAACAACTGTATAAATTCAATAATATTCAGCCTCATTCCTAACGATATCGACCGACAGCTTATTACCGTTATTATTTCAATTACAGTACTTGCCACAAACGTAACATCTACTTATTTTAACCGCTCTTTCGATCTTTTTAGGCTTTTAACCCTGCGACCCTAGACTCAATTGAATTAAGTTAACATTAATTGCAAAAACATTTTGGTTTCATTATACTAATCAAATTAGAGAATAAAAAAATTCGTACTCTGGGCGAGAATAAGATCCTTTCATAATTAAAGATCGGTCAATAATAATAATCCTTGTGATGATTACAATATTGCTGCTACGTGAAGCGCCCTCAATGTAAGTATCTCCAGCACTTTCCATTTGCATAAGCAAGTTTTTTTCTTGAACCAAAAAATGAAAGAGGTAGTCCTTTGTGTAAATGTTTCTATGCATCTTGCAATAGTCTAATGTAACATTCCCCGCAGCAAAGGGAAGGAACCCTTGTCGCTAGAAAATCAATAGAGACCTGAGCACGGCCGATTGTAGCGTTTGAATCGTAGTATGAGACACCTGAATTTAGGGTAGCTCAGCAATCTTTTTCAGAATTAAAATCAAAAAAGCCGCAAACATTTTCTTGATTCAAATAATAAATTGCATTCTTCTCGGAGCAGAAAAGCCAGGGGCTTTACAAAACGGTCATTTTAGGGCAAAAGAGAGTGAAACATTTACTATTGCGATCATAATTCTCGTTGAATTTCAAATCGTATATATAACGTGCCGCTTGAAACTATAGACAAAACAAGAATCTAAATGGTAATAAAATATGAAAAAATCAGAGAAAAACAAACATTTTTCAAGATTGTCACGAGTTGTAGAACTTTGTTCAACATCTTGTTTATACTTTTAAAGGTGGCAACTCTTTTATATGGTTGGAAAAAAGTACAAAAGTTGCAGCAAACTCCTGAAACTAGAGCAGCATCCAAAAAAAGTCTACATATTCTATTAAACATGACAATTAACTTAAAACTCCTAAAAGAACTACTTCACCAATTCTTGATGAATAAAACACAAAACTCCAACCCCAATCAATTGTAAAGTACAAGCAATTATCACCCAATAAAAGAACCATCAAGACTCTAAAACTCAATAGATAAATGATTTCTATGAATAAGATATATCAAATTGTGTTTGGCTATGAATGAAACTTTGTTGATTTCTCACGTAATGACTGCCTATTAAACGAATCATTCTTGTGTAGAATTGTATTGACAAATAAACCGATTGCTTGCTTACAAACGTCGCTGCCGCCAAATCGATTACAAAAAAAAAGATGAATTCAAATGCCTTAATAATTTCCTCTTCCATATTTCATCAATTATCACTAATTATTGTCTTCCTTCAATAGTGAATCAAAAAAAAACTGCAATCGCACATAAATGAGATGGATATCTGTGTAATCATAAAGTAATCTAGTGTCATTCCACTTCTGATATTAGTTTAATCCCTCAATTAATTAGTTCAAAATGCACTATTGGGCTATGGCACAAGAAATATCCAATATCTACACGATAAAGTGCATTTAACTTAAAGCATTGTAAGACCCAAAAGTAATTAACAAAATCAATACTCAGTTTAGCTGTAGAAGCATCATGTATGGGTGAGAAAATTGAATTATAACGATATGATTACTTGGAAGAGGGGCAAAATGAATCGGAGCTTAAGGAAATTAATGAGCAAATAAGGTAGGGAAACAAGCTTTTTAACTATAATTAATTATAAAACTTACCAAGACTTTTTGCCATTGCCTCCGATATGACAACAAAAGAAAAGAGAAGAAGTAATAGGCCGGGCTGGATCTTCCCATGCCAGGCCATGGCACCGTCACCCTGAAACAAAAATTATTATTAATAACATTGTAAAATCTCGCTAAAATTTATAATATTTTTATCTAATAATAAAAATTAAGTAACCTTCAACAGTGCTTTATCATCTTTATATAATAATAATAATAATTAGTATCAATTTTTGTTAGAAAAAAATCAAAGACAAATTCATTCCAACAAGATCCGTGAACTTGTACATGTTTCATTATTTTTAGAAACCTCCAGCAAGTCGCAGCTTATTTTAATTAATTTGCAGTGACTATTTGCCATAAAAATTAAGTATATAGACAATAACCGATAAATCAAAGTTTGCACAACCACAGCACCGAAGGAAAAACATTATCAACTATTGGGACAACTGCCAGGAAATTTAAGCTAAAAACCTAGAAAAAAATATTACCAAAATAAACAGCATTCTTGAAGTTTCACAACTATATTGAAAAAACTCATATAAAAATGTAGGTCCTGCACAGGAATTTCATCAAGAACATTCTATCAAAAACTTAAAACTCTAACGTTGAGCCGAGCAAGCCATTTTTTACTTAAAAAACCAAAAACTGGCAAAAACAACATAAGAGCAAAAATGTCAAAACAGCAAAACATCGAAAAACCTATCCTACCTGGATTTGGTGGTGCCAAAAACAAAAAAAACTGGCAGTAGCTCTGAAAATAAAAATGCACAATATTTTGCCTTTTTACTAAAACAATTGTACGCAAATATAGCACGGCAGTGATCAGACTGGAAGATTCGATATCTAAAGCTCATACAATAAAGAGTGCCGCAGAGTTGGATCTTCTCATCATTGTAGACATCTGAAGAAAAACCTTTGTTGCATGACCGTCGAAACTTTTGTTTTTACCGTTGAACTATATGGAGCAAAAGTTTGAATCTTGTCGGCAAAGCTATAGTACTTTCAAGTGAAGGTAAGCAATATCACGTATAGCCAGCCGATTAACGCACATTTTGCTAGATCAGGTGATGATCTGTGATGGTTCAACCAATAGAAACGCCAAAGATCTACAAGCGATATTGCTTGTACAACCAATTTTGTCAATACCAAAGAAACTTTGATAAAACCATCAATTGTCAAGTTCTTGGAACACGTAACCAAAAAAAAAATTTGAGATCCAGATGAAAATAGAAGTTTGACGTCGGAAGAATTTTCCTCAGAAAAGTCTATGCAAGAAGAGATGCTTTGTGCTGAAGATACACTTTAATTGAACTGGACTTCAAAAAAAAGAACGAGAGAGCAATAGCAGTTACTGGATAATGAAAAATCACTGGTTTACCATTTTGAATTAAAAGCGAAATCGTTTAAAATAAAAATCTTTTAATTTCAGTTTAACAGAATTAGAATACATTTACATTCATCAATCATACAGCAAATAATATATTATTATTCACGCAAAAATCCAAACATAAATCGATAAATTTTGTTGACGATATTAGAGGCGGTAATTTCAGTTTCAATTGTTATGTTTAGAATGTGTTTGTTTAATTTCTCTGTCGGTTTATTTAAAACTCGTAGTTTGTTTTTCTTGTTAACACATTGTTTTTGAGTGTTGAAAAACCGTACGTCAACATATTATTTGTTGTTTTTCGCATAAAAACTCAGCGAACAGTCGCAGAATATAAAATCAAGCGGTAGTAATAACTTAATTTGAAATACGTCCAATTTTATGGAAACGTTTCATTCAATTCGTGTAGAAGCATGCCTAAAATATGAAGCGTAAGATAATAAAATAAAGTGATAAAAACATGGAGATGTTGTATTTTAAAGATATGTTCTTTGCGGTAGGAATACGAAAATAAAAAAAAACTACATTTCTTGTATTACCTATCTAGTTATAACAAGAAGCTGTAGGATACACGAGATGAAAGTCTTATTCTCTCATTAAAATCCTATTTGAAATTATTGAGACGCGAATTTTAGGAGGAGCAATTATATCCAATAAACCTGTGACATTTCAACTAATTCTCTTGTTCGAAGTTCAACTCATGACATATCTTATTTCTTGTACCAATTTCCACTAATTGAGATTTGTGTATTTTCTAATAGGCTTGGAGGAGGTGTCGAATGCAATTTTTGAAATACTACCACTATTTCATCAAATGGTATATTTCTCATCAGAAAATTATAGGATTTTCTAATTAATCGAGACGCGTGTTAAGCACGTGATTGAAGTTCCTGTTGGCTGAACCATCACATGACTTACCACTAAGGGCGTTGCTTAACTGGCTAAACAAAGTCTGATTAAAGAAAATGTTTTTGATATTTTTAGAGTGTAACATAATCAAAATTGCAGTCAAATATAATTGATGCGACAGAAAATCTAAGAGCGTAGCGCATTGTAAAAAATGTTTGAAATAAACTGCTGCATTTTGTCAAGCAACACTATAGAGATTTGGAGAGGTCTTAGTTATATGAAAAAGAGAGCATAATCTTGCAAGAACATTCTGTGTAGTTTTGGAGAAAAAAAAAGTATTTTTTGACTGAAAAATGATTAAAAAACCCGTCAGATCTTGAAATAAAAATTGTAGGTAGTCTTTTACTTGTTTGAATGCTAATGAAATGATATAGTTGAAATTTGTGATTTTTGCAAGGATGATATACATTAGTTTTGAAATATTTTTTAATAACAGGTGGGTTGGACTGAATCGAGTCGTCGTCACTAGAGCGAATCGTAACAAAATTTAATAATACACATTTGCCGTGTTGAGTTTGAAAAAAACGTGAGTATGACAAATCAAATACAATTCAGAGGTAATTGCAATATACATATGTACAATTCAAATGAATGCTGCAAACAAATTCAACGCAGATGAATATTTCCATAATTAGTTAATAAACAAATCGATGGTGTATTGATGAAATAATGATATTTATAATTACTATATCTGTTTTCGCCGCTTATTTTAAACACTCACCGTCTGATAACAAGCTTTGTCAAACATTGCTGAATTTCGCTCTCTCAAGAGAGACAATCCGAGATTTAAGCTTATTAAAATACATAAAAATTTAATAAATTTGTCAGTTGCAGAAGAAATCATATTACTTTTTTCCCGACGTGATTAATTGAAATGCTTCGAATCAAATTTTTTATTATAAAACAGCACGAACATTTTAGATTTGCAATATTATTTCAATTTACATATTTTTTCAAAACATTTAATCAAAATTTTATTTGCGTTGGAGCGAAAAACCATACAAAATCGATATAAAGAAAAATTACGGTCTATATATTTATATATGTACATACATACACACTAATCGCAATTTAAATAAGGCAATTTGGTGGAAAATTGCTGAAAAACACTAAATTTTAGTCTTAGACTAGAAAAAATTAGTTTAGGCTAAGATGTACCAGTTTGTAAATTCTAACTGGGATGAACCGATTCAACCTAGACCAAACCCGTTCATTCTGTTAATGATAGGATGAACCAGTTTAGCCTAGGCTATACTGATTTGTCCTATTGCTTCTAGGGAAAACTAATTTGGCTTAGACGAGACTAAGAAAATAGAAAAACACCAACATCTTAGTCCTAGACTAGAAAAAAGTAGTTTAGGATAAGATGTACCAGTTTGTAAATTCTAACTGGGATGAACCGATTCAACCTAGGCTATACTAATTTGTCGTATTGCTTGTAGGAAAAACTAATTTGGCTTAGACAAAACTATGAAAACAAAAAACACCAACATCTTAGTCCTAGACGAGAAAAAAATAGTTTAGGCTAAGATGTACCAGTTTGTAAATTCTAACTGGGATGAACCGATTCAACCTAGACCAAACCCGTTCATTCTGTTAATGATAGGATGAACCAGTTTAGCCTAGGCTATACTGATTTGTCCTATTGCTTCTAGGGAAAACTAATTTGGCTTAGACGAGACTAAGAAAATAGAAAAACACCAACATCTTAGTCCTAGACTAGAAAAAAGTAGTTTAGGATAAGATGTACCAGTTTGTAAATTCTAACTGGGATGAACCGATTCAACCTAGGCTATACTAATTTGTCGTATTGCTTGTAGGAAAAACTAATTTGGCTTAGACAAAACTATGAAAACAGAAAACACCAACATCTTAGTCCTAGACGAGAAAAAAATAGTTTAGGCTAAGATGTACCAGTTTGTAAATTCTCACTGGAATGAACCGATTCAACCTAGACCAAACCCGTTCATTTTGTTAATGATAGGATGAACCAGTTTAGCCTAGGCTATACTGATTTGTCCTATTGCTTCTAGGGAAAACTAATTTGACTTAGACGAAACTAAGAAAATAGAAAAACACCAACATCTTAGTCCTAGACTAGAAAAAAGTAGCTTAGGCTAAGATGTACCAGTTTGTAAATTCTAACTGAAATGAACCGATTCAACCTAGACCAAACCCGTTCATTTTGTTAATGATAGGATGAACCAGTTTAGCCTAGGCTATACTGATTTGTCCTATTGCTTCTAGGGAAAACTAATTTGGCTTAGACGAGACTAAGAAAATAGAAAAACACCAACATCTTAGTCGAAGACTAGAAAAAATTAGTTTAGGCTAAGACGTACCAGTTTGTAAATTGTAACTGGGATGAACCGATTCAACCTAGACCAAACCTATTCATTCTGTTAATGATAGGATGAACCAGTTTAGTCTAGGCTATACTGATTTGTCCTATTGCTTCTAGGGAAAACTAATTTGACTTAAACGAAACTAAGAAAATAGAAAAACACCAACATTTTTGTCCTAGACTAAAAAACATTAGTTTAGGCTAAGAAGTACCAGTTTGTAAATTCTAACTGAAATGAACCTATTCAACCTAGACCAAACCCGTTCATTCTGTTAATGATAGGATGAACCAGTTTAGCCTAGGCTATACTGATTAGTCCTATTGCTTCTAGGGAAAACTAATTTGGCTTAGACGAAACTAGTTTCTTCCAAAATCGAGTTTACAAGCTAAAATTAGAATTCTTGATAAAAAGGGTGTTCACATATATATAAACCTTAATAGCACTTGCGGAATCTAAAATACCTAGTGGTGATGTTACTTTGCCTCACTTGTTTTTCTCCGCCGTTGTGATTTTTCTATCGAAAGTTTTTGTTGGTCATGATTTTTCTATTTGTTCACTTAATGTCTGCTCTAATTTTAAGTTGTAGTTTTTGTTTGAAAAGAAAATGAATTCCAGGATCTCGGTTTATAAACAAATTACAGTTTTTTTTAACTTTGTCAGAGTGGGTTGTTTTCATTGTAGAGAATATTAGGTTGTTGCGTCTTTTTCGAGATTACTTTGTGTATAAATCAAAAATAAAATTGGTGCAGAGGATTCTAGAGGAATTTAAGCTAATTTTTATATTCACAAAACTTTATTATCTCAGTAGAATGTTTCTTAATTTGCAGTCGGTGTATATATACAAGTTTAATTTCTAAATTCCGACTAATATATAATAAACAAATTATTTGAATCTCTCTTTTGAGTTGTGAACAAGATGAAATGGGTAAGAATTTTCATTCGTTGCAAGCTCTACGTTGTAGGACGTTGCAACGTTAGAATGCACCTTGCTGATAGAATATTTTAGCATAACTTCTATGAGCAGCTTGTAATGCAACGCATGCATAACTCATTACGGCGCTGTAACGTAACGCGTAGACATGAATAAATTTAACAGGATTTTAGAATATTTACTTAGATGCCGGGCGGTTAAGAGCGCTTAATTAAATGGTCGATGGTGAGAGCTGCAACGTCTACGTGAGCAGCTAAATTTCTACTTCAATTGACGACTAAAATCATTTTCTGAAAACAGGAGACCTCCTGCCAACGTAAATTTCAAACAAAGCACAAATTGGAAACTCTCGATCTTTGATATGAAACATCATAAGCTAGAAAAACACAAATACAATCAAGAATAGGATAAGTGGGAGTATTTAAACAACTTTAAATTTTTTGCTTCCTATTGTCTTCTTAAGCTTAGAACGGCAATTAATAAGTTTTTTAAACTTAAAGAGAGAGAGAGCAAGAGAAAGAGAGAAAGAGAGTTGATGCTATGATTGAGTACTGAAATGGATTTGACTTTATTCTTCGTGTACAATTCACAATGTACCAAGTTGTTCATTTTTTAATTTAGATTTTGTTTTTAATCACGAGCGAAGAAATTATTTAGACGGATTAGCATTGGGTAGGTTTTAATCAGGGTGCGGATAATTGTATCTTGTGCGTGGCTTTAGTCTCTTTTATGCTGCTGGCGACGTAATTTGACGTGTCAGAAGGATTTTAAAACTGAGGGAAAAAAGGCAGAGCGGATATTTAGGTGGTATAATGAGAAACGCGCTAGGTGGTAGTGGTGTATATATACATTCATAATATTATATGTGGGAGTGTTGGAGGGCGGCGTTTTAGCGCTCTATCGCGTGCAAGCTTATCGTGTAAAACGTATGTAGTGACTATTTAACATGTACTGCATTGTCAGAAATCAAATGATACTCTTGTCACAAAGTATATAGATTAATACACGACGAGCTTTCCTCAAGAATGAGCAAAGTCATCGTTCAAAGGAGTGCTTTCTATGAGTTTACCTCTCAGAACTTCAACGATCTCGATAAAAAGCATACATTCATTTCTTTGCAATCGTAACTTTTATTCAACTTTTACGCTACAACGACTCTACAAACGCGTCATATAATGCATTTAACACACATATAGCACCAGGGGCAGATCGAAACGGTTTTTCTCTACATACAAACAAAGGATATAATTAAATGTCAAAATTTGTGAACCGCTAAATTAATTACATTTGTTGTTTTTATAATAACAGATGGTTAGTCATTCATTTAATATCAAAATATCATTCTAACCGCGACATCACAATAGAAGGTGTGATAGTTTTGTCGCATGCAATGCATTGGTACAAAACTAATTACACAATAATAATAAGATTTGCTTGTGTTCTATTGGCATTGCTCATAAATAAAGCTACATCTGACAGATGTCAAATTTTCATAACTTTTGACTGTAAAAGTTTTTCTTTTCTTATTATACTATAATATACATACATGCTAGATCTACCTCGACCAGGCGCAAGGTCACTCATCCAATTGATAAACTATAGCAGTCTCAGGCAAGCCAAACAGCATTAAAAAAAGCGTGCTAGTTTTTACAAGTTGGTGACCAAAATCCTTTAATATTAAGATGATGGTTTTGCAAAGAACGAGATCCACTTTGTAATAACAGCTAAGAATAGTTCAAGACGTAACTGTTTTAAATAGGTTTTTAGAGCAAAGATCGGCAAAAATTATTTCAAACTAAAACTCCATGAGGAGTTCCTATAAGAGATCTCGAAAAATGATAATCAATATCATCAAATCTAACACACGTGGCAGTGGCATTGAGGATCTAAACAACCAAATAGTCAAAGCAATCAAATCAGCGGCGGAAAAGTGCAGACTGAGAAGCGCAAAAAAAATAAACAGCTAAGCAAAAATACAAAAACGACTCCTGTAACTATAGCAAACTAAATACCAGAAATATGACAAGAGTTGTTGAAGAAAATAAGAGTCTAGAGATCATGCGAAGAAAGATGACTGTGGGAACGAACTGAGAAACTACCA
Organism: Lagria hirta; assembly: GCA_947359425.1. Classification (NCBI taxonomy): domain Eukaryota; kingdom Metazoa; phylum Arthropoda; class Insecta; order Coleoptera; family Tenebrionidae; genus Lagria; species Lagria hirta. The sequence goes on from OX375799.1 coordinate 2,062,551, forward strand.
GAAACTGAACTGATGGAAAAACTTTGTAAACAACTTTTTAAAAACATTCGACAAGCTGAATGCAAAATTCGAAAAACTCAAAATCAAGGGTCAGAAGATATCCCATAACCGAACACTAAATTATCGCACCACTTTCCCAAATGAAAAACGAAAAATGATCAAAGGAAGATAAAAATTTGTGTTGAGAAGCGCCAAAAAAATGAACAACTAAGCAAAAATACAAAAACGACTCCTGTAACTATAGCGCCTTAAAAGAACTAAATACCAGAAATACAAAAAAAGTTGTTGGAGAAAATAAGAGTCTAAAGATCATGCGAAGAAAGATGACTGTGGGAACGAACTGAGAAACTACCAGAAACTGAACTGATGGAAAAACTTTGTAAACAACTTTTTAAAAACATTCGAGAAGCTGAATGCAAAATTCCAAAAACTCAAAATTAAGAGTCAGAAGATATCCCATAACCGAAGACAAACATATCGCGGCACTTTCCCAAATAAAAAACAAAAAATGATCAAAGGAAGATATAAGTTTGTGTTGAGTCCATAAAGTCTGGGGGATGAAGCTGGTGAGTTCTTTGCGTGTTCTGTTTAATGAATAAAAAAGAACTACATAATTATGTATTTAGATAATGCGAAAACCGTGCGGAAACATGTTTATCCTTCAGAATAAAAATAAGTTTAGTACGTTTTGTTGAGTGATTACTGGATCATACATGGTCCAGTATTTTTTTTTATAATGTTTTCAATTTAGACTTATTAGAGGAACATTTAAGAGAATTGAGTTGTCTATTGTAAATTTGAGAATGTAGAAGGAAATCTGGGGTAATGTGGTAGTAAACATGTTGGTATTTGTAAGTTGTAACACAAACAAGTTGTTTTATAATAAATATGTGGTAAAAAGCGTATAGTTTTTGTGTAATAGGAATTTATGTTTTTCGCGTGTTCATTCATTCATGGCTTGCGTGTATGGTCGTTTTTAGAGTTTTAGATACAAAGTGGAATTTTGGGATTGTTCGAAAACAAAATGTGTCGTCTTCGGTCTCGATTATCGGATTATTGATTGGCAAAATCGCAGAGTGAGCGCAGGCTACACATTGTTGCCAATTTACACAAATCAGATCGCATGCTCAAGCAATATTAATCACGGCACCTCGACGGCTTCCACCTCCGTTAATGCCATCCCCCATGGTTGATCGGCCACCCCTCAACCGCGTGAAACAATTTCGCTCTTGCACCCCCGCTTTTTAAGTTCATTGATCAACCTAAAATTTGAAATAAGCAAGGGTCGCGTATTCGCGTCAAAACGATGAAATATTGCCTACACTGCGGTGGTAGTATGGTATGGTATCGGCGACGCGTGTGGAAGTAGAGGGTGGGTGCTATAGCGATTGCAGTCATGTAGGTCTCGATGTAAACCACCTACTACACGATAACGTAGGGCATAAAATAGAACACGGACTTGTAGCAGATTTTTCCGTGCATGATTTAAGTCGAAAGATAACCGAAAATTACGCTACAACAAATTTTAATCTGTCGCCGTTCGATCCGTCTAACCAAATTTCAACCCCTAGCCAACTCGACTGCATTTGCATTTATTATTCTATCGTTCCGATGCTTCAGGGTGCTGTAAACAACAATTAATCCTCAACCTTTTTCCTCCAACCGCAAGACCATTTTCACCTACTGAATGCACCATTTTTGACCCGCATTACTCTTACTCAATCAACAGTTCCTCGCTTTACTTTTGTACATCTTTCCCTTTACTCATTCATTACACTACAACACTATAAAAAACCCCGTCTCTCATTAATCATCATCCATTTATTACCAACTTTCAAGAAGTGAATAACTCTGTCACCAATCACTCTAATTGCAATTTCTCATTTCAACATATCACTATTTCCTCTATCTAGACTGCATTATTTATTGCACTTTACGAAAACCACCTGAATCCCTTATGGTGATGATGATGCTGACATCTGCACATTTGCCATCTCATGATTTCCCTCATATTTCCTCCATTCTAATGACATTATGCCGAGTTCACTTAGCGAAATTGTCCACTTTGAAGTGCATACTCATCCTCTACGGCCACTTGCAAAATTGCTTCTGTTCCTGCTGCAAGAACATGGCACTTTACCGAACTAAAGACACCACTAATTGATACATTACAAAAACTATTGCACTCAAACATTAGTTTTACTGCTGAAAATTTTGAGATATCTACGTTATTATGAAATTTTATTACCCCATTAAAAGGGTTTACGTGGCAAACTTTTGAATAAAATCTCCACAATATTATAGTACAGAATTTAAGCTGCTACTATTAAATATCCTGACATTGTTTTATTAAGTCAAAGGCCGTTTATGAGCATTGTACATTTGTTATCTATTGTTAAGTTATTAATTAGATATTATCAGAATTAGGGAAGAGCTATAGATAATCAAAAAGTACAGTACTCCCCATAGAATCACTCCAAATCAATAATTTGCATTTTCAGCTAGTATCAAATTATAGAATACTTTGCGCAATTAACTAATCCAAATCGGTGTCGATTAATTCCGTAATTCGCATTAATTTCTCCGCTTATCAAAACTTCCATTCAATGGATTTTTAAGCAAACCGATTACGAATTACACGAATCTACTATCTGTTCTTTTAAATTACGCATAATTACTCTTTCCGTGATAATTTTATTCCAAGTTCCATGTTTAATAATAGAAATGTATAGCGCGGTTCCATATCAGCCGCAATCTATGTATCGTGTTATTGTAGCGACACTGAAACATGACTGCTTTTTACGAAAAATTCATGTAAAAATGTATTAACATTTAGCCAAATACTGCGTTGCTGGCAAATATATTTCATTATCTTGTGGCGTTTTTATGATCCGAAAATTTCATGTACAACTACATAAACTGTGCGGGAACTGCATAAACCCAACTCTAAAAACTAAACTTGAGAAATCTGATCCACTGCATACTTTTCATTCCGTTTTTTATAAGCTTAGTCGAAACTTATATAAATGCTTAGTTATAAATGCTGCCGCTTAAACCCGATTTTAGAACCGACTAGTTTCGCCTAGGCCAAATACAAGCCAATCGAAAATTAGTTCAAACTAAAATGTACATTCTAAACAGAATAAACTGGTTTGACCTAGGCTAAACTGATACTTTATCTTTAACAGGATGAACAAACTTGAACTAGGCGGCTCATTCTAGTTAGAAGTTACATGCTTTAGGATAAACTGCCACCCTAGACTAGGTAAAATCAGTTCAGGCTAGGACGTACCAGTTTATCCTAAAGCATGTAAATTCTAGCTAGGATGAACTAATTTGACCTAGGCTCAACTGATTCATTGTATCACTCACAAGATGAATAAATTTGGACTAGGCGCTTTATCCTAGTTTAAAGTTACATGCGTTAGAATAAGCTGGCACGTCCTAGTCTTAGACTAGGCGAAATAAGTTCAGGCTAGGACGTACCAGTTTATCCCAAAGCATGTATATTCCTATTAGCATAAGCAGATTCAACCTAGGCTAAAACTAGTTCAGCAGAAAAAAACAGGTTTTTTTGTTTAAAAAACGAATCTAAAATAAACTAGTTTGACCTAGGCTAAACTGATTCATCGTATCACTAACAAGATTAATGGATGTGGACTAGGCGGCTTATCCCAGTTTAAAGTTACATGCGTTAGGATAATCTGGCACGTCCTAGTCTTAGACTAGGCAAAATCAGTTCAGGCTAAGACGTACCAGTTTTTATCTTAAAGCATGTAAATTCCTATTAGCATAAACAGATTCAACCTAGGCTCAAAGTGGTTCAGCAAAAAAAAACAGGTTTTTTTGTTCAAAAAACTAATCTAAAATGAACTAATTTGACCTAGGCTAAACTGATTCATCGTATCACTAACAAAATGAATGAATTTGGACTAGGCGGCTTATCCTAGTTTAAAGTTACATGCGTTAGGATAAGCTGGCACGTTAGGCAAATTTAGTTCAGGCTAGGACGCGTACCAGTTTATCCTTAAGCATGTGAATTCTTATTAGCATGAACAGATTCAACCTAGGCTAAAAAACCTGGTTCAGCCGAAAAAAACAGTTTTTTTTGTGTAAAAAACTAATGTAAAATGAACGGATTTTGTAAGAGTAGGCAAATGCTTGGCCTAATTTCTCCATATTTTTGACACATTTTTTGCATCGTTATTTCGAATAATTCAAAAAAAGCAAGCGTCGTTAATGCTGAGAATGCATAATTTTGTCAACGATGATATTAATAAACCTTTTAGACTTTTTATGAAACTTATATTTAGCTTTTATTATTTTTAGATGGCATGTTTTCGATGTTATGTACGCTGATTGCTTAACTTAATCGCTAAAATACGCCAAAATTGTTTCCGTCATAAATATTAATATTACTATTTTATAAAGTTACGTTTGCAATATTATTTATTTTCCCTTATTAGTTTTATCTACCTCACCGCTTGAGTTCAATCTAAAGAATGCTTACATCTCGGTCACCATGCCAACAAAATTATACTAATTGCTAACATAACGTACAATTTTCTTCAATAATTTTCATAATGTTTTATAATAATGCCTTTTTGCCCATTGATTCAACAAAGACTGTTAAAAACGCCATTCCTGACACAGTTAGGGCATATCATTCCAACAAAAAACTAACACTTTTACCGAAGACACTGATGAGTTAGCTGTCTTTTGACTTTCAGCCCTTAAAAGGCTTTTTCGAGAAACATCAATAGATATATGAAATTCATTTGTTTCCTGGGGAACGAAATGAATACTATCACATTATGAGAATGTTTGAGAGAAAGCAAGTGATAACTACCGCCTGAATTGTATTTAATTTCCAGTTTCCCTTAATCTATGGCCTCCAGTAATGGCAAGAGGGTGAGTTTCGATCTAAAAATCAGAGTAATGACTGGTGGCAAGAAAATTATCCGTATATTGTTTGACAAACGATTGTGCACATGCACTACAGCGTGCCAAGCGACCATTAAGTTACTAATATTTGTTATCCACATATAGAAAATATCAAGGAATATGATATGGCTGGAAATGTGAGAATTTTTCTGTTCATCGATTGATAAATTAGCAGAATTTGTAACACTATTACGATCTAAGGATAGAGCATATTAAATTTCCGTTGTATTCTTTTCATTCTAATTATCAGAGTTATAATAAAAAAAATATGTTCATGGAAAAAAGAGACTACAACATATCAAAAGCCCCCATTCAAATGCACTTCTACTTTGCATTTAGCTAATGGCCCCCGAATTCATTAATGATTGTCAAAGTTTTGTTTTTCTTCTACCCTTTCTTCCTAGTCTATCGTCGATTTGGATATTTGCCAGTGCATTCTTGGTGTGGTGAATGGAATGGCCGAACGCTAACAGAAATTGAAGAAATACTTGTTTAACCGTCGTGAAAATAATGAACGTCTCTAGTTTTCTCTTATAACACATCGCTAACGCGTCGCTTTTCTTTTTGTTTCTACAAGAAAATAGATTTAAACTCGAAGATTTATGCGTATTGTCTTACTCCTAAATTTATCTTAAATGTTCTCCTGCATTTCTTTTTCTCGTTAAAACGCTTAATCTTTGAACAACGAGAATAAATTGATTTAGATTGGAGCGACACAAGCGTCTAGAAAGTTTTCAAACCTCTTTTTTTTCAAAAGTTAATTTTTATTTACCATAAAAACACGCTTAAAGTGGGTGAAAAAAACTCCTTTACGTTCTCAGTTTGCCACTTAGCTCTAAACACACTCTGTCAATTCTTTTCTTCTTAGTGAGAAGCACAGTTTTTAGATTTAAGAAATTCTCAGGTAAAAACACTTGTTTTTTCAAGTCCGCGGAGGAGGAGGTAAATAGAAAGATTCTTTATGATAACAACCAGCAAGTGACTCTTTGTGTCAAGTATTAAAAGTAAATTTTGGCAAGTTATCCCTCTGATAAGGATAGTAAATGAAGGTATAATATAAATATTGGTATAGCAAGATCTGGGTGGTCTGTTGAACTTTTATTCCTATTCCTACCTAATCCATTTCTTGTACCCCAGGGTTGAGATGAGGTCGTAGCGATGCTCTGTGCTCATTTTTTTCTAAATTAAAGTTCCACTCTTGTTTATTTTTAATAAGAATCTTCCGCATTGTGTTTATTCTACTATATAGATCGGCGGTGCACTATCCCCTTGAGCTAATTTAAAAGTGCGCAACACACCCCTCTAACAGTTTTGAATGTAAAGCAAACAACAAAATATCGGCTTCATCAGCCTGATAAAAGCTCTCTCTCAAAGATTTGTTGCAATCTATTCGCTAACAGGAAAATGTATTATAAAACATAATATTGTAGTTGTTGTCTACCAATTGTTCTCCTTTCTCAAAGTAAAAGTTTTTACAAAGAGAAGCAATTTATTTAAGATGTGAAGACAGGAGCAAATAAATAGCTTTTATGTGATAAAAGACGTAAAATATGAAAACAAGTACTGAAAAATATACTTTGAGCTTTGTTGCTTAAATGAATAAGTACACGCAGCGAACAACCCTCCTGTAAGTTTGGATGTTCAGTGCGCAGTATCTAAATTCAGGAATGGCTTTATGAGAATATTACGGTGAAAGCTCGTGATATGAATTTCAAGTGAGCTTAAATTGACTTATTACAAACGTTGTGGTGACCAAGGTGTAAAAATTGTCGAAAACTTTGAATATAACAGATGTTAATTAAATATTTCTCGCTCGTCTGGATAATTATCACTTTCCTTCACCATCACCACCGCTACGCTAAAAGGATAACGTATTTAAACTCTCCCAAAGTCCTGAATATATACAACAACAAAATTTTCTTAACTAAACACAGGGATCCATCATAAAGTCATTAAGAAGCAAAGCGGTGTTGGAGCAACGCGATACCGCTTTCTTATTAAACAAATTTATGCAAAAATATGAAAATTATAACAACTTACTTTTATAAAGCATTATCCATTTTAAATAAACAAAAAAACGCCACTCGAAAAGTAAGAAAACAATTTTTTTAACAAAACACCACACTTAGAACCTCACGTAGCTATAGGACACTAAGAACTGACTCAACGCAACTGTTCAACCTGAAAGCTGAAAGCTTCTTCTTGTAAAACGAAGAGAGGACGATAACTGCGCCTCCAGGTGGATGGAATTTCAAATTCCAACCTTCTGAATCTACCTGTGTTAGTTCATGCTACAAAACTAATACTGCATTTATTTGTTCCACTGCGCAAGAATGGTTCAAGACTATTTATCATTATTATTCATAAGCAAAATCCTTGAACATAGTTTTTTAGTTAGTTGCATATCACATGGTTAACATTCAGTACTCAATAGAACATCATTATCAAGGTTTTTATTAAAATTGAATAACAAAGGGCCAATAGTAGATCCCTGAGAGACACCTCATCTCAAATTAAATGTTCTACAATCACCTTCCAAGCATTCCATTACATTTACCAACAGAAACCGTTTTCACGGAAAAGTTGAATAATTATTCTAAAGTCATGCATTAGTAATAAAACAAAATAGGTCACATAGTCGCTTCAAACATAAAAAATGCTCTTCTTATTAAGATAAACAAAATTGTTCCCACCATATGTCAAGTGCTCATGTGTCAGAGTAAGCCGTGTAAATAAAATACAAACAAGAGAACAATATTTAAATCATAAGAAGCATGTACAATTAATTTACAATTTCAAATCAAGAGAAGTTCCAAAAATAAATTAATTAGGTCTCTCAAAGTAGTTGGGTTTTCGTCGCTAATTATTGTAGAATGTCTCATGTCAGTTCACGAGAAAGTTCTGGTGATTGTAATAGGACTGCTCGTTATTTTAGGAGAGTTTATAAAGCGTTTCTTGTTCTTCTTTTTCTTTTAATTTCTACCCGAGTTGCGTTAATAGCTTGACCTTTGTTTTATTGCCAAAAGATTATAATCTTGTACTGAGCACGTATTCAGTATATAGTACTAATTCAACAAAATGCAAAATTTCTAAGCTAATAACCCAGAAGGCATGAAAATAAACGAAATAACATATCTATAATGTAATACAAATGTATAAAAATTAAGATTAGTCCTTAATAAATTTATACTAAAAGCGTTGCTTAATTGTTTTGAAGATCAGTGCACAAACCCGGTGAACGTCAGCAAACAGAACTATAAAAAATAAAACTATAGGTAGGAAAAATATCACCACGTGGTTCAGTCTATATAACCAGCCAATCAACGCACTTCGTGCTATGCTCGAAAATATTTAGTATTTGTTTCTAGATTTCAATTACTCAAGATTTTTGATTGTTGTAAATTAACAAATCTGAGAAAAACAAGGACTGGCAGGGCCACACCAGCAAGCTAACTTAGTACAGCAAGAAGATAAAGAAAGCCAAAAAGTTACATTTTTGAACTGTCTGTGAAAATATCACTCCTTTAGATGCTCGTTAGACAAAGTAATGCCCAAAGAGGAAACGAACCCAACAATCCTATTAAGGAAGTCCGGCAGGAAGTGGTACGTGCCACTCTATTTCTTGAGTAAGAGTTGTACCAACCACAGACAGTATACAGAGAGCTCCAAACAACAAAGAAACAGCAATTTGAACCTTTCAAGCATTTTGGCGCATTTGACAACGCATTACATGCATCTGTCAAGATCGCGCTGGAAAACAGAAGTGGGCGAGTTTAAAAGAAATACTATAAAAAAATATATACTCCAAGACAGACAACGACACTAGTTGGTCCCAGAACCACATACTCTTGATTATTTGAGAGAAAAAAAATCTTTAGCTAACTAATATCTATAAAATCTATAAAAATCAGAAACTGAGAATTAAAATGGTATTGATTTGTTGTCTTTTCACAACCTCAGTTTATTCAGTGCAACCTCTTTAGTTAGAAAAAAAGCACATCAGTCAGATATGCAACACATTTGTTTGACTGCAGCTTAGAATTCTCTGCATATCAAGTCTTACAGAAAAAGAGAGGGTCTATATTAATTTCACCTTGTCAGATCCACTTTTCGTTCCATGTTGTCGCATCAGTTCAACTGACAGCAGAAATGAAGTAAAGCCTGAGAGTACAAAACTGATTGCTAGAATGTGTTTAATTTATTGACGCAGCAAATCTTCTTGTTGCAGCGTCTAAAAGAAGTTACCACATTCAGGATATTGCGTTTCTAGATTGGTAGGTATATCAGTTTTATAAGGGCGCAAAAAGACGTAGACTGGAGCCCTAGTCTACATATTAAATTTTACGTTAGAGAATTACGCTTGAAACTAACTGGAAACGGAAAAGACAGATACACCTTGAAAAGAGGAAACATTTGGTAATTCAGGCCGACGGCTTTGTTAAATTCTGAAGTTTGGGTCTGCATCGAATATAACAAGAACTCTCTTTGCTAAGATAGACATTCAGAAATTCCTATTAACATCAACATTTCAGGAAAATCCTGCTGATGTTCTTAAACCATTGTCTTAAAAGGATCTAATATCAATCAAAAAGTAGTTGAGTTTTGCACGCCTGACTCCTTTTCTGGTCGTTTCACTAAAATTGTGTTGGCAATGTAATTGGATTTGTTATTCCAGAAATGCGGCTGTCGCTTGCTTGAATTAATAATAGCGTAAAAACGATTAACACTTGGGACAATTAGCGAACGTTGTGAATAACGAGATATTTTCGCATTTGCTTCAAATAACACTGAATTTTAAATACATATTTGCTTTCGTGTCAGTAAACATTTTACAACAAGACACGGTTTTGTTGGGACAATAAAACAAAACGTCGATGCTTCTGACAAATATTTCACAACTTTTGTTCATTTATCGGCGCAAAGCATTTACTGCTTCTCAATCATTAGTAGGAGTAAAATTTGTAGACAAAAAAAAACTATAAGAATGAGTAGAGCACAATTTTGTGAAATGACGATGTTTGACAGACTCGTTAAGAATAAAAAAATTAAAAAAAAAATTAAAATAGAAATAATACCAAGAAACATATAACTACGTCAAAAAAACCAACAAAAAAAAAACAAAAAGACAAAATAATGAAAGAAACCGTAAAGTTTTAAAATAAAAAGAAAAGAGTGTGAGATACTGCATGATATGTTCAAAAATAATAAACTAAAAAACAAAAAATTAAAGTGCTTAAAAAAAACAAAATACATCAATAAAATTGCGATAAAAACATAAAAAAACAAAATAAATGTAAAATATATGAATGGAAAGGCATGATGAGAAAAACATCAGAACAAGTGTGCGAAGTCTAATATGAAAACAATAAAAAAAAGAATGTTTACCAAACACATTATTGTTAACCTATTACACTGTCCCTTTTTCATTTAATTAATCTTAATTAACCCAGTTAAATTAGAATAACGACTATTCCCACTACAATACCATTTTACCGACACAATTAGAACCAATTCTAAACAAATTAAAAACTAGCAGCTTTCGTAGATTAGCGATCACTTATTAAGCAATAAAGTCTATTTGATATGATAAAATAACAAAGCAGCTGTTTTAGAATCTTGTTTGATTAATCTGTTTGCTTATTTTCCTCACCTCTTTTAATATTTTGCAGGCTTATTATTAAAATTTTGAGTTTACGAATGACGCTTGCCCTTTTTGAGAGTTTTATCTCCAAAAAAATAAATATTGTCTTTGGCATCTATGAGGCCGCAATAGTTTGCATACTTTTGACATATTTGTCCAAAGATTTGCATTTTATTAAATTGTTCTTTGAGTCTTTTATGATGTCCTGAATCATTTGAAGCTTTATAAAACCTGAAGCATTATAAAAACAGTAAAAAACTTCCAGTTTTTCATTAAATAGTATTATGAATAGTTGAGAATTATAAAAAAAGCATCGATACATTAAATTTGGAATATTTATCTCCTGGAAATACTACCTACGAAGAATATTTTAATGATGCCGAGAACGCCAAGACTGGGGTGGAGAGTAGAATGGCACAATAATGTGTCCAGCAATGAATCGCAGTTTTGTTTTGGGCATGAGGCTAAAATAATAACTGAGGAACAGAAAAAGAGATCTAAAACTGACATTGGCGTAGAAGGTTAAGTACAGCGTATCGTAGAAGTACTCTGTAAACTTTTCCATTTTCCTATTTTTTAGGTCCTCCAAATGCAGTATTTCAGCAAAATGCCGCGCGGCTCATTGTTGCAATAAAAGTTTATTGGTGAAAGTTAAACCGGTGTTTTGTCATAGTCCCAAAGGTCTCCGGATTTAAACCTCATAGAACATGTTTGGGAAATGATAGAAGACCAATTTACTTCTTGAATGAATTACAAATTAAAGGATTGTTTTAGGATAATTGCCATAAAGTCAATATTAACATTCTCTTGCTATAATTTTTTAGGTTAACATTAATTTAAACATAAATAAGCCAACAAGTGCTGAACTAATAGTGTATTCAGTATGATTGCAGAGATTCTTCCAGTGTGAGCATAGCAAGAAATTAAAATGTACTTTCCTAATATTTGTATAATTTAATTTCAAACTTAAAACGTGATATAATATAAAATTTAATTATCACGAGGTCAGCGTAATTAAGGTCAAGCTAGGCCGTGTGTGCTGTGCGCTGATTGCGAAATTCTCATTTAAAATGGATTTGTCTGAGAAGCAATTAACGGCCGTTTTGAAAGGGTTTAAAAATCCGTCCAAAAAGATCGGGAGCGTCTATTATGTCGCTATCTGAAGTTGCAGACTCGAATTGTAGGTGGTATATATATTCCGCGAAGAAAAATCCAAAATTACCCCAATTCGGTGACTAACAAATATAACAATCGACTCATTCCGAGCTTATTCTGAGCTTTGAGCTTATCAATGCGAAACAGCGGCAAGGAGGGAACCTTTATTATTCGCATAACAATGCACGGCGCGCCATACTGTGTCTGGGGCGACGATTTATGTAAAAACTACATGAGAATGGATATCAACCCCTATTTATCTTTCGAATTATATAACTGCATATCATGTGGTGTTAGTCATACACGTGCGGAGACTAGAAGATTATCAAGAGCGTAATGTGTTTATTCGCTGCTTGTCATCCACCGACATGCAACATATGGTTTCTCCAACACATCGTTAAGCAATTCTTCTTTTCTCAGAAAAAAACTTTTCAAGTTTTCAATTAATACTTTACAAGATATTTTGGATACGCACTCAATCAAACGCTTTTAAAAATCCTAAAATTTTTGAGTGTGTGTGTGTTTGTTCAAGCTGAGAATTGTTAATAACAATGTCTGTTGAGATGCATTAAAGTTGTGTCGCTGTTGGTAATATTCCAAAAAGCGTTTTAATATTCACCCTCTTAACAACTTATGGCGATTTTTTGTTATTATAACTTAAATAGAAGTTTTAATACGACTTTTAAAGTTGGCTCTCTTTTATTTTATGAAGGGAGCAGATTTACTTGTAGTATATTGAAGTACTTCTTGCTTTTATAAAGAAATGAAACGGTTGGCAGGCCAGAAGAGCTGGTAGAAACTTGTTAATAACACCCCAAAATGAAAGAAGTTTTCTGTCTTTACTTTATAAAACCTCCCATAAGTTGCATCCGCATCGTTTGCTTTTTCAATAATAATCTGCACCTCCTGAAAAATGTTAAAGCTCTAATTTGGTTGTCTCCCTTGTTATCAGCTTCTGCTGCTGCTGCTTACTGACAGAAAAGAACTTAGTTGCTAACTGATAAAATCAAGCTACGCTACGAGGGCACCGAACAGATCTCCGATTTATACCTACCTTTTTCTTGACATATTTATAGCAATCCTGCATTATCATGATGGAAGCCGGCGTTTGCCATTTGCAGACCTGTTTTTACTATTCCGGGGACGAATGAAAAAACGACGTCTTTGGTAAGTTTAAAAATCTGCGATTTTCCACTTTATCATCTGAATTGTTATTAATTTTTTTTTCAAAACATGTAACAAAACAAAATGACACTATGAAAAAGACAAAAATAAGCCTCGAAAACTACAAAGCTTTTGAGAATCAAAAATAATATGTAAATTAATCCAATTGAAACAGAGAATATTGTCATTTCTATTTGACGCATTCTTCTAAGACAGCAAATGAATAACTGCCAGAAAAACCACGTAAGCCAACCAGACCATATGACTTTTGATGTTCTTTTCTTTCCCTTCGAGCTTTCTTCCTATCAGCGTTTTTTCCTTAAGTCATTTAGTGTTTTTAATAATTTTTTTTTTTAAATACTCTCGGCTTTAGTGTTTTCCCTTCTCAAACTAGTTTTTTATAAAAACGTCTTTAGATCAGAGCAATTCTGACTAAAATTTCTTCATACTTCCGAGATGTTCATATACGGCAATTCTCATCACATGGACCAATCGGTCAACTTTTCCAAAGACACTTTTGAAACTTTTATCATTCTTTCACATGTGCAGCAGGTTTTATAGTTCGCTAACATGATTCAGTTGAAACTTGATTATAAGCATGAGCCAAATATTGTTTTTTATTTTAAACGTCAAGAAACTGATATCTCTGAAAAGATCTGGCGAATTGACGACGTTTTGCACTCATCGTCACCAAAACATAAGAAAAAATAGAGAAAGAGAATGAAAAAATATTCAAAAAACTTATAAGTAAAAACCAAACTGAATTCAAAACTCTTTTAATTTCTTCATATTTATGTGATTTTATCGATTGGGCGTACAATACGCTTCTTAAGCTAATAATCCTTGTTGTTTTTTTAAATTTTTGATGAAATGTCAATAAGATTAAAGCATTTTTTGGAATAATTGGTTTATTGTGTTTTTTTTATGATATTTGAAGGGTGATTTGCGTTTGATGCGCTCATATGACACATGTTAATTTGACTGTGGCTTCAATATGCGGTCTAATGTTGAAGTGGTTTATTTGACTATGTAATAGAGCACATGTTGGTGGAGTTCCACTTAGTAGAATTTATTATTGACGGGAGTGAATAAAATCGTCGCTGTTTCCGTAAGAAATAAATTATGGTTGGTTTAGAGGGCGCTCGGCGCGAACTGTCCTAAATTCTGTACATATGTCGTTGAGACTCCCCTAAATGACAGAAGTGTCCATAAAGAGCACGTTTTCCCCAAATCCAATATCAATATGCAATATCCGAAAATCACCATTAATGGTTTCTCTCGTAAATGACGTGTACGATAATGCTGTACTCCCTGTAGACACACATTCAAAACTCTCCGTTCAAACCCATTACCTCACCGGAATCATCAGCATAATAGAAGCGGAAATAACACGCCAACCCCCGCTACAATTAACTGGACGCACTTAGGGACAAGATATGAGCTCGCGAGCAACACTAAAATACTTTTAATTATTAACCAGAGACTATAAAAAAAATTACGAAAAAACTTGATCCCACCAAACAAAATAAATTGCATAAGTCGTGTGGGATTTTATGTGTTTTCCACTAGGTAAACAGCCTAATGGTATGGAAAAATTCTCTCAACTTTCATCCCTTCAATCATTTTTTCATATTAAACTACTTTATTCCTGCTGCTTGCCTACCGCCACATGAATCTAAGTGCAGTCTGCAAAATTCTCATAAAACAAATGAGACTTAGCCCTGCATTTTACTTTATTATTTTTATCCTCAGCTAAATATTATTTGCTTCTAGCGATGTATTAATTTAAATAAAAAGTGAAACACTCAGAAGGAATAAATGGCTCAATACAACAAACAAGATGATCAATATTCATACTCAGTGTTGCACCTACATGAATTCAATAGGTGACAAGTCTGGCAAACGTAAAGGCCATAAGTGTGAAATAATGCTTAAGTCAAAAAGGTCTATAAATTATGTGTTTTGACATTCAAATTTTCAGACCCTTTCCTTCAGTTTCCATAAATATTACCCACCCCTTTTGGTTATTGTCTCTAAGACATCCCACAATAAACATCAAAAGTTAGGCCAAAACGCGTATGACAGAGCTTTTGACTCCAATAGAAAAAAATCTTATCGAAGCTTTTACAAAGCTTCTGAAAAAATCATTGGTGTCATTTATTACTGAGGTATAAAGTTTTATCTTCTAAAAGCTATCATTAGTTTGAATTGGGTGAAGTAAAATCAATTTTAGAGAAATAATGAATCATTTATAAGATAAATATGATTGTTGGTGAGTGATTTATATTATTTGTGTATTTGGATCACAAACAAATCCGACAAGAGATAAAGGACATAAATCAGTTAAAAGCTAATCCGTTTCTCTAGCAATTGTGAATTATAAAATTCACCATTATCCAAGACTTTTCGATTGAAAACTCAAAAAACAAAATGAATTTCCGACAACATAAATCTTAACAGACAGCATCGTTCTGGTTTTTATTTTATAAATCGGTCGATTTAATTTTTCTTGTGTCGTTTGTGCTTTTTGAGCTAATATTTCATAAAAATGGGAACATTAAGGTCAAGTCAACTGGTAATTTCGGTGAGTGATTATATGTTTCTTGACCCAAATGTCTACTAAAGCCCTTGTAATGTGAGGGATAAATATATCCCATTATTTATGTAATAAGTTCTTGAAAAAAAAAAGAGTAAATCAACGCCTATACATAACAGCTTTGTATTCAACTCGGAAGTGTCACACTCAATTTCCACATGTTCATGTCGATTAGGAAGAAACTTACAACGGTTATAATACGATCGTGTTCTATGGCCGCTATTTTTACCCAGCGTGAAAGAGACTTCTAAAAGACGCTTTCGTTAATTCCATCGATTATAGATTTTATTTCTAATCAGCTTATTTTAACAAAGAAAAAAGTAGAGCAATGACATTTAAATGTTCTGGCAAATGCCATCAAACCAGTTTAAAATACATTACTTAGCTTTTAAAAAGTCAAAAACCACTTCAGAAATAAAATACACAATCTCAGAATGAAGTAGATTTGGGAATTTTTTGCAAAACTCATGTTGGGCTCCCATAAAAGATCGCATAAACTATAAAAACATAATATTATCAAATCTAACAGACAAATGTGGCAGTGACATCGAGGCTTCAAACAACCAAATAGCCAAAGCATCAAGTCCGTCGAAAAAAGGGCAGGCCGAGAAGAGAAAAAACTAAGCTAAAATACAAAAAAACTTCAACAGATTCACTAGAAACTATAACATCTTAAGAACTAAATAAAAATATATCAAAAGTCATTAGGAAAAACATAAGAAGTTCCAACATGGGAATAATAACAAGAGTTGCTGAAGAAAATAAAAGTCTAGAGGTGATCTAAAGATGGTTGTGGGAACGAACTTCAAACGAAAGAGGAGAAACTACCACAAACAAAGATCAGATAACTGAACTGGTGAAAAAATTTGGTAAACAACTTTTTAAAAACAAAGACATTCAGCAAGCTAAATCCAAAATCTCAAAAATTCAAAATCAATAGTCAGAAGATATTCCATCCATAACATAATTTGTGCTCAGTCCATATAGTCAGGGGGATGAAGCCGGTGAGCTCTTTGCGTGTTAGACTTATCAGTACCAATCACGAGAACAGACAGGATTCAGCGCTAGATTTGAAACAAATGATCATCACATTTGCGGATTACAAAAAAGCTTTTGATTCGGTAGTTCAACACAGGATGCTGAAGACTTTGGCAGAGTGTCGTATAGACCCACAAAATGTATTTTCTAAAGCTACAGGAGGTTCACTACTCTTCTAGAGTATATGATCAAGAAAATAGATTGGGAACAGTTGAGCATAAATATTGATGAAAAAAAACTCAACCACCTTCTGCTTCTAGAAGTTCTAATAAGAACAGAACATGTCTAAGTCTACAGATCTAATCTGCTTTGATATTGTTTTCCAGCTATCAGTTTTATACAACATGAACAACGTTAATACTTAATGAGAATACAGCCCTTTTAAAACAATGCTCACTCAGCAGTCAAAACATATGTCAAATAATAAAACTTCTAGTAAAAGATTTGTTTATTTGTCATTTTTCAGAAGAAATGTATGATAATCATTAAAAATTCATTAGATATATTCCAATCAATACATTGAATATTTTTGCCGAGATAATTAATAATAAAGTTGGAGTATTTTTTGCAACATATATTATTAAAAATAAATTCGAAATCGATTGAAACAATATTTTCCTCACAACTTTCTCAAAGAAATATAATTTGCTGTCCAAGTTATTTTAATATTTTAGAACGTTATTTTAGTCGATACAAAATGACACGTCTCAAATAAAGCCTTTTAGAGCTAAGCTTTTCGGATCATTTCCGAGAACTTGTTAGTTAATCCGTAAAAGACAACATTGTTAGACAGCCAGATGTCTAGAGTTGGCAATTTTGTTAAAGAAAAAAAGTGTAAAGATTCAAATTCCAAACACGTTCTCCTATTTGGTGATAAGGAACATGATTTGCAATATTGAGAATCAATTTTAGAAAAAAATTTTAAAGCCAATTTTCTATAAGCGTTGTAAATAATAAAACGTCAATGATTTATAGGAATCATAAATTCCTAAAAGGCAAAATATAGAGAGATGTGTTGTAGGTTTGTTAACAAGGTTAGACCATTAAATTACCTGCACAAGCCAGATCTTTCAATACCACCCCTTCACACTTTAAAATCTTTTGTAAAGCACCTGCTGGGAATGACTGGTGCGAAAACAAATTCTTTACAGGGTTGTCATGTTGTCATACACTTGTTTAAGATAACAGAATATAATAACTATTTGTGTGTTTTACAAGTTCTCTGCAAATTCCTACACATAGTCGTCGTGGGTAGATCCATTTAAACATTAGATAGATAATAAGACAAACTAATATACCGTTAGATAATACTCTGGTAAATCACAATGGACTTGTTACACCCATTTTGGGCTAAAAAGAGTAAAGTATAAAAGGTGTTGACGTGCAATAAAGTCACAGGTCAAGTGATTGAAAGCCAAAAGCGGTTCCAAATAAGCTTATAGATGTAATCATAAAGGCAATTGAATTGTGGTATTAAAGATAATTATGCGTAAATGTTGTTTTTGCTCTATATATTAGCCAGAATTTTGTGTATATAAAGATCGAAAGTTCGCATTTGCACACAATTATGATTCAAACTCGGGAATATGTGGTTGGATCCATTACATACCGACTTCCCTCAGGCTTAACAAAGGCCATTTCAGATCCTGCTTTAACTGGCCTACAATAGGGATTAGTCATGTAGAGGCATTACTACACCAGCTATCTATTTCCATATTGATCAACTACATTCGATACAAAATTTTATAAAGCTATCTTTTTGCCACAGAGAGAATCTTCAGAAACTTCCGACATATCCAAATTAATTACTGACTACCTACTGGGTTCTATTGTTGCGAGGTAACAATATGAATGTAGAAATTGTGCTGCAATGCACAAATCCTCTTCTTACCCATCATACCATATCCGATACATATTTCATCTTCCCTATGGCAAACGCTATTCCGCGGTCTTTTCAATTGTCCAAACACAAAACCCTCAACTAATCTCCTCCGCTTACAATACTGGTAAACCAAATCATTTTAGTTTTTACCAAACAAGATCTCCATTAATTTAATTTCCTCGAAAATTTTAGAGCCAACAATTTAAACAGGCGAGCACATTTGAATGTATAAGATTTTCCAACGCTACACAAAGTAGTCTTCATTATCCGTCTAGCTGAACAAATGCAAATGGCGATGTGCCAAAAATTAAAGTATTTTATCCGATAAATTTGCCAGCATTATATGAAGCAAGTTTCAAGCCAAATAAATAAAACGTTTTTAAAAGTTGTTTCCGGCGAGCTGTGAAGTAAATATTAACTATTCTCAAATAATAGACAACGTTTTCCTTTACAAAACAATCGGAAGTTTCTTAATTAATTTTTATTCAATTTAATAAAAACAACTCCACATTTTTTTAATTCTGCCAAGACTACAGAAAAATTGGCAAAAGCCTCTTCTATTTCTTTCCACTCTGCTCAGTTTAGAGCTTCTCTTGTCCACAGTTTTATGTTATGCCCACCTTCTAATCTGCCTCGTTTCCTTGTTCCCTTTCTAGAGTTCCAAAACACTATGCTTTTGCTTCATTTTTTGATGTCTCCTGTTCATTGCCATTTTAGTTTCTGTATTCTAGTAGTAACATTTTGTATATTAGTGCAACTTCTGATGTACTCTGTCTGATTTTCTTAAATTCAGCTGCACACACTTGCAATGATAAGAGAATATGTCTCAAGAGGCTATACCGTTGTTCTAAGCCATACCCATTATTGGTTTTTTGCCAGAATCATTTAAGTTAAGCAACAGAAATGAAGTTTTAGTGAAACAATAGATTAACAATCGGGGCTTTTCTATATTAAAGTGTTCGTTTGGTACCAAACAATTATTGCTTGCGTTCATCAAAATAAAGTGAGAGATTACAAGGTTTAAGCTACTAGCTCAAAAAACAATGTAAAAGTGTTTGTTAAATGACGTAAACACAGATAATTAGGTTAATCATCTAATTTTGCTAGTTTTTTGTTCTCTAAATATTTGTTGTATGTTGTCACTAGATAAAATAAGTAAACATTGAATGTAGAAAATAGCTTCACTTACGTCGTTTTGATTATTGGTGCAGACTTCCGAAGGTGCGAGGACTGTCTGAAAAAAAAATACGAATAAATATTGCGTATTAACGTATTCAATTGCTTTGGCCGAAAGTGAAAAGCCAGAAAAATTCTTGAGACTATGTAACTATTTGGTTAAGATAATTTGGGAGAGAGAAACGTTCCCCAGCAAAAGTCAATTTGCAGATTTTAAGGACAAATAGTGCACGTTTGTGCTGATGTTCAACTACCATTATTAAATTTCCTCGCCCTCGCCGTATAACCCGAAATGTGTATATTAGATTGGGAAATATTTGGTAGAGTTGCTGTAATTTTATTGTATGTTTTTATCTTATTGTTTTATCTGAGTTTCAATAGAAAAGCATGCACGTCAAAGGAATACAAAAGCTAAACTGATGTTTATCTTTGTCAGCATCAAACGATCGCGGCGAGGTGTAGAATGCGAAGAGATTTAGAAGGAACTAATATAAAGTCTTTATGTATTTTTAGATATTATTTCTTATTGTGTTTCTGACACCTATTTTATTAGTGCATCTTTTTATCTCGCCTCTAAAGCTTTTCAAGCCCAAACAGATGTCACCGACGTTGGACGGTTTTATTTATTTTCACCAGAAAACAGGCCCTATCGTGCATCTAAATTACTTTAATAATTATGAGTGAAAGAACACAATCAGTAAAGCAAGCAAGAATTTTTTTTGGTCAAAGAAAAAAATACTATGTCTATTGACCTGACCTGACCTGTCAAGCAAGCCTAAATCTGTCCATTATCATCAATTGAAAAACAACGACCATTTCAAAAAAAAGACAGGCATAAGGATCTATAGTCCAAAATAAGGATCGAGCAACAATAGACCTAGGTAGCACACCCTCAATTAGGCAAGCTGAGATACTTGTTTCAGATCTAACAGCCCAAAAACGTCTACAAAGACGTATTAAAGTCAATATTCTGTCTGACAGCTAAACGGTTGTAAAAGCTGTCAGTGCAAATAATACTGAATCTCGAATTGTCTTAGAATGCAAACAGTTCCTCACAAGAACCTGGCAGTAGGCAACAAAATAGTTCTCATCTGGGTGCCAGGTCAGGTCAGGTCAGGTCGGGTCGGGTCAGGTCAGTAGTATTGAAGTAAGAGCAGAAAATAAGATTGCCGATAAACTTGCGAGAGCAGGTTCTAAACCGTTCTGTAGATTATCAAATTTGCATAGACTGCCAATTGACAGTCAAAATGCGCCACTGAGAGAATACTCTCAGGCCAAAGCTGGCGAAAAAATTCAGTGAATATTCGCCAGAGAAGTGAGGTATCATCTCAAAAAAACCGCTGAGCACATACTCTGCTGACCTACCTAGGCAGCAGAGTAGGCACCTTACGCACTTTGAAACATACTTAGTTTGGCAAAAAGCCTAGAGTTTCTAAGGAAACAATAAGCGTAGGGTTTGGGAACAATAGATCAAAATGGTCGCAGTTTTAGTTGGAAATCGCCAAGCGGCCTTTTCTCAATCAATCACGTTGGTAACGCCATTTAAAATTAGTCAGGGGGCTAATTTTTACGGTAATGAAGCAAGATTGCAACGTATTTTCACATTGACAATTAATTATGAAAAAACTGTATAATATGATTGTTACTAAAGATATTGATTGTTACTTGATGTACATGTACAATGTGTAATTTTCTCAAAAATAAATTGCTAAATAAAGCGTAAAGCATCTGTATACTCATATACCAATGAAAAAAATTTCATTTGCGATAAAAATAATTATATTCAATCATCATTATCTCGATTGATTAATGAGGTCGTCCAGTTAACAAAAAAGAGTGATATAATTATGAAAGCACGGGGCGGAACTAAATACACAAAATTGTTTATTTGAGTGTCGTCCATAATGTATTTTTTCGCGAATAACTCATATTCTTTGTGTTTTCATTTTTTTTGTTGCTATGCTGTTTTCGTGGTTTGAGATGAACGAGCGTAATTAGGGTGTCATTAATTTTGGCGATGGCAGCAGACTCCTATTTATTACACCGACCACATGTAATAATCTGTAGCGTATGTGATGCATGTGCTGCAAGAAACGTAATAAAGATTATCGAAAAATTCCATTCATTGGGGATGTCTCACGCTGTGGTATAGCCACCCTTGAAAGATCCCTCAACCCTTAATCCTCCTAACGTGTCATTAACCCGTGATATTTTACACATTCTAGGAAGAGGGACCCAAAAACTGCTCCCACTTTCTAGCGTCACTTATTAATATTAAGTCTCATCATGTTTATTGGCTTTTTGATTAGTGATTCACATTTTAAACGTTTAATGCCTCAGCATCCACTGATGTTCCACATGCCGGTCCCGGTCATTAAAAGAGAATAATTATTACTACCGCCAAAAATTTACTTTCACAAGATACCATCGACCCAAAAAATTATACTTCAACCAATCTTTCCTTTACAGTTGCAAATTTTTATAGAAATATTGTGAGCTTTTCATTTCTGTGGATTTCAATCCGTTTCCTTAACGTTAGTTAATTAGTGTCAGAAACACATGTCAGTGCAGCTGTATGTTAGTACCATCTGATGTTCAAGATTCTCTCTTTAGCCCTTTGCTTAACTTAATATTCACAAACAGCTTTATGAGCTAAAAAGAAAACGTTTTTCTACCTCTTTTCTTGTTATTTTCTGTTTTTCTTCTTCCTCTGCGTTTTTCTTGTCATCTTCTACACTTTAAGATGTCGTTTTCTTAATGTTTCCCATCAAAAAACTTGTTAGAGCAATTTTCTAGTTTGAAAAGTCTAGGATTAAAGTTTTTTTTTAATAAAAACGTAAGCTTTTTGAGAGAAGCAAAGATTTTTGGTAAATCTATGGTTATTTGGTTAGTCTGTGGTAATTCCAAAGCGACTAAGATTGCTAAATAAACGAGCCAAAAAAGTTACGTATTAGGTTTTTTTCCCATCAAAATTTCTCATTTTTAGATACAAAATGGATCTACTTAGAATTCGGAAAAGAAATCGGAATGGTGAAAACAGCAAAAAACAGACAAGAAAAAATGTTGACACTAAAAACGTTTTTGGTTCTATTTATTGTATATAAGCTTATTTTTTTACTATTATTGTTTTCTTTTTCATCATTTTTGTTTCTTTCTTTTAGTCATTGTCAACAAAATTCTGTTTGTATATTTGTTTCTTCGTTTGTGGAAATAGAGCTGAAATAATGGATATTTAGAAGAGGAATTTTGTAATTAGATTTAAGTTTTTAGTAACTGGCACAACTGTCCTCCCAATTGGTGATACTTTTTGTTCAAAGTCTCATATATCAAAATGAAATAAAAGTGTGTACTTTTGGCTCTATATATCGTTAAAATTCAGTGAATTGTATGAGGTGTCTGTGTCGCGTGAAAATAAATAGGTAAGATTAATATTTCTGCCAAAAGCATTGTGTTGCGGTGTAAATTAATGTTCTAACTTTGAATAGTTATGAAGAATTATTGAATGAGTTCAGTAGACACGAAAATCGCTCGATCAAATCTGACTCTTTTGACACGTTGTTTGTGGAATTAAGTGCATGGCTCGGTCGTGAAGGTTCATTAGAAATATTTTATTGTATGGAAGTGAGTTTTGGGGCATGTCGGGTGTTTTCTTATAATGCCTTTTTTATTATTAACTAATCCGCTGACGTGCAGTCTATTCGAGATGGAGAAAACCTGAAACTCTGTTTTATTTTACCACGATCAATGTGCTTTGCTCGTGTTCAACATGCCCCAGATATTCGCGTCAGTTTGGCCTTATTGATTTTTCACACATTTTTTCTAATCATCATCATCATCATCATCACCTTTGTTGTTTTGCTGCAATTTACGTAAATCTCTAAAAATAAGCATTACATTTCCACCAACCGAAATAAATGTGACAGCACCATATTCATATGTGCTTTTAACATATTTCTACTTTTGCTTTTATTTTGGTCAATTGCCCAAATGTTCTCAGGCGGTGCCAAAATACACAGCTTGTGCAAAATTGCACGTACAGTTTGTTTATGCAAATATTAGAGATGCATCATCCTACAACTTATTTAATGGTTTTACAGTGGTGTAAAAAATAGAAATCAAAGAAGACCGCAATAAATAGAAAATGAGTTTATTGCCCAGCTTCCGCACCCTACCGAAAGTAAAATTCATGCTGTAACTTTCAATTTTAGGTCAGTTCTGGGTGCAATAATTCTTTTGTACGGTTAGGTAGATTCCTATTGTACGGAGAAAGTTTTCGTGACAAAACTAAGCGTTATAATAGTAAAATTTGGGAATGCTGCAACCACTACAGGGGTTTTATGACAGACTGCATAAATACGGCTCGCCATAAAAAAGGTTTACTATTCATCTAAAATTTCTCGTTATTTTGTTTGACAACATCAAAATAAGCAAAACCTCTTATCAACGGTACGTCTATAAAGATCAGTTTGGAATTTAGTTTAGTGTTTTACTACACTCACGGTTTGTTTCATTCTTGTACAAAGAGAAAATTATGCAAAAAGGGGAAGTGTGAGAAGATCCGCTTTTTCTAAATCAAGGAATAGTCAAAGAAATCGAAGGGTATTACCTTAAAAGATCCATTTTTGTGTCAGAGTCTCGTGTAAATATGTAAATTAACTGAATCAATATTCAGTGAGAGCTCAAAGCAAGGAAGAAAGACTTGAAAAATCGTAATTATAAGGGAGCAGGGCGCATACAAGTTGGTGAAGTTTTGATGCAGGCCATTTAATCCGTAATATATTAAAGTTGGATGTTCGGCAGTGATTTAAACCACCCTCTTGGAACCCTAGCGAATTTTGACAGTTAAAAAGAGTGGCCGCCGTTTGATGAGATGTTGGAAAAAAAACTAGAAAATTAGAATTGCGCGTGGCTGCGCCGGAAATACTGCTTGCTATGAGGGGTTGGTGAAACAACCCCCAAAACGGCCATATTTTAGGAAACGCATGCAGCCGAGTTCGCGCCACATTAGCCACTTATCTGGCCATTGCCATCTGCTCATCTGCTGAATGCTGAAAGAATATAGTAGGTATTTCCTATTGAACGAAAACCGCTTTAAGGCTCTCAACTACCCTCTCAAAATTTTCTGACGTCATCACACTAATCTAGGTCTATAGTATAGTATAATATAGTTCCAGACAAGAGCCTATTGTTCATCAAAAAATCTTTTTCATTTGATTTTTCCACTTCTCACCCCCTAACCGCAAATTACCATTATGCTTTTCAAAAACTTTGATCATTAAAAAATAATTAATTAAAAAGTTTTTAATAAAACATCACAATATATATATATAAAACTCGATTTATTGTTTTATTAATTATGCTAATGGTGAATGATACATAAAAAAAACACTTTAAAGGTGCTGCCTGAAAGTAGAGCGGCATAAAAAAAAGAAACTGACAGGGGTAGAAGAATATGGGTTAGGTTTATTTATAATTAAAATATTTCTCACCTCAGCTCTCGAGGTCATATCAATAGAGACGTTTAATTCATGCATCTAAATAAAAATTTCATTTAAAATATTTTTTACTTCCAGTAATTTGTGCCGAATTTGAACTCCATAAATAATAATGAACTAGAAGGGGTTAGAAATAGGAATTAATCAGTAGAGTGTGTTTTTCGGTAGTTGTCGATTAAATTAGGGGTTGTCGAGGCGTAGGCGAAAATCAACGGATTGGCCTTCATCCCTGAAATCCTTTTGTTTGGGTGTCTAATTGTACAATCTGTTTTTAAGCAGAATGAATTTAAAACTAGTTCAGAGGGCGATTGTCGTTTCTTGATGACAAATAACTGGCGCAAATAAGAAGATTTTTTCTGTTTTAATCTAATTAAAAAGAGCAATCTAGACTTGGAGCTAAATATCAATATTCTTTTAACCAAAAAAAATTAAAAATTTCAAAAAATCACTCAAGCTGAATTAAAGCTTTCTGAATTCCAATTGGTTTTTAGCTAAGATTTTTCGTTTGAGTTTTATCTTGAAAATAAACTTTTCAAATAAATTTTTTTTTGTCTACTTTTGACAGAAATTGCAATGTGTCTAGTGTTTCTCTCTCTTCTTTACACATCCTTCATTTTCCTCCATGCAAAATCAGTTTTCTTGGTCTTCATTTTCACTTTTCATGCAATAGAAGCTATAGGCCGAAGTTTCACGGCTCGCTGTGATTATGTATAGACCATATGTAGCTTTTAGTCCAAAGACATCAAAATCCAGATGTGGGAATAAAGAGAGAAAAAAAACAGATATTAGATGGAGAAAAATGAAAGAAAATGCAGAATATGTGGAACAGAGAGAGAAACATTAGAACACATAATAAAGGAATGCGTGGAGGTAAAAGAAAGTATGGTAGCGAGAGAGAACGTAATAAAAGAAAAGAAAAAAGAAATAGAATAGATGAAAATGATAGAAAGAGAAAAAAAGAATTAATCTTAGCGAATGAGGTAGAATAAGACAAGAAGAAAAAAAAAGCGGAAAAGAAAGAAAAAAAAAACAGTTTAAATTAGAATTTTATTTTTTATATTATGTATGTTATTTATAACACTGTATAATGGAAAAATAATGATTATTATAAAAAAACTCGGTTGTCCGATCAGCGATGTTCTTCATTTGTCCCAAAATTAATTTTCTATCAAAATCGAAATTTGTCAGAAGTCTTCTGGCTCAAATTTCTCTAATTTTTTTTGTCAATTATATGCAAACGTTTTGTTATTTATTGAATCAGATAACACAAGGTAAGTGAATCTCCCTGTATTAACAGCAGTAGCAGTTGTAATCTTGGCAGATAAATCAGCCAGCAAATCGTCATTAATTTCCATCATAGATGTACTTTTGCGAAGAATCTAACACCATTATTCATAACAAGTTTGAATGAAAATGTTGCAATAATTCAAAGTATTTGTAATAAATTAAAATAATTGATTTAGGTTATTCAAACAAACATTGCTCAACTAGAAAATGAAGGTCTGTCGCAGATGAAAAATACCAAATGGCTGCCAAAAGTGCTTAATTAGTACTTCGAATTAAAAATCTGCCTGCCTCCAATTAGAGCCTAAAAAATGTGTTTTTTTAATTTGTCTTCTTTTGTGCCTTGTAGCAATAATCGAAAAAACTTTGTGAAATAATTCCCCTCTCGAAATAAATTTTCCGACTACGTGCCTGATCAAAAAGCAACATTTTCATTAGCATTTTTCTTTAACAAGTTTTTGGTTCGACGCTGGACAAAAGCAAAACAAAGCAAGAAATGCAGACGGAATACTCAAAATGCGTCGGGGGTATTTAGATATAATTGGGAAATTGGGTCGCAAAGCTTAAGTCGTTCCGCAAATATCATTATTTTTAATTAGATAAGTGTAGGATTGTAGTAGGAAATTTATAATTTCTCGCCGCAGTTTTATTTAGACGACGTGAATAAAATCTGGAATATAAAAAGGATTCCCAAACTTATTTCAATTGCAAACGACGACTTTACATAACATAATAAAAATAATTCTCCCACATGACAAAGATAAAATAAATTACGGAATCAATTATAAAAACGAGGCTGAATTAAATTTGCAAGATATTTTAAATATTTAGGGAATAGGGTTTTACTCCACTTTTTGATGTTGATATTATCTCGATTCTTGTGCTTGCACTACCACTACTAAATATTTGATATTTTGGCCGACGTTGATTAGGGTTACTGATAAGGTTTTGCGTAAATTTGTTATAAGAGTAGAACAGCTTGCGACATTCATTATTTTTTCATTCCCTAAAAATAAAAAGATGTTTATCTTTCGGTTCCTTTGAACGCTCGGAATAGGAAACAATGATAAACTCGCCCAAATTATTACATACTACTATTAGCGCCATGCTCGACGTCACTTTTATAACCTAAAAGGACAATATATAAAAATTATGAGACAGCGTAATGTAAGCAGGTGTCCACGTCCAATTTAAAAATACGTTTTTTTGTTTTGTTAATTAACGTAACCATATCTATGAAAATGAATAACAAACAGAGTTGATAAATAACGCTAACTTAATACAATTACCTAAAAACCATTTTCATGCTTAAATAAATAATTCAGCTGAAACTGTGATGCGATTTATTACTAATTATGTAAAATGGAAAAGGCTTGTCAGCATAAAAAAGTCCGATTTTGTATGCAAACCTAATTATTGCGTTTAGTTTTTCTGTTGCGCTTACTAATTACAGCGCCAGATGGTCCGTAGAAATCATTTAACAAGGTTTTTAGAGCCTACGTTTAATTAGTTTGTTTCACAATTCTTTATTTTTCTGACAGCCTTTTTAAATTTTTGTTTAAACCCCTTATAAAGTCCATTCTTGTTTCGAATGCTGTCATATTGTACACAGTTGACAGCTTTGTCTTCCATCCCTTACATTTGTTTATTCTTTTTCGTTTTTTTCAACTTCAACTAAAAAAGTTTTCACTATAGTTTCTATAGCTTACCTACTCAAACTTTTTAGAGTAAATTATAACTAAGGTCCATCTCTTGACCAGAAGATATGCCACAAAAAAACAAAATAATTTTCGTAGAGATATAAAAAAACATTAAGAGATTATCTTTACCCAAGTCTCAACAGATTTTTCCTTGAATAAATAAGGATAAGTCCCAATAAGAATAAAACATGTCCAAGTCTACAGATATAGTTTGAATGAATTTGTTTCGATCTCACTTTCCCTATTTATTATTAAATCAAAACTGAACTAAACTAATGCAAAAAAAAACAAGGCACAGCCTGAGAGAAAAAACGCAAGTACAAATAAAAAAAAAAACAAACAAAATAAAAAATTTGCGAATAGTAACAGAATATCAAGATCACCAAAAGAAGCAAAATACAAGAAGGAAACAAATATGAAGACAAAGCTGAAGTTAGTTGTAAAGAAACTAGATACATTAATCGAAAAGATTATGCTGTTAAAACAAAAGAGCAAAAAAACCAGATGAGTTTAAAAAGAAAGAAAGACAATGAGAGGAAGAAAAAGGGTGAAATGCTAAAGTCGAAAAATAATTAGTAATAACTGAAATTGACGCAAGTTAATAGAAATCCCGGTGTACCTGGGAAAGAAGAAAAAAGATAATGGCGAGGTTCAAGTGAGGAAATGAAGGGAGAGATTATGTATTGGTCGGAAAAAGAAGAGAGACTGTGTACGATGTGTTTTGAGGAAAGAAAGACAATAGAGCACATGTGGAATGAATACTGTGAGATGAGATAGAGGAGAAAGAAAAGAAATACTGAGAGAAAATGAAAGGGAGATAAGGTAGATGAGAAGAAAACACACATATAAATTAAGCTTGTATAGGCAAAAATAATCCTATTAGTAGTATTTTGTTCTAAGAAAGTAAAGAAAATTGATAACATAAACGCATATCATTGATATAAGTTTAAGACAAAAAGCGCTAACGTATTCACTTGATTATAAGAAATATACTTTTTGTCGCAATTTATTTCCATCAAAATCGCTTGCTTTCTCAACTTTAATGTGAAGAGCTTTTTAATTCTAATAAATGTCGTTAGTTAATGTATCTACCATAAATTCATTTTTAACTAAAAATGTGCAATTTAAACTTACACAACGGGTTTCAATAATATAATTGCTATTTTTAAGTAAATAGTTTTTATTCAGTCGACAATGAAGATGTGAAATTATAAATTTTAAAACAAAACAAAAAATTAACTAATGCTGTTTTTGACAATTAAAATTGTAGATCGCCACCGGATTAAGAAAAAGTTATTCTTATTGATTTAGAATCTTAAAAGTGAATAAAACCTTCTGGCACTTTATCAAACGCCTTGATAAATTTTAATCTCTAATATATATTAAAATTAAAAAACCGTTAAATACAATTTGACCAGTTAAAAAGTAACCAAAACCTCTCAAATGGTTTGCGTAATTTGAATAAAATTCCGATCATTGTGAAGGGACTTTTTGTAATTTTTATAATTCAGTGTATGAACATATCAATTTTTCTAATTATAGCTTTATGTACACAGATTCCAGCTGGGAATTGTTCACAGATGCTATGGAGTCACTTTACTGAAAAGATAGAGTTACTTTGGAAACCAACCGCTTGTCTATTATGAAAGGATCTATGAAAAGTAAACAAAACTTCGTATAATTAGATGTCCCTTCCCTTCAAAACTGTCAAAACGTAATGAAAAAGGTTTATTCACAAGAGAGTTGAAATCTGCTGACCACTGGCCAAGATTTGAAAAGATTCAGTGAAACACAACTGGATATTTAATAATGTAAAGATTCCGTAGAGTTCCATTAAAAAGGAATTTGGAGAGATAAGTAATGCCTTCGAAATTGCTCATTAAAGAAATATGTTAGAAGATAACATATAATCCCTATTTTAAAAGGTCTCTCGAATCGATAGAAAACTTGCTTAAAAAGCACTTTTGTTCTAATCACTAAAGGATTGAGACTCTTCAGATTATTAAAAAAAACTCAAGTCGTTTTAGCGAACAAAAAAAAGGTTAAAATTATAAATTCGGATCAATTAGAAAAAAAAAGAATGCCGCATTTCTTTGTAGTAAAGGTTCTTCTAATTAGCGATCAGCAACAAGTGAAATAATGTTGGAAATTCGGAGAGTTTTCTATTTATTTATCAAAATCCAGAAGAAATTGGGTTGTTGAGAACAGTTGTTGAAGTTAATTGAGTATTAGGGGAAATAATAATGATTATAAAGCAATATTAATCTATTTTTCTTGTTTCGATGACTGTATTAATATTGTTTTGTTGGAAGCGTAGCAATATATCTTGACGGAGCTTTAGCTTTGTTTACAATTTTCCTAGAGGGAAGATAGTGCCCCATGCGGTTTTTATCTGAGCTATAACAGCCGATATTGGAAGTCTTAGCTTTCGTATTATCTCTCCCAGGTATACCGCATACCTGAATCCCCAAAGTTTTTATACTAACCACTCCAAATATATTTTTCGGTGCTTTAGCCACATAAAATACACAATACATAACAGTACTTTGCTTTACGTCTTCTTTGTTTCTTTCTCGGTTTTACCCTCTAAAAGTTTCAGTTCTCTTTTCTCGGCCCGACAACTGCAAACAATACCCTTTACACATCCATTATTTAAAATATTTTAAAATTACTTCAAAAAATCTTGATCAAACCGCCTTGAGGGCCTCGCTTTGACAGTTGTTCCCTCGACAAATATAACCGCAACGAACAAGACGCTAAATTCACACTTGAAATACTAATTATTACAACTTGCCAACTTTTAAATAACAATTTCCTTTAATTTATCTCTCCCAGACCGCGCTTCGCTACACAATAGCCATTCTTTTCCAAGAATAAAAAACCGCATTTATAAAAGCACAACTGAACAGATCAAGCAGGTTTTTGGGCTTTTATCGACTAATCGGCTACTATAAAATTAGTTGTCCAATTGTTGGTAATGTTAAAAAGGAAATGACAGAGCAGAAAATTAAAACCTGAGAAGCATTTAAGTATATTTTGATGTCTAAATTCCTATCCACATTTGATCCCATTAACTATTTTTTAACCTTTATTTATTTGACGTTATCAATCATTAGACTGATCAACATAAAATCGTCCATGATAAAAAATAAGTCTTGTTCTCGAAACATCTTCCACATTCCATAATCTCAGACACATCCCACCTTGCTGAAATTATCAATTTCACAGTAAATTGTACAAATAAGATATAACAACGGCCTCAACACAAACCCTTGGAGCACTCCCACATTATAACGTTACGTAAAAATCTAATTCTACCTCTTATTACAGCAGTCCCTTAGATTTATTCAATAGCATGCTATTAACCATAAAATCTTCCTCAAATCTACAATAGAATTTTTTCTATACATTATTAAAGAAATACATACCAGATAATTTCAAAACTATGTCCGCAAAATTAAATATAGCTTGCATACAAAATCACCACTGCTAAAAGACTGAAAATAATTGTGATCTTTAAAAAATTGTAAACAATTGTAAAAAAGCAAAACAAACCGTCTCTTAAGAAACATGCCATCATTCTTATTGTACCTTGAGGACTCTATATTACATAATTTATAAGTAAACAATATTAAGAAGACAAAAAAAATCATAAATAAGTGA